>JAFKAC010000032.1:0-691914 GCA_025766275.1 Lactarius indigo
AGTAGCGGGTCCCGTGAAGGCCTGCACAATCGGCAATGCAGCTTCACACCTCCCTGAACCCAGGGTAGCTCGGGTTGTTTTGGGCAGTGTCCTGACGTGTAGAGACAACCTAGCTCATCAGCAGGTGGTGGTGCTGGAGAGAACCATGGCTGAGGGAGTTGACGGTGAGGGCAGTTGTCATGGGCTCTCCTTCTTGACTTACTTGACGGACCAAGGGTATGGGACCGTCTTCGATGCCCATTGGCGGATGTCTGGTAGTCTCTGTCCACAGGGAGGGGTTTGGTTAGATGACATAAAAATTTAGGACTCACAATCGGCAAGCCCACTTATATATGGACATTATGGCATCGCTTAGCTGGGTGGACCCAAACCATGACTTTGAAAACTCACAGCACTATGGAAACCCGTGCATGTATCAGGTGGGACATAGTGGGAGAGGCTAGGATGTGAGCGTGTGAGCATGACAGCTGAGTTTGAGTGTCACGCTAGCCACAAACAAGCCTTGTTTGTTATTGGCACATCACAACTCTGCATCACAACTCCAACACTACCAATTTTGGAATATCAAGTACCCTTTTTCCCAACTGTCTACTGGACTTCTTAGTGCGTTGCATATTCCAGCTATTCTTAAACCGATCACTAACACAGATCCTTATATTCTGATCTACTTTTTTCTAGGTATTTTACCAGGTGCTGGCTTCCCACTTTGAACCACATCGAACCTTTTTTTATTCTAGGCTGCTGTGTGACACAAAACCATGGATACTCTGTTGATGTTGTGCAGCAATGGGTGACTGCTTGGCTTCAGGTGAGTGCCTTGCGTATTTTCATAACTGGTACCTCGATCGCTCACTCAGATCCATCTTTATGGGTATTTTACTGGGAAGTTTGGTCACTAGCAGATATTTTGCCGGGTGTGCTCTGGCTGGACTCAGAATTTCATGTTCAGCCATTATGGATGGCACATCAAACAAACTGTGTGCGCTCTGTTGGGTTTTTTGTGCGCTCACAGTTGGCTTGAGTGCAGGTAAGTTCACTTTTACTTTTACTTTGTATTGTTTGTCTGACTAGTTTTTCTTGATGCCACGCTACTGCACAGGCGTACTTGGATGACACTGCCGTTCCTCAACTCCCGTCGCCAATCTACAAGTATTGTAGCCGCCATATTTTGACACCAAATCAATATAACTCCCCTGCAATTTCTGTCGGCTGTCCATTTGATCACCATGACCAACCATTCAACTTTCAAAATACATGGTATATGAACCCCCCCTCCTTACACATGTTGACCGTTCCCACCTCTAGGTACCCCTAGCTGTCCCACCATGAATTGACTTCACAGCGCCTCCAAAAGCAGCTGATGTGAAGCATGCGGACAGTTCTTCATACACAAAGCTAGCCTCACCAAACACCTCCACAACAACTGCACCGCTGCTCACAATTGCTCAAGAGAACTTTGGAAGAATGGCCCTTCTAACATCAAAAAACTCAGAGTGTTGCTTTCATACTCCCGAAAGCAAGTATGTGAGGAGGTTCTGCCTCATGCTAGTGATGGCCACAGACTACAGGCTGAGCAATCAGTTCCCCCCTCTGCAGATACTTGTGACTTTGAGTTGGCTCAGTTGGTATGTATACTACTTGTCATTAATTCAGATCTGGCTGATACACATATTTCTTCCAGGATGTAGAGATTGGTGATGCTGTCTCGGTGTCAGCAGAGCCACTCTCTTCCCGACGGGTCCACTGGCCAACCTGGAAAGTCCTAGAGAATGCCCCAGTCAAACCCCCATTGTCTAGTGCTGCCAGCAACAATGGGATCATCTCCTATTGATGGCAACAACAGACATGAGTCCCTTATTGAGATGTCCCCCACTTCACTTTTGTGCCCGCAAATCGGTTTGGTCTTGTACAAGAATACCAACGATCTACGGCCGTCATCATCTCTGAAGATACACGAAACCCCCTTGCCGTGGACCCCTCCCTATCTTGTCCAAAACCTGACAGGGAAGTCTCTGACATCATCTACCCTTATCCGAATATTAGTTCATTTTTATTCAACCTCACCTGGAGGCAGATGCAGGGCATTGTCTCTTCCTCAGACTGGGCTTCCGTGGTCAAAGTGCTCCTTGATGAACGCTTTGAGAGTAAGAAACTGGACGGTGTTGACTTTGCAGCAATCGAAAGAGTGATAGCCACGGATATTCAGTCACCATGGGGTGGCAATGGATGGCGACGCAATACTATCATCATTGAGGTCCCAACTGGAAAAAAACCGACAGCAGCTTCACCACATGGAGGCAAATGCACACGCATGCAGCCAACGATACGATGAGGTAGACCCTGATGGCGATCCCTTTCCTGCATACAAAGTCCCTGTCCACGACATCCGCACTCACTCTCTCATGCAAACCATGTTGGAAACTATTCAAGAGGGAAGAAATTCTGCGGAGCTGCACTGGTATGGCCATAAAGAAGTCTGGCAGCCACCCTATCGTGATACACCCCTGGAGCATGTCTGGGGAGAGCTATACTCCTCTGACACATTCCTGGCTGCTGAACACGACCTTATTAGTGCCCATCTGGACTCAGTGCACCCTTGTGTCATAGCTGCATTCATGATATGGTCTGACTCCACATATCTCACACAATTCAGGCAAGCAAAGGCATGGCCGATTTACGCCTACTTTGGTAATCAGTCAAAGTATACTCAGTGCAAGCCTTCTACACATTCTGCTCAAGTGGTTGGTTATGTCCCTCTGGTGAGTGATCGTTTACTTTTTTTTTTTTTAAAAAAAACACTGAAACTGTTCAGCTCCCCAACTCCTTTGCAGAGGAGGTACAAAGTCATGGCGTCTCACCGACACCAGCACTCCTTGCCCACTGTCGTCACAAACTATTTCATGGGGTCTGGCGGCTCTTATTAGATGCTGAGTTCTGCAAAACTTATGAGCACAGCATTACTGTTACCTGTGCTGACCATGTTGTCCGTCAAGTCTTTCCCCGAATATTCACGTACTCGGCCAATTACCCTGAAAAGTATGTAGCACAATAACTCAAAGCAACATCCCCATCGTGACTCCAGATACACAGAGTCTTGATTGCAACAATCTGTGATATGGGACGGTGCCCATGTCACAGTGCATGATCAAGAAGGAAGAATTCCATGCTCTTGGAACAACAACTGATGCAGACTCTCATCGAACGAATATCAGACAGGACAATGAAACATTCCGAGCCACTGTACAAAAAGCATGCGATAACATCTACCAAAGGGGTTATGCACTTGGCAGTGAGCCCAGTGTTGAGTGGCTCCTCAGAGAGCACTCTCTCATTCCGACATTGGTAAGTCATATTTTGGTGCGTAAGTGATTTCAAGCTAATTTCTACTCTAGAACATATTTTCCCACTCACTCAAGGAGTTCGACTTCGACATCTTCCGTACACTTGTCATTGATATCATGCACGAGTTCAAACTGGGGGTTTGGAAAGCCCTACTCACCCATCTAGTTAGGATTCTGTATTCATGTGGTGCAAATATTGTGCAGGAATTCAATCATCAGTGCATACTCTTTTTTTGACTGTGGCACTGCAGCACGTTCACCCCATAACAGTCTTCCAGCAAATATCATCATTTGGTGCATCTACAATCCATTGATTCACGCACAACGTTGCAGACATAAAGAAACTTGCTGCCCAGGATTTTGAGGACATCCTTCAGGTGAGCTTGGCTTGCAGTGTAACCTGGTGTTGTTCTATCTACTCACATGGGACGTGTTACAGTGCTGCATCCCTTGCTTTGAAGGGTTACTGCACTGTGCCACACATTGACTCAGTTCTGAGTCTTCCTATACCTCGTGTCGTATTGGCATTCCCTCACCAAGCTGTGGATCCACATAGAGACAACCCTCAAGGTTCTTGATAATGTCACAGTGCTTTTTGCAAAAGTGCTTTGCACTTCACGGAGGTGACTTGCCCATGTTCAACACGGTTGAGACCAACCATGAGTACAATGCAAGACGCCTGGGCGGCAGAACAGAGGATGTCTTGCCAATGTGCCAATGCTGTGCTCTCTGCCAGCACTGGTGGGAAGCGGCCTAAGACCTTCAACCTATTGACATATAAGCTACATGCGCTTGGGGACTATGTCGAAACTATCAAGATGTTTGGTACTTACTGACTTGTACAGTACCCAGATTGTGCGCTTCAAAGGCCTTGTATGCGTTGAAAAAGCTACTAATGAATTTTCAATTTTGTCCCAACAGGGTGAACTGGAGCATTGCAACATCAAGAGATGATACATGCACACTAATAAGCAATGTTTTATTGACCAAATGATTAATAGAGACGTGGTCGAACAGGTCCACGAATGGATGAATGACAAAATGGTTGCGGCTGAAGCTGAGGCAGAGACCCCTTGTGTCAAACCCTCGTGTGAAGGACCTTCCTGGGAATTGGTATCGTATTGCCCAGGATCATCTAATAAATTGTACCTCTCACAGTTTCTCAACGAGCCCAAAAATGCCGTTGAACCTGCTTTTAAGGTAAGTACCAGGGTGCAGAATGAGAATGTATTCCGATACTAACTAGCTACGCAAGGACTTTCATAACAGCCTGCTATCACACCTCCTAGCCTGTCATCTCCACAGGTCACTGTCAGCAACAAGCCCAAATATACAAGTACAGAGCTTGCGAATGTGAAGATCCAGCACAACACAATTCTCTCGCATGCGACCACAACATTCAACTACACAAACATATGACATAACCAAGACCGCAACTCAATCAACTGCAACCACATCACACCATGATGTCATGCTAAGGGCTTGCAATGATGCTCACCACCCCTTCTGGTATGCGTGGGTTTTGGGTATATACCATGCAAACATATATTTTGGTCCAAATTTCTGCAGTCAACCAGAACGTGTCGACTTCTTGTTCGTATGATGGTTTGGACATGAACCCGACTGGCAAAGGGGGACCTGGGACCTGTAGGACTGGACAGGATCAGCTGGGTTCCAGAAAACAATCCGTCAGGTACATTTGGCTTCCTCAATCCAGCATGTGTGATTTTCAAGCTTGCCATTTGATACCAGCATTTTCCTGCGGAAAAATGACACAGTTACTGTCACCATCCCAGGCACAGGACTTTGTGACGGGAGATTGGGTCAATTACTATGTCTCAAGGTACATATGAACTTGAAACTAATCCTTCAATATGTTTGCTAACGTATATACCACCCAGGTTCGTAGATAGAGACATGATGATGCAATACCTTGGTTGGGGTATCGGTCACCACAACCCCCCTGATTTTGCTCATGAAGCAAATGCGCTTATTGCTTCAACATCTGACAGGGAACTTGACAACCCAGCAAACGCCCAAACTGATCAAACGGAAATTGAAATCACCAAGGGGAATGAAATAGAGGATGGAGACTGATCAAGCATTGGCTCAGTGTCACGCCACTGCCGGGGCGTGCATTCATTCTGTAACTGATCCTGCCTGAGGCAAAGGACTCAGAGTTGGACCCCCACTGAGTGGATGGGCTCCTAAGTTCTGATACAATTGCCACTGTCAACTGGACAGTGACAAAGGTCCTCTTGTTCAAGCACAAGAGCTAGGCTATAGAGAAGAGGGCTGTGATAGAGAAGAGAGGATTGTACTGAGGGACAAGACAGTAGATTGACAAAGCCAAAGCTAAGGAAATACAGGGCGTGTTACAGGGTTTATATAGCTAGTGTCTGGGGATGCCAGCGAGGCAGTACAAATGCCAGCACAGCGGATGCCAGCGAAGCAAATGCCAGCAGAATGAAGAAGTGAAGAAATGGAAAAGAAGGGAGAGAAGGGAAGGGTATAGGGCGTTTGTGACACTCAGACAGTGCGGATGATGGCAGTGTTCACAGTGAGCTTGATGTAGCCATGTATGACTACTGAGTTTACATATTGAGTGTTGAATGCTGGGATGGACAAAAATGACAATACTGGGGTATGCAAGTATGCACTTGATGGTGTTCGCACAAGCTTGAGAAGGTGGGATGGAGGCATAGTGTTGCCACCACCAGGCCTAGCCTGTATACGTCACAACAGTGCTGTAATTCCATTACAATCGACATTGCTGTGTACAAATGTTACAGGCAGAAAGAACATTACATATCGTGGCTGTGTATAATATATTGTGGTTGTGTCAGTTGTACGGAATGAACGCAGTAGTCATTAGGGCACCATGGTGGAGCCCCAACCAGCGAGACCGGTCATAGGTGTTATGGTACGGATGAAATACTTGTGAGGTAACACAGTTATTATAGTGGTATTGCAGCGCAAGTACAAAGATTGCACAGCTGTGAGGTCCGTCATGATCAACGTAATGCGTTACACTGTGCTATGACACTCTTGAGAAATTGGCGACAGTATTGTGTTTGGGTCACAAGTGTGCACAGACCATTATTAGCTAAGCATCCTATATATAAGGACTGCTGTTTCTGCCTTCACACTTCAGAGTTCCTTCTACCTCTGAAGTGTAAGTTCCTTCTTTCTACCTTACTTCTTTCACCTCTACTTGTCTGTTTCTAGGTGTGTAGTGATGGTATTAGAGTTCCTTCTACCTCTGAAGTAACTTGTCTGTCTCTAGCTGTTCAAGCTTATCCTTTGCTTGTTAGTTGTGCGCTTCAACAGAATGTGCATCATCCCCTCACAAAGGCCAAATTCCTGGAAAGGATCAGAAAGGCAGCTCATGCAGCCGGTCTGGAGCCCCTACAAGGGCATGGCATTTGAATCAGCTCGACTCTCAAATACCTCCTTCGTGGGGTCCCTTTCAACGTCGTTAAAGCCATGGGGCGCTGGGCCAGCGACTCTTTCCTCCTTTACCTCAGAAAACACACTGTCATCATAGCACCATACATCCAATCTGCCCCTGCCCTTCATGAAAATGTCATCCGATACACCATGCTGCCAGTGCACTAGTTGTACCAGCCTGGTTGCTGATGACTTCCACAGGGTAAGCAAACCTCTCTATTGCTTCCTAACTAAGGGGTTCCAAGTCTTACTCACTGCGTCATCGATTCCTTCAGGTTGGATGTCATGACCTCGCCTCAGCCACATGAACTCTCCTTTTCGATCGAGGAGCGCTTCAAGCTTTCACCTGATCTTTTACACATCATCTGTTGTCTCTCTGCTGAGCCCATTGTACATAACTTCTACACATGAGTCCAGTGGTTTTGCCCAAGGGGGTCGTGGAAGTGTAGTTAGATATAGGGGGTACAAAAATCTCATAAGGCCAATGGGGAAAGGGGGGTAGGTATTTACATAAGCGAGCGCCTATCCAAATATGGTATTACATTCTTGCACCTACTAAATACAGCAATTGGCTTGGTAATTCACTGCTACCTTTTGCTGTCTGGCCCCAACTCTCCCAGCCTGTCCTCAGGCTCTCCATCTTCAGTGTGATCTGGAGTCTTGCCTCATTTTGATGCTCTCTTCTCTCCACCCCCATCAACTACTCCTTTTCTCTCTCACAGACAATAGTAGACTTTTTCCTTTAGATTTCGGACTTTTGAGTGCAGTGAGCCTAATCTCTTGTGTTCCCCAATGTGTCCCAATTGCACGCGGCCTTAGAGATTCGAACCCAACACATTCCCAACTATGGCGGTTACCTCTGTGAGGTTTCGTACCATGCAGAAGCGTGCGCGACCATTTGCAACCACCCTCATTCCATGGGCTCTGTAGCCCACCATTTCCGTTTCTGACCTGTCCGCACTTGCATGCGGCCCTAGCCCTTGTACAATGAGGCGTACATGATCTCTGTGGGTCCATATACGACAGATTGTGCCCCGCGGAAGCCTGCACAACACCTGGCAATGCTTCAGACACCACCAAATCTTGCATGTGTTGCAAGACCATTTCCTCTTCAAACAATCTCTTTCATGTGTTAACTGTCCCATTTACCGATTCCACCACCAATTAATGCACTCTTCTCACCCATGCAGTCATGAGTACTAGTAGGAATAGATTAATGTATAAATTGTTCTTCACATTTGCTAGATTTGGCTAGAGTAGAGTTAGCGCCCCATAGGTGCTGGTAAATAAAAATCTGCCAAGGGTCCGCTACACCCCCCCTATGCTCCTAACCAGGGTATGGGTGCTTAAAATCCCGTGACCCCCTTGGTTTTGCTTACATAATACAGAACAATGTTATTGTCTCACCAGCAGCCCCGCCGTTCTGTGTTGCACCTCCTAAAATATACTCCGTGCTCTACTCTGTGTGACAAGGGACACTCATTGTAGAAGCTGAACAGAGACTCACAAAGAATGAGGGTGTGGAGAGGTGGGTGAGGAATAGGATTTGACTTTTCACAGAGAACGGACAGTCCGGTCCGGTCTTGCCATGTTTGGGGATGCTGATTAAGGAGTGACTGATGGACAGAGCGGCACAGTGAGTGTGGCTTACTCAGTATCCAATACAACTCAAAGAGCACGTTGTGAAGATGTCATCTGCGGCGACCTCAAGAGACTCACTTGAGTCGATGGACAATATGTGAGTGACTGATTTGAAGGAAAAGGAGACATGGGCTGCTGAGCACTGTATGTACAGTAGCAACAAGAGCACAGACATTGATCTGGCGAACGCGGAAGACAAGAAGATGTCGTCGGGCCCAACTGACATCACAGAGATCCCAGATGAGTTGAGTGTAGAGGCTGATGACAGGATCAAGCAATCGGAAGTGCTGAACATGATTATCGCGAGCAACTATGAAGTTGATGGAAACATCGACAACTTCAACAACAAGGAAGTGAAGAGAATTGATTTATCAGAGCTGAAGAAGTTGTATGAGAGGAAAAGCACGAACACGGTGAAGCTGCTGTCAAGACGGAACAGGATCAAGATCGACGAGGAATTCTGCGTCGAAGCGAGCTCGGGAAACGTCGGGATAAGGACGAATAAAACGATGATCGATTACCACCTGACAATCGGGAATCGTATTGGGCTATCAGCGATACTTCCGAACGTCGCGAACTTGCACCGATTCTCATTCGAACTGGACTTGGGGAAGCCATATCGGGATTTCAAGGGAAAGCACGCGATGGTGGGATTCGACACGAAAGGTCGGTTCCTATTCATTGGGCGGGCGATGAACGAGGACGTGTTCGTGGCGATGGCACCGAACGAGTTCCTACGAGGAAAGACGGCACCGCCAGGGCCTGGGCACTCGACAGGAGGGTCGTTACTATCTAGACGGCACTATCGTCAAATGGTAATGATGTTCGCACACTTCCTGGAAAGAATACCAGACCGGGCATACATGAACGTGGAAGAGGTATACGAGCAAAACCTAGAAAACGAGGAAGCAGAATGGGACAAAATAACAAACATCTTGTACGTGAACACATGCAGTACGAGGAGTACGATATAACAGTGGGAGGAAACTGACGACGCGATGAACGGGACAGAGAGGAACCGACGATTAGGCTGAACTTCGAAGACACTCAGAAACTTGACTCGCTGATGGCGAACGGGTACAAGGACTGGGTGGAGAAGGCACCGGACAGCTGGAAGTTAGATGGGTTCCTGAAACGGCACTCACCAATCGTGGTGACGTCGCGGTACAGGCAAAACGCAGCGATCGCGCTTGCGGGAAACGAAGATAACGAAGCAGAAAGCTGGGACACGGAAAGAGACTATTCGAAAATATCATATGTTACTTTCGCGCTAGCAACGTCGATCGAGTAAGTACCCCCCGTGATTAAGAGTGGTTCAAAATGACTGAGCAGAGAGGATGGCTGCGACGAAACGACGCAGGTGCTTCCACATACATGAATGGGAAACGATCGCGACAGAAACGATAAGAGAGAAGTACGGGGCGAACATCTACGACAAGCAAGACAAACGGGGAAGACAGCGGGTGAAAATAGAAACGTGTCCGATGGTGAACGAAGACGGGGACGAGGTGGCAATTTTCGACCGTGATGGGAAACGGATACCGCGGAGACGAGCTCTTGTGGACCCGGATGAGCCGGATTGCGGAGTACTAATGAATCTTGAGAAGATACACTCACTATTCAACCCTGATCAAGGATACTCTGCAGACGCGGACGAGTTATTTGGACAAGATCTTATGAAATATGACATCATCAACGTAGACGTGTACCCTCTTGGATCCCTACGGACGGCAGGCAATGTGCAGGCATCAGGGATACCGCCATGCTTTTACCGGGCGATTGCAGAAATCAACAAATCGGTGTGTAAAGAGGAAGACGAATCATCGAGCGAGTCTAGCTGGGAAGGATCAGAGGAAGGTGGCAACATGTGGAGCAGAGGCGGAAGATCTGCTGTGAAGCCAGTGTCATCACAATTCTACAACTACATCTCACACCGTGTAGCAACATGAGCAGGAAGGCTTGACTCGCAGCAAGGGACAGTAACAGCAGCACTTGCGGGAGCATTCGCGCAGACAGACAAGGAGAAAGCGACAGCAAAAAAGAAACAGGCTTACTGTGACCAAGCTCTGCCATCGGACCGGTTCCACACAAGAATCGACCGCAAGGACTGCCCGACATGCTGCCGTGCTGAGCTAGTCTACAGTGTGGACGTAAGAGCTCTGAGATCACCATCTGGAAAGTACGCCCGACGTGCCACCGCCACGACGACTAACTAACACACGACCAATGGATTAAAGGTTTATATTCAAAAAGATCATACTACCTCTTGCGAGGGTATGGAGACAGCCAGATGTCCGGAAAGTAATCAAACAGCATATAATTGTGCTCAAGCCGAATGTGAGTCGATGCTCGCTATGATAGAAGAATTGATAGAAGAGAGAACAACATGTATTCTAGGCATTCCCATCGCTATATGATTGGGTTTCATACCCAATCACACTGCTCATCAAGTCGATATATGACGTGGAGAGGAAGAGAATACGCAAGGGTCTAACGCCTTGCCACATGCACATCGAATTGGTTGCAGCATTAGAACGAGCACTGTGCTTCTGCCATACTGGAAACGCTGCTGTGTTGGCAACCAGTCTGATGGGTCCTCTCGGGTTGAGCAAAGGGGCTCTTAAAGATGGGTTTCCAATGCTACAAGACGTGTTCGAACATCCCACGATCAAGCAGGCAATGGAGCATGGTCTTGTGATTGCTCATCGAAAATGGCCACTGAAAAATGGATATCCTGCCGTGGCATCTAAGAAAGCTCAAGTTCTATCATATTCTATGAGACATTTCCATGTAAGCCCATAATATTCTATCTTCTATCTTTTCTTTTCATCAGGTATATGGAATATCACTCATACGCGGCACCCTTTGGGTCTGAAATCGACCTCAAAAGGTGCCGCGTATAATGAGATCGAATATACGCGGCACCTTTTTGATCTGAAATCGACCTCAAAAGGTGCCGCGTATATTCGATCTCATTATACGCGGCGCCTTTTGAAGTTGATTTCAGATCAAAAAGGTGCCGCGTGTAATGAGATTGATTATACGCAGCGCCTTTTGAAGTTGATTTCAGATCAAAAAGGTGCCGCGTATAATCAATCTCATTATACGCGGCACCCTTTGGGTATGAAATCGACCTCAAAAGGCGCCGCGTATAATGGTATCGAATATACGCGGCACCTTTTGAGGTCGATTTCAGATCAAAAAGGCGCCGCGTATAATCAATCTCATTATATGCGGCACCTTTTGAGGTCGATTTCAGATCAAAAAGGTGCCGCGTATAATCAATCTCATTATACGCGGCACCTTTTGAGGTCGATTTCAGACCCAAAGGGTGCCGCATATAATCAATCTCATTATATGCGGCACCTTTTTGATCTGAAATCAACTTCAAAAGGCGCCGCGTATAATGAGATCAAATATACGCGGCACCCTTTGGGTATGAAATCGACCTCAAAAGGTGCCGCGTATAAT
This sequence comes from Lactarius indigo, assembly GCA_025766275.1. NCBI lineage: Eukaryota > Fungi > Basidiomycota > Agaricomycetes > Russulales > Russulaceae > Lactarius > Lactarius indigo. The sequence continues at coordinate 11,904 of JAFKAC010000032.1, forward strand.
GAGATTGATTATACGCGGCGCCTTTTGAGGTCGATTTCATATCAAAAAGGTGTTGTGTATATTCAGATTCATTACATACTTACCCTCTTTATTTATTTGGCTTTTCCATTTCCTTTCTACATTATTGCTCATTTCTTCTTAGTCTTATCAGGCAAAGTTTCGCATCCAACACTCTTTTCATGTCGACCCTCCAAACGTCTACCCTGGTGTAGAATCCTCATTCGCTAATAGGGCAATGCGCATAGTCGAAATCGCTCTCACTGGCTTATTAGATGACACAAAACAGTTGGTCATGGATGGCGTCCGTGCAGATATAGCAGCCCGTATTTCACAAGCCCCATCAGAAGACTCTAGGAACACCGCAGAACTCCTTGGAAGAGACAGGGAGAAACACTTGAAGAAATGGCTTTCTCTCGACAATCCTCTCTCATATTCCCCACAGGATCATCACCAAACATATCAGCTTCTTCTTCAGGCTGTCGTACACGACCCACACTCCATTTCCCATGGTCTTCCCAATCTTCAGGCACATGCAATGACCCTCACCGCCTTCGTCCAACATCTCCTCGCCATGTCTTCCCCTCATTCTCCCTCCCTCGTAGCTGCTCCTGTCCAGACAAACGGCTCCTTTCTTCCTCTTCTTATCGAGGCACATCGCAGCCTCCATCGCCTATCTCAAGAATCTGATCTCGATGCACGCGAGTCCTTTGCTCACAACCTCTTCCTCAGGGGGGTCCGTTATCTTCGCATATCCTTCGTTCCCTCTCACAGGCCTAGGTCCTCTACCGCCGGTGCATCTCCAAGGAAGCCTGTCTTTGACTCCTGGGCACATTTGGGCCTCAAGGACGCTGCCTCTATTCCTTCCATTCCTTCCCCTCCCGGTCTTCCTTTGCCATCTCTCCATTTCGCCACAGTCGCTCTTAATCACGCCCTTTCCAATGATTCAACCGTCCAATGGTTTGCTAATGCCCTCTCCCTCGATGCCCTTCAATCTGTCCTCAACAAAACTTCCCTCCCTCACGACTTCGTCACTCCTTCTCTCTCTCATGTCCCTTATATCGATGACACCTACTCCTGGGTTAGGCAGGTCTACAACGGTTCCGATCACTTGCATCACCTTGCTTTGCTCGTCGCTATCATCGCTTCGTCCCTCCTCCCAAACCTTTTCATGCCCCTCGACGTTTCCAGACATCGCTTCGCCAACGCACTCTCTCACCAACAAGTTCGCAACGTTTACAGCCAAATCGATTGGGTCTCTAGAAACAAGAAGGGCATGTCAGACAGGTCCATCTTTATAGCAATGATTACTTCCTTTATCATCGCTCTTTATGACCCATCTAGCCCCCTTCGAACACACATGAGCAAATCACCTAGGCGTGGCCTCGGCGACGATTGGACTAAGAAACATTGTTCGTCCTTTTCTTCCTTTTTTTCTTATCTTATTTTCTTCTTTTTAGCTGTTAAAGGCGTCACCGTTTCCCTTCTTATTCGCCTCGGCACCGTGTGGGGGAAGGGACCTGGTGCTTTTGATAAGGGTTCTTTTTCCTCTGATTGGGGTTGCCATTCCCCAGACGTCATCCACACTTTATATACTTCTCTCCTTCACATACTTGCAAGGGACGACCCTTTCGTTCCCTTTGATGCTCTTTCTCTCCTTATAGGTGACAGAAATGCTCGCATCTTCTGTCACACTACACTTGGTTTTTCCTCTAGACCTCCTCTCCAATGACCCCTTTTCGTCCTTTATGTACCATCTGTTGACCAATTTCCACAAATATACTTGCCATCCCTCTTGTCCTCTCTATCTGTCTGCTTTTTCACACTTCAAAACATCTTCCTTCTCCTCCCACCCATTCCCTCTTGCCATCTCTAACATAGAAGACATCCACAATAGAAGACATCCACACCTGACATCATCATCTCACGCTATATCTACCCTCACTTTTGATTATGTAAGCATCCCTTTTTCATTCACTCACCCCACCCTCTACTCCAAAATACATACCTATAAATCCACTACACCACCATATTTCATCCAACCTATATCAACTCACTTACAACCTGCTAATCCAACCTTAAATGCTTCCTTTTCATTCAACTCATCCACCACAGTCACAACATCATCAACTCTACTTCAACTATAATCCTGGAAGGCTACACACACAAACATCCTACCAAAAGCTCAACTCTTACATGTTCCCCAACACATACCCCATCACCTGCTCCATCCCTGTAATCCCATTGCAATTGTTACCTCAACCTCAGCTTTCAAAGCACCAATGGTCTAACCCAAATAGGGGCACTCAAACATCCTTCTAACCATATGCCTCAAAGGCAAGTAATATGCTCCCATGCACTTCAGCTCAAAGCCTACAGACAATCTCTGCCCAATCTCAGAGATGAACAGTTCACAATGAAGAACAACTAACAATTCAAGAAGACCAACATGGCATATCTTGGTCTTTCCAGTACACCTTAAATACAAGTAACGTCAGACTAAAAACTGCCACCTAAGTAGCATCCAATCAATCGTGTAAGTATCCCAAACCCTAGTACAACTACTACTAGGCTCAAGTCATCACTATCGTACATCTGATATATCCACACTGAGTCCGTGACAGATTAACTACTCACAATCCCAGCCACAATCAATAAGTGAGAGTTCATCCCCAAAACACCCAAAATATAACAATCCCTCCTTTTCCTCAAGTTATCAGACCAACAATACAACACAACAAAGAAGAGACAGCAGTACATCCCATGCTTTAACACCACCAAGAGCACCTTGCCTCCCCATCAGCTAACTTCTCACACCTCTGCAGTCATATCGTCTTCTGTGCTGGTGTGATGTCGCCCACTTCCATGTGACTTCTGACTAAGGGTTTGTGATGGCAGTGAAAGATGGGCAAGACAATTCTGTGATTCCAGTCACAAACTCACTGTTTAAATACATTTCGACTACACACTTGTGCATCACCCTGATGTGGCCTACTCCTATCTTACAAGGATCCATCTGACACATTCAGTAGAAGACAATCTCAGAATACCTTCAATATTCAAGCTTGCATGTTGCTTTCATAATACAGAGGGGTCACAAGACTATCATGAGTCATGCTGACTCATTCCGTTCACAACACTGGCTTCCTGTCATGTGGCAGTTAACAGCCAAGTTAGATCAGCACTGTGTGTGTCATGGTCACGTGACATCATCACATCACATCACGCAATGCACAGTGAAGTATAGACCCTCGAAGTTTTGCAGAAGTATCAGTCTCGTCAAAGCACGCCTTATGGTGCTCATATCACAAATCGTCCACATAGCAGTAGTTAGTGACGTGGCTTGTAGAAAACGGCCCCCGAAAACCCCAGTCTGTGTGAGTATAAGACATAGTGCATCGAGTAGCACAAATGCTTGTCTACTCTTAGTTCTTGAATACCAAGTAGTATCTTGTTGAAACCCGCTCACTTGTGAACTCCTTGAGTGACACAAGTACCCCAAACTTGACTTGCTTGAGAATAGCGAGTTCCAACTCTACCCAAACATCAAGCTCAGCTCCATTGAAAACCCATATGGTCCCTCAGAACTGTAACATAAGAGCAGACCTCCCCCTACTCTGCCGCAGAACGAGGCGTAAAGTGTTCCCAGACCAGTTGAACGACACAGGCAGTCCTTAGTAGGACGTGTAGTCACTATGGCACTCAAACAGAAATACAGGTGTATTGAACCAGAACCTGCAGACAAAGACCCAACAGTGAAAAGACTTGTTATACGATGAAATGTTGATAACCTCTCAGACATCATGACTAGTGGCATCAACTGGATACAAGGAAGAGGCTACATCATTCGTCGCAACCCTAGTCTGGCACTCAATGTCAAATTCTCTGAAGAAGAAAATAGTTGGTATGAAGTCTATTTCAAAAACACTGGCTGGTACATGTATACAAACGCTCAAGTTGATGGACCACATCTCTGGGGTCTAAAACTTCAATCGCAACCCCAGCCAACCCCTGAATACAACTGGAATGAACATAAGCATCAAATTGCCAAATCCAAGGGCAAAAGAAAATCACCTCAACTGGCACCTGTACCCTTTGTCACTCCAACAATCACATTACTGAGCACACCAATGGCTAGTGGAAGTAGTTCCTCAGGGACGTCAACAGTCACAGGCCCACTACAGGGCACAGCCCCTTCATTCTTCAATGGAAACCAAGTGCAAAGTCAACAATTCCTACATGAATTCAATCAGTTCAGGCGTGTCAATAGGACTAACAAGAGGATGGTCAGCCCATACCAATGGGTAGCATTAGCACTCACATTGATTTGAGGACCAGCCATTGAAAGCTGGAACCAGAGTCAAGACAAAAAACTGGAAGCAAAAATCAATGATGCAGTCAACCCCGTACCCAAAACTAGCAAATCCTTGTGAAATGACTTTATGACCAATTTCCAGAACACCTGGACAGACACGTTAAGCCAACAGAATGCTTATGCAAAGCTGACGGCACTCACCATGAAAGGGGACGATATCAATGAATTATATTGCAACCTTTGAACAACTAGCAGAGGCCGCTGAATGGGATATGACTGCTAAGGGAACTGTAGACTTGTTCTGACATGGACTACAATGTGAACTCCTAGTCTCTTGCTTCAAGTGAAATAAAATACCTGTCACTATGGATGATTGGAAGTCAGCCACAAGAGAAGAAGTACAACGATACCGAACCATCACCAACTGCATCGCACAGATCAGAAAAACAACACCATTACCCATACCTCAAACACACCCACCAAAGCCAACGGCGTGGAATGACCAAGTCGTGCCAATGGAAGTAGACGCCACTCAAACATACATGCCCCATGTGCATACTCCCCAAGAACTCATGGAAATGGACCAATGCCACCGGGAAGGGTTGTGCTTCCAATGCAAGAAATCGGGACACTTATCCCAAGATTGCCCAAACAAATGAACACCTGCGTGAATCAACAAAACGATCAGTACTCCCATAATGTCATCAAAGACAACCAAAGAAACAAAACCAGGACTAACATTGGACCACTTAATATCTGGCATCTTGGGACTCACAGCGACAGAATGAAAGGGCGTAATGTCGCAACTGTTGTTAGAGGCTAGTCTCGATGAGGAAGATGAAGATGAAGAGCTTACAATTAATGCTATCCATAGCACTTCTAGTGATACACTCACTCTCGAACTCCCACTAGAAGGAACAACAGAAGTCATATCAGCCTTAATCAACTCCAGCTCCTTGGACAATTTTATCAATGCCAAATGTACCACCAAATTAGCCCTTCGAACTTACCCTGTGAAGGGACGACTTGTGTATAATGTCAATGGTACCCTCAATGAGAATGGAAGTATAACAATGGCCTGTAAAGCAATGGTCAACTGGGACAGCATCGGTATGAGACATTGCTATATGTCACTCACCTCAGACACCCTAGAATGATCCTCAGACACCCATGGTTCCAACAAACGGACCCACGAATCAACTGGCTGGAAAACTGTCTTGAAGGAGAACCTCGTCAGATTGCGATCGACAGGACAGCAACTATCGCGACCATCACACAACGAATGGTGGAACGAGCACCACCAAAATAAGAGGAACTACCCACCCAATATGAACCATGGGCGACCATATTCTCAGAAGAGGCTGTGATGCGCTTCCCACCAGAATGAGAAGATGACCACATGATCATGCTACTGCCAAACGCACCACCAACTCTGAAATGCAAAATATACCCATTGTGTTACGCCCTAGCAGGGGCGTGGGTTCTAAAGGTTCTGAATCACACAGGTATCAAGCGAAGACCTCTGTTGTCTTATTGCTATGAAATACGAGTGATAAAAGTGTGGCACAAGGTGCAGCACTACTCTGTAATGTAGGACTCCTCGTCCGAAGTGTCTAGCACTTCTCTACACTTGATCTTGCTAGTGCACAGAGTATAACAGGTGTAACGCGTTGATATAGTTCAACTGCAAAGACTTTGAAGTGTCCTGGTTAGGGACTGAGGTAGGGGATGCACAAGAAGAGAGGGATAAGGCGAGGTCACACCAAAGTACGGAGGCAAGATTGCTAGATTGCAAACGAAGCCAAGTCTGGCTTCCTACGTCTATGGTACAGGTTTATATAGGACGAGGTTCCAAACAACATGAACACAAGTCCACACAACATCAAAGAGACTAAACGGAGTAACAGAAGTTCGGATCAAAGAAACAGCGCTACTAATCGTAATAGCTCCTTTGGTAACAAGGTATAGTACAGAAGGGGAAAGGCAAGGTGGAAACATACTGTGATTGAGGTCCAAAGCGTCGGATCATAACACATTGAATGCCAAAGAGTTGACGCATCTTGAATGAATTTTTGCAAGAACATTTACAGAAGGGGTATATATGTGAGTCCAAATCACCATACGTGTCATCGTTCTTCTTCTTAAAAAAGAAGGATGGTAAACTGTGCACCAGTCCAAGATTACAAACTGCTCAATCAGATAACTCTCAAAGACACCTACCCGATTCCACTAATTTCCAATCTGCTCGATCAATTGGCCAACAAAACACTATTCATGAAATTCGACATATGATGGGGATATAACAATATCCACATCAAGGATGGCAATCAATGGAAAGCCACATTTAAAATGCCATGTGGGTTATTCGAGCCCATGGTTTGTATTTCGGGCTTACAAACTCACCTGCAACCTTCGTTCACACCATGAATCGTGTCTTTTGAACACTGCTACTGAAGTACCCCACAGAGCTCTTCGTATACATGGACGACATTTTAATCGCTACAATCTTGGACTACGCATGCAACCAGTCGATTGTGGGACAAGTACTTCAGTTATTGAAAGACGAGAGTTATTTCTTGAAACTATCTAAATGTGCCTTCGAATGCACTGAGATTGAATATCTTGGGATGACCATCTCGAATCAAACCATTCAGATGGGCAACAACAAGGTTTCCGGACTTGCGATTGGCTGCGCCAATTACATACCGTAAAGCAAGTCTGCAGTACTCTCAGTGTTCTCAGGTACCAGCGCCCTTTCATTCCTCAATACGCCGAAATTGCTCAACCACTTACTGATCTCCTAAAGAAAGACATTGCCTTTGAGTGGACACCTGAGCATACACGCACCCTCGATACCCTACTCTCCATCGCATGCTCGCGACCGGCTCTATGACGACTGGACCCAATGCTGCCATACCAACTACAGACCGACACCTTGCTGTTTGCAGCTGGGGGCCATTCTTACACAACCAGACCCACAGAGGGAAACAACAAGCTGTTGGATATTTCTCACAATCTTTGACCCCGGCCAAGCAAAACTATGATGTTTATGACCGTGAACTCCTCGCCCTTGTCCATGGTCTCGAACACTGGCAACACCTACTCATTGCTGCTGCACACCCCATTACTGTCCTCATTGACCATCAGAATCTTCTCCACTATCGTGCGCCACAGCACATCAATCAACACGTCACACACCTTGTCAATGTTCTTGCCAACTATCACATCCAATTACAGCATGTACCAGGTCCCAGCCTGCACGCTGACACGCTTTCTCGACACCCGTCACTCGTCCCAGTCAACAACAATAACACCGCAGTCACTGTCCTGCTGTTGACACTGTTCATCAACCTCACTCAAATCACTTCCTTGGATGACCGCTGTCATGTTGCTCAAGCCTCCCACCCTTCTTTCTTTGCCGCCATCCAACTGCCACTTACCCACTACCCGTCCAGCCTTTACTTTTGCGACACCCGACTGGTGATCATGGATGATCCCTCCCTGAGGAGGGGGGTAATTTGGTCGTTTCATGACCTTCTACCTGCTGGCCACCCATAAACAAACACACACATTGTGGACTATTCAAAAACACTACTGGTGGCCCAAAATGAAAGACGATGTAACGGACTACATTTGTGGGTGCATGGTCTGCCAGGCCAACAAAAATCTCACAAACCACCCACGAGTCCCATTAATGCCTATCTTTCCGAACAACGCATTACCCTTCCAGACCATTGCACTCGATTTCATCACCAAACTGCCAAAGTCGCATGGGTTCAACTCCATCCTAACAATCACTGACCAAGGCTGTTCAAAAGCTAACATCTTTATACCTTGGAAAGAGAGGTTCAGTACCAAAGAAGTCACACAGATGTACCTTCGTCACGTGTTGCCACACTATGGACTGCCACATAAAGTGATCTCAGATCGAGATCCTCAATTTACAGCTTCTCTAGCAAAGGCCCTATGCACGGCACTAGGCGTACAACAAAATATTAGTTTGGTGTATCATCCACGTATGGATGGACAGTCCGAAAGGACCAATCAAAAGCTAGAACAATATCTTCGGATGTATGCTAATTACCAACAGGATAACTGGGCACCTATGCTTCCCATTGCCCAGTATGCAATGAACATGTGGCCATCCAATACCACACAGAAGTCACCATTCGAACTAATTATGGGCTTCATCCTATCGGTCCATCAACCAAAGACTCTGATGAACTTGCCAACAGTGGACGAATGCTTGACAACCCTTACCAAAGCATGAACCAACGCTCAGATTGCGATGAAAAATGTGCAGCAAAAGTGGATCTCAGAATCGCTGTGCTATCAACTCTATTGATTGGGTGATAAAGTCTGGTTAGATACCACTAATTTGTGAACCACACATCCATCGGTGAAGTTGGCACCAAAACGATACAGGCTGTTCATAGTCCTACAGAAACTTTTGGACGTCACTTATCGATTACAATCACCAGCCCATTGGAAAATCCATGAGGTGTTTCACACAGGTTTGCTGAGCCCATATTCCAAAACAGTAATGAACGATAACAAAGAAGTGAACCCCCCACCTGAACTCATCAACGGAGAACTTGAATGGGAAGTCAAACAGATTCTTAACTATTGAACATTCAGACGCAAGAAGACACCGCAATATCTGGTGCAATGGAAAGGTTTTTCTGCAGCCCATGATAGCTGGGAACTGACCACTAACATACACACTCCCGAACTAATCCAACAATATAAAGACAGGACCAGAACAACCATCAACGCCATCAACACTATGATGAACCAACACCCCCCACAGTTTCTGATTGTTGCAGCACAGGAACTCCCAGATGATGTCAACCGGCGTATTGACCAAGAGGTCAATGAGTGGGCAAAGGTGGGGCCATCTTATAACACCCTACTGAACTCACCATGCTCGCACGAGGACATGTGGGGTCTGAGCACGCATATCGGCGACAACAGTAATCACTATTGCCACTCTCAGGCGAAACAACAATGACAACAGAGGCTCCAACAGGAGGCACTAGAGGACATCGCTAGGCAACAGCTTGATAGAGCTACTTGGGACGCTCCCTCGCAGAACCCACAGCCTCTACAGCACCCTTTTCCCACCCAACCTGTCACCAGTACTTCACCACCTGCAGGGGACTGGCAGAAAACTCTGCCCAAACATCCCTACCAAGTAGAAATACCCTACTCAGACAGTGAACGACGGAATGCAGCATATCTACAGTTTATCATCAACCATTGCGACCAACTGATAATCGTCACCACAGAAGGACAAGGAAAACCATACTACTACACAGAACTCAAGGCACTCCTGCACCCTGACATACACCCTCACATACTTGAGAAGGAATTCATTGACATTTTCCAACCTGACCACCCTGCCCAAGTGGACATCGACAAGGTGCTAGCACAACTTGCCGATCCCGGCATAAGCACTGACATCTACCAACTTAGGGACTTGGTCATATGACAGCAAGTGTTAACGCAACGTCTGCGAGAAGCAGAGTTTAGTATGGTGGACTGGGCTAACACTGCTGCTGAAATTGACACTTGTATACTGGATGCCCATGCAGTGACTTGACTTTCGCCATACCTTCTGAAGCCAATGCCAACCACCCTCTCTAATGTTTTCACTCATGATGGGGTTTCCGACCCTCGCCTCCGACATCACCATGCCATCATCATGGCAGAACAAATCCTCCCCATCCCTCCTCGCTTGTTGCCACATACCTTTGTGGAAGCTGTTACAGCTAACCCCCATCACCTCACTTACCCACAGTTGCATGAAGAACCGCGTCAAACAGTGTCACCAGGGGAAATTCCTGCCTCTTCCCCTATGACTACAACTGACACGGCTGTCGACCAGCAAAGGACATCAACTCAACTGCTAGATCAATGAGCATCAATCCATAGTTGAGACAGCCTACCCGCATGCACATGGTGTGAGTCAACCAAACATCTCACATTCAAATGTAAGATGCCACATGCATGATGTGTGCAACGATGAGTCTGTCACATATCACCAACAACGTCACATACAAATACTTACTGCAGATGGCTCACTGTGCTCGGATGAGCAGTCGACCATGAACGAGCCACTCAAGCAACTGCACGTCTTTGTGCCCAACGCCATGGGGAACCGTACTGCCGACCCAAACACTACATGTTCCAACACGACTACAACTTCACGCATGCCACCAGTAGCGTGAGTTGAGACGACTTGGCCTAGTAGGGGGGTTATGTCATGGTCACGTGACATCATGACATCACGTCATGCAATGCGCGGTGGAGTATAGACCCTCAAAGTTTTGCAGAAGTATCAGTCTCGTCAAAGCACGCCTTATGGTGCTCATATCACAAATCGTCCACATAGCAGTAGTTAGTGACGTGGCTTGTAGAAAACGGCCTCCACCTGACCTTATCAATGGAGAAGAAGAATATGAAGTGGAGTGAATTGAAGACACCCAGGAATGAGGCTGAGGGTGCAAACTCCACTTCCTGGTAAAGTGGAAGGGATTCCCCACAAGTGACAACACATGGGAACCTGTGACCAATCTAACACACACCAAGGACACAATTAGAGACTACTATTGTTCACACCCATCCGCCACAAGGGCTGAACGAAAGATATAAAGAGAACACCCTCAATCAAACCCTTTAGCAGCACAACACCATGGCTACCACCCCAGTCCCTGACACAACCCTCGTCAATGTCCTCAACGTGGATCCCCAACTCACTGCCCTCTTCAATGGTGAAACCATCGCTGTCACCAACCTGTCATTCACCATCCCTGGAATCCCTTGATTGTCGCCACCACCACCATCCACAGACTCTCCCCGGTCTACTGTGACCATCAACCCAGTACCCATCATCCCCTGCTCCCCTGAACAAGAACCAGGGGAACTCATGCCATCTACACCCAAGGAAGGCCAATACTCACCAACTCCCCCTCCTTGTCAAAACCCTACACCATCACCTGAGGCACCTGTACCATCACTGACACCCTCGACACCACCACCCCCACTAGAATCCCCTCCTACACCACTCACCCCCATCTGAGTTCACACCCCCATCAACTACAACAGACCCAACACCCCTAGCGAAGAAACTGATGACCCAGGTGCCCCCTTCTTCCCAAACACCCCCGGCTTGCCCAAGTACTACCCATTGCAAATCCCACTACCTGAGGGTGGATTCCACATTGCGAAGTACATATACTATCGCAAAGGATTCACCAAGGTAGTGGGAACAATGCGGCAAGAACACCCTCACTATGGCAAAACCATCTACCTGTCTACTGTGTCCCAACATCTCTGCTCCCCCATTCACTGCAGAGCAACTCCAGTTCTTTGATCCAAATGACATCCACACCTGTGCTCTGGACAAAACCCTGATTGAGCTTAACTCCCCACACCTCACTGCCAAAATAACTCAATTACACACAGGACTTGTGGCTCTGAAGGAGCTGGATGAAAAACACGAGAAGCTAGAAGAGGATGCCTGAAAACTCAGAGCAGAACAGCTCATGGTGGACCTAATGCTAGCCAGTACAAAAAGATGTTTGCAGTATGCAGGAGCCCTCACCACCATCGCTGACAAGTATGCTCATCTCACTGCACTCCTGTCACGTTTCGGTTCGTATGGATTGGACCCCCTTACTGTACTGGTTGCGACTACAGCGGTAAGGTATATTAGTCGTGGACTTTACTACGGTGATATGGCAGAACGATAGGAGATACGGTACGATTGCTGACTGATGACTGGCGCCACTAATACTAGTAGTCGTAGTATTAGTTTTGAGTTGTTTCTGTGATACGTTGGACGCTACTTTACTGTGACTCATAGCAGCGCTTCTAAGCCTGCTAGAATTGTATTTATAGTGCCTCATGAAGACCAAGATACGCCATCTTGGTCTTCTTAAATCGCCACTTGCATTCTCTTCTCTTGCCTCCCGCTTTTGTCTCTAAAGAAGTCGTCCGACTCTGTTCGTGACTAAGACAGTAACTTGCCAGTGTACCTTCGCGTATTCACCGAGGCAAGGACTTGGACCTCCGTGTCTTCAAGCTGACAGATTGATACCCGCTAAGTTATTACCGCCATTCCGCGCTCTAGTCGAGCTAACGTCGTGGCGACATTACATTAAGACCAAGATCTCATCGTGGCCGTAACAACAAGAGACCAGTGGATGAATTTCCGTCCTTATTCACTCCCAAGGAGAGGAGAACGAAACGTCCCTACGCACTTTTTACAAGCTGCCAGTTGGAGGGAAAGACAAGAAGAAACTGGGTACTTTGTGGAATTTAATGGACCTACTAGGTTCTGCCCAGTTGAGTTCAACTTCAACCACCTGTGTTGGGTAGAAGTTACGTGGAACCCCATAGACTCCCAGTGGGATGATGAACAGCACACATGGATAGCTTACTCACAGAGGGACAAAGTGTTCTGTGGTGAGACAAGCTGGGTGGCTGGAAAGCAGCAACAGGAGATCTAGCAAAGTGAAGCAGAGGTGTCTGGCACACAGAGCAGTGAGGAACTGATGATACAATTGAAGGGATGAGACATACCTGGCACACAGAGCAGTGAGGAACTGATGTGGACCAGGAGCGTACAAGCCTACTACTTATACTATACAGGGGAGTGACACTACTACAAGGGAAGTAACATAGAGTCACACAATACAAGAGACGTTGTTCTACATGTGGGACAAAGGAGTGTGCTAATGGAGAACAAGGAGCGCAAAACAAAGAAAGTCCAGACTAAGATGATATCATAATGACATCACAATAAAGATAACGCTAGAAAGAGAACAAAGGAAGGAGTACAATGAAGAGTCCGGAGTAGTCCATATGATGTCATTGTACAGTGATGTCATAGAAGTCCTAGATTGTACAGATCAAATCAAATCTAATCTAAAGCGGTCCTAATTAATCTACAGCAGTCCATATCTGTAAGTCCGGTCCGTTAGAGCCGCTAAGTGCGCAAGGGTCACTTATCAACATGGGACGCCGTACGACCAGCGGGACCCAGGTATCACTGCGATATTGACGCACGAGAGCTCAATAGTCGAGCCGACTGGGGCCCTATCGACGGGGAAGTGCGAGAACACTCTACCAGAGAAGTAGTATCAGAAGAAGATGCACAAAGCCAAGAAGAAAGTGAAGGACGAGAACCAAACCAAACAGAGACTAGCAGAGGAGCGATACAAGACCTCCTCATTGAACGAGCTGAGTCCACGCACATCACAGAACCCAAGCCAATTCACATCCGATCACCAGCTATCATGGCAACACTAACGCAAGCAATGGAGGAAGCCGCGATCGAAGAAGCGCGCGCAATATGATCTGAGGCAAGAGAAATCCTCTTGCCCATCAACCCTGAAACCGGTGTATAAATGACCATGGACGACGCCGCCATCTTTCGAGCAATAGGATCCGATCGAGGAGATCCCCCATCCGAACGACGACCCACTCTAGAACTCCCCCCAGGTGTGGGAGGACCTGGCGGAGATCCACCACCACCACCAGGAAGAGGTATCCCATTTGACCTGCGAAGGACCGAACCTCCAAGAGGACCGCCTGCCGGACCGCCGGGTGGCGGCAGGGGTGGAGGTGGAGATGGCCACGGAGGAGGAGGAGGAGGAGGAGGACACAACAACGAAAAATTAACCGGCGAGCCACCTTCTATTTTCGATGGTGACAGACTCAAAGTAGACCAGTTCCTAACACAGTGGCACGTCTACTGGGGCATGAACCTAGACGCCCCCATTATGCGAAATGACTATAGGAGATGTCTCCTATTTCTGTCCTACATCAAAGGAGGAGCGGTCAGCGAATGGGTCTTGTCCTTCCTGAACTGGCTCAATCAACAAATACAACGAGGGATTAGTCCCTACACAAGAGAGTTATGGGAAGCCATAGCCGACGGCTTCAGCCAACGATTCGAAAACACATTGGAGCGAGAACAAGCACAAGCCATACTGAGAAAGGGCTTCAAAATGATAGGGGAGGACATTGACAAGTACGTCAACGACTTCGAACAGCTGGCACGGAAGGCTCATTATCACCTCAACGAACCACAAACCATCGACCTCTTCACATCGGGGCTGCCCAAGGAGCTGTTCAAGAATGCATTCCAGTTCAATGACCCGGTTACGTTCGACGACTGGAAAAGAGCCATCCTTAAAAGACAGAAGAACTACATTGTTATGATCCGACGCTTCGGACCTAAGTCACAGTATGTCTCCACCCTGCCTTCCCCCTTTGTACTATACCTTGTTACCAAAGGAGCTACTGTTACCAGTGGCGCTGTTTCTCTGATCCGAACTTCTGTTTACTCCGTTTAGTCTCTTTGATATTGTGTGGACTTGTGTTCATGTTGTTTGGAACCCTGTCCTATATAAACCTGTACCCTAGACCGTAGGAAGCCAGACTTGGCTTCGTTTGCAATCTAGCAACCTTGCCTCCGTACTTTGGTGTGACCTCGTCTTATCCCTCTCTTCTTGTGCATCCCCTACCTCAGTCCCTGACCAGGACACTTCGAAGTCTTTGCAGTTGAACTATATCAACGCGTTACACCTGTTATACTCTGTGCACTAGCAAGATCAAGTGTAGAGAAGTGTTAGACACTTCGGACGAGGAGTCCTACATTACAGAGTAGTGCTGCACCTTGTGCCACACCTTATCACTCGTATTTCATAGCAATAAGACAACAGAGGTCTTCGCTTGATACTTGTGTGATTCAGAACCTCTAGAACCCACGCCCCTGCTAGGGCGTAACATACATACACCTCAAAGCGAGGCTCAACGAATACAAGAATACACCCCCACAGCCAAAGAAACAAAGCGGCAACGCAGGATGGGCGCTCCCACAAAACCTACCACAGACAAACCCCTGGGCCATGGATACGTCGGCGGACCATGCCAAGGTACGGCTCGCGGGCTCAGAGGATATCGATTTTAACAACTTGCCTCATCGCGACTGGCCCGCACCCCCTTTCCCACCAAGAGGAGGACCCGGAGCGCGAGGATGAGGAAGAGGAGGGTCCCGACGGGACTTAAGGAACGTCCTCTGTTATAACTGTCGCGCCCTGGGGCATCTCTCATGAAATTGCCCATACCCAAGGAACCAGAGGCAGTGGCCTAATGCCCCCTCGAGCAGCAGGATGACCGAGACTGCCTGGTCGCCTCAGCAACTGGGATCTCCTGGTCCGGTGTCCCAATACAAACCATCGCTACCGGGGTATGCTACACCAGCGCCCAGTGCGACACCCGCACCGCGAATCAGCGCAGCAAAAATGGCAGGAGAACAAGCAAAGGAATGGCTAACGCAAGTAGCCAACAGCATGGATGAGGTAAAGGACCTCATCCTCCAAGATTTGTGGGGAAAAGAGGGTTTTCAGGGCGCCTGAACCCATCAGTCTGGGTGAGGGCTTTACAATGTAATTCTGTAATTGTGACAATGCGCTATCGATCTCTACGAATCCCAGTGACTGTCCACACGAATTACCAAACGACTGAAACAAACGTGCTGGTAGACTCCGGAGCTACCGACAACTTCATTAAGCCAGGAATGGCCGCCCGGGCAGGAGTCCCAATATGGCCACTAGAAACGCCTTGCAAAATATGGAACATAGACAACACGGAAAACAAAGCTGGGTTAATCACTCATTACGTTAACCTAGAAGTGAAAACACGGGGACAGGTTAAGCAAATGACCTTCCTGGTCACCGACCTCGGCAGCGAAAACATGGTACTGGGCTACCCATGGCTGAGCGCCTTCGAACCCACTATCAGTTGGGCAACAGCAACCATGCATCCCGATATGCAACCGGTGGTACTGGCAACCACCGAAGAACTACTCACGACGCCCACTATTCGGGCTCTAACCACGACCGAAAAAGACACGATAGTCCAGGAGCTGGAGGAGGAACGTACCTTCGCTCGGGCCACCACCTCGACGGAGTTGGCCATATCGGCAAAACAACAACAGACAGCAGCTGTGCTTCCGCCAGTCTATGCAGAATTCAGCAAGCTGTTTAATGAGCAGGCTTCACACCGCTTCCCTCCATCACGACCCTGGGACCACGCGATTGACTTCAAACCATCGGCGCCAGCATTGATCGACTGCAAGGTATATCCCCTGACACAAAAAGAAGAGGGGGAGTTGAAAGAGTTCCTTGATGAAAAGTTGAAACAAGGGTATCTGCACCCTTCCATTTCCCCGTACGCATCCTCCTTCTTCTTCATTAAAAAGAAGGACGGAAAACTGCGCCCAGTACAGGACTATTGGGTCATCAACTCGCACATGATTCGTAATCAATACCTGCTGCCGCTCATCCAAGACCTCATTCTCGACCTCAGTAACGCCCACATTTACACGAAACTTGACATTCGTTGGGGCTATAACAACATCCGAATTCGCGACGGTGACCAGGAGAAAGCGGCATTCAAGACCAAATTTGGCCTCTTTGAGCCCACGGTCATGTTCTTTGGCCTTACCAACTCCCCTGCCACCTTCCAGGCGATGATGAACCACATTTACCGCGATACGATCGCGAAGCATGAGCGCCTTGGAACTATGATACATGTTTACATGGACGATATTGGTATCGCCACTCATCTTGCCTACGATTTGGCAGCCCATATAGCAGCCGTACGCGACGTCCTACATGTCGCGGAAGAACACGACCTCTACTTCAAGCTCGAGAAATGCCTGTTCCACCAGCCGCGGATGGATTACCTGGGGGTAATCCTTGAAAGGGGGGTGACATGTTACGGTTTTTGCATTGGGTCCTTACTGTACCGGTTGTGGCTACGGCTGTAAGGTATATTAGTCACGGACTCGGGGTTTACGGTAGGAGTTAGGCGTTGAAGGATGACTCGATCCTAGTACAGGTGGTAGTAGTATTAGGATTGCGGTACTTACGCGATACGTTGGACGCTACATTATGGTGACTCATAGCAGCGCTTGAAAGCCTGCTCTTCTTGTATATAAGGTAGCTACGGAAGACCAAGATACGCCATCTTGGTCTTCTTCAATCGTCACTTCCAGTCTCTTTCATTTTCATCTCTAAAGACGTATCTTCCATCAAAGGGAAGAGCCCCATCCAAATCCTAGTGTCTGCGTACATCTAGAGCCCGCCTTTGAAAGCCATACGCCTTCGCGCGTGACTAGCTAAGTCATAGGAGTCGCCTTAATCGAGCTCAAGTCGAGCTAACGTCGTGACGGCGTTACATTAAGACCAAGATCTTCATTGTGGCGACTGTCAACACCAGAGAACAGTGGACGAATTTCCGTCCTTATCATCTAGACCAAAGAGGAGACCGTAACGTACCAACCCGATTCCTAGGAGCAGCCAGGTGGAGAGACCGGGGAGACGAAACCGGATATTTTGTCGAATTCAACGGACCTACGAGGTTCAGACCTGTTGAGTTCAATTTTGATCACCTGTGCTGGGTGGAAATTACGTGGAATCCCATAGACCACCACTGGGACGTCATCAGACCAGCAGGAAGACAATACCAGTGCGACATCGACGCACGCGAACTCAATTCACGGGCCGATTGGGGCCCTATCGACGGCCAGCTACGAGAACACTCCACTGGAGAAGCAGTCAGCGAGGAAACTGAAGAGGACGAACAAAGCGAAGAAAACCGACCCGCGAGTGTCGGACCTATTGAACAATATACCATCCAACAAGCTGAGTCCCTGCACATCTCAGAACAACCAGAGGTCATTCACGTGCGATCACCGGCAGCAGAAATGGCAACCACCACCATGACAGCCGAAGAAATTATGACCGTTAGGGAGCAAGTGGCGCGCGAAGCGGCCGAAGCAATTAGACAAGAATCACAGCGGCATCTTATGCCTATCAACCCTGAAACTGGACACCGCATGACTGCAGACGACGCAGCAATCTTTTGAGCCATTGGACCCGACCAAGGAGACCCCCCGTCAGGGGATGGAGGAAGACGAGGAATGCCATTAGACCCCCCACCGGGATGGGGAGGACCACCTGGAGACGACTTTCCCCGACGCCCAGGGAGAGGAGGAAATCCACCCGACCTCCCAAACAATCCACCGGAAGGAGGACCCCCGGGAGGAGGAGGGGGCGGCGGTGGAGGGGGTGCCGGAGGAGGGGGACAAGGACATGAAAAACTAACCGGTGAACCCCCCACCATCTTTGACGGCGAGCGCACTAAAGTAGATTCGTTCCTCACGCAATGGCATGTCTACTGGGGAATGAACCTCGACACCCCTGTTATGCGCAACGACTACCGACGAAGCCTCCTGTTTCTGTCCTATATAAAAGGGGTATCAGTCAGCGAATGGGTACTTTCGTACCTCAAATGGCTCAACCGGCAGATACAACGAGGGATAGACCAGCACACGCGCGATCTGTGGAACGTGGTGGCAGAGGGATTTAACCAAAGGTTCGTCAACACCCTTGAACGCAAACAAGCTCAAGCGCTTCTTAGAAAAGGACTCAAGATGGTTGACGGGGACATCGACAAGTACGTCAACAAGTTCGAAGAAGCCGCCAGGAAGGCCGGATACCGTCTCAATGACCCTCAAACAATTGACCTCTTCACCAAAGGACTACCCAAGAAACTCTACGAAAAAACCTACGATCTAGACGAACCGGAGACGTTCGACGAATGGAAGCGAGCAACGCTCCACAGGCAACGCAATTACATCCACATCCGCGCACGGGTGGACGAGTATAAAGACAACAAGCCCAAAAAGACAGGAAACGCCGGATGGACCGTTCCCCAGAATCTCGCCAATCCATGGGCAATGGACACTTCCGCTGACCGAACCAAGGCACGACTGGCAGGGTCGGAAGAGATCGACTATAGCAAACCACCGTATACTAACTCACCCCCCTTCCCGCCGAGAGGAGGGCCAGGAGTCCAAGGCCGAGGGAGGGGAGGATCGCGACGAGACCTAAGGACAGTGTTATGTTATAACTGCCACGCACCAGGACATCTCTCACGAAACTGCCCCCATCCTAGGCAGCCGCGACAGTGGCAACCACAGAATCCCGGACCCTCCAGTGTCCGGATGACGGAAACCGATTACTACGCGCAAGAGTCGCCGCCAGCCCAGATACAGGCTGCCTCAATCAGCAAGACAGCCAAAGAACATGCCAAAGAATGGCTCACCGGGGTTGCAAACGCACCCGACGAAGTAAAAGACCTGATATTGCAGGATCTGTGGGGAAAAGAGGGTTTTCAGAGCGCCTGAACCCATCGGCCTGGGTGAGGGCTTTAAATTGTAATTCTGTAATCATGACGCGCTTTCGTTCTCTTCAAATTCCAGTCTCGATTCGTACGAATTACCGAATGGCCGACATAAAAGCATTGGTGGACTCAGGGGCCACCGATAACTTCATACACCCGAATTTCATCAAGAAAATGGGTATAGGGATTCAGCAACTGATCCGACCGCGAAAGGTCTGGAATATAGACAGTACGGAAAATAAAGCTGGGTCCATCACTCACTTCACCGATCTGGACGTATACGCCAACGGGTATCACAGGACCATGAGATTCCTTATCACAAACCTTGGAAACGAAGAGGTTGTCCTAGGTTATCCCTGGCTGGCGACCTACGAACCAACCATTAATTGGAGAGACGCGGTCATACATGAAAAGGTCATGCCAGTCGTGATCAGCACACAGGACAGTCTAGACCGTCACACCGTCATCGCAACCGCTCTAACTGACGATGAAAAAGAAGCAATAACTCTCGAACTAGACGAGGAGGACACATACTTGCGAGCAACCACGTCCACAGAACTGGCCATCCAGGCCAAAGGGGAGGAAAGACCCGTAGAACTGCCGGCAGTCTACCATGCCTTCCAACAACTCTTCAGCGAAGAAGCATCACAACGATTTCCCCCCACCAGGCTGTGGGACCACGCAATAGACTTCAAGCCGGGTACCCCTTCAGCAATAGATTGCAAAATATACCCATTAACGCAAGAAGAAGAAGGAAAACTCAAGGAATTTTTGGACGAGAAACTGCAGCAAGGATATCTGCGACCCTCCATATCCCCGTACGCATCTTCATTCTTCTTTGTCAAAAAGAAGGACGGAAAACTACGCCCCGTACAGGACTATCGCACCATCAATTCGTATACTATACGAAATCAGTACCCACTCCCCCTAATTCAAGACCTCATTTACGACCTCAGTAACGCCCACATCTATACGAAGCTCGACATCCGCTGGGGATACAATAATATCCGAATACGAGACGGTGATCAGGAAAAGGCAGCCTTCAAGACCAAGTTTGGCCTTTTTGAGCCAACAGTGATGTTCTTCAGTCTCACTAACTCGCCGGCCACCTTCCAAACAATGATGAACCACATCTATCGCGATACCATCGCGAAGCACGAACTCCGTGGTACCGTCATCCGTGTCTACATGGATGACATTGGCATCGCCACACGGGAGGGCGCTACATCCACTGACCACATAGCTGCGGTGACGGACGTCCTTCGCGTCGCTCAGGAACACGACCTCTATTTCAAGCTCGAAAAATGCCTTTTCCACCAACCTCGGATGGATTACCTGGGGGTAATCCTTGAAAAGGGGGTAACGCGTATGGACCCGGTAAAAGTTCGTGGCATCAGAGACTGGCCGACACCAACCAAGGTCAGGGACGTACGATCCTTTTTGGGTTTCTGTAACTTTTACCGCCTTTTCATCCAAGGTTTCGCAACCCACGCACGGCCACTCAACCGGTTAACGAGGAAAGATGCCGAATGGAACTGGGGAGACGATGAAGAACGGGCCTTCGAAACCCTCAAACGACTCGTGACAGAAGAACCAGTATTAGCACACCCCAACTTACAAGATCAGTTCGAACTAGAGGTCGACGCGTCAGGATTCGCGGTAGGCGCAGTACTCCTACAAAAGAAAAATGACGGTCGCAAGCATCCTATAGGATATTATTCGGCAACGCTGAATGAAGCGGAGCGAAATTACGACATTTACGACCTAGAACTTCTCGCCATTGTCAAAGCCCTTCGCCACTGGAGACCTCTACTCGCAGGGTCTCCACACAAGATCAAAATATTCTCAGATCACCTAAATCTCCAATACTGGAAAACCCCGCAAAAGATCAGTCGAAGGGTCGCTCGAGAAGTACTAGAATTAATGGAGTACGACTTCGAAATCCATCACATCAAAGGGAAGAATAATGGCAGAGCGGATGCGCTATCGCGACGACCAGACTACGACCAAGGAGAGGGAGACAACCAAGGTGTGGTCGTCTTGCCTCCGGAGGTATTCATACGAGCCACTAACGCTGCGCGTACGTTGGAAATACATCCGATGATGCAACCGCCGAAGCGACGGCAAGACCCTGCCATAATCAAAACCTGGGTCGACACCCATCGTCTCAAAAAGATAGAGGGAGAGTGGTACAAGGACGGACGACTGGTAGTTACAGGACCCATGACAGCGTACCGGGCCATTATACAAGACCACCACGACCCACCGGTACACGGACATCCTGGAATAAGCAGGACACAACGAATCGTAGAGCGACACCACTGGTGGCCGAGTATCCGCCGGGATGTCTATGAGTACGTTACAGGGTGTGCTGACTGTCAGCGAATCAAAGTCAATACCAGACCAACCCGTGCACCACTACACCCAATCACCGCTGCCAAGGACGCCCCTCCCTTCCATACCATCGCCCTCGACTTCATCACCAAACTGCCGATCTCACAGTCGTACGACAGCATCTTAACCGTTACTGATCATGATTGCAGCAAAGCATCCATATTTATCCCCTGCAACGAGGAGATCACAGCAGAGGGGACCGCCATTCTGTATGTCAACCACGTGTTCAAACGATTCGGATTACCGCGTAAAATTATTAGTGACCGAGACCCCCGGTTTACCTCCAAATTCACACGAGAAGTATGCCGCATATTGGGCATCCAACAGAACATTTCCACGGCTTATCACCCATGCACGGACGGGCAGTCGGAACGGACCAATCAATGGCTTGAACAGTATCTACGATTCTGGGCCAACGAGCGTCAAGATAATTGGGCGGCGTATCTCCCGATAGCAGAATTCGCTCACAACAATTGGCCCTATGAACACACGAAACAATCGCCATTCATGCTTCTGATGGGGTACAACCCGACCACCAATTGGACGGATAAGCCATCTCCAATCCCAAACGTGATCACCAGACTGACACAATTAAAAGAGGCACGACGGCTTGCCCAAGACCTTATCAAAAAGGCACAAGACAGCTGGGTTCAGCACAAAGATACTCCACGCTATCAAGTTGGTGATCAAGTGTGGCTGGAAGGAAGGCATCTACGGACCAATCAACCCACGGCGAAACTGGCGGCGCGACGCCACGGACCATTTAAAGTAGTACAGGTGATGTCCCCATACAACTACCGTCTCGAACTTCCCACGCAGTGGAGTATCCATCCAGTGTTTCACATTGATCTTCTCACGCCATACAAACGTACGGCCTTTCACGGCGAGAATTTTCCACGACCACTGCCGGATCTTGTGGAAGGAGAAGAAGAATATGAAGTCGAGGCCATTCTGGACTCGCGGCATTTCGGCCGCCGCAGAAGGCTCCAGTACCTCATCAAATGGAAGGGTTATTCGGACTCGGAGAACCAGTGGGTCGACAAAGATGACGTATTTGCACCAGACGCGATCAAGGTGTATCAAGAGGGCCGGACAAGTGTGCGATCCCTTAAAAGCCAGCCCATGAACGACCAAGGAGAGTATCCCTCTTACCTCCGATCCACTCAGACGTCTATGCCCACTTCCCCTCTCAGACATGTCACCACGGCGATCCTCCTCGACCAAGTCGCACAAGACGCCGCCAACCTCATCGAAGACGACGAAGAAACCGTGGTTCAACAGGTCCAGCTCACTCCGTACACACCTGCAAACATACGAGCGGGGCATATCACCGCTCAAGAATGGGCTAATGTCTTACAGAGGTTCCCCGACCCGACTCACCAGCCCGACGACGAGCAGCAGCATGCCGTCGCTCACATCTTCAGAGACGACAATGGCAATCGAGAACCCATTGCCATTATCCCCCCGGGTGACGACCTCATTGGCACAAGGGGAATTCTCCCGGCCGACCGTCCCCTCGAAGACCCAACAGGAGTTAGAAGCAGCGGAGGGCTGGCGGAGAATGGCGAAGGGGTGGGCCGACGAACAACTGCACTTAGCGCAGAGGAGATTGAGCGAGTTGCGGCAGCGCAGGCAGCGCTCCCTAACGACGAGGCTCACGCTGACGACGAGGATTACTACCCGGTCAGACACCCCCTCCTTCGAACGCACAGCCACCCTACTAATCCCCGAATCACCCCATGGCTCGTCCATACCGACGGAACCCCCATGTCTCGAGGACGTGTGCGACTGCCCGGCATCGCATTTCACACCCCCATTACGCCCGACGACGACCCTGCGCAGGTCCTTGCGCCTGAAGGGTTCAGGGCGAATCGACAGCCCCATTACGTTCATTTCCCCATCACCGGACCTGACGGCGTAGAAAGGAACGCCAGTCATGTTCAGATTGTTGGAGGTGCGAACCCTTTCATATTGGGGGTTATCCCAGGTTCCCCCCATCTGTATGGCAAACCCCTTTACGCCTTCCCGATGCTATCGGCTGCGGGACGCGCCTTCATCGCCCACGAGGATCTAGTTATCCTCGCCTCCGACAAGATCACAGACCGCACACTGAACCGCATTGGGGATGAGTCCCTGACTGCGGAGGTGACGCGTTATCGAGCTGCCGTGTACGAAGAAGAACGGCTTGCGGCTCACATTCGCCAGCTTCAGGCAATGCGACTATCAGCAAGGGACGACAAGCGGGACTGCATCTACCGTTTGGAGAGGGCTAACGTCTTCGAACGGATTAGTGACGAGCAGTCTACATGGACGGCGAGGGACTTTCGGTGAGTCTGGGGACTCACGCTGAAAAGGGGGTGATGTTACGGTTTTCGCATCGGGTCCTTACTGTACCGGTTGTGGCTACGGCTGTAAGGTATATTAGTCACGGACTCGGGGTTTACGGTAGGAGTTAGGCGTTGAAGGATGACTCGATCCTAGTACAGGTGGTAGTAGTATTAGGATTGCGGTACTTACGCGATACGTTGGACGCTACATTATGGTGACTCATAGCAGCGCTTGAAAGCCTGCTCTTCTTGTATATAAGGTAGCTACGGAAGACCAAGATACGCCATCTTGGTCTTCTTCAATCGTCACTTCCAGTCTCTTTCATTTTCATCTCTAAAGACGTATCTTCCATCAAAGGGAAGAGCCCCATCCAAATCCTAGTGTCTGCGTACATCTAGAGCCCGCCTTTGAAAGCCATATGCCTTCGCGCGTGACTAGCTAAGTCATAGGAGTCGCCTTAATCGAGCTCAAGTCGAGCTAACGTCGTGACGGCGTTACATGACACGAATGGACCCCGTAAAAGTTCAAGCTGACAGATTGATACCTGCTAAGTTGTTACCGCCATTCCACGCTCTAGTCGAGCTAACGTCGTGGCGACGTTACAACTCCCTGCTCCACAACACCATTCCCACTATGCCATCCCCTTTTCCCCCAGACATGGTGGACCAGTCGAGTTTCCTTGACTCATCGACAGACCCTGCTGACGATGGTGTTACCAGTGTAATAGTCCTCACCACCTCGTATGTGACTGCCCCACGAGACCAAGGCCAGCCTGCTGACATTGTCAAAGCCAGGAGCACCAATTGTATCGGTGTATCTTCCGTCGTGCAGAGATGGTCACCGAGGTGATTACCATGCAACAAGCAGAAGAATGGATATGTCAGGAGATGTCCCCTGATGAAACCACCTCCTTCACTGTGCCCTCCCCACCAACCACTACAGCTGCCACTCAGGGAAGGTGGTATGGGCAATGCTTCTGTTCCAATGCTAATCACGACGAGATCCATTGTCCACAATACAAGATGTGTCGCAAGTGTGGTGCATGGGGTCCCTTCCTTTTCCTCCGCACTCACTACTGCCCCACAGATATGGTGGGATGGAGTACACATGGCGTGTCTGCAACATCACCATCCACTTCTCAATCTAATGCATGCTCTGGCACTTGGTGCACACATGGCATGTCTCCCGTGTCACCATCCACTTCTCAATCCAATGCACACTCTGGCACTCGATGCACAATGTGGCACGTCTCCCATGTCACCGTCCACTTCTCGTCTGACCCTTGACTCCCCAATCTCAACCATCACCCCTTCCACTCAACCTGCACCACCCATTGTGCCTACAGCAACAGATGGCAGCAACACACCCACCATGCATGAGGATCAGGGTCCCATGATGTCTGGTGCCCCCAAAGGTCTGCCAGGACCATCCAATACTCAACATGCTGCTGTGACAACTGGTGGCCCTAACACAGAGATGTCCATAGTACATCTACTATCATCCTACCTGCATTCTATGTGACTAACAACACACTTTCACAAAGATTATCCCAAACCCACTGTATGTCTCTGCAACCCCACACACCCCATTTTGCTAACTTGATTCCCAGCACCAGCATCATCTAGAAGACTCCTGTCCCAACTACCCCTCCAGTACTGCTGTTGGAAGATGCCAACATCCAAACCCAGGAAGGTATGCCCTTTATGCTATCACAACAGTTACCAACCACACCCTGCTAGAACCTGCTCCCCATCCCAACTCAGCTGGCACAAACGATGACACATGGATGATGGACACAATGGCAAGCACCCCTGACCAAGCTTCAGAAGGTGCACTGTCAACTGCCACCAATGGCATCCCTGCAAAGCCTGGCCCCCAATGCAAGTCCACCAACACAACTGACAATGTGCCAATGACACTGATGGACACAGTGACAATTGCTCCAATGCCTGGAGCAGTGTTGACTGGTGATGCCTCAAAGGCAACCAGCAAGACTGATAAGAGCACCTCAAAGACCAAGATAAAGAAAGCAGGCATCATGTGCCCTGGAAAGAGCACAACTGCAAGGTAGGTATTAGGATCATTTCAATCACTTGTCCTAACACAGACCCATAGGAACCTCTACGCAATCAACTTCCTCAAGGACCATCAAGTGACATGCAACGAGTTTGTGAAGATATGAAACAAGTTGGACAAAGATACCTGCATAGTAAGTCATTCATTTCTCACCTGACACAATCTAACCCAATTATATCTACAGACATATACCTGGTGCAAACTCAAGGTGATGAAGAAGAAAACTGCTGGCTCAATGCCAGCTTGAAGACCTCACTGGAGCCTCAGTTGAATTGGTGGTTTCTTGGTAGTGTAGAATGATTTCTTTTGTTGTGTACTGCAGTAGAATAGACTCAGCTCAACTGAACTCAATGTAATTCAATTCTCCACATTTGTGCATGGTTCAACAACATTCAGTAAGATTCAATGGATATCAATAAGATTCAATAGGTGAAATCAATTGTTGTGCAATTGCATGCAACAAATATCAATTATTTACAACACACAAATGAATCTGATTGGATATAGTCTGGAAAGTTGAATTTGATTGAATCAATTCAATTAAATTCAATCCTATCCTGTTTTGTTCATCAGGGTTTTGACTGGGTTTCAAGGGGGATATCAAGGGAGAACATCAGGGAAGGAGCTGCTGACTAAGCATAATTGTAGAAACAGAAACGGAAACAGAAATAAATATATGGACTATGTATAATGAGAGTTGATATATGTGGTCAATATGGGTACCACAAAGGTGCCATGTATATCATTTCTCATTATATGCAGTTGATACAGGCACTGAAAAGGTGCCATGTATAATGAGATATGATATACATGGTCAATATATAAACATGGGTGTCGAAAGTTCATCTGCATCAGCAGATAGGTCGTGTTTGTACTTGAAATATATGTTTTATTGTATTCCGAGTAGAATGGTATATTCTGGGAGCCCAAACCGGCCGCGTATAATGAGATACGATATACGCGGCACCTTTTGGGTTCCGATATTTCCCAAACTGGCCGCGTATAATGAGATGCAATATACGCGGCACCTTTTGGGTGTCCATATCGACCATGTATAATTAGATCAATTATACATGGTCGATATGGACACCCAAAAGGTGCCGCGTATATTGCATCTCATTATACGCGGCCAGTTTGGGAAATATCGGAACCCAAAAGGTGCCGCGTATATCGTATCTCATTATACGCGGCCGGTTTGGGCTCCCAGAATATACCATTCTACTCGGAATACAATAAAACATATATTTCAAGTACAAACACGACCTATCTGCTGATGCAGATGAACTTTCGACACCCATGTTTATACATCCTATATATGAGGGACTATATTGGATCTCAAATGGAGAGATTAAACCCATAAACCCACCATTAACCCTTTACCGAATTAGCTTTTACCTCCCTACAATACCTGCGCTTCTTCTGCAACGGACGACAGACAGATTGGGTAGACTGGCTCCCCTCTGCCCAGTTTGCGCACAACAGCTGGCCAAACGCCACTACGCGCCACACCCCATTTGAACTCCTCATGGGACACACCCCTCGTACCCCTGGCGCTCATCTAACCAACCAGGTTGTCCCATCTGTCGATGAGCGTCTCACTGCAGTTTCAGACTTACGTGCGCTGGCACAGCAGGGTATCAAGGCAGCTCAGGAAATGACTACCAAAATCCCTACTTCCTTTGTCCCCTACAAAGAAGGCGACCTCGTTTGGCTGGAAGCAAAGAACCTTAACACGTCGCACCCTACTGCTAAACTGGCACCTAAACGTTATGGTCCATTCCCCATTACCAAGGTCATTTCCCATGTTGCCTATCAGCTGGCACTTCTGACGACATGGAAGATCCATAATGTCTTCCATGCGTCCCTCCTACTCCCTTACCATGAAACTACCGAGCATGGCCCGAACTTCTCACGCCCAGCCCCTGATCTTATCGATGGGGAAGAGGAGTATGAAGTCGAAGAAATTCGCGACTCGCGAAGACGACGCCACCAACTCCAGTATCTCGTTAAGTGGAAGGGATATCCTGATGCAGACAACACTTGGGAACCCCACGGCAATGTCCACGCCCCTGACCTCATCCAGGCGTTCCATGACATGCATCCAGATGCCATCCGACTTGGTGACGTGGAAGTCACTCCTTAGAATGGGGGTAATGTCATGAATGCCCCATATTTCTCTTCTTTTCTTTTCCATTCTTCCTTTCCATTCTTCCTTCACTTCTTTGCATTGCTGGCATCCGCTTTGCTGGCATCCGCTTTGCTGGCATTTGCCTTGCTGGCACTACATTTGCCTCGCTGGCACTACATTTGCCTCGCTGGCACTACATTTGCCTTGCTGGCACTACATTTGCCTCGCTGGCACTACATTTGCCTCGCTGGCACTACATCGCCTTGCTGGCACTCCAGGACATCAGCTATATAAACCCTGTAGTACGCCTTGTATTTCCTTAGCTTTGGCTTCGTCAATATACTGTCTAGTTTCCCTCAGCACATTCCTCTCATCTCTACCACAGCCCTCTTCTCTGAAGCCTTGTTACCTTGAGCTATATCAAGGAACACCCATCAGACTTAGACGCTGTTCTGCTCAGCAGCGGGTCGACTCAGTATCCTTTGCCTAAGGCAGGACCTGTTACAGATCAGACGTACGCCCCGACAGTGGTGTGACACAAGTCCCCCTACGCCTCATCCTTCTTCTTTATCAAAAAGAAGGATGGAAAATTACGACCCGTCCAAGATTACCGAAAAATCAATGCCGTTACCATCTGGAATCAATACCCACTCCCTCTCATCTCTGATCTCATCACTGACCTTAGCAATGCTCACATCTATACCAAGCTCGATGTTAGATGGGGGTATAACAACATACGCATCAAGGAGGGAGATGAAGAGAAAGCCGCGTTTAAAACGCGTTATGGCTTGTTCGAACCTACAGTGATGTTTTTCGGCTTGACCAACTCCCCGGCAACGTTCCAGACTATGATGAATTTCATCTTCAGGGACATCATCGCGAAACATGAAAAACGGGGAACGATTATTCGAGTTTACATGGACGACATCGGCATCGCTACGGGGCTTAACCATTCCTTACTGGACCACATCAAAGCAGTCAAAGACGTTCTCCGCGTATCCGCAGAACACGACCTATACTATAAGCTTGAGAAATGTCTCTTCCACTCCCTGCGTATGGATTACCTGGGGGTAATCCTTGAAAAGGGGGTGACACGCATGGACCCTGTCAAAATTTCGGGTATTAAAGACTGGCCTACGCCAACTAAAGTTAAGGACATCCGCTCTTTTCTCGGATTCTGCAATTTTTACCGACCCTTCATACGAGGATTTGCAACCAAAGCACGACCTCTTAACAAACTCACACGCAAAGATACCGAATGGCATTGGGGAACAGAGGAAGAAAAGGCGTTCCAAGACCTCAAAATCCTTGTCACTAGCAAACCCGTCCTCACACACCCAGACCTCACACAACAATTCGAGCTAGAAGTCGATGTGTCAGGATTTGCCACCGGAGCCGTTCTTCTCCAGCGTAAAACAGACAGCAAACGGCACCCCATCGGCTATTACTCATCCACTCTCAACGAAGCCGAACGAAATTACGACATCTACGACCTTGAACTTTTGGCAATCGTCAAAGCATTCCACCACTGGAGACCCCTCTTAGCGGGCTCCCCCCACAAAATCAAAGTGTTCTCCGACCACCTCAACCTACAATATTGGAGATCACCACAAAAGATTAGCAGATGTGTAGCCAGGGAAGTACTCGAACTCTCCAAATACGATTTCGAGATTCACCACATCAAAGGCACTTCCAACGGACGTGCTGATGCATTGTCACGAAGACCAGATTACGACCAGGGAGAAAACGACAACGAAGGGATCACGGTATTACCAGAAAACATCTTTGCATGTGCTACCACACTGGAAGAACCGCGACATCTGCACGGGAGACCCGAAATTCTACCCGCAGAAATGACTCCGGAACATCCAATCTACGAGCAAGACATAGCTAAGTTGAGACCCTGGGTTGACGCACATAAACTAAATGACATCGAAGGAACATGGTATAAGGATGGGCGTTGAGTAGTCACTGGCGGGATCCACGATAAACGCACTATCATAGCCGCCCACCACGACTCCCCTGTCTATGGCCATCCAGGTATTAAACGAACTCTCCAGCTTACCGAACGACACTACTGGTGGCTGCAGATGAAAAACGACGTCACAGACTATGTCAGGGGTTGCGCGGAATGCCAGCGGCACAAAGTCAACCTACGCCCCATTAGGGCACCGCTACAACCAATCTACCCTAAACCAGAAGCCTTACCATTTGAGACCATCGCAGTGGACTTCATCACTAAACTCCCCGTATCCCATGGCTATGACTCAATCCTAACAGTAACGGACCACGATTGTACCAAAGCTGCTATCTTTATCCCCTGCAATGAAGAGATAACCGCCAAAGGAACGGCAGCCCTGTACGTCTCTCATGTGTTTCCACGATTTGGACTCCCCTCGCGTGTTATCAGCGACCGAGATCCCTGCTTTGCATCAAAGTTCATGCGAGAGATATGTAAAATTCTTGGCATCAGCCAAAATATCTCAACCACTTATCACCCTCGAACCGATGGCCAATCAGAACGAACAAATCAGTGGCTCGAACAATATCTCCGCTTCTGGGTAAATGAGCGGCAGGATGACTGGGTTCGTTATCTGCCTATGTCAGAATTCACGCATAACAACTGGCCTAACGAGACAACACGGGAGTCCCCCTTTTTCCTCTTATCAGGGTTCAACCCTCGCGCTGATTGGACCGATAGACCTTCTCCTATTCCGCAAGTATCTTTAAGATTGGACCAATTCAAGCAGGCGCGACAGCGCGCATTCTCGTGCATGCTCAGGGCGCAGAAGTCATGGGTCAAGCACAAAGATACGCCCAAATTCAAGGAAGGAGACCTCGTGTGGCTTGAAGGGCACCACCTACGCACACACCAACCAACCGCAAAACTAGCGGCCAAACGACATGGACCATTTAAGGTCATTCAGGTGATGTCCCCTGTCAACTATCGCCTTGAGCTTCCCACGCAGTGGAGCATCCATGATGTCTTCCACATAGATCTTCTCACACCTTATTGTGAGACACCCACACACGGACCAAACTATCAGCGCCCACCACCTGATTTGGTCGATAACGAAGAAGAGTATGAGGTCGAGAAGATTCTAGACTCTCGGCGGTTCGGCAGAAGACGCCGGCTCCAGTACCTTGTCAAATGG
The DNA here is from genome assembly GCA_025766275.1 of Lactarius indigo. Lineage (NCBI taxonomy): Eukaryota > Fungi > Basidiomycota > Agaricomycetes > Russulales > Russulaceae > Lactarius > Lactarius indigo. The sequence continues at coordinate 43,561 of JAFKAC010000032.1, forward strand.
AAGGGCTACTCGGACTCCGATAACCAATGGATAGATAAGGATGACGTATTTGCCGACAAAGCCGTTTGGGAATTCAAACATTCCAACCCCAACAGGGAAACTCATATAAGGATGACCTTCTGTCGTGATAAGTCCCCATCACTCACTCATCCCATGTCCTCTACTCAACGAAATGACCAGCTCGCACTCCTCTCTACCCTCGTCAATGACTCCTCCGCCACACTTGTCGACCCCAACTCCACCAATGACACCGCAACCACTGGAGTTACGGGAAGAGGCCGTACCTCCATGCAGCATGAGGAAGACAGCCCTATCACTAGTGAGGAACTGCGCCAGACACTGCAACGATTCCCTTTGCCCCTACAGGGAGTTGTCGACGATGATCCAGCAGCAACTCAACCAGCACCTCCACCAATGTACGCCCTCACAAACCCCAGCACTGGTGAGCCCAAAGTCTTCCTCACCGAAGATGAGCTCTTTCGGCTTCAAGCAGCTGTCCCGCGCAGTGAAGCCACCAGACGCCATGAAGAAGTACGAACAAGAGTGGAAGGAGATGGCGGTGCGGTGGCAGCAGGAGCAACTGCATATCGCTGCCTGCCGACGCCGAATGATGAAGGAGCGGAGGGAGTACTGGACGAAGATGAGGATGAGGACGAGCTTGGAGACCACTACCCTATCAGGCACACATTCCTTAAACATGAATTCTACGCTGAAGATCCAGCCGCCACTCCCTACCTCGTCGACGCAGCGGGGGGGCCTCTACACCAGGGACGAGTCGCCATGGCACAAGTGGCTCGTTATACACCAATGGGCGAACGAGACCCAGCAACCAGGGCTGTCGTCCCTGAAGGGTTCCAGGTCAATAGAGGACCCGATTACATTCCGTTCCCGATCAAGCTCCCCAACGGACCGACGGTACAAGCCTCTCACGTACAGGTTATCCGAGGAGGAGACCCCTTCATACTCGGACTAGCTCCGGGATCGGGCTTCCTTTACAGCAAGCCCCTTTACACCACCCCCCATCTGCCAAAAAACAACCGCGCTTTCATACCCCACGAGGAGTACTTCATGCTCCGCGATCGACATCCCACCGACCTGTTACTAATGCGCATCAGGGATGTCACCCTTACTCAAGAGTTGCGCCGATTCCGGCAATTCGCGTTTGCCGAGGACCAACTGGAGAAGAGGATTCGGCAGTTGCAGATGGAGAAGCAGATGGTGGCTGACGATAAAAAGGACAGTCTCTACCGTCTTGAGTGGGCTAACATACTAGCACGCATGGAGGACGAAGCTGAACAGATGAGGACGGAATCGCAGGTGGATTAGTGAGGTGGGCCTCACTCCTGAAAAGGGGGTGATGTTACGGTACAGACTTCATGACTCATCACATATGACTCATGACCAGTTATGACTACGGTCCGGTATCAGTATTAGTCATGGACTCTTACATCGTATCAGTCAGCACAAGCAGTTTACGTGTGATTGCGACTTGTGTATGACTCATTCCTAGGATAGCTGTACTAGGGTTCGAGCTAGTTACGCTATTGGATAGTTACCATTCTAGCGGCGCTTTAAAGCCCGCGCGTATCTGTATAAGTAGTCGTCTTAGAAGACCAAGAGTCCCCATCTTGGTCTTCTTCAATCCACCACTTGACTCGTCTCTTGCCTTAGTCTCGGACTAAGCGTGCTTCCACTTGTGTCCACCAAGGGACACTTCTCTTAATATCCTTCTGCTGCAGCGTGTGCCAGTAGTGCCCCTGTTCAGCTTGCGTTGGGTTGACCCATGATCCCCATTCGTGTCACGTTTCATTCGAGTACCCTTACTGTACCGGTTGCAACTACGGCGGTAAGGTATATTAGTTGCGGACTTACCTATGGTGATACGGCAGTGCGATAGGAGATACGGTACGATTGCTGACTGAGGACTGACGCCACTAGTACTGGTACTAGTAGTATTAGGGTTCGAGTTGTTTCTGCGATACGTTGGACACTACCTTACCATGACTCATAGCAGCGCTTGAAAGCCTGCTGGATTTGTACTTAAACCGTGTTGCGAAGACCAAGATACACCATCTTGGTCTTCTTGAATCGTCACTTCTTTCTATTCTCTTTCGCTTCCTCTCTCCCTTTTCCTTCTCTCTGAGACTGTCGAAATTGCGTCCAACTCCCGTTGTGACTCGGCATAGAGATATCAAGTCCTGCCGGTGTACCTCCGTGTATTCACTAAGGCAGGAGCACGGACCTTCGTGTCGTCGTGTTAGGACATTTGCTAAGTTGTCGCCGCCTCTATCGAGCTCAAGTCGAGCTAACGTCGTGACGACGTTACATTAAGACCAAGATCCCACCGTGGCCGTGACAACAAGAGACCAGTGGACGAACTTCTGTCCTTACTCGCTCCCAAGAAGAGGAGAACGCAACGTTCCCACGCGCTTTTTACAAGCTGCCAGTTGGAGGAGCAGACAAGAAGAAACTGGATATTTCGTGGAGTTTAACGGACCTACTAGGTTCCGCCCAGTTGAGTTTAACTTCGACCACCTGTGCTGGGTAGAAGTTACGTGGAATCCCGTAGATTCTCAGTGGGACGTTATACGGCCAGCAGGACCCAGATACAATTGTGACATCGACACACGAGAGCTCAATAGCCGAGCTGACTGGGGCCCCATCGATGGGCAGATACGAGAACACTCTATCGGAGAAGTAGTATCGGAAGAAACCGAGGAAAGCGAGCAAGGTCAGGAAGAAAGCGAAGGACGAGAACCAAACCAGACGGAGACTAGTGGGGGGGCCATACAAGACCTTCTCATCGAACGAGCTGAGTCCGCACACATCACGGAGCCAGAGCCAATTCACATCCGATCACCAGCCATCATGGCAACTTTAACACAGGCAATGGAAGAAGTCGCATTGGAAGAATCGTGCGCAATACGAGAAGAGGCAAGAGCAGTCCTCATGCCTATTAACCCAGAAACCGGACGACAAATGACAGCGGACGACGCTGCAATATTTCGAGCCATAGGATCCAACAGAGGAGATCCACCGTCGGGAAGACCTATAGGTATAGAATTACCACCAGGAGTGGGAGGCCCGAGTGGCGATCCACCGCCGCTGCCAGACGGAGGCATCCCTTTTGACATAAGAAGAACCGAACCGCCACGAGGACCGCCAATAGGGCCGCCAGGAGGAGGCGGCGGAGGAGGCAGCGGGGGAGGCGGCGGAGGAGGCGGTGCCAGAGGAGGAGGTCATAATGAGAAACTCACCGGCGAGCCACCTTCCATTTTTGACGGCGAAAGACTTAAAGTCGATCAATTCCTAACACAGTGGCACGTGTACTGGGGGATGAACTTGGATGCCCCCATAATGTGAAACGACTACCGGAGGTGCCTCCTGTTCCTATCCTACATCAAAGGAGGAGCAGTCAGCGAATGGGTATTATCCTTCCTGAACTGGCTCAACAGGCAAATACAATGAGGAATCAGTCCCTACACGTGGGAACTCTGGGATGCTGTAGCCGACGGGTTCAGCCAGAGATTCGAGAACACACTAGAACGAGAACAAGCCCAAGCAGTACTAAGGAAGGGCTTCAAAATGACGGGAGAAGACATTGACAAGTACGTCAATGATTTTGAACAACTAGCGCGGAAAGCTCACTACCGCCTCAATGAACCACAAACCATTGACCTCTTCACGTCGGGCCTGCCGAGGGAATTGTTCAAGAACGCCTTCCAATTCGACGACCCAATTACGTTCAACGACTGGAAGAGAGCGGTTCTCAAACAACAAAAGAACTACATACATCTCAAGGCAAGGCTTAATGAGTACAAGAATACGACCACACAGCCGAAGAAACAAAGTGGCAACGCAGGATGGGCACTGCCACAGAACTTGCCGCAGAATAACCCGTGGGCCATGGACACCTCTGCCGACCGCGCCAGGGTAAGACTTGCGGGGTCTGAAGATATCGACTTCAACAAGCTGCCCCACACGTGGTCTCAACCCCCATTCCCACCACGAGGAGGACCCGGGACCAGGGGACGAGGACGAGGGGGGTCTCGAAGAGACTTAAGGAACGTCCTCTGTTATAACTGTCACACACCAGGACATCTCTCATGAAATTGTCCACACCCGCGACAGCAGGGGCAGTGGCAGAACGCCCCATCAAGCAGCAGAATGACCGAGACAGCATGGCCCCCGGGACCAGTATCGCAGTATGAACCATTGCTACCCGGCTACGCAACGCCATCATTCAGCGCAACACCCATGCCCCAAATTAACGCGGCAAGCACGAAAACGGTGGGAGAACAAGCAAAGGAATGGCTCACACAAGTGGCCAATAGTACAGATGAGGTAAAAGACCTCATACTTCAAGATTTGTGGGGAAAAGAGGGTTTTCGGGACGCCTGAACCCGTCAGTCTGGGTGAGGGCTCTACAATGTAATTCTGTAATTGTGACAACACGCTATCGATCTTTGCAAATCCCAGTGACCGTCCGAACGAATTACCAAATGACTGAAACCAATGCGTTGGTCGACTCTGGAGCGACCGACAACTTCATCCGACCAAGTATGGCAGCACGGGCGGGCATCCCAGTGCAACAATTGGAAATGCCACGCAAAATATGGAATATAGATAACACGGAGAACAAAGCTGGGTTAATCACTCATTACGTTAACCTAGAAGTAAAAACGCGTGGACAGATAAAAAAGATGACCTTCCTGGTCACCGACCTCGGTAGCGAAGACATGGTACTTGGCTACCCATGGTTAGGCGCTTTCGAACCCACTATCTGTTGGGCAACGGCAACAATACATCCCGACATGCAACCCGTAACACTAGCCACCACTGAAGAGTTGCTCACCGCCCCCACCATTCGAGCCCTAATTACGGCCGAAAAGGAAGCCATCTTACAAGAGTTGACCGAAGAAACATTTGCACGCGCCACTACCTTGACGGAGTTGGCCATCTTAGCAAAGCAACAACAAATGGCAGCTGTGCTGCCACCAGTATATGGGGAGTTTAGCAAACTCTTCAATGAACAGGCTTCACATTGATTCCCTCCGGCGAGACCTTGGGATCACGCAATTGACTTTAAACTGTCCGCGCCGGTGTCGATAGACTGCAAAATATACCCCATGACGCAGAAAGAGGAAGAAGAGCTGAAGGAATTCCTTGAAGAAAAGTTAAAACAGGGATACCTATGCCCTTCCATTTCCCCGTACGCCTCCTCCTTTTTCTTCATTAAAAAGAAGGACAGAAAACTACGCCCGGTCCAGGACTACCGTGTTATTAACTCGCACACTATCCATAATCAGTACCCGCTACCGCTGATCCAAAACCTCATTCTCGACCTCAGCAACGCACACATTTACACAAAACTTGACATTCGCTGGGGTTACAACAACATACGCATCCGTGACGGTGATCAAGAAAAAGCGGCCTTCAAAACCAAATTCGGTCTTTTCGAACCCACGGTCATGTTCTTTGGCCTTACCAACTCTCCGGCAACTTTCCAGGCAATGATGAACCACATCTATCGGGACACGATCGCGAAGCACAAACGCTTGGGCACTACGATACGTGTTTACATGGATGACATTGGTATTGCCACTCACTTCGAACATGATTTGGCGGCCCATGTCAATGCGGTTCGTGACATTTTGCGCGTCGCGGAGGAGCACGACCTCTACTTCAAACTCGAAAAGTGCTTGTTCCATCAGCCGCACATGGATTACCTGGGGGTAATCCTTGAAAGGGGGGTGACCCGAATGGACCCTGTAAAAGTTCAAGGCATCAAGGACTGGCCGACGCCGACAAAGGTCAAGGACGTTCGTTCCTTTCTCGGCTTCTGTAACTTTTACAGACTTTTCATCCGCGGCTTCGCAACTCACGCCAAACCGCTCACCAAACTAACACAAAAAGACGAAGAATGGCGGTGGACAGAGGACGAAGACAAGGCGTTCAAAACCTTGAAACGTCTTGTAACGGAGGAACCAGTGCTGGCACACCCCGTCCTCCAAGACCCGTTTGAGCTGGAAGTTGACGCGTCGGGATACGCGGTGGGAGCCGTCTTACTACAAAAGAAATCTGACGGAAAACAACATCCCATAGGATATTACTCCGCAATGCTCTCGGAGGCAGAACGCAATTACGACATTTACAACCTGGAACTACTGGCGATCGTCAAAGCATTGAGAAACTGGAGACCGCTACTCGCGGGAGCCCCACACAAAATCAAAATTTATTCGGACCATCTCAACTTGCAGTACTGGAAGTCGCCACAAAAGATCAGTAGACGGGTCGCTAGGGAAGTGCTTGAACTCTCCGAATATGATTTCGAGATTCACCACATCAAGGGAAAAAACAATGGGAGAGCAGACGCGTTGTCAAGACGACCAGACTATGATCAAGGGGTCGAAGACAACAGCGAAGTAGTCGTTCTGCCTCCTGAAATCTTCGTACAAACCCTTAACACCGCACGCACCTTCACCGCGAACCCAAATCTACTACAACCACGCCATCAACAAGATGAAGAAGTAATTAAGATATGGGCTGACCCTCATCGCCTCAAAAAAATACAAGGAGAATGGTACAAGGACGGCAGGTTCATAATCACAGGGCCTGCATCAAGCCAACGAGCGCTGATACACGACCATCACAATCTACCGATACACGGCCACCCGGGAATCGTGAGAACTCAACGCATCCTGGAAAGACATTACTGGTGGCCACAACTACGAAGGGATGTATATGAGTACGTACAAGGCTGCGTGGAGTGCCAACGAAACAAAGTAAACACAAGACCCATATGAGCCGCGTTACATCCCATTACACCGGTACTGGAAGCCATGCCGTTTCACACAGTAGCAGTGGACTTCATTACCAAACTCCCCGTATCCAAAGGGCATGACAGCATACTAACCGTCACGGACCACGACTGCAGCAAGGCGTCCGTTTTTATCCCATGTTGAGAAGAAATTACTGCGGAAGAGACAGCAACCCTGTACGTCGCTCACATATTCAAACGTTTCGGGCTGCCGCGCAAAATCATCAGCGACCGCGATCCCTGCTTTACATCCAAATTTGTCAGGGAAGTCTGCCGCATCCTGGGGATCCAACAGAACATATCGACCGCGTATCACCCGCGCACCGATGGACAATCTGAACAAACAAACCAGTGGCTGGAACAGTATCTACGCTTCTGGGTGAACAAGCGGCAAGATAACTGGACGACTTATCTGCCAATCGCGGAATTCACACACAATAACTGGCCCCATGAACACACCAAGAAGTCGCCATTCCAACTTCTGATGGGTTATTGTTACGGAATGGTACGGACTTCACGACTCATGACCGGTTATGACTACGGTCCGGTATCAGTATTAGTCATGGACTCTTACTTCGCATCAGTCAGCATAGTAGTTCGCATGTGATTGTGACTCATGTATGACTCATTCCTAGGATAGCAGTACTAGGGTTCGAGCTAGTTACGCTATTGGTTACGTACTATTTGAGCGGCGCTTTAAAGCCCGCGCGTATCTGTATAAGTAGTCGACTCGGAAGACCAAGAGTCCCCATCTTGGTCTTCTTCAATCCACCGCTTGACTCGTTTCCTATCTGCCTTAGTCTTTGGCTAAGTGTGCCTCCGCTCGTATCTACCAAGGATACTCCTTCTTATCCCTTTCGCTGCAGTGTGAGCTAGAGGAGCCCCTGTTCAGCTTGCGTTGGGTTGACACGTGATCCCCATTTGCCTAACTTTCGCTAAGTCGATTACGCCTACTATAAGTCCAGGTCGGACTAACGCTGGTGGAGCGTAACATTAAGACCAAGATCCCCATCATGGCGTACTCGACCAGAGACCAGTGGACGTCTTTCTGTCCCTATCATATCGAACGACGAGGAGACCGCAACGTACCAACAAGATTCCTAAGAGCGGCTCAGTGGAGAGAAAGAGGAGAAGACACTGGATATTTTGTAGAGTTCAACAGTCCTAACCGTTTCCGACCCGTTGAGTTTAATTTCGAACATCTCTGTTGGGTCGAGGTTACTTGGAACCCCATAGATCATCGCTGGGACATTATACGACCAGCGGGAAGAAACTACAACTGCGATATCGACGCACGAGAGCTTAATAGCCGCGCAGATTACGGTCCTATCGACGGACAAGCACAAGAACACACCGACGAAGGAGTCAGTGGAGGAGAAGAAGCCTCCAATAGTCAACAATCGTCAAGTCGAGGGACAACGCCAGCCAAAGAAGCAAGACTAGGAGCTATCGGCGATCACATCATACAACGAACCGAGTCGTTAACTATTCATCAACCCGAGCCGGAAGTAATCCACATCCGTAGCCCAGCAGTCGCAATGGCAACAACCACCATTACTCAAGAAGAGGGATACCTCACTAGTGAAGCAAGGGATCAGATTGCCCTAGAAGAGCAAAGACGTATTACAGAAGAATCGCGAGCTAATCTAGCTCCTATTAACCCATACACTGGTCATCGAATGACTGAAGATGACATAGCAATTCACCGTGCCATTGGGCCCGACATAGCTGACCCCCCCAGTGGAGGAGGTGGACCCCCGGGTGGCCTACCCGGCGGAGGAGGTGGAGGACCCCCACCAGGAGGACCAGGGTTCGAAGGGTTCCCTGGAGGATTCCCAAGAGGACCACCAGGAGGAGGACCACCAGGAGGAGGACCTCCGGGAGGAGGACTACCAGGTGCAGGTCCCATTGTTCCCCCTCCAAGCAATAAGTTAGCTGGCGAAGCACCCACAGTATTCGACGGAGAACGCGCCAAAGTTGAAGCGTTTCTCACTCAATGGCATGTCTACTGGGGCATGAACGCAGACGAAGGCATAATGGCCACGCCCTATTGACGAGCCCTACTTTTCCTATCGTACATCAAGGGCATCAATGTCAGCGAATGGGTATTGGCGATGCTTACCTGGCTTAACGGCCAGATACAAGCTGGCATACTCCGAACTAGTGAGGGACTATGGAACGAAATCACGCGCAGCTTCATGCAGCGCTTCCGCAACACGATGGAACAAGAACAAGCTCAATACGAGCTCAAGAAAGGAGTCAAGATGATCGGAGGCAATCTAGATGAGTATTGCACCCAATTCGAACAATTAATACGCCGCGCTCAGTATCGACTCGACAATCCGCAGACGCTAGACTTATTTGCGAGCGGACTACCAAAAGACCTATATGAAAAGGTCTACACTCTTGACAACCCCCACAACTACCGCGAGTGGAAAGAAGCAGCCACCACTCGTCAACAACAGTATCTTCACCTTAAAGTGGTGTTGAACAAGGGAGTTTCTCCTGGACAAGGACAAGGAAGGCAACGACAACAACGACAGTGGCAGGGACCACCAAGAAGTTCATGGCAGCCAAGAAATTTGCGAGACCCAAACGCCATGGATACCTCTGCAGACCGAATTCGAGGGTGACTCGCAGGAGCTGAGGACATACTCGCCCCTCGTCCCCCATACCGACCAAGAGGAGGATTTTTACAGAAAGGGGGGGGGCGTAATAACCAAAGGCCAGTCACGTGTTATAACTGTGGAAAGGACGGACACATGGCCCCCGATTGCAGACAACCGCGAGGAGGATATCAGCCTCAAGCATCAACTAGTCGGTACATCGACACTGACTACCACCAACAAGAACCAGAAGTCGCTACCAGGGCGGTCCAAGAAGTGCCCCCTCAACAGCGCGCCAGCGACTGGCTTAATGGAGTAGCTGGAGAATCAGACGACGTAAAGGACATTATCCTCCAACAGTTGTGGAAAAAGGAGGGTTTTCAGGACGCCTGAACCCATCGGCCTGGGTGAGGGCAGTTAATTGTAACAGTGTAATCATGACTCGCTATCGTTCTATGAGAGTTCCAGTATCGATTCGCACCAGTTACGCAATGGCCGACATACGCGCATTAGTCGACTCAGGAGCAACCCATTGCTTCATGAAACCATCATTCGCAAAAAGAATGGGACTTGGAACCAAACCACTCGATGTTCCAAAGAAAATATGGAACATTGATAACACAGAAAATAAATCGGGGCGTATCACCCATTATACCGATGTTGATGTCCAAACTAAAGGCATTCACAAGGAAATCCGCTTCCTCATCACAGACATCGGAAACGAAGATATCGTGTTAGGCTATCCCTGGCTTGCCATCTATGACCCGCATATTAAATGGTCACAAGCGGCCATACACGAAGACATGCTCCCCATCATTATTCGATCAATCAATCCCTACATTAAAACAACGCCCGTAGTGGCAGCAGCTGTCATTCAAAATGATGATTATGAGGTCGTACACTCCTGCGTCATCACTGATGAACAACGACAGCAATTTGAAGAAGGATGCCGAATCAGGGCCACTGCCACTGATCTCGCCATAGCCGCTCAACAATATGTCACGAAAGCTGAGTTACCCTCCGAATATCGCGAGTTTGAACGCCTCTTCAGTGAAGAAGCATCGGACAGGTTTCCACCCAGCAGGCCCTGGGATCACGCCATTGAATTCAAACCAGGAACAGCCGACGCGATTGACTGCAAAATATACCCCATGACACAAGAAGAGGACAAGAAATTACGCGAGTGGATCGACGAACAACTCAAAAAGGGGTATATAAGACCCTCCAAATCCCCTTACGCGTCATCCTTTTTCTTCATCAAGAAAAAGGATGGAAAACTACGACCCGTCCAAGACTATCGAAAAATCAACGCCATCACCATCCGCAACCAATACCCTCTTCCCCTCATTTCTGACCTCATTACCGACCTCAGTAACGCCCACATCTACACTAAGCTCGACGTTAGATGGGGGTATAACAATGTACGCATCAAAGAAGGAGATGAAGAAAAGGTGGCATTCAAAACACGTTACGGCTTATTCGAACCCACGGTGATGTTTTTCGGCTTAACCAACTCCCCGGCAACGTTCCAGACGATGATGAACTTCATCTTCAGGGACATCATCGCAAAACATGAAAAACGCGGCACAGTTATTCACGTCTACATGGACGATATCGGTATCGCCACGGGACTTGACCATTCGCTGCAGGACCATATCGAAGCTGTCAAAGACGTGCTCCGTGTATCCGCGGAGCATGATTTGTATTACAAACTCGAAAAATGTCTCTTCCACTCCCCACGCATGGATTACCTGGGGGTAATCCTTGAAAAGGGGGTGACACGCATGGACCCTGTCAAAATTTCGGGCATCAAGGATTGGCCTACGCCAACGAAGGTTAAGGACGTCCGCTCTTTTCTTGGCTTCTGCAATTTTTACAGACCTTTCATACGAGGATTCGCAACCAAAGCACGACCATTGAACAAACTTACACGCAAAGATACCGAATGGCACTGGGGCGCGGAAGAAGAAAAGGCATTCCAAGACCTTAAAACCCTCGTCACTAGCGAACCGGTCTTAGTGCATCCAGATCTTACGCAACAATTTGAGTTAGAAGTCGACGCATCGGGTTTTGCCACGGGAGCAGTCCTTCTTCAACGGAAAACAGATGGTAAACGACACCCTATTGGCTACTACTCGTCCACCCTCAACGAAGCCGAACGAAATTATGACATTTACGACCTCGAACTCCTGGCCATTGTCAAAGCCTTTCGCCACTGGAGACCCCTCCTAGCGGGCTCCCCTCACAAGATCAAAGTATTTTCCGATCACCTTAACTTACAATATTGGAAGTCACCACAAAAGATTAGCAGACGTGTAGCCAGGGAAGTACTCGAACTTTCGGAATACGACTTCGAAATTCACCACATCAAAGGTACCTCCAACGGGCGCGCCGATGCACTATCCCAAAGACCAGATTACGATCAAGGAGAAAATGACAACGAAGGCATAACAGTACTGCCCGAAAGTGTCTTTGCGCGTGCCACCACACTAGACGAACCGCGACACCCCCACTGGAGACCCGAGATCCTACCTGTAGAGATGACGCCAGAACATCCCATTTACGAACAAGACACAGCTAAGTTGAAACCCTGGGTTGACGCTCACAAATTAAAAGACATCGAAGGAACATGGTACAAGAACGGACGTCGAGTAGTCACCGGAGGCATCCATGACAAGCGTACTATTATCGCCGCTCACCATGACTCCCCCGTCTACGGCCATCCTGGTATCAAACGTACTCTCCAACTTACTGAACGACATTACTGGTGGCCGCAAATGAAGAACGACGTCATGGATTACGTCAAAGGTTGTGCAGAATGTCAGCGACACAAAGTCAACCTCCGACCTATCAGAGCACCCCTACAACCCATCTACCCTAAACCGGAAGCCCTGCCATTCGAGACCATCGCAGTAGACTTTATTACCAAACTCCCCGTCTCTCGCGGTTACGATTCCATTCTCACGGTGACAGATCACGATTGCACTAAAGCTGCTATCTTCATCCCTTGTAATGAAGAGATAACGGCCGAGGGAACGGCTGCCCTGTATGTCTCTCATGTTTTCCCACGATTTGGACTCCCTTTGCGTGTTATCAGCGACCGAGATCCCCGCTTCGCATCAAAGTTCATGCGGGAGATGTGTAAAATCCTTGGCATCAGCCAAAACATCTCAACCGCTTATCACCCCAGGACTGACGGCCAATCGGAGCGAACAAATCAATGGCTGGAGCAGTATCTCCACTTCTGGGTAAATGAACGGCAAGACGATTGGGTCCGTTATCTGCCTATGGCAGAATTCACGCACAACAACTGGCCTAACGAGACCACACGAGAGTCTCCCTTCTTTCTCCTGTCCGGGTTCAACCCTCGCGCTGATTGGACCGACAGGCCTTCCCCCATCCCACAAGTATCATTAAGACTAGACCAATTTAAACAAGCGCGACAGCGCGCTTTCTCCTGCATGCTCCGGGCGCAGAAGTCATGGGTCAAACATAAAGATACGCCCAAATTCAAAGAAGGAGACCTCGTGTGGCTAGAAGGACGCCACTTACGCACCCATCAACCAACCGCAAAACTAGCGGCTAAACGACACGGACCATTTAAGGTCATCCAGGTGATGTCCCCTGTTAATTATCAACTCGAGCTTCCCACGCAGTGGAGCATCCATGACGTGTTCCACATAGATCTCCTCACGCCTTATCGTGAAACACCCACGCACGGACCAAATTATCAGCGCCCACCACCTGATTTGGTCGATAACGAGGAAGAATACGAAGTCGAGAAGATTCTAGACTCCCGGCGATTCGGCAGAAGACGTCGACTTCAATACCTTGTCAAATGGAAGGGCTATCCGGACTCAGACAATCAATGGATAGATAAGGATGACGTATTTGCCGACGAAGCCATTCGGGACTTCAAACATTCCAACCCCGACAGGGAAACGCATATAAGGGTAGCCTCCAGTCGTGATAAGTCCCCATCTCCCATTTACTCCATGCCCTCTACTCGACACAATGACCAGCTCGCACTCCTCTCTACCCTTGTCAACGACTCCTCCGCCACGCTTGTCAACCCCGACTCCACCAATGACACCGCAACCACTAGAACTACGGGAGGAGGCCGTCCCTCCATGCAGCATGAGGAAAACGGCCCTATCACTGGTGAAGAATTGCACCAGACACTGCAACGATTCCCTATGCCCGTACAGGGAACTCTCGACGACGATCCAGCAACAACTCAACCAGTACCTCCGCCAATGTATGCCCTCACAAACCCCGACACCGGTGAGCCCGAAGTCTTCCTCACAGAAGACGAGCTTTTTCGGCTTCAAGCAGCTGTCCCGCGCGGTGAAACCACCCGACGCCATGCAGAAGTACAAACAAGAATGGAAGGAGACGGCGGGGCGGTGGCAGCAGGAGCAACTGCATATCGCTGCCTGCCGACGCCGAATGATGAAGGAGCGGAGGGAATATTGGACGAGGATGAGGATGAAGACGAGCTTGGAGACCACTACCCCATCAGGCACGCATTCCTTAACCATGAATTCTACGCTGAAGATCCAGCCGCCACTCCCTACCTCGTCGACGCAGCGGGGGGGCCTCTACACCGAGGACGAGTCGCCGTGGCACAAGCGGCTCGTTATACACCAATGGGCGAACGAGACCCAGCAACCAGGGCCATCGTCCCTGAAGGGTTCCGGGTCAATCGAGGACCCGATTACATTCCGTTCCCGATCAAACTCCCCAACGGACCGACGGTACAAGCATCCCACGTACAGGTTATCCGAGGGGGAGACCCCTTCGTACTCGGATTAGCTCCGGGGTCGGGTTTCCTTTACGGTAAACCCCTCTACACCACCCCCCATCTCCCAAAAAATAACCGTGCATTCATCCCACACAAGGAGTACTTCATGCTCCGCGACCGACACCCCACGGACCTATTACTAATGCGCATTGGGGATGTCACTCTCACCCAGGAGCTGCGGCGGTTCAGGCAATTTGCGTTTGCCAAAGATCAGCTGGACAAGCGGATTCGGCAGCTGCAGATGGAGAGGGAGATGGTGGTCGCGGACAAAAGGGACAGTCTCTATCAGCTGGAGTGTGCTAACATACTGGCTAGGATGGAAGATGAAGCGGAACGAATGAGGACGGAATCGGTAGCGGATTAGTGAGGTGGGCCTCACTCCTGAAAAGGGGGTGATGTTACGGAACGGTACGGACTTCACGACTCATGACTGGTTATGACTATGGTCCGGTATCAGTATTAGTCATGGACTCTTACTTCGCATCAGTCAGCATAGTAGTTCGCATGTGATTGTGACTCATGTATGACTCATTCCTAGGATAGCGGTACTAGGGTTCGAGCTAGTTACGCTATTGGTTACGTACTATTTGAGCGGCGCTTTAAAGCCCGCATGTATCTGTATAAGTAGTCGACTCGGAAGACCAAGAGTCCCCATCTTGGTCTTCTTCAATCCACCGCTTGACTCGTTTCCTATCTGCCTTAGTCTTTGGCTAAGTGTGCCTCCGCTCGTGTCTACCAAGGATACTCCTTCTTATCCCTTTCGCTGCAGTGTGAGCTAGAGGAGCCCCTGTTCAGCTTGCGTTGGGTTGACACGTGATCCCCATTTGCCTAACTTTCGCTAAGTCGATTACGCCTACTATAAGTCCAGGTCGGACTAACACTGGTGGAGCGTAACAGTTATGATCCACAAGCAGATTGGACGGATAAGCCATCCCCTCTTCCCCAAGTAACGGAGCGGCTGACACAATTGAAAGAGGCTAGAGAGGACGCCCAACGCCTCATGAAGAAGACGCAAGAAGCCTGGGTCTGTAACAAAGATACACCCAAGTTCAAAAACGGGGATCTTGTTTGGTTAGAAGGTAAACACCTGCGGACCAATCAACCCACGGCGAAATTAGCGGCGCGATGCCACGGACCCTTTCGGGTAGTTCAGGTGATGTCCCCCTATAATTATCGATTGGAACTTCCCACGCAGTGAAGCATTCACCCAGTGTTCCACATCGATTTGCTCACGCCATACAAGCAAACCCTGATTCATGGGGAAAACTTCACACGACCGCCACCTGAGCTGATTGATGGAGAAGAAGAATATGAAGTCGAGGCCATTCTAGATTCTCGGCACTTCGGCAGAGGACGACGCCTTCAATACTTGGTCAAATGGAAGGGATACCCAGACTCGGAGAACCAGTGGGTCAACAAGGATGACGTCTTTGCACCTGAGGCCCTCCGCCTATATCAGGAAACACAGATGCACAGGAAAACGATTAAAATGGGCAGCGCAAAGACAGAGGAAAGTCATCCCCTCTTCCTACGTGCCACTACCACCCTTATGCCTACATCCCCATTGCGACATGTCACACAAGCGCAACTCCTCGACTCCCTCACAGAGGACGCCCACACCCTCTTGGCTGAGGACGATGACACCGAAGTACCCAACACTCAGCTCGCGCCATGGACACCTCTTACGCCAGCAGAGGGGCCCATCACCGTGCAAGAATGGATCAACGTTGTCACCAGATTCCCCGACCCAACAACTACTGCCGACGACGAACGAGCAGTCGTCCACGTCTTCCGAAATGAAGACGGTGAGCGCAAACCGATCGCCGCTATCCCCCCAAGCGACGACCTCATCGGCGTTCGTGGAGTTTTCCCGAGCAACAACCAGCGTTCAAGCGCTGATGGAGTATGAGTTGGAGGGGTGGAGGAGAGTAGCAGCGGAGTGGCAGAAGGAGCAGTTGGACTCAGCCGTGGCCCGACTGAGAGAGATGCGCGAGCGACGGCAGCGATGGCAGCAGCTGAGGCTGGCCATGACGACGAAGATTATTACCCGGCGAGACACTCCTTCCTTCGAACGAAACGCGACGCTGATAATCCCCGGGTCACACCCTGGCTCGTCCACTCCGACGGGTCCCCCATGTATCGAGGACGTGTGCGCGTGCCTGGTGCCGCTGATCACCGTCCGTTCACCGCCGCCGAGGACCCCACGCATGTCATTGCGCCTGAAGGGTTCCGGGCGAACCGACGACCCCATTACATTCAATACCCCATCACCGGACCCAACGGAGTAGAGCGGGACGCGTCGCACGTTCAGATTATTGGAGGGGCAGACCCCCTCATACTAGGAGTTATACCGGGCTCGCCGCACGTATACGGTAAGCCCTTCTACGCTGAGCCCCACGTGTCGGCCGCGCTCTGTCCCACGTACCCCCACGAGGACCTTGTCGTCTTCAAGGCGGACCGAATCACCGACCGCGCGCTCAACTGCATTAACAACGAGTTGCTTACAGCTGAGGTTACGCGCTTCCGCGCGGCCAGCTACAAGCTCGACCGTCTTCGCGCTCGAGTTAGCCAACTCCGAGCCATGATCGAATGTGCACAGGACGACAGAAGGGACTCCATTTATCGGCTGGAGCGAGCGACGGCGCTGGAGCACATTGCCGATGAACAACGCGATTGGCCGGTGAGGGACTTTCGGTGAGTCTGGGGTCTCACGCTGAAGAGGGGGTGATGTCACGTTTCGTTCGAGTACCCTTACTGTACCGGTTGCAACTACGGCGGTAAGGTATATTAGTTGCGGACTTACCTATGGTGATACGGCAGTGCGATAGGAGATACGGTACGATTGCTGACTGAGGACTGACGCCACTAGTACTGGTACTAGTAGTATTAGGGTTCGAGTTGTTTCTGCGATACGTTGGACACTACCTTACCGTGACTCATAGCAGCGCTTGAAAGCCTGCTGGATTTGTACTTAAACCGTGTTGCGAAGACCAAGATACACCATCTTGGTCTTCTTGAATCGTCACTTCTTTCTATTCTTTTTCGCTTCCTCTCTCCCTTTTCCTTCTCTCTGAGACTGTCGAAATTGCGTCCAACTCCCGTTGTGACTCAGCATAGAGATATCAAGTCCTGCCGGTGTACCTCCGTGTATTCACTAAGGCAGGAGCATGGACCTTCGTGTCATCGTGTCAGGACATTTGCTAAGTTGTCGCTGCCTCTATCGAGCTCAAGTCGAGCTAACGTCGTGACGACGTTACAATTCGCCTATCTTTCGCTAAGTCGATTATGCCTGTCCCATGTCCAAGTCGGACTAACGCCGGTGGAGCGTAACACTTCTGAAACGACTACTTATACAGATACGCGTGGGCTTTGAAGCGCCGCTAGAACAGTCGGAAACCAGTAGTGTAACTAGCTCGAACCCTAGTACAGCTATCCTAGGAATGAGTCATACACAAGCTGCAATCACATGCGAACTACTATGCTGACTGATGCAATGTAAGAGTCCATGACTAATACTAGTACCAGGCCGTAGTCATAACTGGCCATGAGTCATTCGTAACATGTAATTGGTCCGTACCGTAACATTGTGAATGGAAGCATTGTCAACGACGAGTACAGAGTTGGGGAGTGGCCATTCGTTCATGAGCGGGAGTAAGCCCTGAACGAATCGCCGGAAGTCTGCGCCAGTGATAGCGTTCTCGACAACCTCCAGATGGATTATCCTGTCGAGGGAGATGGCTGGGAGTAGGGAGTACTTCGCCCCTCGGAACTGAAATTCGTACCAACAGGCACATTCGCCACGTAATGACCACGCGTACGGCCTCCTCAAGGTCAGCCTGTTGAAATGGCTTTCGTCGGCGAACACGAGTTGTTCCGGGCAGAAGTGCCCATTGATGAGGTTTTTGAAGTCTTCTCGATCTTGTTCGTTTCGCTTGAGAGCAGTCTGTGTAACCTACAAGGTCGATGGTGAGGGTGGTGCAAGAATCAAGCAAAGATGACCCACCGTCTTCATAGTGTAACCCTCCCTTTGGAGGGAATGCGTGATTGTTTGCACCGACACGTCGACATTGCAGACCTCACGCAGTTCAGTCTGCAGTTCTGTGAGAGCTAGATCAGGTCGATGAGCCACACAGTCACAAAGGAACTGTACATAATGAGACGACGACCGAATTGATAAATAAGACACATACCTTTCTATCCATTGTGGTGAGAATGCGCGGCCAACCTGCAACAACTGGCTTGCATGAAAAGTGACCAGTATCGCGATGTGTGCTTCGCAATCGCTTGAGAGATCGCACGCTAATTCCTGTAAGTTCGTGAATATCCGAGTTGTGAAGACCCTGGATGGACAAGGACATGGCCATTTCCTTGAGCTCATCCGAAATGTGGCAGCCGACCATGGTCAGGGAGGGAAGACGGAGGCAGTTCAAGGGAGAGGTAGAGGACAAAAAAAAGGGAGAAAACCTTCCCCAATGGGCAGCATGTATGGGATAACCTTAAGTTTGCAGGCCCTTTGGCTGCGTGCCGTCCCAGCATCCCACAATAACTATTGAGTATCACGGATAACTATTTAATAACTGTATATTTGTGAGATACCATATTTCCTAGGAATTTCAAACAATACTTAACTATGAACCCCGCACGTCAAATTTGGAGGTCAGCTGTCGTCCATTTTTACTCAAGGGGCCCCCCATTTTGGATTTTGCTGTAGTGGGTAGGAGACCACATCGCGCCTAACCACGGGTGCCCTGTGTCTGAGCCCCACACTATCCCCACACCAGGGGATGTGCGTAAGTGCATTTTCCCTCACAACCCGGTTCCCGTTAGGCCCGGCTACAAGCGCGCTAAGTAAAGCTGATGGTAAATCTCCTACTACTTAGCACCTTATTCACTCGATATTTAGTCGTACTCGCGTAACTAGATGTCAGAATAAAAGCGCTCCTCCAAAAAAAAAAAAAGAGTTGCTTCAACTGTCGACGGAAGAGAGTCCGGGGGATTTGTGTTCATGATTGTAGGACGAAGAGGGTAGTCGCATCTGATAGAAGGGACCAAACTGATAAGTTCACACCCTTACATTCCCATCCGACCATTCCAGTACAATAAGTACCGTTTTCGTACGGGCCATCAATATGTCACGGGAAGGTGGCTACGCTCCATTGAGGCTTTCAAATTTATCGATATTCGTCCATATTTGTCCTTGACTGTGCGATGTCGTACTTGGGTGTTGACGCACGTCGATACGTTGCTTCGCGCTGAGTCGCAGGAAGACATCTTGGCTCGTTCACGGACATAACCTTGGGCATAACTGCGGCCAGCCGGGCCGCAGAGAACCAGTCGCTTATCTTCTCGACTATTACTACTGGCACGCTCATACGCGTACGTTCCCACTGATCTATTATGGATTACCACGCACTGAGGTGGAGACGGAGACGGAAGTGGAGGACCAAGACCGTGACCCCGAGGCATATGGAAATAGGCCAGGGGCCAACGCACGAGATGCATTCAAACAACGTCCCCACATCTGTAGGACGGTAGGACCGTTAACCATGCCCGTCGCAATGGTGGCAGGCGCAGGCGCAGAGAACCACCCAGCGCTGCCCCACAGTCGTCCATGACAACGACCCAGAGCGACTGTAGCTGATGTCCTACCAGTGCATCCCCTGGACGGGTCTTCCAGTTCGATGGTGCACGCGACATAAGTGGTGGACCTGCTGCCCGGGTCGATCTGCTGTGAGACGGTCCTGAACTGCTCCGTCGATTTTAATGACAGGGGTGATGTGCACGTGCTGCCACGCAAAGGAAAGCACATCTTCCATCAGGTGTGCGTCAACCTGTGGCTGGTCCGATCTGCCAACACGGTAAGCAACCACCCGTGCCTCATCCGGTATTTTCTATTACATGTCCAGGCACTGGAGATGATGCTGGCAGGGTGAGCTGGCCGAGTGTCACACCTGACATCCGCCGCACGCTACCTTCAGTTTGTGTGGCACCGTCACCAGCTCAGTACGAATGAACACTGAAAAGGGACTCACTGACCCGCTGCTGTCGCTCGCCCCCAGCCAGGAGAATGGCGGGTATCCCTTCCAAGCTGTGCACCCGACACGATCATGTCTGCGTACCATACCCTCTAGTTTTCACATTGTTACACCGCATCGCCTTTGGCAACGACGTAGTCAATGCAGACCGCTTCAGGTTCCGTGATGCGCAGAGCCGAGAACCAGATCCTGGCATCGTTTCTCTAGTACATTTAGGTACGCGCATTTAAAGCCATGCTTAAGCAAGTGTACAGACAGCCTTATGATCTGATTGGTAGAGCCTTTGCTACGTTTTCATACAATACAGATTTTAGAGCAGTCAGAGAAATGGGAATAAGTTCCAAGAGAGCATCAATGCTCAGTTAAAAGGTTCGGAGTTGTCAGGATGGGATGGGCTTAACGAACGATAATAATCAGAAGCAGTTGGTACGAGAAAAGGTAATCGAACTTACGAAGACGATGACTGAGAAGAATTTTAGACAGTGCGGCGATGAATGCGGTTCGTTCGGACGAATCCCCTAGTTCGTTAAGGGCAATCTCGACCTTCTCCTGTGTGCCAGTTTCCGTATATGTTGTAAAAGCCTTGCGAAAGGCGTCGATAAAGGAGATGGACGAGGATTGGTACCAAAAGGAATTTTCGAGACAAATGACGAGTGCTGCGTGACACCGAAAAATAAACGGCGACTTCGAAGCACGATAAGTACGGGAAGGAAATCCAACGAACCAGAAAACACAGGAATGGAGGGTATCTGATTTTAATTAGGATCTATTACTGTAACGCGGGGTAAAAGTTGACGAACATCAGACATTTTCTCCACGATTGCCAAAACTTCCCCGGTGTTGTGTGACTGAGTAAAGGAAGAACAAAGTTCAAGGCAGACGGGATCAGCGGGATTGTAACTGAACAAGAGGAGGGTACCCACAAGCTAGTGACGTTTAAGGTCAGCCTGTCAGCCATAAAGTTCTGCACAAAAGGGAGAGAGCGACTCACAGCCTGGGCGGGATTTCAGGTTGGGTTGTCAGTGACCGCCTTTTGCACAAAACAGAGAGAGAGACTCACTCGCTGGACATGTTTTCAGGTAGCGTGGTCAGTCGCGGAATTTTGCACAAAACCGAGAGAGCGACTCACGACCTAGACACGTTTTCAGGTGGCACAGTCAGTCGTCGAATTTTGCACAAAATAGAGAGACCGACTCACGAGCTGGACACGTATTCAGGTGGCACAGTCAGTCACCGAATTTTGCGCAAAATAGAGAGACCGACTCACGAGCTGGACACGTTTTCAGGTGGCACAGTCAGTCGCCGAATTTTGCACAAAACCGAGAGACCGACTCACTGGCTGGACACGTTCAATGGTGGCGTGGTCAGTCAGGGAATTTTGCACAAAATAGAGAGAGCGACTCACGACCTGGACACGTTTTCAGGTGGCGTCGTCAGTCGCCAGATTTTACACAAAACGGAGAGACCGACTCACCACCTGGACACGTTTTCAGGTGGCACAGTCAGTCGCCGAATTTTGCACAAAATAGAGAGAGCAACTCACTGGCTGGACACGTTTTCAGGTGGCGTCGTCAGTCGCCGAATTTTGCACAAAATAGAGAGAGCGACTCACGACCTGGACACGTTTACAGGTGGCATCGTTAGTCGGCGAATTTTGCACAAAATAGAGAGACCGACTCACTTCCTGGACACGTATTCAGGTGGCGTCGTCAGTCGGAGAATTTTGCACAAAATAGAGAGAGCAACTCACTCGCTGGACACGTTTTCAGGTGGCGTCGTCAGTCGCCGAATTTTGCACAAAATAGAGAGACCGACTCACGACCTGGACACGTTTTCAGGTGGCGTCGTCAGTTGCCGAATTTTGCACAAAATAGAGAGACCGACTCACGAGCTGGACACGTTTTTAGGTGGCGTGGTCAGTCGGCGAATTTTGCACAAAACCGAGAGAGCGACTCACTTCCTGGACACGTTTTCAGGTGGCGTCGTCAGTCGGTGAATTTTGCACAAAATAGAGAGAGCGACTCACGAGCTGGACACATTTTCAGGTGGCACAGTCAGTCGCCGAATTTGCACAAAATAGAGAAAGCGACTCACTTCCTGGACACGTTTTCAGGTGGCGTCGTCAGTCGGAGAATTTTGCACAAAATAGAGAGAGCAACTCACTCGCTGGACACGTTTTCAGGTGGCGTCGTCAGTCGCCAGATTTTGCACAAAACCGAGAGAGCGACTTACCCACTGGACACGTTTTAAGGTGGCATCGTCAGTCGCCGAATTTTGCACAAAATAGAGAGAGCGACTCACTGGCTGGACACGTTTTCAGATGGCGTGGTCAGTCGCCGAATTTTGCACAAAACAGAGAGAGAGACTCACTCGCTGGACACGTTTTCAGGTGGCGTCGTCAGTCGCCAGATTTTGCACAAAACGGAGAGACCGACTCACGACCTGGACACGTTTTCGGATGGCGTGGTCAGTCGGCGAATTTTGCACAAAACAGAGAGAGAGACTCACTCGCTGGACATGTTTTCAGGTGGCATCGTCAGTCGCCGGATTTTGCACAAAACGGAGAGACCGACTCACTGGCTGGACACATATTCAGGTGGCGTCGTCAGTCACCGAGTTTTGCACAAAATAGAGAGACCGACTCACTTCCTGGACATGTTTTCAGGTGGCATCGTTAGTCGGTGCATTTTGCACAAAACCGAGAGAACGACTAACTTCCTGGACACGTTTTCAGGTGGCACAGTCAGTCGCCAGATTTTGCACAAAATAGAGAGAGCGTCTCACGACCTGGACACGTTTTCAGGGTGGCGTCGTCAGTCGCCGAATTCTGCACAAAACCGAGAGAGCGACTCACGACCTGGACACGTTTTCAGGTGGCGTCGTCAGTCGGCGAATTTTGCACAAAACCGAGAGAACGACTCACTGCCTGGACACGTTTTCAGGTGGCGTCGTCAGTCGCCGAATTTTGCACAAAATAGAGAGAGCGACTCACGATCTGGACACGTTTTCAGATGGCGTCGTCAGTCGGTGAATTTTGCACAAAACCGAGAGAGCGACTCACTGGCTGGACACGTTTTCAGGTGGCGTCGTCAGTCGCCGAGATTTGCACAAAACCGAGAGAGCGACTCACTCGCTGGACACGTTTTCAGATGGCGTCGTCAGTCGCCGAATATTGCACAAAATAGAGAGACCGACTCACGCCCTGGACACGTTTTCAGGTGGCGTCGTCAGTCGCCGAATTTTGCACAAAACAGAGAGACCGACTCACTTCCTGAACACGTTTCAGGTGGCGTCGTCAGTTGCCGAATTTTGCATAAAATGGAAAGAGCGACTCACGACCTGGACACGTTTTCGGCCACCATCATCAGTATTCCAATCGGATCACGGGTAATTTATCATTACTTCCTATATAGATCATCATGTTCAGCTTCTGCGTCTTAGTATTACATTTCTTTCTTACCGTGTGTCCCTACACCACGATAGTATCTTTCTGAATACCACTCTTGATAATGCAACTTACATACTGTCATATAAATGTTAGTTATCGCTTCCGTCCATTGGAAATATTCATTCTCTCACGTCCTAAACAAGGCATAAATTCTCCGTCTCTGGTCAGAAAATATCGCATCCTTCGTACATGATCCTTTGCCTTGTTAGTCCGCATTCATCCACTGTGATACTGTGTCAACAAATGAGAAAATACCCAGAAATATAAACCCCTTACCTCTCATGATTGTCGGTTGTACTCACATTGAACTGTCGGTATAATAAATCAACAAAGAATAAAACGAACACGGCTTTCACTCACATATGAATGGCGGAACCATGACAAACATCCCATCACGAATTCCCTCTTTGACCATTACAATTAATGCAGGAAACATCTGGTCCGACAACAAGATAATACCAACCATGGAATCGCTCGACTCGGGAATAGCATCCCACGCACTGGAACGGACGTCAATGAGCGCGATCAATTATATTTTTCGGGGAAACGCCTACTATTTCACCGCATATTTGACACACAGTTCCAGGTTGTTCTGCTGCACAGAAACGAACAATATCTTCAGTGCAAGATTGTCGAGCGACTCTGCTGTCTTCTCGATCAGTACTTTCACCTGCTCTTGGTGGTTCCCGTCATCATTGTGCATATCTGTATCCCGACCGAGTCAACAGACCGACGAAATACAAGAAGCATGATGAGCGCGCCTTCCAAGCATACATCTGCTCTGGGTGGGAATTTATACTCGAATAACGGTGCTCGGAGTTCGTCCTTCAATAACCTCTCCGCCTCCTGGCGATTTTTGTCGTCATCCAAGTCTATATCGTAGACTTGACTTATCAGAAAATCGAATTTCGTGAAGATCGCGATTACTGGAACTGCGGAAAGTTTCATATATGTTAATGGGAAGTTCAAAAAATAGAGAGTGTCAACAAACTATTTCCTGCTCGTTGCTCATCGAAGAACCTCTTTTCTAAATCCAGTAGGAATCTCGATTTATTCGGTATAAAGCAGAACCTGTGCGAGAAATAAGGGAGAGTAACAAAGTGAGACAGTGAGAGTGACCAAATGGCGTGAAGTTGATCGTCTACTTCCGTGGCCCGAGCACGCTTCTCGATGAACGACTGGACTTCCTTCAGCTGACTCTCGTCTCCTGCCTCAATCCCGGGAGAATCGTGGAAGATGAACTGTGGATTGCTCGCAAAGGCGAATGGGCGATCGATGTCGTGGATGCCGCGCTGATTAGCAGCAAGGTTAAATAGTCAAGATCAGTCAGTGATAACACAGAAATTACCTCCGGAGTTGGCTCCAACTGAATTTCCGTTGGGCGATTAGAGAACTGCGTCCATGACTGAGTAAGAAACTCACCAAACTGTTACTCTTTTCATCATAAATGCAAGGTTCCTCGGTAGTATTGCAAACGCGCTTTAAGAGAGTTGTCTTGCCAGCATTGGCCCGACCGATGACGAGAATACGAAAATAGCGATATTTCTGGCGTGCTTCAAGAGAGGCTGTGACTTGGCTTGGGACGTTGCCCATGTTGATGCTCGATCAATAAGTGAGTGAGGGAAGCGGGGAATCACCACCACACTGGTAGAGTCATGTGACGCAGGGTCTCACGCGGCCGCAACTGGGAGCGTGCAGTACGCTTTCGACCTTACTTTCGACCCGTTGAGAGTGCCGACGGTGATATAGTGACAGCTCACGACGCTCGCTCACGTATAATACATGTGAAATTGTTCCAAACAAATGAGCGGTCCATAAATGACCCTTTCCAAACGGATCGAACCAAGAAAGTATGTATCGCTGTGCCAATGCCAGAGAAAGGGGAGGAGGTAAGTGACAGAAAATTGTGTGGGATTGGGTGGATATAGTGGTAACGTGGATCATGCAGATCGGAAGGGCCTATTAGATCGTACATCTTTGCTATCGAATGTATGCGGGCAGTGCAGTGCTGAGATTAAAAGAGAGAGAGAGAGAAGCGGATGGGAAACGAACGCTCGAATCGAGTGGGGGGCTCAGACTCATCGCGCCGAGGGACCAGCGACGGCGTCTCATTCCTGTCTCTACCTCAGGGATGCCTTCGAAGCCTTTGTGCTGACCCCACCACCGTTTTCGCTGCCGCCCCCGCTGCTTGCACTGGCGCTCGCGTTGCGGATCGACAACAGTACCTCCTTGCAGTACCTCAGCTTATCCAGCAGCCGCTGTGCGAACTTGGCCTGCTCCGCGTCCGACGACGGTGGCACGAGCGCCTGCGCCATCACTTGGCTCAGCGTCCAGCGCGTTAGCACGTAATTCTTATCGATATGCGCGATCGCGAGACCTTGCGCTGATAGAATGATCTTCGAGTGATCGTAAAAATTGAACTGATTGTCACGTTAGTTGCGTGTTCCCGTACGGCCAGTAGTAAGGGAGGCGTGCACCTGGAGGCCGTCGTGTCTTAGCTTGAATACAATCACATGCTTCATTCGTAAGGTACTTCTCCACGAAGTGCATGCACTTGGTACGTTGCAGGTCCGTAAATGCGTACTCGTAATCGCCGTATATGATGTACCCCTCAAAGTGTTTCAGGAGGTCTTACTCTTCAACTCCTCTGGATAGTCCGCGACCGTATAGCTCTTGCGCACGTACACTGTTCCTTGTCGGCACGACGAAATGTAATCGAAGTGCCTGCCATAACGGATCAACACGCCGTACAAAGGAACGAACGATAAATGACGCACTGCTTGTCAGCGGCGAGGACGAGCGTTGTGCTGTCATTGAAGTGCACGCCAACCGAGCCATCCGTGAGTGCATAGCCCATCCCATATTTGTTACAGTAGTCGACCCAGGATGCAATGAATACCCGCTCCTCCGGCATGTCTACATCGTCGCTTAGGTCACGGAAAAACAGGCCCTATAAGAACGCATCGAATGCCGCACAGAGGGTCTCCGCCGCAGCATCGAACCCGTTTACCTTGGGAGCAGCTGGTGTTGGTGCGTTAGCGATGGCGCCGTCTGATGATCCTGCATTGAAGATAGCACATCAGCCCCAGTCCAGAAATGCGTGAGTAGGCGGCCTCACCGAGAACGGCCTGGGTCTCCTTCGTGCGCACTCGGACACGTCGCTAGCCTTGTGCTGTCTCCAGGGACGGTGCAGGTACATTCTCCGCATCCTCGAATGAAGGAGATTCGGTGGTGGAACGTGGGACCTGTGCAGGCACCATCTGCTCGACGATCCTGGCTTTCTGATTGAAGCTCTTTCGTGACCGCCTCTTTCTTTGCGGCTTGCAATTCACGGAGGAGTGTCGGTTCCCTGCGCGCGACACCAATGCCACCGGGCGCCACCATGGGTGGCTGACGTGAGTTGAGCAGAGCGGATATCGGGCTCCCAGGCTGCACTGCATTCCGGAATTCATGCTCCTGCGGCGCAAGACTGCTGGCGCTACTTATGCTTGGGGTGGGGGGTTCGACGTCACACGACGTGGCTGGATCGACCTCCCCATCGAGTTGGCACGCCTGTCGCAAGCGAGCAAGATTCGCCTGTGAGATGAAGGGAGAGAGGTGTCGAAAGTCGGGGGGCATGTCCTGTGCGGAGACAGGTATGTATCCAGGAACGATGGCACGGGTAAAGAATGCGTGGACGACGATGTCGTGCAACGAAGGCCGCTCTTGGAGGATGGGCGTAGGCATTTGCTGCACCAGCTCGCGGGCGTCGAGTGATACATCTCGGTGTGAAGGAACTCATATTGGTTGTCATGGATACGCCTGCGCAGAGCTGAGGTCAAGTCGCTAGTAGGAATACCTGCGAACTTACTGATACACCTCTTTGACTTCTTTAGTTTGGAACAGAGGACGGCCGACGATGAATGTGTAAAGGATGACACCGATCGACCAGATGTCGACTTCAAAACTGTGTCCATTCGCGGTATCGAACAATACCCCCGGCGCGATATAGTTGGGCGTGCCACAGATGGTCTTCTCCCGCTCCCTGGGGCTCTCGAGAAGCGCGGCCAAACCAAAGTCGCCAACTTTGATGTTCGTGTCCGCGTCGAGGAAAAGGTTGCCAAACTTAAGGTCACGGTGGATGACCTGATGGGTGTGCATATAGTGGCAGGCACCAATGAGTTGCACCATGAAAAACCGTGCTTCTGGCTCTGTGAAGATGCGACGACAGTGGAGCATGCCCATGAGAGAGCCGCTAAAACAAAGCTCAAGGGTGATGTATACGTTCTCGTCATCCTCGAAGCAATCTCAATGAACTGGACGATGTTGGGGTGGTCTAACGCCTTGTAGATTTTGATCTCTGGGTAAAGCCAAGGGTAAAGCCGGAATTTGTTTAATATCGAGGAGGTCGGGTACAGTTAGCGCGCACCTTGGTTTTAGCTTTCTTGGTCTTGACTCTTGAGCGAGCTCTTGGTCACGACTTCACAGGCAAGGTAGTTATTGCGGGAATCTCTGACTCGAGACACTCTAGCGAAACCGCCCTGTAAGGTTACGGTAGGTAAGGACCAGAGAGGGCAGAGATAGGTCGGTGCTTACTTCTCCGAGGTAAGACATTCTTTGAAATCACAGGGAACCCGTCTCGTCTTGAGTGACTCGGGGTGGGGGAGGGGCTGAACTTTGGCGTTCTGGAAAAGCAGGGGGGACGATGGTTTCTTTTCGTGGGACGCTAGCTTGGTGGGACCTCAAGCCTCTGGAGGTGGTTATTGATAGCGTTAGATAAGGGGTTGCACCAATGGGTGGTCGTTGAGGTGGCCGGTGGAGAGTTCAGAGCGAGACAAGGATGCTGGATGTGAGCGTTCATAACGTTCATTTTTCACAGATGCCTGACACCAGAGACAACTAGAAAGAAGAATTACGATTTGCTGGCCGACTTTTTTTTTTTTTTTTTGGAGAGCGTTTTATTCCGGTAACTACCGTGTGCCTAATTACCGGTAATAAGTGCTAGATAGCAGGAGATTTACCATCAGCCCTATCTAGCCTGCATGTAGCCGGGCCGAAGCCCAGAAGTGAGGGAAAATGCATTTACGCACGCCCCATGGTGTTTGGGGTTGTGTGGGACTCAGTGCACGTGTTCATCTCAGGTCCAGACATTCCGTGCTCTCCTACCCACTAAAACCTCACAGTTGGTCATCCAGTTGGGCGGTAGTTCCCATTCTTGGTTTAGGGCTGCTTTCCATGTGCTGTCTACTGACTGCACCATGGCACCATTTCTCTTGACTTTTGTAGTGGTTATTTTGTCATTGGTGAGTCTTTCGTTGATTCTTCTTATCCATTGGTTTTTAATTTCCTGTGCTGAGTGTGTTTTCAGTTGTATTGATCGTTCACACCTCAGTACCCAGATCAGGTATGCAGATTCGGAGATGAGGATGTGGAGCAGCTGGTTGGGGCCGGAGAGGTTGGGTCTATTCTGTTCCTCCTGGGCTTGTTGTAGCGGTATGACTTATCGCGTACAACTAGACCAAGGGTGAGGTAAGTGAACTGAACTGGTAACACACCCAAGCCTAGCGCGGAGACAAGTCACGCGCCGAACGTACAGTCACAACGGAGATTATGCACACTTGAGGACTTTATGCAAGTCCAAAGGCAAGGTGATCACGCTGTGGCACGCTGAGTGGAGAACCAAGAGGACAAGTTCACATTGGTGAAGAGTAAGGGAGATACAAAGAAATGCGCACCTGAGTGGAGAACCAAGAGGACAAGTTGGTTCCACTCAGGACGCTACATGAGGGTTTATATACTATGCTGCGGCTGAGTTCGAATTACTATGGGAACCTGGTTACTAAAGGTGTAGGTAATAGTAATGAGTCAGATGCTGACGCGTCGTGTCTAATAATAGCGTTATCTATTGTGCTGACTGATGCACTGTCATTAACGCTGACAGAACAATGACGTGTCCTTATCTATGAGTCATAACCCTATAACAACGTAGTCTAGAACTATCTAGAATGTTCCCTGCTTATCGTCCAATGAGAAACTATGGTACTAATGAGGAAAGTGACCTTAAGAGGTAACATCCAATAAGGAGTTACTATCTCAGGGTCACGTGCATGCACATGTTGGCATCACGTGACTAACCATCTTATCAATCTATTGATAAGGACTTTGGAACTTTGGATGCAGCGTTGGACACTTATATCTTAACCAAATAATTCCATAAAAATATGGAAAAATAAGGCAAAAATAGAGCGTCCGTGACACTTGTCGGTCTTGGTTTTCTGGTGGCACTAGGGCAAGGGAGCTGCAGCCTAGGATCATTCCAAAGTCGATTTGGGGCCAGCTGTCCTGGGGGTGGGGCCACGTTACACGTGCCATCTCCCATATGAGTTTGACAGGTGTGGCAGGGCAGTTAATCAGTATGTGCTCCATTGTTTCTGTTTCGTGACATGTAGTGCACCACATCCTGTGTCTGTTTTCTGGTATATTTTCCCAGAATTCGCCCAGTCTAAAGATTCCATGCATGGCTTTGAACAGGTATTGTTGGATCTTTGGTCTGATTGCACATTTTCTGATGTTTTTCCAGATGGTTCCGGCTGTTTCTGGGAGCTTGTTTCTGGGAGCTTGTTGAATGCCAGTACAGCTGCTTTCACAAGGTCGATGTTTTTCATGGTCGTTGGGCGTGAGTGGGGGGGGCGAAGGTTGCATATGCCTCTATAGGCAGTGGCCTGCGACAGTGAGGCTAGTTTCGCGCCTTGGAGGTTGAATTCTGCTGGTATATTGAGGGGCAGGTTGTCTGGGTCATCTTTCTCAGCTCCTTCCCTTGCTAACTTGTCACTTTCTTCGTTCCCCAAGATCCCATTGTGGCCTTTTACCCATTGGAAGGATGTCGTCGCTGTTCTCCTCTTTAGGATGTAGGCCGCTCTTTTAAATAGGGCTGCGTTTTCTATTCCGATCCAGCCAGTGTCCTCCCACTTGCCAAGGTTAGTCATTAGCCCTTCTATAACATACTTTGAGTCTGTCTTTATCAGAATTGGCCAGAAGTTGGGGATTTTGCTGACTGCTGCGATTACAGCTGCGATTTCGCCTATCTGGTTGGATTGTTTGGGGCCTGGGATTCTGATCACTTCATTTGTCGGGTCTTCTCGTCCAATCCACATGCCACTCCCGCATCTCGTGTTCGCCTTACCGTTGTTGAGGCATGCACCATCTGTATAGATTGTTATCTTTTGGTGTCACAGGTTCAGACCTACAGTATAGGGTCTGCGGGCTGGGATTGGGGGTGTTTCTGCTGGGCTGGTGAAGATCCTGAAGCATTCGGTGAGATCGTTTTTACAGGTTATGGATGGGTCGAAGAGTATCTCCCCATCCTTCTCTTTAGCCCTTGTGTTTTGCCTTTTCCGGTGCCGGGTGAGGGAGAGATTGTTGTGTGGGTCACCTGGGTTCAAGGGGTTGAGCCTGGGGATGATGTTGTGGATACGGGTGAGTGCTTCTGCTGCACATTTGTGTGGGTGTTGGCAGCCGTTTATTCGGTCCAGCATACAGTCTTCGCAGTCGCAGCGTGGAGCGGGTGTGTGGGGTATTATGGGGGTAGAGGAGTGCAGCCTTGTGGAGGTCTTGATTAGGTCTGCCACGGTCTTAACATCGTGGTTTTTGATTAGACATTTTGACTGACAGTTATTCAGGGATCTTGGCTTGGATTTTATGTGGTACCATGCAGGGAGGCTTGCGCGGAGGTAGTGGTGTCAAAGTTCGGTTCAGTCCGGTTCTTTGCCCCTTGTGGCTAAACTCTGGACCGGACCGAGGGTCCGGTTTAGGATTTGGCCGAACCCTGAACCGGACCCCGGTCCAGGGTTCACAATGGTCCAGTGCCGGTTCGGGGAGGCTGTGAACCCCGAACCGGACCTGAAGGGGAATTTTCGGTCCGGTTCTGGTTCAGGAGGCCGAACCAAACGCTAAATTGAGGTGTATAAATCATAGAAACAGTTATCGTGTATTCTACTACAGCACATGGTAAAGTCACTCAAAGCTGAAGCTCGAAGCCTCGAAATCCCATTCGTTGCATGCTCATACACGCGTGCCAACTCTTCTTGTACTCCAGTAGACCCCACTGGCCCTTGGCAACATGTGTTCGCACCTGAGCTAGGATATAAGCGTAAAGTTGAGCGCCAATGAAGGGGTCGGAAAGGGGGGATCGATGTGATGGGGAGGTGGAAGAAGACGGCGGGGACAGGGCAGTGGGCGGTGAGGAAAGGAAGTAGAGAGGTGTTGGAGGTAGAGAAAAGTCGCTGGAATGCCTGTGTGATACGCATTAGAAGGAAATCGCGAAAGATACGAGACATACCTTATTGCGGTCGGAAAGTGTGAGGGTGAGCGCCGATTAACAAGCAGGTGTGGAGTCACTGGAATGCCACAAGTTCATATCGTGAACAAGGCCCTCAAGTTTCAGCGACGAGGCTGCAAGCGTGCTGAATTAAGCACGTACCTGGAACCCCTGGGGGCTGCGCCAGCGGGGTGAGCGGGGATGAGGAAGGAGGGGAGATATATATCCCAAGAAAGCCAGAGAGCGCTAGCAAGTAGATACCATAACGAGCAGGGTCGGTGACGAGTTGTTGGCATTGACGTAGCACGCTGGTTGAAGCCGGAGTAAGACAGGGAGAGAGAAACTGAGAAGAACGCGGCGCACCTTCTGACAAGCAGGCCGGTCATCAGCCGCCGAAGGTACATGCAATGACCAGGCCCCGCAGCACGGAGAATGGAGAGGAGTGTTCTGAGGCAGGACCCTTGACGACGGCCGAATGAGAGTGAGCGAGACGAGAAAAAAAGGGAGACGAGAAAAAAGGATGACAAGAGATGACGGCTAGTTGCGGGGCTTCAATCGGGCCGAAAAGAGAAATGAGACAAGTTGGCGACTCGGCGCTGATATCATGATATTTTCAGAGAAAACGAGCGGTGGAACATGAAACGGACCGTATGGACGAGTATGCTACGGACTAAATATCATATTTATTCTATAGCTTTATTTTCTAATCTCACTGTAATGACTCCAAGATCGAGTCAACGTCAATTGGGTCGATCTCCGTGTCCCCAGCATAGTCAACGTCCAATGATTGTACAAGGGCGTCGAAGTGTTCTGCTGCCTGTGTGACGGCAGAGATATGCCCGTTCCTGTAAGCGCTCTTGAGTATTTGAAGCCCCTCAAATATTTCCGGGGTCAGCGAGTTTCTTCGTGAGCAGCCGGTTATCCCCCCACTGCTAAATGCGCGTTCCGATGGTGTGGCGGATCCCTGGATTGGGAGGTAATCCCGGGCGATCCTCTTCAGTGTGGGGTATTTTACATCGCTCTGGGTCTTTGTTTATATCCATTCGTTAAAAGTACGCTGGACAGAAATAAAAGAACTCACCCCCCACCATGAAACGACGTCGTCCACACTCTCAACCCCAGATTGTAGGTATTGCTTGAGTTCGTCTCGAGGATTGCCATCCGCCTTCTCTTTTTGTTGGAACAACTTGACGGCCTCCAGAAGGTACGAACCGCCGTAATGGGCCGATGGCTTAGGCGTGGGTGGCACGATGGTGTCTTCAGCACGCGTTGTAGTTTCCAAAGTAATATGATATTTGTCGAACTAACAAGGTAATATCGGTAAAAACAATTGGGTGTTAAAAAAAATCACGTACCACTTCCTCAAGCTCCTTCATAGCGGCAGCATGTTGTTCGTGATCCCATCGGACTCGGAAATATAGATCCTTGAGATTCAGATCGAGAACTGGCGTAGTCAGCTCAAAATCAAGAAAGAGCACAAACGCGAGAACTCACCGACACATATGAAATAAGTGACACGTGACCCTTCGACACGAGCATACCATTTGCGAAGATTTTTGAGTCCTTCGTTCAGCGCGTCCTTCAGCTCGCGGTATTGAATGTGATCGGCCATGGTTTCCCAATTTTTGATGAGAAACTCGAAAGTTGAGAGGACACGCCAAATGGTCGGGGTGTGCTCTTTCGAGAACGTCTGCTGAGCGTCGGACAGCTCCTGGTGGAGCGTTAATAATAACAAGAAGGCAACAATTGGAAGAAAAAAACACACACTCTTATTGAATATTTGATTTTGGCGAGCCGTTCCCAGTCTTTCTGGGTCAACTGAAAGTCGGCGTAGCTCCGCTGCCCAGTCAAGCTTGGGACTTGGTCGTTCGCATCTGCGAGCAGAATGAATTGATCGATTCCCTGTAGGAAATAGGTGTCAGTGATTGAGATGATGAAAACATGACACGTACCAATCGTAGCTTGAGAAACCGGTCGAGGAAGCTGTAGAGGGATCCCCAGCGAGTTCGGATCCACATGATAAGTTCCAAGGGCACAGTCCCAACTTGAATGCAGGTCTCTCTGAAGTAGGCTCTGGCCTGCGGCGATTTACGAATCTGCAGTGTAACGCACACACATTAGCGCAAACGCAAGTCCGATGTGGAAGGAACTTGCCTGTTTGACCAAGGCGACTGCTTTTCCCAGTGAATTACCTGAGTCGAAGACTTCCTCGTCCTCGTCCTCGTCCTCGTCCTCATTGTCATTAGGATCCTCCGGGTCTGGCCCGGTGAAAGTGTTCCTATAAATGGTGTCAGAGCCCAGACCTGGCGCAACCTTCTGTATGAAGTGCTTCGCTGCGAGGTGGAGCGAGTGCTCCATGCACCTGAGAGTTCAATTAGAAAGCGTTCGGGAATACCTGGATGTACCAGGACTTACAACATATCATGTTCCGCGGCGCTCCATCCGTCTTCTGTAGCAGCAAGCTTGTTCTGGAGCACGCAAATGGTTGTCCGATTAACGGCTGCCCCATCACTGGTAAACCAGCCGATCTATGCGGGTTCTGAGTGAGTTACAAGACGAGAGAGACAACGAAAGCGTCACCTTGCCATGAAGCCCGTAGCTGTCTAGCGTACGAGCCAGGATGTCGGCCATATTCTTACCCGTGTGCCTACCCTTGATTTCCTCGAATATGAGTTGTTCACGCC
This sequence comes from Lactarius indigo, assembly GCA_025766275.1. Classification (NCBI taxonomy): domain Eukaryota; kingdom Fungi; phylum Basidiomycota; class Agaricomycetes; order Russulales; family Russulaceae; genus Lactarius; species Lactarius indigo. The sequence continues at coordinate 78,254 of JAFKAC010000032.1, forward strand.
CGAGGCGCCACATGTGCGGTTGATCTGCTGGTGTGTCTATATAATGGGCTGTGACGGATAAATAAGGGTCGCCAGGTTCCGAGGTCCACGCGTCAAAAGTGAACGATATCTTGCCGGGGGCTCTCTTCATGTTCTCGCGCATTCTTCCCTGTGCGATGTGAACGCGTCTAAGTACCTCAGTGCGAATTGTGTTGCGGGAGGGTATGTCCTTCTCCAAAAGAGAAGGCCGACAGAACTTGAGGAGGCGGCGAAAAGCGCCGCGCTCGACCAACAAGAATGCCTGAAGGCAAAAGGAGATCAGATTATATGGCATCATAATGTCCATAATCACTCACCTCGTCTTCGCAGACAATAAGTTCGATGATGTGGTCGAGTAAACCTGCGGTCGTAAATGGAGGGACCTTTGGTTCGCGAGTGACCACACCATCTAAACTTGTCTGGGTGAGGCTACACGAAATGTGAACCGATCGTGTAGTGAATATAAGATAGCAGCAACGTACCTGCTGCTGCGTGATATGAACTGATCATCAAGTGAATATAGGATAGCAGTGACGTACCTGCTGCTGCGTGAACTAGCAGGAAGGCGAGAGAGGGCGCGGGGATGTGGCTGGATGCCAAGCACTTTGCAGCGTTTGCGATACAGGTCCACATGATGCCTAAAAGGATCAGAAGATTGCGTGAATAGAGAGTAGTAATTTACCTTGCAATATGCATCCGCAAAGAGCTCGTGCTTCCTGTCAATATGCACGAGTTCCGGTTGATCGAGAGATCCTTCCTTCAAATAACTTCAGCGAAGGAAAACAGGAAAACGAAATAAAAATACTCACTCACAGATCGTGCACAAGTGTGCATCGGAGATCTTGCCTGTGACCGGGTGCTTATACTCCTTTTTTCGATTAAAGATAAGGCGGATGTCTGCCGTAGGGTTTTGTTTCGGTTTGAAGTTCAGGGCCTAACCGATCGATGAGAATATGTACAGAGATGTGAGTAGGGGACATACCTCATGGTCCGCATCTGCCATCGCCCTGATAGACTCGTAGTCGCCGGTGGACGCAAGGTTGCCCACATCTTGTGGCTCCATGGAAGCATCACTGTCAGGCACATTGGACAGATCATTCACGTCGTGTGTTGGCACCACGGAACTGTCGTCGTCGTCGTCGCCGTCGTCGCCGTCGTATGATGAGGCATCGTCCATATCGACACTGATCTTGCGTGCGATGCGCCGATCTTCAGTAGACACACTCGGGGCCTTGCGTTTAGAACCTGGCTTGACACCTCTCGCCACTGCAGAACCCAAAGATGCCTCGGCCTCGGCTGCCTCAAGAGCTCGCCGAGATGGGCAATGAGCACGTCCTGATCGCCTAGCGCTGACAGCAGAACCACCCAAGCTCTGAGAAGGAAATGGGATCGACTCATCTGCGTCGAATGTCCAAGTCATCTCCGAGGCATCTTTCAAGGATCCATCGGGTCGGACGGCATGACCCAGATCTTCCGTGTTCGAGGACATGGTCTGAAAGGTGAGTTGGTCGTCGTAGGGACATACCTGGTTTTTATCCTTTTTTCCCCCTCATATCTGTACGTTAATGTCGCAGAGGTGAAGACGTGAAGAGCCCTAGTGGTGAGGTGGTGAGAGGACAGCGCGTAATGGATCCAAAAAAAAGACAGAGGACAACCCGTCGGCCTGACACGTGACTGGGCTTCCCAGATCTGCATTGAGTCATGTTTCGTCTATTTTTCCCATCACTCGCTTCGATTTTCAACAAGCTTTCTTTCCTTCCCCCACCATTGTCTCGCCTCTGGTTGCTCCTTCTCTCCTCGTCAGATGCCCAACCGCTCCGACGTTATCGGCTGTTCTCGACCACCTACACCATAGCCGACAATACCTCGGTCGAAACATCGTCAAGGGTCCCGCATCAAAACATTCCCCTCCATTCTGTCTTGCGGGCTGTCGTCAAGGGTCTCGCCTTCGGGCCGTCGTCAAGGGTCCTGCCTCAGAACATTCTCCTCCATCCCCTGTCCTGCAGGCCTTGTTATTGCATACACCTTTGTCGGCCGATGACCGCCTGTTTGTCTGGAAAAAGGTGCGCCACGATCTTCTCATTTTCTCTCTTCCTCTCTCACTCCGACTTCAACTAGTGTCATGTCAACACTGTTTCATGGAACACACTGTAGTCGGCAAAAGGTTTGAATTCGCCTGTCGTACTATCTATGCACAGGGTTGGCCATTACTCTCTCCAGCCGCTCCTGTCGTTCTGTTCCTTTACGTGCGTGAGCACTTCCAGTCCCCCTCCGGCAGCGGGGCGTTACTCATCATGGCGGCGACCCTCTTTCTAGGTTTGGTATGTTTTTGGGCTTCGTCGCTGTCAGGCTCGTCTTTATGGACGTCCCCTAAGACAAAACCGGTGTTGGTGCTGTCACCAGTGTTAGCCTGGCCTGAAGCCTGTATATCCGCTCTCCAGTTGGCCCGGGCGTTGGGCCCCTCCGGTACTAGTAGGGTGGTATTGCACCGCTTGAGGCCTTTAGTGCTGGATATGGCAGCAAGGGTGAAGTCCGAGTATTCGGTCTCATCGTCCGAGCATTCAGTCTCGTCGTCCGAGTCTTCGGCCTCATCGTCACCGCTCTGAGACTCGCCTGGACAGCTCGTGACACTGCCGTCCCCGAGGTCGCCCATCATGCCCATGGTAGGTCTAGCTTCATAAGTCATTTTACGCTAGTAGGCCGATTACTCGCACTTACTCTGTGTCAGGTTCGGTTTCGCCAGTATCCAAGACCCTGAAAGATTTCATGTACATTGAAACGCTGCTCAGGCTGGGAAGTTGAATCCCCGCCGCTGATCTTGTTGCTGACTTAGGACCTCCCTCAGTTGTTGCAATCTGCGCAATGGCCACCTGACGCTTGGCGTCGGCATCTGATAGATGTTTCCCAACAGGCATGCCGGAGGAGACTCGGGGAGGTTGAAAGATGCGTGGCGTAGGGAAAAGAAAAAAAAAAAACAAAGGTACGTCTGTTTCCACCGTCGATAATTTGATTTTCTTATGATACCGCTCGCAATCCCGTGTGTCACGTCCGTGTGTCGCACAATTGAGTCGGAAGCACCATGACTCCCGGTGTTTCGATTCTTTATGCAACCATCGAAGACACCGGACAGATGTTTGCCTCGGCAGCCTCACACCCCCTTTACGTCCTTACAGACGCTCTTCGTGTATCGTGTATTCGTGTTTCTCTGCTTATTTGACCACTACACACAATCCTGTCGTCGTCCCTCCCTGCTGGCTCATGTATGTATTGATCACTACAAGACCTCCGACACACTTGATTCCGACATTTGAGCTTGGCGGAGTAGGCTCGACATCACGTTCAGAGTTCAGACATCTTCCGTCAAGGGTTCTGTCCAAAGTGGGACTCTATTCCGATGGATCCTTGGACATGTTAGTTTATGGCATCCGGAGACAAGGACCGGTTACCGGAAGTACGTCCATCTACAAGAACAGCAAATTTAGAAGTCTGCATGAGATTGTATTCGCTCGAACTCACATTTGCACGATTGTCAAGCCAAAGAGGCTACCGGTTTAATAAGTAGCTGCATGGAAGCACCCAAGCAGGACTCACGTAGTACTGATGAGTAGCCCGGTGGCCCCGACAAAAGCCGCTCCAAAGGAAATGTCAACGACAGACGGGCTAAGCATGGTGTGAAGCTGTACTTTCAAGGGATATGGAATACCTCACCAAGAAAAGTTTGACTTACAACGAACATAAACTGGTGGCGTGGTGCTAATGGCCGAGAAAGGCGGACGTTGGACAGGCGACTCCGAACGGCTGAAACTGAGTGGTTTCAAGCCTACTACAGTACATAAGGGCCGCGGTGCCCAACGTAAAGTTGATGTTCGATGTTCAGCTGCCACCAGGAGACGCGGCAGCGGCGGCACTTCCGAGTCTGATGTACGTCACACGGACAGTGCGACACTCGGACAGGGTTGTGAGTTGTGACAAAACGAGCCGAATACTTAGTGTAGTAATGGACCGAGTGTATGGCGTCGTAACTACTGTGTATCCCTGGGGTCCAACAATCAATCAGCTAAAAGCTGCAATCGTCGACGGGTAGAGACACAGACCCCCCACACTACACCTCTTCCGCGCTCTGAGAGTCACCTCCAACATGCCTGTTGATGTGTCCATCAATGGCCGATGCGCACCCCTGCCGAATACACCACACTACAGTCAGTCACAGGGTCAACCTCGTCTAGGAGACGAACCGGATATGCGCCCATGTCCCTGCGTCGTGGTGATCACCAGGGTGATCTGGGTGCCCGTGACTGGTAATGTCGTGACCCACCATACGCAAGTGTAAATACACGCGTGGTGACGCCACCTCTGGGTGGAGTACACCATGTATGGTGTGCGGACATCAGCCCTTGGTCCAAAATCAGTCTCACTGTACACACAAAACCCGTCAATAGACTTGAAAGTGTAAAAACATCCAATACGATACCATTAACCATCCTTGATCATCAGAGAACACGTCTAAGATGTTGCAAGTGCCCAGGCGTGATGCGGCGCAAGTGGGCGCGCAGGCTTCCGCGGGGCAAGAGATGTCGTATGTAGTTCCGTGGCAGTTGTGGCCGCGCCCGTGTTAAATAGCTAAGCCCGCACACGAGTGCTGCGGGGTCGGTAAAGGGAATGGTGAGCTACATGGAGCCCCGCTGGATTGGGTGGTTGCAGGTGATCGGAAACAGTCGTGCATGCTTCCGCACAATGCAAGACTTCACAGACGTGGGTGCCTTGGTCGTAGACGCGTCATGCGCAATTTCCTAAGGCCGCGCGCAAGTGTGGCGAGATCGGGAATATGAACAGTGGGCTATGGTCAATAGTGATCGGAAATGGTCATGCACGCTTCCGCAGGACGCGAAACTTCGCGGAGATAGCCTCCTCGGTCTTTGATGGGTCGCGCTAGAGTCGGTAAGGCCGCGCGTGGGTGCGGCACGCTGGGGAAACCGGGGAACGCGAGGGGGAACGTTAAAAAGTCGAAATGTGCAAAGAGCCCTAAGGGCGCTAAGGACAGTCAGGACGAAAATGGAAAACGTTCGAAACGTCCTAAGGACGCTAAGTGCTAAGCATGCTATCGTAAGCAATGTTGATAAGTGACCCTTGCGCACTTAGCGGCTCGTACGGACCGGACTTGCAGCATGGACTGCTTTAGATTAGATATACAGGACTTGTAAATTAGATACTGATTGATCTGTACAATCTAGACTTACCATTGCGTCATCTATGACATCACTGTAGATCTATGACATCATGCATCCGGACTCTGCATTGTATAACGCCTTTGTACTTTCCTTTGTTCCGTACTTAGCTTTATCTTTATTATGATGTCACTATGATATCATTTGCTTCTGGACTCTCCTTATCCTTTCTTCCCTTGTTCTCAGAACGTCCACTCCTTTGTCCGTTTGTAGAACAACACTTCCTTGTACTGCGTGACTTAGTGTTACATCCCTTGTACAGTGTCACTACCAGAAAGTGTATAAGTAGAGTACCATGTACGCTCCTGGTCCACATCAGTTCTCACTGCTTGTGTGCCAGGTAAGCTCCCTTCTCTCCAATGTAACAACATCAGTTCTCACTGCTTGTGTGCCAGACATCCTCTTTGCTTCCACTTGCAAGATCTCCCTCTGCTGCTTTCCAGCTGCTTAGTTTATCTCACCACAGTCTTCAGTCCACTGTGAGTATGCTATTCATCTGTGCTGTTCATCAGGTTATGGGCCCTGGTGCCCTAGCCACTCCACTTGGCTGGTCACTGTCTTCCTAGAAGGACACACCAGGCTAAGGTCTGTCTGGGGCCTTACCAGCCTTGCCCAAGGCAGAGAGCAGTGGGGCGCCACTTGTCTCCGCTGAGGAACCTCCTGTGTATGTACTGCCCAGTAGTCCTACTTTCACCCCTACTGTTTTCCTAGCCCCTGCGCTATGCGCAAGGAGACTGGGTCTGGTAGCCCCTTAACTTCAAAATATCCAGGCGTGCATGGCCCACTGGGCTGTGTATTGTGGAGCTTAGCGCCAGCTGTCTCTGGTGCTCCACACTGGGCGCAGGATCTCCTCACCATGGGAGTGTAAAACCTGGTTCAGGCTCTGGGGGGTGTTCACCATTATGGTGTTCTGCAACCAGATACCTACCTTGTAGCGGCAATGGGAAAGGATTCAGTAAAGCCACTTGTGGCGATGAGGCAACCAACAGGCCGAGGAGGCTGAGGTAGACAGCCTTGGGCTCTGAAAGCAATCCCTTCACCTTCCCCCTGATGCAAACCATTTGAGCTGTGTCCTAGACACATCCTGGCTGGCAGCTAGCTCATGGTATAGCAAAGGGACTCTTCCAACCTGGGCCTAGCCCTTGTATCACTGGCATACTATCAGGAGGCAGGACGCGTTAGCGCTCTGGCCTTACAGAATCACAGACAGGAGTGGTATCCCCCTCTATCTTTGTCTTGCAACTATAAAGCACTATCGCTGACTGCTCCTCGGCGATAGATAAATCATCCCAATGTCTTCTCGCGCACCATCTCCCACTGGCGCTGCTGCCGGTGCCACTGCAACTGCGGGGGGCTCTACGCTTCCCCCCACTGGATCCTCACCCTCTGCTCGTATCTCTGCCGCCTATGGCGCAACGTTCGGCATGCCCTCTGGCATTCGCCTTGAACAGTTTGACAGCACTCACTGGAATGAGTGGTCTGGGACGATTGAAGCCATCCTCACGCTGCATGAAGCAGAGGATGTGTTCACCCTCCACCATGGACCAGTTGATGTCCCTCAAGACGAATGGGACTCAGTACAACGTCGGGCAAAGGCGTATCTTCGCCTTTACCTCAAACCTGACGTCTACTCCCTCGTTGCCGACAACATCGCCTATCCCACCTTTAAAGCCAAGTGGGACAAGCTCAGAGACGTATACGCTGGTGCTTCGGGCAGCACCACTATCTTCAATTTGTGGATCCAGCTAACTCAAGCCCGCCTCGACGACTCCGCACCCATGGCCTCTCAATTGGCCAAGCTCAATGAGCTGAGGGTTGCCCTTTCCAACGCACAGATGGGTGTCACTGACACTCAATTCTGTCTCATTCTCCTCCACGCACTGCCGCCCTCTTATGAGGTGTTGGCCTCTACCATCCTCGCCAGTGGGGCCCCGTCCGCACTCAAGCACGCTGAGATCATAGCGCGCATAGTGTCGGAAGAAGCTCGCCGCTCCGGGCCCTCTGGCTCCTCCCTCAACAAGGTGGCCCCCGTCAAGTCAACGAGCAAGAAGGGCAAGAAGGACCACTCTGGTCTAACTTGCCACTATTGCAACAAAAAGGGCCATATCAAGCCTGATTGCAGGAAGAGGAAGAAGGATGAGGCTGACGCAAAGGAGAAGGAGAAAGCAAGCAACAAGGCTGCCAATAGTCATGTCCTAGTACCTACCACCGCCTCCATTACAGAGGTCGTAGAGCCCAAGATAGATTGGGCCTCTGAATCAATTGGTGTTGCCTTGTATGCTGCCTCGCGTGTGCGTTGGATGATGGACAGTGGTGCCACACACCACATTACACCACATCGGTCTGACTTCAAGGACTACACCCCAACTAAAGGCACTGTACGCCTGGGTGACAAGTCCACTATAGACCAAGTGGGTGTCGGGTCTGTCGTCTTTACAACGAGCCAGGGTATCTCTATCACCCTCAGTAATGTGCTACACCTACCACAGGTGAAGACGCGCTTCTTGTCGACGCGCGCCCTAGCACAAAAGGGTGCTGAGATTGCCTTTGATAGTGGCTCTTTTAAAATATCTATCAAACAAAAGTGTGTGGCCAAAGGCTACCTTGAGGACAACCTTTACTGGTTGGACGCAGCCAGCGTCGGCCTCAACGCCCACACAAAATCAAGTGCTGCCACACTTGATATCTGGCATCAACGCATGGGACACATATCCTCTGCGGCGCTGAAGGCGCATGGTCCCTCTGCCACTACTGGCATGGACATAGACAGCTCTACCACGGCTCACACAGTCTGCCGTGGGTGCGAGATGGGTAAGTCCACTCGCCAACCCTTTTCTGCGTCCTCAAACAAGAGGACAACTCGTCAATTTGAGATTGTGCACAGTGACCTCGCCGGTCCTATGCAAACTCAGTCCCTGCAAGGCTCGACCTACACGGCCACCTTCATAGACGACCACACTAAGTTCACTGTGGTCCACTTCCTTAAGTCGAAGGATCAGTTTGCTAAGTCGCTGCAGATGTATTTGGCCTGGGGTGAAACCCAGTCTGGCCATAAGCTGCGCGCTCTGCACTCTGACCGCGGTGGCGAGTACATGTCGAGTGTCACGCAGGACATTCTCAAGCAGAAAGGGATAGAGCATCACCTCACGATGCCGGGTTCACCACAGTCTAACGGGAAAGCCGAGCGGTTTAACCGCACCATTATGGATAAGGCGATGTCCATGCTCCACACAGCTGGCATGTCTAAAGGCTTCTGGGAGCATGCAGTGTGCGCAGCTGTGCACATCTATAACCGCTCTCCAGTCCGTGGGCTTAAGTGGCGCACTCCCTATGAGCTCTGGCACTCTGGCAAAGTGCCTGATGTCTCACATCTTCGCGTCTTTGGATGCAAGGGGTACATGCACGTACCCGCTGATAAGCGTCGCAAATTAGATGCAAAGGCCATTGAGGTCACGCTTATCGGGTTTGAGCCCGAATCTAAGGGCTATAAGCTCTGGGACCGCTCAACCCGCTCCGTTCGAGTGTCCAGGGATGTGACATTCGACGAGAGTAGCTTCCCGTCCCTCCAGGGTGTTGAAACACACCCCACACCTTCACCACCAGTCGTGCCTAGCACAACAGTGACTGCCGTGCCTCACCCGCCGGCGTTACCACCAATGCGAGCCCCCTCCCCTGCACACTCCAGTAGTAGTGAGGAGGAGGATGTTGAAAAGCTCCTAGACCCCCCACAAGTCCAAGCACGCCCCACCACTCCACCACCTGCTCTGCCGGCTCCGCCCACCACACCTAAGCGTGAGCAAGCCACTCCCACTTCACCCCCGCCGCGTCCTAGTGCAACGCGCATTATGCGCCATGTCCCTCCTCCCTCACCAGAAATGCCTGGGGGATTTGAGGATCGTGCACAGCGTAGTCAGCTGTTGCGTGAGATGGACAATGCACCAAGGCGCAGTGCTCGTGCCCCTGTCCCTAATCCGCGTTACTTCAATACGGACAATGCGGCATGGCGCGGCAGGCGCCTGGGGTATGCGGAGTTATTGGCTGCTGCCTTTGTAGGCCGAGACCCTGCAACTTATGCAGAGGCCATGCGGTCTGCAGCTGCAGAAGAGTGGTCTAAGGCGTGTCAGTATGAAATGGACGCCCTAGCTAAGAATGGGACTTGGGAGTTAGTGGATCTCCCGCCTAATCGCAAGGCAGTAAAATCCAAATGGGTCTTTAAGCTCAAAGCGGATGGCCGCTACAGAGCTCGCTTGGTGGCTAAGGGATTCACGCAGATCCCTGGCGTAGATTTTGATGAAACCTTCTCTCCCGTCGCACGATTTGAGTCGCTACGTTTACTTCTGGCGTTGGCCGCGCTGGAGGACTGGCACATCCATCAGATGGATGTTAAGTCTGCTTTTCTCAATGGCGTACTGGACGAGGAGATATACATGGAGCAGCCACAAGGTTTCACTGTCACTGGCTCTGAGACGAAGGTGTGTCGCCTGGTTAAGGCGATCTATGGTCTCAAACAGGCCTCCCGCGCATGGAACTTGCAATTCCATGGAGTGCTCACTGCACTCGGCTTTAAGCGGACGTTTGCTGATGCTGGCATATATGTGATGCCTCAACGGGAGGGGTATGATCCACTCTTCGTTATTGTCTACGTTGACGACATCACTATACTGGGTCCCTCGCTGAGTGGTATCAAGCGTTTGAAGTCAGATTTGTCTGAACGCTATGAAATGACAGATCTCGGGGAGATAGAGTCTTATCTTGGTATGCGCATTATACGCGACCGCTCCCTTAGACGCATCGAAATAGATCAGTCTGGCTACATCAAGGATGTCCTTGAACGCTTTGGCATGTCTGATGCCACACCACACAACACACCCTTGCCCGCTGGTGCTGACGAGCACCTGGTTAAATATACGTCACAGGCAACTGCCTCAGATATCTCTCACTACCAATCTCTTATTGGGAGTCTGCTTTATGTGCAGATTGGCACTAGGCCAGATATCTCTTTCGCTGTGTCACGTTTGGCGCAGTATGCAGCGAACCCTTCACCACAACATCTGCGACTTGCGCAGTATGTCCTATCCTACTTAGTGGGAACTATGGATATGCGTATTGTCTATGATGGCGCCAATGGCGATGGCCTTCATGGCTACACTGATTCCAGTCTGGCTGATCAGACTGACGACCGCCACTCCACCTCTGGTTATGTGTTCCTACTAGCTAACGGTGCAATAAGCTGGTCTTCGCGCAAGCAAAAGACTGTTGCCCAAAACACAACGGAAGCGGAATACATGGCCATGACCGACGCGGCCAACCAAGCTGCGTGGTATCAGAGCTTCCTCATGGAACTCGGGTACGAGGTCGACGACCCCATCCCATTACATGGTGACAATAAGGGTGCCATTGACTTGGCTTTGAACCCTGTCACTGGGAGACGGTCTAAGCACATTGCCATACGGCATCATGTCATTCGGGAGTACATCGAAAAGGGGACCATCACCCTCATTAGAACTCCTACTGTGGATATGGTTGCGGACGGCTTCACAAAGTCACTACCGCGTGTCCTGCTGCAGAAGCACAACGATGACATGGGACTTGTGTGTACTTAGATTGTAGATCACGGGGAGATGTTGATAAGTGACCCTTGCGCACTTAGCGGCTCGTACGGACCGGACTTGCAGCATGGACTGCTTTAGATTAGATATACAGGACTTGTAAATTAGATACTGATTGATCTGTACAATCTAGACTTACCATTGCGTCATCTATGACATCACTGTAGATCTATGACATCATGCATCCGGACTCTGCATTGTATAACGCCTTTGTACTTTCCTTTGTTCCGTACTTAGCTTTATCTTTATTATGATGTCACTATGATATCATTTGCTTCTGGACTCTCCTTATCCTTTCTTCCCTTGTTCTCAGAACGTCCACTCCTTTGTCCGTTTGTAGAACAACACTTCCTTGTACTGCGTGACTTAGTGTTACATCCCTTGTACAGTGTCACTACCAGAAAGTGTATAAGTAGAGTACCATGTACGCTCCTGGTCCACATCAGTTCTCACTGCTTGTGTGCCAGGTAAGCTCCCTTCTCTCCAATGTAACAACATCAGTTCTCACTGCTTGTGTGCCAGACATCCTCTTTGCTTCCACTTGCAAGATCTCCCTCTGCTGCTTTCCAGCTGCTTAGTTTATCTCACCACAGTCTTCAGTCCACTGTGAGTATGCTATTCATCTGTGCTGTTCATCAAGCAAAGGCTTGGGTGCACGTATCTTAGGGGTCCCGCGGTGGGGCCTGTGGTGGCCGTTGTGGCGAGTTGCCAGGTATCCGTGCGAGTGCGCTGTTAAAAGGTAAGCCATTACCAGTACTTATGCGAGGGGTGACTTATGTGAATTAAATTGAAGTGTCACCGAAGGCACGAAGGGCCGCGGCGCCCTTGCACTGTACGGGCCACTGACATCTGTGGGTACTGGATGACGGGAGAGCAGGGCGACGGGGGAGGAAAGACATTTGAAGGTGGTGTCGGAGGTGGGGAAAGAGTAACCAGAAGGGCCGATGCGATATGTGTCAACCAAGGAAGAGGGAATTGAAAAGTACAATACATACCTTTTTGCGGTCGGAAAGTGTGAGCGTGAGCGTTGACTGACTAGCAGGCGTGGAACATCACGAGTCAGTCTCATGAAACGACCTTATTTGGTCACCCAAACTTGCTGCCTAGACGAAGTTGCTGCGCGTACACCTCAGCGAGATGAGAGTCAAGGATAAGAGTCCGAACGCGTTCGGACGCGTTCACGTGTGGTTCAGCAGAATCTGAGTTTCGCTGAACCCCGAACGGAACCGTCGGTCCGGTTCAGGACAGACGGCCGAACCCGAACCTGAAATTGGGTCTGGTTCAGTTAGGTTCGGGTCCGAACCAAAGTTCAGAACCAAACTTTGACACCACTACGCGGAGGGTCGACGATAGGCGGATTGCTGCTAGGCTGGCTCCATGTTTTTTGGCAACTTTCAGCATCCTTGCTGTATCGTGGCCTAGCAAGGCCACTCTCTTGCCCCTGGTGGGGGGGGGCCAGTTCTGGAGGTAGCAGTTTATCAGGGCGAGGGGGGAGAGTCCAGGCGGGGCCACTGTGCTTATGGTTAGGTCTGTGACCGTTGCCCAAGTGGGGTGGGAGTTAGAGAAGTTTAGGTATGATTTCAACCATCTGATCTCTATGGCTTCGTTTCTGGCCTTGATGTCTAATAGGTTCAGTCCTCCTTCTTCGAGGGGGGCATGTAGGGCGTCCATGGCTATGCGTGGTGGGGCATCTTCTCCCCAGATGAAGTTTCTAATCATTTTGGTAAATGCTGCTTCTATACTTTTCGGCATGCCCTGGGCCCTTGCCAGGAATTGTGTGTGGCTGCCAACTATGGCCTGTACAATCAGCCTCTTTCCATACATGGTAGGTCTCATTTCCTCCCAGTTGTCAATCTGGCATTTTGTCTTATCTATGACTGGTTCCCACGGAACTGCTACATCAGCATGGTTGCCTAGCCATGCTCCTAGGATTCGTACGGCTTCGCCATCTTCAGCAATCTTTATATTCCTTTCAAGGGCAGCGTCTTCTCTGTTAAGCTTCCTTGATGTCGTGATGGCCCGTCTATGGTCCTCGGTTCCAATTGGTATGATCTCTGTTTTCTCCATGTTGAACTTGGTGCCTGCTGCTTTACACCATTTTCCTAGGATTTGCTTGGCCACATCAAATTGGTCTCTAGCACTTAGGAAGAGGTTTGTGTTGTTACGTTTCCTCTTGTATGGACTGCACGACTTGGGACCCTTACTGTACCAGTTGCAACTACGGTGGTAAGGTAGATTAGTTGCGGACTTTACCACGGTGATACGGTAGTGCGATAGGAGATACAGGACGATTGCTGACTGAGGACTGACGCCACTAATACTAGTAGTAGTAGTATTAGGGTTCGAGCTACTTATGCGACACGTTGGACGCTACATTACGGTGACTCATAGCAGCACTTGAAAGCCTGCTTGTTTTGTATTTAAACTGTCTTGTGAAGACCAAGATACACCATCTTGGTCTTCTTAAATCGCCACTTGTTTCTTCTCTTCTCGCTTTGCTCTTAAAGGTTGTCCGACTCTGTTCGTGACTAGAACATCAGCTTGCCGGTGTACCTCCGCGTATTCACTAAGGCGAGAACTTGGACCTCCGCGTCTTCAAGTCAGCAGATCGTCATATCGCTAAGTTGTTACCGCTACTCGCGCTCAAGTCAAGCTAACGTCGTGGCTACGTTACATTAAGACCAAGATACCATTGTGGCCGTAACAACAAGAGACCAGTGGACAAACTTCCGTCCCTATTCGATCCCAAGAAGAGGAGAACGAAACGTCCCCACGCGCTTTCTACAAGCCACCAGTTGGAGGGAAAGACAAGAAGAAACCGGATACTTTGTAGAATTTAACGGACCTACTAGGTTCCGCCCAGTTGAGTTCAACTTCGACCACCTGTGTTGGGTAGAAGTTACGTGGAACCCCATAGATTCCCAGTGGGACACCATACGACCAGCAGGACCTAGATATCACTGCGATATCGACGCACGAGAGTTCAACAGTCGAGCTGATTGGGGCCCTATCGACGGGCAAGTACGAGAACACTCCACCGGAGAAGTAGTATCCGAAGGAGCAGAAGAAGACAAGCAAAGCCAGGAAGAAAGTGAAGGACGAGAACCAAATCAGACAGAGACTAGCGGAGGAGCAATACAAGATTTCCTCATTGAACAAGCTGAGTCCGCACACATCACAGAACCCGAACCAATTCACATCCGATCACCAGCTATTATGGCAACGCTAACGCAAGCCATGGAAGAAGTTGTGATCGAGGAAGCACGCGCAATACGGGCCGAGGCAAGAGACATCCTCATGCCTATTAACCCAGAAACAGGAGTACGGATGACCACAGACGACACTGCCATCTTTAGAGCCATAGGATCCGACAGAGGAGATCCTCCATCCGAATGACGACCCGCACTAGAGCTCCCCCCGGGCGTAGGGGGACCTGACGGAAACCCGCCACCACCACCAGGAGGGGGCGTCCCGTTCGACTTACGAAGAACCGAGCCGCCAAGAGGACCACCTGCCGGACCGCCCAGTGGCAGAGGAGGTGGAGGTGGAGGCGGAGACGGCGCAGGAGGAGGAGGAGGACACAACCACGAGAAACTAACCGGCGAGCCACCTTCCATTTTTGATGGCGACAGACTCAAAGTAGACCAGTTCCTGACACAGTGGCACGTCTACTGGGGCATGAACCTAGACACCCCTATCATGCGGAACGACTATAGGAGATGCCTCCTATTTTTATCTTACATCAAGGGAGGAGTGGTCAGCGAATGGGTCCTATCCTTCCTGAACTGGCTCAATCGACAAATACAACGAGGGATCAGCCCCTACACAAGAGGATTATGGGAAGCCATAGCGGACGGCTTCAGCCAACGATTTGAAAACATGTTGGAATGGGAACAAGCACAAGCCATACTGAGAAAAGGCTTCAAAATGGCAGGAGAGGATATTGACAAGTACGTCAATGACTTCAAACAGCTAGCACGGAAGGCTCATTATCACCTTAATGAACCCCAAACCATCGACCTCTTCACATCGGGGTTACCCAAGGAGCTGTTCAAGAACGCGTTCCAGTTTGACAACCCCGTCATGTTCGATGACTGGAAAAGGGCCGTCCTCAAAAGGCAAAAGAACTACATACACCTTAAAGCAAGGCTCAATGAGTACAAGAACGCTCCCTTGCAGCCAAAGAAGCAGAGTGGCAACGCAGGATGGGCGCTCCCGCAGAACTTACCACAAACGAACCCCTGGGCCATGGACACATCAGCCGACTGTGCCAAAGTACGGCTCGCCGGCTCAGAAGACATCAACTTTAACAAACTGCCCCACCGTGATTGGCCAGCACCGCCCTTCCCGCCAAGAGGAGGGCCTGGAGCGAGAGGAAGAGGACGAGGAGGATCCCGACGGGACTTAAGGAATGTCCTGTGCTATAACTGTAATGCCCCTGGGCACATCTCACGAAATTGCCCATACCCAAGGAACCAGAGGCAGTGGCCTAATGCCCCCTCCAGCAGCAGAATGACCGAAACTACTTGGCCATCTCAATGGCCGGGTTCCCCAAGCCCTACGTCTCAGTATGAGCCATTGCTGCCGGGATACACAACACCAGCACCCAGCGCGACGCCCGCACCACAAATCAACGCAGCAAAAACGGCAGGAGAACAGGCGAAAGAATGGTTGACACAGGTAGCCAATAGCACGGATGAGGTAAAAGACCTCATACTTCAAGATCTGTGGGGAAAAGAGGGTTTTCAGGGCGCCTGAACCCGTCAGTCTGGGTGAGGGCTCTACAATGTAATTCCATAATTGTGACAACGCGCTATCGATCCCTACGAATTTCAGTGACTGTCCGAACGAATTACCAAACGACTGAAACACACGCTCTGGTAGACTCCGGAGCCACCGACAACTTCATCAAACCAGAAATGGCCGCCTGGGCAGGAATCCCGATATGGCCACTAGGAACACCCTGCAAGATATGGAATATAGATAACACGGAAAACAAAGCTGGGTTAATCACTCATTACGTTAACCTAGAAGTGAAAACACGAGGACAGAATAAGAAAATGACCTTCTTGGTCACCAACCTTGGAAGCGAAAACATGGTACTAGGTTATCCATGGCTAAGCGCCTTCGAGCCCACCATCAGCTGGGCAACGGCGACTATGCATCCCGACATGCAGCCAGTGGTACTGGCAACCACCGAAGAACTACTCACAGCGCCCACTATCTGGGCCCTAATCATGGCAGAAAAAGAAGCAATCATCCAAGAACTAGAAGAAGACACCTTCGCATGGGCCACCACCTCGACGGAACTGGCCATATCAGCAAAACAACAGCAGACAGCAGCTGTGCTGCTGCCAGTGTATGCAGAGTTCAGCATGCTTTTTAATGAGCAAGCCTTGCACCACTTCCCCCCAGCACGGCCCTGGGACCACGCAATTGACTTCAAGCCATCCGCACCAGCGTCGATCGACTGTAAAATATATCCTATGACGCAAAAGGAGGAAGGTGAGTTAAAGGAATTCCTCGACGAAAAGCTAAAACAGGGGTATCTATGCCCCTCTATTTCCCCGTACGCCTCCTCTTTCTTCTTTATCAAAAAGAAGGACGGAAAACTACGCCCAGTACAGGACTATCGCGTTATTAATTCGCACACCATTCGCAATCAGTACCCACTGCCACTAATCCAGGACCTCATTCTCGACCTCAGTAACACACACATCTATACGAAGCTCAACATTCGTTGGGGTTACAACAACATCCATATTCGCGATGGAGACCAGGAGAAAGCAGCATTCAAAACCAAATTTGGCCTTTTTGAGCCCATGGTCATGTTCTTCGGCCTCACCAACTCTCCAGCTACCTTCCAGGCAATGATGAACCACATCTACCGCGACACAATCGCGAAGCACGAACACCTTGGCACCACGATACATGTTTACATGGACGATATTGGTATCGCCACTCACTTTGACCACGACTTAGCAGCCCATGTGGCAGCTGTGTGTGACATTTTACGCGTCGCCAGCGACCACGACCTCTACTTCAAACTCGAGAAGTGCCTGTTCCACCAGCCATGGATGGATTACCTGGGGGTAATCCTTGAGAGGGGGGTGACCCGAATGGACCCCGTAAAAGTTCAAGGCATCAAAGACTGGCCAACGCCAACAAAAGTCAAAGATGTCCACTCGTTCCTTGGCTTTTGCAACTTTTACAGACTTTTTATCCGCGGCTTCGCAACTCACGCCAAACCACTCACCAAACTGACGCGAAAAGATGAAGAATGGCGATGGACCGAAGAAGAAGACAAGGCGTTCAACACCCTCAAGTGCCTTGTGACCGAGGAACCGGTGCTAGCACACCCGGTCCTCCAGGATCCATTTGAACTAGAAGTCGACGCCTCTGGATATGCGGTGGGAGCCGTACTACTCCAACGAAAATCTGACGGAAAACGACACCCCATAGGCTATTACTCAGCTACACTCTCGGAAGTGGAACGAAACTACGACATCTACGACTTAGAACTACTCGCAATAGTCAAAGCCCTGCGGAACTGGAGGCCATTGCTCGCAGGAGCCCCACACAAGATTAAGATCTATTCTGATCATCTCAACCTGCAGTACTGGAAGTCGCCGCAGAAAATCAGCCGACGGGTCGCAAGGGAAGTGCTTGAACTCTCCAAATACAACTTCGAAATTCACCACATCAAGGGAAAGAGCAATGGCAGGGCAGACGCTTTGTCAAGACACCTGGATTACAACCAGGGGACAGGCGATAATAGCGAAGTTGTCGTCCTCCCTCCCGAAGTCTTCATAAGAACTCTCAACGCCGCCCAAACTTTCGTTGCAAACCCAAACCTGCTGCAACTGCGTCATCAACAAGACAACGAGGTGATCAAGATGTGGGTGGACCCCCATCGCCTCAAAAGAATAGAGGGAGAGTGGTACAAGGATGGCAAGTTCGTGATAACTGGACCTGCATCGACATACCACGTACTAATACACAATCACCATGACCTGCCGATACACGGCCACCCCGGAATCGCGAGGACACAGTGCATCTTGGAATGACATTATTGGTGGCCACGGTTGCGCAGGGACGTGTACGAGTACGTACAAGGCTGCGCGGAGTGTCAGCGAAACAAAGTAAACATGAGGCCCATACGGGCCGCACTACACCCTATCACGCCAGAATTAGAAGCCATGCCCTTCCAGACAGTGGCCATGGACTTCATCACTAAACTCCCGTCATCAAGAGGATATGACAGCATACTAACTGTCACGGACCACGACTGTAGCAAAGCCTCCGTCTTCATCCCATGCTGAGAAGAGATAACGGCAGAAGAGACCGCAGCCCTGTACGTCGCTCACATATTCAGACGCTTTGGATTACCACACAAATGCATCAGTGACCGGGACCCCCGTTTCGCATCAAGATTCACTAGGGAGGTCTGTCGAATCCTAGGCATCCAACAGAATATATCCACGGCATATCACCCACACACAGACGGGCAGTCTGAGCGCACCAATCAATGGCTAGAACAATATCTGCGTTTTTGGGTGAACGAACGACAGGACAATTGGGCGACTTATCTGCCAATCGCTGAATTCATGCACAACAACTGGCTGCATGAGCACACGAAACAATCACCATTTCAGCTCCTAATGGGGTACAACCCACAGGCCGATTGGACTGATAAGCCATCCCCTCTTCCTCAGGTCACGATGTGACTGACGCAACTGAAAGAAGCTAGGGAGGACGCCCAACGCCTTATGAAAAAGGCCCAAGAAGCGTGGATTCACAACAAAGATACGCCCAAATTTAAGATAGGGGACCTCGTGTGGCTGGAAGGCAAACACCTCCGGACCAATCAGCATACGGTGAAACTGGCAGCACAACGCCACAGACCATTTAGGGTGACGCAGGTGATGTCCCCCTACAATTACCGATTAGAACTTCCCATGCAGTGGAGCATTCACTCAGTGTTTCACATCAATTTACTCACGCCGTACAAGCAAACCTTGTTTCATGGGGAAAACTTCACATGGCCTCCACCTGAACTGATTGAAGGAGAAGAAGAATACGAAGTCAAGGCCATCCTAGACTCCCGGCACTTCGGCAGGGGGAGACGCCTTCAATATCTCATCAAATGGAAGGGATACCCTGACTCGGAGAATCAGTGGGTCAACAAGGAGGATGTCTTTGCGCCCGATGCCCTTTGCCTATATCAAGAAACACAAGTACACGGGAGAATAGTTAAAACGGCTGAGATGGGGACAGAGGAAAGTCATCCCCTCTTCCTTCGCTCTGCCATCTCTACTCTCATGCCCACTTCTCCCCTGTGACATGTCACCCAAGCAGCACTCCTCGACTCCCTTGCCAACGACGCCTGCGCACTCCTGGAAGACAACGCTGACACTGAAATTCCCAATACCCAAATCACACCCTGGACGCCTCTCTGACCACAAGAGGGCCCCATCACCACGCAAGAGTGGGCGCACGTCATCTCCAGATTCCCAGACCCCACGCAATACCCCGACGACGAACACGCCGTCGTCCATGTTTTCTGCAACAAAGCCGGTGAGCGAGAGCCCATCACAGCCATCCCCCCAAGCGACGACCTCATCGGCGTTCGCGGAGTTTTCCCGAGCAACGACGAGCGTTCAAGCTCTCCTGGAGTACGAGTTGGAGGGCTGGAGGAGAGTAGCAGTGGAGTGGCAGAAGGAACAGCTCGACTCAGCCGCAGCCCAACTGAGGGAGATGCGAGAGCAACAGCAGCGATGGCGGCAGCTGAGGCTGGCCATGACGACTCAGATTACTACCCGGCAAGACACCCCTTTCTACAAACGAAACGCGACGCTGATAATCCCCTCATCACGCCATGGCTCGTCTACACCGATGGGTCCCCCATGTATCGAGGACGTGTGCGAGTCCCTGGTGTTGCCGAGCACCATCCATTCACCGCTGCCGAAGACCCCGTGCACGTCATTGCGCCTGAAGGGTTCAGGGTGAACCGACGACCCCATTACATTCGATACCCCATCACCGGGCCGGACAGAGTAGAGAGGGACACATCGCACGTCCAGATCATTGGAGGGGCAGACCCCATCATACTAGGGGTTATACTGGGCTCGCCGCATGTCTACGGTAAGCCCTTCTATGCCAAGCCGCACGTATCGGCCGCTCTCCGCCCCCAGTACCTGCACGAAGACCTTGTCATCTTCACAGCCGACAAAATCACCGACCACGCCCTCAATCGCATCAATGATGAGTCGCTCATCGCCGAGGTTACGCACTACCGCGTGGCGAGCTACGAACTTGACCGACTCCGTGCTCGCGTGAGTCAACTCCGCACGATGATCGAGTGTGTTCAGGACGACAAGCGCGACTCAATCTATCGACTGGAGCGCGCCACAGCGCTGGAGAGGATTGCCGACGAACAACGCGATTGGCCGCCAAGGGACTTCCGGTGAGCCTGGGGTCTCACGCATAAAAGGGGGGTGATGTTACGTTTCCTCTTGTATGGACTGCACGACTTGGGACCCTTACTGTACCAGTTGCAACTACGGCGGTAAGGTAGATTAGTTGCGGACTCTACCACGGTGATACGGTAGTGTGATAGGAGATACAGGACGATTGCTGACTGAGGACTGACGCCACTAATACTAGTAGTAGTAGTATTAGGGTTCGAGCTACTTACGTGACACGTTGGACGCTACATTACGGTAACTCATAGCAGCGCTTGAAAGCCTGCTTGTTTTGTATTTAAACTGTCTTGTGAAGACCAAGATACGCCATCTTGGTCTTCTTAAATCACCACTTGTTTCTTCTCTTCTTGCTTCACTCTTAAAGGTTGTCCGACTCTGTTCGTGACTAGAACATCAGCTTGCCGGTGTACCTCCACGTATTCACTAAGGCAAGAACTTGGACCTCTGTGTCTTCAAGTCAGCAGATCGTCATATCGCTAAGTTGTTACTGCTACTCGTGCTCAAGTCGAGCTAACGTCGTGGCTACGTTACATGTGTCGTCTGCAAAGAGGGTGACAATTAGTTTGTTAGGTAGCCCTGGGATTTGGATTCCTTCTAGTTGGTCCATGTTCCGGAGTGTGCACGCTAGGGGTTCAATTGCTAGGTCGAAGAGTGTGCAGGATAGGGGGTCCCCCTGTCTGACTCCTCTTGTCACCTTGAAGGGGGAGCTGAAGACTCCGTTTATGGCGACTTGGGTCTCTGCATGGCGGTAGAGGGCTTTGACCGTGCTGGTGAATCTTCCTGGGAGGTTAAAGGACTCCAACGTCTTCCACAGGTATTCGTGTCAGATTTTGTTGTAAGCTTTTTCCTGGTCTAGCGCGACAATTGCTCCATTCTCCTCCATCACTTCTGCGTAGTTGATGATGGCTTTTGCCAGTCTAATGTGATCGAAGATGGAGCACTTTGGGATGAAGCCTGCTTGGTCAGGGTGAACTAGGGCATGTATGGGTTCTAGTAGCTGGAGGGCCATTGTTACGGTTTCACCCTCGCAACCTCGGCAAACGGCGATACAACGAGTACAATCACGGGAAAAAGAAGAGGATGACAAAGAAAAGGCTGAGATAAGCCGTAAAACAAGAGATAAGTGCCCTGGCCCGCGATATCACTGGACCTTCTGCGATGATGTGCAGAATTGCAGGTTCCACCGGCCCGGATAGAAGCAATATCAAGTTGCCCATCACGTGACCCCGGCATGTGACCCGGCTAGAATGCACCGGAAGAGCCCAGATGAGCTTGTGCCTGGCTGACTGATACTGGCTGCAAATGACTCATAGACAATTACACTGTTACAATAAGGATGACTGATGCCTTGTTCTGATTGGTTGACTGACTGTATGCTGACTGATGATTACACATTCCCGATGACACTCTTACTGTACAATTACTCACCCTAGGATCGTTGTATTAGGGTTTCTGAGTTTGAACCTTATGATAGCTGGAGTATAAGTAGAGTAGCTTGTATCCCCTACTCCCCAGCTTGAGATCTTGTGGAATTGTACTGGTTGTTCACCGTCTTTCCTCTATCTTTTGAGCTGTGGTTGGCTGTCTGCCACCTTCCTTTGGGCTGCCTACTCATTCCCCTTTCCTCTATTATCTGCCATTCTCTGCCTCTCAGTACTTCCATCTGATAGAAGGCTGCCAGTACCTTTGTCAACTAGGGGACGCCTTGGCTGTATTTGCCTCCCCCATAAGTTGGCTGACAATTTAGGGCATCGTGTTCCCACAGAACCGTCCAAGTCGGACACTACGCCCATGCAAGCGTAACAGCCATCGCCTTGGTGAGTAGTTTGTAGTCCGTGTTGAGGAGGGTTATTGGGCGGTAGTTGCATATTTCTGATGGGTCTTTCTTTTTAAAGATTGGGCACATCCAGCCAAGAGAAAACCCTGAGGTTTCATCAACGCTAAACTCCTGTATGTCTTGAAAGATGGTCGTGAGTGTGTTTATTATGTCGAAGTCTTGGGCTCCTGTGAGTGCCAAGCTGTCGTTCTGTTCTTTCAAGGCTTTCCATAGTTCATATGTGCATCCATCCATACCTGGGGCTGAACCGTTCTTGGACAGGTGGAGCACCTTCTCGACTAGTTCAGGGGTTATTTTCCAGCTTTCATCTCTCCTTGGGTGGTCGGGAAGCTTTTGGTTCTGTGGGATCTCACGGAGTGTTTCCTCTAATTCCCTTTCATAGTCAGCAGGGCTTTGTCGGGTATCTATGTCTTGCTCCTGTAAGTTCATATGGTAGTCTCAGGCCAGCTCTGCCATTCGTTTGGTGTTGCATTCAAATTGTGGGGGGGTTGAGTTGGGAATGCGGAGGCGGCGTATGTAGTCCCTCGGTTTCTTTTTCTTGTACTGTGCTGACCAGATTCTGCCTAGTTTCTCCCCATGGTTCGAGGCCATGGCTCTGAAGTACTTTTTGCAGCCAGACGCGTCTAGTTTTTCTAGGTGGGATAGTTCGCTTGCAAGAAAAGCTTCATTTGCTCTCAGGGAATCGTTGGCATCTAGCTCTGGGTTATTCGCAAGGCTCTGTATGTCTTTGCTTAGATTTTTCCTCATCATGTTACGCTTATCTCGTGAAGCTCTGTGCTTTTTCTTTATGAGGTCACAAATTTCTGTTTTGAATTCTTTCCACAGTAGTTGGGGGTTTGTTTCGCTTCATGGTATGTTGTCTCTCCATATCTTCTCTAGCTGGTTTTCTAATTTTTTGCCCCTTTTCTGGATTTCTGTTAGAGTCTTCTTATCATTCAGCATGTGGGTCTTTAGGGACCAGCGTCCATTTCCGATTACCGGGGCCTCTGTGGGTGCATACTTGACCATGGCTATCCAGTGGTCTGTTGGGACTGGCGTGGGGGCTATCTTCCATTCATAGGTGAGTCCATCGACTTGTCTTGCCGCGTAAATTCTGTCAATGCATGATTGTATTTGTTGGCCGTTGACATTTGCTCTGTAGGTGAAACACCTGTCTGTTGGGTTGTAGTGCCTCCAGGTGTCCTCTAGTTGATTCTGGTGTTGGAGGTCCCTTAGTGCTTCAACTGCAGTGGCGTCATCTTGGTGGGCCGGGGCTTGGTCTATGGGGTCTTCTACTAGGTTGAAGTCGCCAAGTAGGAAGCTAGGGGGTCCAACACCGTGGTCTTGGCTCAGTAGGTTTACTTGTTCCCAGAAGGTAGGGTGTTCTGCTTTACTGTTCGGGGCATAAACATTGATCAGGGTAGTCGTCTCAGATTCCAGCCAGTCGATTTTGAGGGCTAGCACGTGTCCTTCAATCAGTTCACTCACAGTGCATTTTCTTGGATTGATCAGAGTTTTATTAATGACGAAGGCAACGCCTGCGGACGCACGGGGGGTTTCAGGGTGGGGGGACATTAGGATGTCCATTTTGCGTCCAAAACAGTTTCGGACGTTTTGAAGGAGCTCAAAGTCCATATGGGTTTCTTGTACCGCAAGGATGGCTATATTATATGTATTAAGTGTTTTGTTAATCATAGACCACTTTTCTATGCCGCTCATGTTGCATCAGGAAAAATGGTATCCTAGAATTTTTTAAAAAATTTAACAAATTTCAGAAAAATGGTAATATATGTTAAGAAATAAGCTGTTTTTCCAATTTTCCAAAATTGTTAAGATAGGTGAGATAAAAACCTCCCTCCATATTTCCAGTTAGATTTGGTAAAATCTTACCAAATATCCGAATAAATGGACATATCTCAGCATATATTGGGTGAATATGTCCAAAATTGCATCACAAACAGCAGAGTATTTTAGTTGCAAACAAGGGCACTCAGTTATAGTTGCATCCAAAAAACAATAATATATTGTAACTAATAAGAGTACATGAAACTACAATTGATACAGGGTAAGTGAGGGCAGTGACATGGTCATGGCAATGGCTGATGTGTGGCGGGGTGGCAGTGGGACGGGTAGTGGTGGTGTCATGGATTGCCATAGGCCTGCAGGTTCAATATAAGAAAAAAAACAAAACAAAAAAATAAAAATAAAACTTATCTAAATATTGAGCCAAGTGTGTGGCGGCGACATTGCCACGACCGGCGTGGTGGTAAGCGAGGGAGACAGTGGTCCTGCACGAGTTCAACATTAAAAGAAAAAAAAAAGAAAAAAAAAAAGAAAAACTTATCTAGATTTGTGGAGCCGAGGTAGGAGGGCGTGGGGTCACGACAGGGCTTGCACGTAGCAAGTCGGCACTGTGGTGGGGGTCTTGCGTCCATGTTGGGAATGTCGCCGTGGACCGGCGTGGTGGAAAGGCGAAGTCGTTGAGGCACGGCGGTTGGAGGGGACGGCGTGGTGCCGTTGTCCTGTCTTGCATGTGGCAAGGCAGTGGCGAGGACCTGCGAGGTGAGGTGCGAGGTGCATTGCATGCGCTGGAGAAGCAAGATGAGAAAAAGAAAAAGAAAAAGAGAGAAAAAAAAACATATCTTGTCTGCTGGGCCGAAGCCCAGCTCGTCATCAGCCGCCTCTTCGTGATGAGCGTGGTGAGGAATGGCGGCGGCGGGCGTTGGGGCTGAGGAAGGGAGGTGGCGGCTTGCATAGCCGGCGCTCGCCGCAGACGAGCGAGGTGTGGGCGTCGTCCTTGCGTACAGCGGGTGTGGTGGTAGATCCTTGAGTGGCCCGTTAAAAGAAAACAAAAAAAAAAAAATGTACCGTCGGCTGCATCTTGCGTTGGCCGTGGGAGTGGAGGTCACACTGGCTGGGCTGAGATGGTGGTGGTGTGGGCAGGTGCAGTGGCCTGGATATCAGCATGATGAGAGACGAGAAAAAAAAAAAGACTTACTATATCCAAGATGTAGGAGGGAGGTGACATGGCGACTGGGCATGGCGACTTAGAAAAAAATCGTCAAGCGGAGGCTTAATCTGTGGCGTGAACGCGTGAACACCCACTCACTCCATTTCCTCTCAACGCTCCCCCACCTGGGGTTTTTTTTTCTTCTCTTCCCACCACGCACGCGGGCCACCTCCACAGCCTACGCCAGAGGAAAGACATGGTTGGGGAAGAGCCGGACTTCGGCTCAATGCATAAGTTTTTTTTTTTTTCTTTTTTTTCTTTTTTTCTTTCATTCTTTTTTTCTGTTTGCAGGACCCCCCGTGCACATGAACCACCACAGCCGTGGCCATACCAGCCTCATCGCTACCCCTGACGCGGTACGCCATGCCCTGACCGCCAACCCGCCACCACGCCGCCCCAACCTGGCGTCCAAGACCCTGCCACCCCCAACTTAACACCACGCTGCCCCATTATATCACGCAAGACCCCGCTGCCATCGCCGCCGACCTGCCACGCCACGCCAATGCGGTGTGCAAGACCCCGCCACCACTGACCTGCCACGCCACCCCAGTACGCCCACCACCACCTGTGCCACACCGCCCCAACACGCCACGCAAGACCCCACCGCGCGGCCTCAAGACCCCGCCACCGCCAACCCGCCACGCTGCCTCATCACGGCATGCAAGGCCCCATCATGCGGTTTCAAGACCCCGGCGCCACCGCTGCCCCAGCACGCGGCTTCAAGACTCCGCCACTACCGGCATACCCCCACACCATCCCGACACGCCACGCAAGACCCCCACTGCTACCATGTTTCCATAATACATTAATCAAACTGTAGTTACATGTACTCTTCTCAGTCAAATATATTATTGTTTTTTGAATGGAGCTACAGTTCACTAAGTTGCACTGAAGTGCTTTGCTGGATGTGATGTAAATTTGGACACATCCAGTCAAAACATACTGAACATGTGTTCATTTATGCAGATATTTGGTAATATTTCCCAAAATATAACTAGATATTAGAGGGGAGGTCTTTATCTTGCCAATTTTTCACAACTTTTGAAAAATCATAGCAATTATTCATATATTACCATTTTTCTAAAAGTTTCTAAATTTTTTAAAAATTCTAGGATACCGTTTTTCCTGATGTGCTTGATGGTGCGGCAAAACCATTGAGGTTTAGGGAGGCTATATTAATGTTCACTTTGCGTTTAAGCACATTGTGTGTGGTGTGGGATATAGTCGGGTCATTTTCAGCAGGGTAGCGCGGGTGGGCGCTCGTATGTCTCCCGGTTAGATTTGCTGGCCGACTTGCATGCTGTTGAGCGAGTTTACGCTCCAACACTTATGCGTGTTTATTATGTAATCAATACTACCCTCATCGCAAACCATCATGTGACCCCGTTCTGAGCCCACGGAACGAGACTGTGACAGCCGCCATGACTGCATATATCCCCACCAAACCACATTCGTTGTGTGTGCGTAGCTTTGATGTAATTTGTGTTGCCATGATCGTGCCTTTGATTTCCTAGCGATTCATCAATGCGGGCCTCTTGACTGTCACCGACCCAAGCGCATTCGACAAAGATAATTACGAATACACCCTGCTGTATTGTTTTTCACCATTCAACCACTAAAAAATGCAACCACGATCGCGACGCATATTTCCAGTCCACTGCGCGGGGTGGAATCTAACTTCTCCATGTAGCGCTATCCAGCCTATCAACCCTCCTGTGCGAGGGTCTGCTCGTGCAGCTCGCTGCTCCCACCGCCCATGACGCAGCTCCCACACGTCAAGCACCTCAAGCCCAAGCCCCTGATAAATTGGTAACTGCTCACGCGCGAGAAGGGCATCAATCTGAAGCAGCACGACAAGAAAATCTGGGATGACGAACGCCAGGCGTGGGTACCGCGCTAGGGATGGAAAGGGAAGAACAGGGACGAGGAGACACAATAGCTGCACGAGGTGCCTGCCAACACTGGTGCGTCCCCTTTTTTGTGTTTGCCGGGCGGGAGCTGAAATGTCACGACAACGTTGGGTTGGCTTCTACTTGATACAGGTTATGACCCATCCAAGGAGGCACGGGTGGAGTGGGAGGAGCGCATGGTAAAGAACGAGCCCCAACACCTGCGGAATCTCGCCCGGGTCGAGCAGGGGTGGACGACGGCGATGGCCACTGGCCCTCAGGTCAACCGTAAGCGGTATGTTGATCACACTCTCGCTACGACACGTATGAGCACGACGAACCTAGGCAAGTTCAGCCGCATGCTCGACGGCGAGAAAAGCTAGGCCAGGTGAAAACCAAGGTACCGTACGCCTCCCGCCTTACTCTCACGCGCTCACTACTTCACCCCCGATTATATTTATACAGTACCACTCGCCCCCAGCTCGAACCAATTGAAAAGTCCGTCGACGCGCAGAAGATGCGAATCTCATCAAACAAATAAGAAATGGCACGCCCGGTGGTTAGCCATTTAAAAAGTCGAAACAGGATCGGGGCGGTGGCAGTGCAGGGGACTTGGTCGACGTGCGCAAGGTGCGATTCGCTTCTTGGGGGCGGGGAGCAGGTGCGCAAGTCAGTCTCGGGTCGTGAGAGCTGAGGTGATAATGATAATTCCCTCATGACATCCGCAAAAATACACAGGCCCCTGGGCACGACTCTAAACCCGCGTCGCAAACGCCATAAATCTGCATTGTGGTCGTGACAGCGTACTTGCTCCGTGCCTACGAATTCTGCAACAACGGGATCGAGGTGCTCAAGGTTACTATGGAAAGTCCCCATGCTTCTAGTTCCCTCCCGTCCATCTGGATTCGGTCGGCGTTCTCAATCTCCCGGACAGCATCACTGATATCCTCGTCTAGGTCGGCGCTCTCAATTCCTCATGCTGTCTCGCAGATATCCTCGTCTGAGCGCACATATCCTTGAAGCATATTACCTATCACAGCAAGGAGCACAGTCGTCGTAGATTCCGAATACGAAAAATCTGACGAGATCCCACGGCCTCGGAAAATCAGGTCCCACTGGGTTGGGCGTCATATCGACGGTGGTCGTCCTAAAGATACCATCTGAGATGGCAGTGAGAATCTAGATCTAGATCTAGACATAACTCATCACTCGACAGACGTCCTCTGAATCCTGGCTCGTGGAGACACTTTCTCACGTTTCCCTCCGTCTCCATCATTCCCGTCTTTGGACCTTATGTACGCGACCCCTACGGGGGCCTTCTGAACCCTTAAGTTTCCCTGCTCGGTTTCGGTTCCGTATTTACGATTCATGTACCTCATCTCTTGCCTCGTCTACGTCTTCTCATAAGCGTAGTGGTACTCGCTGCGACCGGTCTGTATCCTTGATGCGCACTTCGGAATACAAATGGTTTCAAAAAAAACAATCCTGGCCCGTGGTCATGGATGAAGCACGTCAAGTCAGACACCAATCCACGCGTCATGAGTGAGGTAGAAAATCTGGACGAAACGGGCCATTTTACGCCAGACAGGCTCTTATGGTGTTTGGTGGCGATACAGACATCACGGTTTTTCTCGTTGAGAGTGAACCGTTTTTATCAAGGCTTTACTCCGGTCAACCCCAGACAGTGATCTGAAATTCCACGCACGCGAACATCATGATAATTTAATTTGCTTATTCCTTGCCACCTTCATTTCCGATGTGACTGCGGGCAGAATTTCAGCAAATTGGTGTCGCCTCCATGACGTCTAGTAAATCTGTCTCTATTTGGTGCATGCGTCCAGCTACTTTAAATGCAAAACAATCCAAGTTCCTCTAGTAAGTCCCATATTCAGAACTGCTGTCTGTCACGACTACAGCTCATCCCGGATGGGTCCAGCGGGCACTTCGCTCTTGTCCGCGCCTTCCTCCTCGCCCGCAACACGGCCCTCAATTGTCTCTTCTGCGGGAACGGGGACAGGGATGGTCCCAGCCTTGGCGAGCTCGTTCACGTCCGCAGCGGCGGCGCTCGCGTGAATGCGACCCTCGTTCGCCAGTCTCCGTGTGAAGCGTGCAATCTCGGTATCGTACAGCTCCCATTCAGGGATCTGACGGGCCCGCGCAAGCTTCGGTTCTTTCTATAGGTGTAGAGGCGGGATTAATAGCTGAACAAGGCTGTTTGAAGGAAAGGAAGGGGTGTACGAACCGTTAGAGGATTTTGGCAGAGATCGATGGTCTTGGCACGATCTAGTCTGTCCTTGCTACCTAGACGACTGTTAGCATGGGGTCTCTAACTCGCCGCAGACTCGCTCTCAACTCACACCACGTTTCGCACTAAGGGAGAGTTTGTGTTACAGTAGCGTCATACTAGAAATTCACGAAAGAAACTTACCCATAGCCAGTCTTCATGTAGAGAGAACTTTGAACGCATAAGCGACGCCAACAGTAGTCAAATAGTCCTGGACTCACTATAGGAACGTGTCCTTGCAGGTTATTCGGAAGGTCTGTAACAGGCCGTCAACCTCATCGCGAGTTTACATTAATTCACGAATGAGATGAGCGTACCTTGATCAAGGTTGGCAAGCGAATTGGGGTCGGCCGAGAGCTGTTGATAATGACTGCGCAGGATATCCTAGAGAGCGAAATGTGGTGTTCACAAGGCGAAGACAAGGACAAGGGATTCCACGTACCCCGGCAGCCATCTGGCGGAACCGAACCAAGTCCACGACATACAGTGCGCTGCGGAGCCAACCAATCAGTAATCGGCACCAACCGGGCAAGGGCCGCAACTCCCCCTACCCCCTCCAAAAAAAAAGGGTATCACCTGATGTGGTAGGGACGCCCTCGCAAGAACTGCTCCCAATATCCCGTTTTCCAGAACCGGAAGCCCTCCATCTCCTCGTTATCGTCGCCCATCGGAGTATAGCCATAAGGTGCTCCGTGCAAGTCGAGGTCAATCAGTTCCTTCAAGTCTGCACGTACAATCTGGTCCGCGTCGACAAAGATCACTTTGTCGAGGTCCATCGGGAATAGAACGTCGAGGAAGAGAATCTTGTACGCCCAGATGATCCGTTGCTTTTCGCGTTGTTGTCTCAACCACGTCGGCCACTTGTACGTGACGAGCTCATACTGGAAACCGTATTCCTGAGCGAATTGAGGGATAAATTCCTGTGAAAAATGGTTAGGTTGCTCCCCATCAGACAGTGGATGGGAATCGTACCAGGAAGGATGGCGATAGAAAGTTCTCGATGAACCAAAACTTCACTGTGTGCTTCGTGTTGCGTAGAACACTTAGGATCATGATTGACGCGAATCTCTGGAAAATACGTGAGCTCCAGGCCGCATGAGTTAGTCTTTGCGTTAACTTTACCTCGTACAACAATCCCGACGCCACCGTGAAAATATTGATCTCGGCGTGTCTTTGCGTCGACACCCCTGTCTCCGCCTTGCTTCCCGATGACTTGAACATCGACGAAATGCTAACCTAGGTATCAGCTCGACTCACTTGACGGGACGAAACGTGGGGACTCACCGCGAAACGATACTATCGACGATTCCGCTGGGCTGCCGTTCTTCTTCTTCGGGGTCCTCGAGTACATCGACGAACTCCTGACCTGGAAGACGCGCTAGGCGCGGATACAGCGTCAGGCCCTCGAAGCTCGTCACCGTAACTTCGTTGTCCGCCTCCTCAACAGGGGGACTGACCCATCCCTCATTCCCCGCGCTTTCTAGCCAGAACACCTCGCGCCCGCGTCCCTCCCGAATCTCGAGGTGGTACACGCCCGGGGTTGCCTTGAACTGCAGGTAGCCTAGGTTCTCCACGACGAGGGTGTCGTCGATCGGCCTGCCATGGTGACCTGCGAGTTGTAGCTGCACGCCCCGCGGGGGGGAATTCGTGCCCCTTTCGCGAGCGTGTCCGCCGACGATGATATAGTCGAGCTCGAAAACGGCCTCCACGCCGCGTTGTCGCTCGTCGCCAGACAAGACACCAAGCTGGATATTATCTAGGTCGTAGAGCGCTTCACGAGGGCGCACGACCCACGAAGAAGGCTCATCCAGGCCGAGAGTGTAGATCGGTTCGGTTGGAAGGTCACGGAACAACACTTGCGCGGGAACCTCGTATCTGCAAATAGTCTATGAGAAGAACAAATGCTGGGAGTTAATGCAATGTTACCCATTATCATCGAATGTGAGTGAAGGGATGAGATTGTAGCGGTAGAAACGTTTCAACGGGAGCTGTGGCGCGATGATGAGGTAAGTTCGTGAATAAGCAAATACAGGTCAGGTGACATACTTCTGAGTACTCGGGCGGCTGGAGATGGAACTCCACCGTAACCGTCGGAATATTCGAGAGCCACTATACGCAGGGCAGTATGAGCAAGCAAGCGAAAGTGCCTCATGGACCCAAAAGCACCTCAAAGAGACTTGTGTATTTTTGTGCCTGTTCGCTCAGAGGATCCAAGATGACAACGAAACGATGCAACGCAGTCGTATTGTCGCCGATGGTAAATGCACTGATCGTAGACGGGAACCATCAAAATGTTAGTTAGCCTGTCGACCCTGCGAAGGGGCGATGGATCACAGACGTGTATTGGCTTTCCATAACCTTGTAATTCTGATTGCGCGACACCAGGCCTTTGTTGAAGATGCCCGATCGGGTCGGATCCTCGACTTGCAACGTGGACATGACGGAAGATATCATCGACACGACGTCAGCCGCGGTCGCTCTGTGAATCGCAGTTTCAGAAAACTGGGTATCTACGCGCTTCGAAACGCGGTGCCGGGGCTCACCGGTCGTAGCCCGCAAAGGCGGGGACAATATCCCCGAGAGCGCTCAACACAGGCTCGACGCGCTTCGCTAGCTCGTAGTCCTCAAGAATTCGATAATCCTCCGCGGTGAACTCTCCTGGTGCGATAGGCCCAATTATCTGTGAGAGCCGGATGGGCACATTATGTCAGCAGCTGGAAGCGAACAGACAAAGTGGAAGGGACATCACTCGGCCGTTTATGATCAGTCCCGATGCGCCGGGTGCGAGGCCTGCCATCTTCGCGACCAATTTGCCTGTCTGAACGTACCGCTGGTAATCGTCCTGGTCGATGTCTGCTAGGGCGACACCACCGGTGATCTCGTCAAGCGGAGAGGCCATGCTCAGAACGGTCTGCCCGTCCTGCCTAGATCCCGAGTCGTCACGAGGGCCGAGGGCCTGAAGCAGCTGTGACGCGGTAGCCTTCGAAAGGAGATCCTTAGATACAAGGTGAGACAATAGCGAGGAGACATGTATGTGCCGTCCCGGGTCGCTGTTCGGTGATGCGGGATTATGAAGGAAGGTGAAACGTGAACGTGCAGAGCCAGTGTCCTTTTTGGAAGCCTATCAAACTAGGCGCGAAAACGGACTATATTCGACGACGTACAGCGAATGTGAGCGCGTCTCGTAACGAACTCAGGCCATCTTCAGTATCAAGATCCGCGACCACGTAGACAGACAGCGATACCTGCTCAGAAGCTGCAACACATCGTCAGCGGCCAAGGGAGCTGACGTTGGGGGTCGACTCACCAGGGTATATAAATGCGTCCGGAGAGATGCGCAGTCCAGTCTGCTTGTGCAAGTCGGACAGGGTAATCACGCGCACGCCGCCGCCCAGTGGGACGATGTGACGATTGCGCCTCTTCATGGTGGTGGGCAAATCGTAGAAATGATTCTCAATGTCGTCCGCCTGATCATCCGTAATTGCACCCGCGTAGATCTAACAAAAAACAGTTCGTCAGATGCCAACTGCGCGCAGTGGCAAAACGGTGACCTTCTCTTGGAAATACTGAAGAGCCTGTCCGACACTGGTTTGCAGCGGGTTAAGGAAGTTCTGCCCCCATTGGCGATAAGATAGAACTTGGGAGACAAGGCAGGGGATCGACGTACGTCATCGAGCGCGTAATACTTTCCATTGATAAATGTGTGGCCGTTAGGTGACGAGGCCGCATCTGTACCCAGCCGTTGTGCATACGCGCGAGCCTTGTTGATCCTCGCTTCGAAGACTTCGGAAGTGCCGTCGGCCAGAACATCGAATGACAATGCCTCTCCTCCTCCTTTGATTTCCTCGCTACCAGCGAGCGCGTCGAATTGCCTCTGCACGTGGGACCAGTCCAATTCTGGCTCTCCCCTGTCCTGCAGATCCAGGATCTGACGTAGAATAATCAGTCAGGGTAAAAGTCGTAAGTATGGTCCACGCACAGCGCCGAAGAATCGCATAGTCGCAACACGCCCGTAGTTCTCCGTCAAGTAGTAGAACACCCTGGCCATCCTCGCGCCCTCTTCCGTCTCAACGACGGGAACAATACCAAGGCGAATCGGGTAGGAGCGCTGGATGAGCATCGAGACCGTGTTCGTAATGAAGTGCAGGCTTGCTGGTCGAGACAGGTCGAACACGAACACGACGTTGAACATGTTGCGACGGACAGTGGGCGCTTGACCTGGATACATCGGGTGCAAGAGCTTCGTTCGGTCAGTGACGCGTAAAAACGAACGGAAAAGGTGGACTTACTGCATATAAGGATGGCTGCCAACGTGCGTAGCTGCGCAAGAGTGAGAAGGCTAGGCATAGTACGAACTAGGCCACTTACCGGCTATCTTTCTCTATGTCATTCCACCAGAAGATAAGATTCCCATCTTCCGCACGGTCGCTGGAATCGAAAAGGCCATCTGTGGCGTCGGCTCTCGGCGAAGAAGTACCAAAAGAGGGATGGATGACAAGGTCAAACGCTTCTCCGGGTAGGAGGCCAAGGGACGTCAAGGAGAGCATAAGATCTCTTTCCTTGCGTACTAGACGAAGAAGGCTTCGGGAGGTTGTCAGTGACATCAGTCGGATGTAAGGAACAGTGAAAAGAAGGGAAGTATAGGACATTACCTGTACGGGTTCATCTCGTCTGGGGAGACCGGCGCCCCGTTCAACCAGACCGCGCTCACGCCAGAGCGAATTTTGTAAGAATTCGAAGAGACTTCCTCTAGGAGGCCGGACTGTGGCACAATGCGTCGGGCGAGAGAAGTCGCGTATCTTGGGAAGTCATGGACCAGGTGTTTTAATGTCTGGAGCGGGGTCGATGATTCGGAGACCAGCTGAGTGGCAAGAACACCAATCTCTTGCACGAAAAGGTCAGCAGGACGCGACGGATCGCGACGGGGGAAATAGTGGGACGCTTACGAGCTATCTCGTCTTTTGTTAGAGGCTCCCCGACGTTCAAGGTCGTATTGAGGGGGTGTTGTTCTAGGAGAAGGAGGACGCTATCTAAATCGCCTTCTGCCTCATCGGCATAAATTGTCTGGGCGTCTTCCGATGTGAGGTCTAGTGCCGCTCAGCGTCAGAAGAAAGTCGTAAGGGAGAACGACGCCAAAAAGTACTTCTGCTGTGGGACCGTCTATCGTCGAGAGCGAGATAATCCATCTTTTTCAAGTCCAGCGTGACGCCGTAGCCAGAGAGGTAGCTCCTTTCCCGTACTACGCCATCAGGAGGGACGGGTCTTAAGATGTATTGGACTCTCGGAGTGGGACCACTGGACAACCGTAGGAGGTGTGAGTGGAGCTGTCGGAAATTGGTAGATAGGAAAGAGGCATAGAGGACGGCAGTGCGCGGTGGACTACTCAGAGCCTGATCGGGTGTAGGATATATGTGATCGAAAGCAAGTGTGTGGGGCTTCGGAAACGGTTCACTGACGCTGCAACGTGAGCACCGCAAGAGCAGAAACCCGGAGAGAGGTTGACGACTCACGAAGACAAGGGGCCCCCCGCATGATCGAGGGTGTCCGGGCCCGTAAGGTGTACGAGCCTTTCCACGTCGCAGACGACCTCTCCATACCAGTCCACCCACGAGCCACACGACTCTGCATCCACAACTGCATCATTCAGGGTCTTTCTCGCATTGTCCGAATAATGTTGGTAAAAGGCGACGATTTTTGGATTTGCAGCGTGCAGGGCGAGCTGGGCTTGAACAACTTCTACGGCGCCTGGTTTGGACAAGTAGCCAGCGGAGAGTGCGGTCTGTAATGCGAGCCGCTGATGAGCCTCGGGTGAGAACTTGTCCTTGGCCGGAAACGCC
Organism: Lactarius indigo; assembly: GCA_025766275.1. Classification (NCBI taxonomy): domain Eukaryota; kingdom Fungi; phylum Basidiomycota; class Agaricomycetes; order Russulales; family Russulaceae; genus Lactarius; species Lactarius indigo. The sequence goes on from JAFKAC010000032.1 coordinate 113,427, forward strand.
CCAGGGCTCGTCAAGGCGCCCAAGAGTGAGAAGAATGCATCAGGTTCTTCTGATGAAATTGTTTCTCTGCAAAAGGAGATGTGACATTGATCGTAAAGTAATCGTTGTGAGGGGCCGTACATGAGTTCGAGGAATCAAGGGAGGAATGGTGGGAAGGCCAGGAGATGCGGAGAGAGACCTGTTGAAATGAGAGTGTGCGTCCACGCGCGAGTTACCCCGTCGTCGGGCATAAGTGAAACGCGAGGTGTAGTCTCGCATCACGATCCTTAGATACAATTCGGACTTTACTTTACGAGTATGATCAGGGACAATCCGTTCCCCCTCTACTTAGCTGAGATATCATCGGTACTGGTGATTTCACGTGTAGTAGCTACGTTCTTTACGATGTATTTAAGTCGCCTTACGCGCACCTGGTACTTCAGTCGTTTCTGACAACGGTGCCAGCCCGCTGCGTTTTATCAAGACCTTGACTGGTGGAGAAGAAGAACTACGACAAGAGATTGCAGAGGGAGCAGGGACAGGACGAGATCAGCCCCTACTGAGACGGGGCTCGTCCTCATTTCGTTGCCAGTGGAATGTGTGAACCCACGCACAAACCTTAGCGTGGAGTATATCACGTGACGTCATTTCATACCAGCATGTGAACTTGAAGTTCACTGGTAGTCTTTGACTTTTCGCAAAGATTCCACGGTCCGGTCCGGTTTTCCCGTTTCTCCGCAACTCAGTTTGCAACTCCGCTTTCTTCGACTTTCTCTTCCTTTTCGTATTTTATTTCTTCACAGTAAAAAAAACAGATGTAAATATATGTCTTAAAACTAAATAAACAGCGCGTAAACAGCGCGTACATAACGCGTGTCCGTGTATTCGTTTGGGTCGCGCGTGGGAGGGAGGGAGAGGGACAAACAAATCCTTGTTCCCAACCCCCCACTCTAATGCCCCCCTTCGAAATTCCCACTGGGCCCCCAATTACCGAAAGGGGTAGCACCTACCTCGTGTCCGACGCGAAGCTGCGCCGCGGCAAACGCCCGAACCCGAAGCCCGCATATGGGAGTATTACCTACGATCGCGAGAAAGGGGAGATGCCCTTGGAGTGGGCCAAAGAGGACGAGTTCCTGGTTTGGTTGGCTGCCGAGGAACACGCGAAGACGATCAAATTTGTCGTGAGTGTCACTGAGGAATCTAGCTCACCAAATTGGCGGGCACGGCGCACGTTCAGGTGCTCGCGGGAATTCTCAGGCGGGAAGTCAGATCGCGAAAACACCCACAAATGGGATCGAAAGATCCCCTCCATGAAAACAGGTTGCCGGTGCCGCCTGATCGTCAAACAGTATCCGCACACCGACACAATTCTTGGGAAGTATGAAGGCCAGCATGACCACGCGCTTGGCGATGAGAATCTCCGGTTCCTCAGGCTGTCAGATAGCATCCGGAACCTTGTGATGGAAATGATTCACACTGGCATAGATCCCAAGGCAATAGTCAGTGACGACTAATTTTTTTTTGCCGAGCTAACGGAACGGCTATCGCGTCTAGTTGCAACGCGTACGCGAATCCTGCAAGCCGACAGATCACGATTACCACATGACCATGCGCGACATCAGCCGCCTCCGTCGGATAGTGGAGAATGACGAAATTCGCCTGGACGATAATGACGCGATCTCCGTTAGGCTTTGGGTCGCTCGGCTCCGGCAGTGTGGTGCTGAGGCCGTCCTGAAGGACAAGAGGGATCCGCCTCCCCCCGAATCTGGTCTATCTCCAGATTCTTTTGTCCTATGCATTCAAACTGAGTACCAGAGGGACCGCTTCCGAGCACTTGGCTCCGATTTTTTGTCAATAGATGCCACTCACAATACAACTCAGTACATAGGGGTCCAACTGTTCACTCTGATTGTGAGGGATTTGTGGGGCCATGGTGCGCTTTGTGGCACTTTTCCGTTTACGGACGCTTACTCCATCGCTTACTCCATTTCCGTCTGCCAGGTGTTCCTGTCGCATGGATGCTGTCGTCAAATGGCACAGAAGCGACAATACAATTTTTTCTTAATTTCGTAAAAAATCGCAGCCCTGAAACGAAACCGCGGATCACAATGAGTGATCGTGACAAGGCGCAAATGAACGCTGTAAAGGCCGTGTATCCGGACACCACACTTCTGTTGTGCTGGTGGCACGTGCTTCGCGCCATGCGGATGCACTTCCGCACGGAAGAATTCCCGGTACTTTGGGAACGCGTCAAAGAATGGGTCAAAACGTCCGATCAATCGACGTTTGATTCCGCGTGGGATTGGATCCGGACCGATGATTCGGTACCCAAGAGCTTTGTCGAATATCTTGAGACCCATTGGATGGACATTGTGCCCCTTTGGGCAGGGATTTCAAGACAGAATCGGACGATCTTCCAAGAAGGGGACACAAATATGCTTATTGAGGCGTAAGTAGTCTTATCACACAAATTATCAGTCAGGATCACTCAAATCTATGCCTATCTAGCTACCACCACATCCTAAAATCTAAGTGGCTTGAGGGAAAGAGGAATCGGCGTGTGGACCATCTCGTCCACACACTCGTTACGATTATGCTCCCGTCTTACGCGATCCAGCACGTCCGCCAGGAACTAGGGTTTGAAGGTCTAAATCTAGCCGCTAAGCGTCGCAAGGAAATTCTCGCGAAAACTCCGGAAATTAATGCCGAGTCAATCCACAAACTACGCGACGACCAATATAATGTGTTATCCGCACATTCATCGCGTACCTATTCGGTTAAGCTTAGCACACAGTCCTGCGACTGCCCGGACTGGCCCAGGGTGGAGCTCTGTAAACATGTCACCGCCGTTGCCCATTTCTTCGGGAACGGCGATCAACGAATTGAAGTGGAGGTGGTGGCCCCCAAGACGACGCAAGCGCAATCAATCCGGGAAGGTTCGGCGCGTGCGCACAGTGAGGCGAGCGCAGCAGCAATCCTGGAGAACGTAATTGCCATCTCCAGGGCGTTCCTGAGTGACGATGCGGCGATGTCTCCGGAGACCGTTCGAAGTCTCCAGATGGTCGAGTCACACCTGACTGCCATTGTCCAGAATGCACACTCTCCTGAGCCCCCCCTCCCTGACAAGGACGTCGTACCACCCAATCAAGGCACGTGGGCCGAGACCGCCGAACGAATGGGGGCAAAGCGACACCGGAGGAGAACTCGCCCTGCCACCGCGTCGTCTCCAGAACCCCCGGCAACAGCACGCATTGGGGATCTCAATCGCAAAAGGCCGCGTGTCAAGATTACTGACCCTTACAGTGGTGGGGTCAGTTCTGGCCGAAACGCCCCACCAGACGCACAAACTGCGGCACGGAACGCTGAAGCACGTACTCGCGCCGCAGCTGCAGCCAACGCTGCAAACTACCCTCCCCCAGAGCCTCTGAAGCGTCGCCCCAAGTACGCGAGCACCCCGGCCCCATCGGCACCCGAATCATCCGTTCCCCCACCTTCCACCCCCCCTACGTGGTTCCCCGTTCCTACCGCTTACCCTCCCAGAATGTACACGCACGCCCCGTATCCCTCGGGACCTTCGGCATACTCTGTATACTGGCCCTACGGCTATTTTCCTCAAACTCACTTACCGGCCCCACAATAGAATACTCTTTAGATAGTTTTTTTTTTGCTTATCTCTAAATATAAATGAACTTTTTCCATCGAGTTTTGCACGCGCGAAGGTGGTTGAACCGTGGTTTTGCACCCACGAGGTACTTTCGCGCGACTCGCGTGCTCTACGGCCTCGGCTCATGCTCATCCAACCCCTCGGTTGGATCATTTCGTCGTCTATGCTCTCCACCGCACCTGTCTTCGCCCTTCCGTTACCTCTTCCACTCTCTACCTCCTGTGATCTCAAGGTGCGCTTTCCGGTCCTGAGACTTTCAGTCTTTATGCTTACCCCTAAGATGATCGATCGATCAGATCGATCATTTGCGACGACACGTACTCGAACAAGTCCTCGAGTACCGTTGGTTGAAGTCAGTCCGAGCGTCGTTCAAAACATGTCAAGACACGTTCAGTCTCCGGGAGATCAACCAAATGGTACGTGTATTTATATCTCTCGAGTGACAACTGAAAGTACTGAACGCCGATCCCTCAACTCTTCGTGATTTCAAGAATCGCGTTCGCCACGATTTCGCTGGTCCAGGACCATACCTCGAGTGGCACCTGAACGTCGATCCCTCAACTCTTCGTGATTTTGTGAGTCATCTTCACTGCAATTTTGGCTTCGTCCTGACCCGTAGAACTGACCCATAGAACTAGTCTAACTATACCATGTAAATACGATACGGTTCATCTTTCAACTCGTGCTCAAATACCAAGTAGTTTACCCTGTCAGCTTCAACTGTCGCTCATTGCCAGTAGGCAGCTCAATTTTACAAGGCGTATTCGTAAAACTTCTACGACTTGTCACAGTACGCTTTCTACCTAATTGTAAGGACATCTGCCCAGGCGTTCGCTCGAACGTTTGAGTCATTTTTGCAAACGTCAGGCAGCAGGCTTATAGCCAGCCATCATTTCCGCATGGTTATCTTCTCCAACAACCTTCATACGCATTACCTTCATCGTCCATTTTCCGTGAGTATATTCCAAGCTCACCAGTCTCGGGTGACAACTGAGCGTCGATCCCTCAACTCTTCGTGACTTCAATAGTCGCATTCCCTGCTTCACAGCCCGCGTCTCTAGACCCGTCTACCCTCTCAGGCTACTTCCCTGTATGCGACGTCGACAGAATCGAGCCTCGTTGAGGCTCGCCCTTTCCCTCAAGGCTATTCATGTAAGTCAACCGCGTGCCCCTTCTCGTTCGCCACCTCACTCACCTCCTCTCACTCACGCTCACTTTCACCAACTCTGCACCTCCCTCTTCTCGCCGCGCTCTCTTCGTCGCTCGCCTGCTCTTCCTCCTCACTTGTCTCCCCGCTCGTCGCCTGCTGCTGCTGCTGCTGTTGTTGCTAACCTCTACCTCGCTCGCCGCCGCCTCCTGTTCCTGTTGCTATTCATCCCCCTCGCTCGCTCGCTGCCTCCTCTGCCTCCGCCTCCTCCTCCACCTTCACCACCACCACCTCCATCACCACCTCGCTCGCCTCCTCCCCCTCGCTCGCTCGCCGCCTCCTCTTCACCTCCACCCCGCTCGCTCGCCTCCACCTCCACCTCTACCTCCATCACCTCGCTCGCCTCCTCCCCCTCGCTCGCCTCCTCCCCCTCGCTCGCCTCCTCCCCCTCGCTCGCCTCCTCCACCTCCACCTCCGCCACCTCCCCCTCGCTCTCCCCCTTCTCCATGTCCACCACCACCACCCCCTCGCTCGCCGTCGCCTCCTCACCTCCACCCCGCTCGCTCGCCTCCTCCACCTCCACCACCTCGCTCGCCTCCTCCTCGTTCGCCGCCGCCGCCGCCTCCACCTCCATCTCCACCTCCTCCACCCCCTCGCTCACCGCCGCCTCCTCCTCCTCACCTCCAGCCCGCTCGCTCGCTCGCTCGCTCGCTCGCCGCCGCCGCCTCCACCACCACCACCACCACCTCGCTCGTCTCCTCCCCCTCGCTCGCGCCGCCTCCACCGCCTCCACCTCGCCCGCCGCCTCCTCCAGCACCTCGCTCGCCTCTTCCTCCCTCCCTCTCACTCGCCGCTTCCTCCTCCTCCAGCACCACCTCGCTCGCCTCCTCCCCCTCGCCCGCTCGCTCGCCGCCTCCTCCTCACCTCCACCTCGCTCGCTCGCCGCCTCCACCGCCTCCTCCACCCCCGCGCTCGCCGCCTCCATCACCTCCTCCACCACCTTGCTCGTCTCCTCCCCCTCGCTCGCTCGCGCCGCCTCCACCTCGCCCGCCGCCTCCTCCACCACCTCGCTCGCCTCTTCCTCCCTCCCTCTCGCTCGCCGCCTCCTCCTCCAGCACCACCTCGCTCGCCTCCTCCCCCTCGCTCGCTCGTCGCCTCCACCACCTCCACCACCTCGCTCGCCTCTTCCTCCCTCCCTCTCGCTCGCCTCCTCCTCCTCCTCCTCCTCCTCCTCCAGCAACACCTCGCTCGCCTCTTCCTCCCTCCCTCTCGCTCGCCTCCTCCTCCTCCTCCTCCTCCTCCAGCACCACCTCGCTCGCCTCCTCCCCCTCGCTCGCTCGCCGCCTCCTCCACCTCGCCCGTCGCCTCCACCTCCACCACCTCGCTCGCCGCCTCCTCCTCCAGCACCACCTCGCTCGCCTCCTCCTCCTCCTCACCTCCACCTCGCTCACCGCCTCCTCCACCTCCCCCCCCCCCTCGCTTGCCTCCTCCTCCTCGTCGCTCGCCACCACCACTACCTCCTCGCTCACTCACCTCAATTTGATTTCGCCAGACTGGGAAGGGTGCTCATGTGACTTTTGATTATTAGCTAAGAAAAATATATGTATTGTATACTTGTAAATCTAATGTTATCTATTAGTTAATAGTTGGTGCTAGATTAAATAAAAAAATGTGTGTTTGGACGGAGATCAAACTTTGACGACGGTCCAGAGCGGACCGGACCGTGAGATCTTTGCGAAAAGTACGCAACTTTCACTGGTGACACGGCCGCTCACTGAGCCTTATCGACTTATCGCTTAAGGCACCTGTTGGGAATATGTTCTGATCAAACATATCGAGCATCATATTCAAGCAGAATACAGCGCGAATCTCAAGAACAATCAAGCTATAACAGGTGTCCGAGCACCACCTGATGACAATTAAACCGTTTATGACCTGCCCTACTCCTTATCATCAGCAAATAAAAAAAAGGTTGACAAGTGGTTATAACCGCTTATAATCGCCGTAAGCGGTCTGAGCAGGTCCGGGATTACAAATCGCCGAAAGCGATTGTGGTCGTTCGATGGTTTTGAAATCGTTTGGCAATTATGCCCATGAATGGTAATCGCTTTTGTGGATTGTATAAACTAAAACTCTTCACACGGGTTGTATGTGCTTACAATTGATTATAATTCAGAGGGTAGCTAGTTAGAAAAATTACAGTGTACTGTACCGGACTTTTCTCTTTTTGCTCTTGGCTCTATCTTAATTATTGTTTGATCACCTTGCTTGCCAAGTCGGCTGACCTCTCATCTCATATTTCACAATACAACTAAGGGTACATAATAAACTGGATTTGGACAGAATTGAACATGCGGTCTGAACGTGAGTGCTGACATAACGACTTGAGACTATGACGAGTATTACCGCTACACCAAAAGTTCATCTGTAACGTACACAACATTATTATACTTGAATAGACATGAGAGGTTTTCAACGTATAGGCACGCGGTGGCACAGTGGCGCACCTCTTCGTTCATCCCAACTACCCACTCGTAATCAGCCGAGATCGACTGATATTTACTCTCTCCCACACTGATGATATTGCAACACGGCAGCTGCGAGGCAAGTACATCTTGAAGCGCTTCGCGAACACCAACACCGCGGGCGTCTTCGCTAGGGTGTGCCCTTCGATCCGCACGCGATAGGCCAAACTGACGAACGACGAGCGGCTGTGAGTACACGAGCCAGCGAGCTCCGGCGGGAATAGGCGCAATCAATGGACGCTCCATTTCGACGCAGCACGCCATCCGTGTGCTCCATGTTTCCCACGACGTCGGCCCGCATCCGCTAGAAGGATCAGAAGAGAGAGGTAATCACGCCGCATCGCGAGCCAATAGGACGTCATGGTGCCGTTTTGGGTCGCCATTTGCGCGGTCAGTCCGACCAGACAGGCGTCTGGGGAAGGACGAAAGGGGAGACATCGAGAGCGCGAGCGCGAGGAGGAGGACGTCGTGAGACATGCTTGCGATAGACGAAACGATGCAGAAAGTGGGTGGACGCCCGCTCGGGGGATAGGTAGGCATAGCTGTCGGACTCTGAGCAATTTTTTACCGCCCACGAGGCGATGGACATCTAGGGTATTTGTTTGCAGGTTGATAAACGCGAGCAATTCAGCGTCGATAAGAGTGCCTGTCACAATCCGCCACCGCCTCCTCGTGCTGTGATGGCTCCATGCTCACATAACAAGTGGCGCAGTTGCTGTAGAATACAGGTTTGGGGTGAGGTACCAGCTGCAGGATGCTGCAGCGGGGGAAGGTCCAGCGGGAGTTGTGCGCGTGAGGCAGCGGGAGGGCTATGCTCTGCTTTTGAGTGAGAGGGGATGCCCTACCAGAACAGAGAAAGGAAGTCAGGTCAGCTCGGTTGTGGGTCATCAAGATTGACACACTCACTCTTGCATAACGTTCCTATGGAGTTGATGTGGCCCCGGCTGCACTGTACGGAGACGAGTCCGTGTGAGTTCGAAGCGGAGCGGATTCCGCGCAGGGGTTAAGGGGGAGGTAAGCGAGGGAAAGAAGAGCCCGGAGCGAAGTTGGGGTGCCAACGGGGACGAGGACCGCGGGCGAGCGGGGAGGAGGGCGCGGACTCGTACGGGTTGCCGAGGTCGGAGAAGGAGGACCCGGTGGTGTGGAAGGGGGTGGGGCCTGTGTGCGTCGAGCTGATCGTGCCGTTCGGGGCGGGGCTGAATCAAGAGGCCATACGAACAAAAGGAAACGAGATACGATGACGCACAAAAATACCACCCCCTCCTGAGTCCGGCGACGGGCGCGACGATCTGTGCATTCTCCAACGGCATCTTGAAGGTGGCTAAGGGAGCCGACGAGGTGGTTTGATGCGCGGCAGAGGACAACGAATCAGAGAGCGACAAGGCAGAGACGACGAGGCAGAGACGATGGATTAGGGCTAGGTATTAGCGTATGAAGGTGGTCGAAATCCAAGTCGAAATCACTTAGCGGCGACGACTTGACTTGGGATCTAGGTGGCTGCGGTGGCAAAGGATTCGGTGAATGAGCACGGCCGAAACAGGCAGAAGTAGTCAATTTCGGGCCCAGAGCCCGAGCTAGCCTTACAATGCGAAGAGTTTTGAATCCAATTGAGAAAAAGACAACCGCAGGAGAGGACTGGGTGTGTCATCACGGGTAAGTGAACCTGTCCCACAGTCGGGAGTGCGGGTTTTGCCGGCTCCTGAAATTGTATGTGCGCACAAGTGTGTACATATAACCCAGCCACGAGCCATCCAGAAATTGCATGCAATTATAACTTGGCCATGAGGGTTAGCCAGAAATGATATGCGCATATCATGCAGCCACAAGAGCCGTCCAAACATTGTATGTACTTACAACTCGGCCATGAGACTTTCACAGGAATTACAAGCGCTTACAGCTGGGCTGCATGTGACCACGAGAATCATAAGCACTTATATGCCACATATAATAGTCCATTTGGAATCACGGCCCAATACGAGCAATTGTTATTTCAAGATAAGTCCGAATCCGATTATAATCTCCGTAAGCTCTTTCGATTTTGGTAAGCACATAAAATTTTTATTTTTATTTGCTGATGATCTATATCCAGTTGCTGGCGAATCAGATCCGCGAGTTTCTCCTTGGGGTCTAGAGCCCTCGTTCTAGAAGCTATATCACTAATCAGTCGGTGTATGTTTCCGGCGTGGGAGTTTTCGTAGCTCTTCAACGTGTCCGCGATGAGCTCCCTGGTGAGAAGCCTAAGTGATCCCATTGCCAGTACGGTAATAAACAGGTTATGTAGAATCAGAGTGAGATCCACGATGTACGCCCCTAGACACCGAGCGGTCAATGGACTGTTGCAAGCAAACATCAATATTAATTTGCGTCCGGTATATGATTTCCACGAACATCGCTTGATATTTTTGACAGAGAAATTTGACTGCGACAACTGCAATACCGGCCCCACTGAGCACCTGCACAGAAGAGGTAGTGACCGCACCAGCAATTGAACTCAGGTCGGAGAGGGCGGACAGCGTCTCGCTCATGCCTCTAGAAATGACTATGGCTAAGACCTTGGCTAAGACGGCAATTTTGGGCGAATGACTAGACTCACCCACTGGCAGGTTGGGGTTCAGTTAACAATGGCTTAATGAGCCCGATCATGTTTTCGCGAAAGTATTTCGCTGACAGCAACAAATACTGTAAAGCCGTCGCTGACAGGTCCGGGGACAGTTATTCAGATCCAGATACAACCCCCGAGTCAGGCTCGCAGAAGAAAAATCGAGACACACATTTTATTGACAAATTAACCTTTTGCTCTGCATCGATTTGATGAGCAGCTGCCCACTGCACCCTTACGTCTCCTTCCACCGCATGCAGACGTTTCCAAGTAGTCTCAGTCAACCCTTTGAGCATATTGATAAATTCTAAGCAAAGGAATGGTCAGCACCGTAGGATATTGATATTAAAAAGTATCGCTCGAATTAGGGTATTTTTGGTGCGTTAACACTGTGACATATTCGAAGCACCGCTGAGAAGTGTCAACCAACTCATCCAGATGACGCTTGGCTCCTTCGTACTGGTGATTTCATGTGTAGCACTTACGTTCTTTACGATGTATTTAAGCTGCCTTACGCGCACCTGGTACTTCAGTCGTTTCTGACAACCGTGCCAGCCTACTGCGTTTTGTCATAGCTTTCACATTGTTGCCCCAGATTGTCTTTGGTGACGATGTAGCCAATGCAGACAACTTCAGGTCCCGTGATACGCAGAGCGGAGACACTGTGGGGATTTTACAATGTAATCCAATTCAGTTGCAAAAATATGACCAATCAGATTTCGTGAAATAGCCGACTAAATTGGATTACATTGTGAAATGCCCGCAGTGAGACAAGATCCTGGCATCGTTTCTCTAGTACATTCAGGTACGCGCATTTAAAGCCGATGCTCAAGCAATACAAAGAGCCTATTGATCTCATTGGTAGAGCCTTTGCTACGTTTTTATAATACAGATTTTAGAGCAGTCAGATAAATGGGAATGACGTCCAAGAGAGTATCAATGCTCAGTTTAAGGGTTCGGAGTTGTCGGGATGGGATGGGCTTAACGAACGATAATAATCAGAAGCAGTTGGTACGAGAAAGGTGATCCAACATACGAAGACGATGGCTGAGTAGAATTTCAGACAGTGCGGCGATGAATGCGGTTCGTTCGGACGAATCCCCTAGTTGCACAAGGGCGATCTCAACCTTCTCCTGTGTGTCAGTTTCCATATATATTGCAAAAGCCTTGCGAAAGGCGTCGATAAAGGAGATGGACGAGGATTGGTACCAAAAGGAATTTTCCAGACAAATGACGAGCGCTGCATGATGCCGAAAAATGAACGGCAACTTCGAAGGACAATAAGTACAGGAAGATAATCGAACGAACCAGAAAACATGGGAATGGAGGGTTTCTGATGTTAATCAGGATCTATTACTGTGACGTGAGATTAAACATGACGAACATCAGACATTTTCTCCACGATTGCCAATACTTCCTCGGTGTTGTGTGACTGAGGAAAGGAAGAACGAAGTTGAAGGCAGGCGGGATCAGCGTGATTGCAACGGTACAAGAGGAGGGTACCCACAAGCTGGTGACGTTAAAGTCAGCTTGTCAGTCATAAAGTTCCGAACAAAAGGGAGAGAGCAACTCACAGTCTGGACACGTTTTCAAGTTGGGTTGTCAGTCACTGAATTTTGCACAAAAGGGAGAGAGAGACTCACTGCCTGGACGTGTTTTCAAGTGGCGTGATCAATCGGCAAACATTGCACAAAAGGGAGAGAGCGACTCACAAACTGGAAACGTTTTCAGGTAGCGTGGTCAGTCGATGGATTTTTCACAAAACGGAGACCAACTCACAAACTGGACACGTTTTCAGGTGGCGCCATCAGTCGGTGACTTTTTCACAAGGGAGAGAGTGACTCACTCGCTGGACAGGTTTTCGGGTGGCATCATCAGTCGGCGAATTTTGCACAAAATAGAGAGACCAACTCACAAACTGGAAAGGTTTTCAGGTGGCGTGGTCAGTCGACGAATATTGCCCAAACGGAGAGACCGACTCACGAACTGGACACGTTTTCAGGTGGTGTGGTCAGCCAGCAAACATTGCAAAAACGAAGAAACCGACTCGCTCGCTGAACACATTTTCAGGTGGCATGGTCAGTCGCCGAATTTGGCACAAAACATAGACAGCCACTCACGGCCTGGACACGTTTTCAGGTGGCATGGTCAGTAGGCAAACATTGCACAAAACGGAGAGAGCGACTCACTCCCTGGACACGTTTTCAGGTGGCGTAGTCAGTCAGCGAACATTGCACAAAACGGAGAGAGCGACTCACTCCCTGGACACGTTTTCAGGTGGCGTAGTCAGTCAGCGAACATTGCACAAAACGAGGGGCGACTCACTCGCTGGACATGTTTTCAGGTGGCACGGTCAGTTGCCGAATATTTCACAAAACGGAGAGAGCGACTCACTGCCTAGACACATTATCAGGTGGGATTGTCAGTCGCTGAACATTGCACAAAACAGAGAGAGCGACTCACAAACTGGACATGTTTTCAGGTGGTTGGTCAGTTGCCAAATTTTGCACAAAACAGAGAGAGAAACTCACTCGCTGGACACGTTTTCAGGTGGTATCGTCAGTCGGCGAATTTTGCACAGAACGGAGAGAGCGACTCACTCCCTAGACACGTTTTCAGGTGGTGTGATCAGTCGCCGAATTTAAAACAAAACAGAGAAAGCGACTCACTCCCTGAACACATTTTCAGGTGGTGTGATCAATTAGCGAACATTGCACAAAACAAAGGGACCAACTCACTCGCTGGACACATTTTCAGGTGGTATGGTCAGTCGCCGAATTTTGCACAAAATGAAGAGACCGACTCACCGCCTGCACACATTTTCAGGTGGCGTGGTCAGTCACCAAATTTTGTAAAAAAAAAAACGGGGAGAACAACTCACTCCCTGGACACGTTTTCAGGTGGCGTGATCAGTTGGCAAATTTTGCACAAAACAAAGAGAGCGACTCACTCGCTAGACACGTGTTCAGGTGGCGTCGTCAGTCGGCGAATTTTGCACAAAACGGAGAGACCTGCTCACCGCCTGGACACGTTTTCAGGTGGCGTGGTTAGTCGGCGAACATTGCACAAAATGGAGAGAGCGTCTCACAAACTGGACACGTTTCAGTTCAGGTGGTGTGGTCAGTTGCCGAATTTTGCACAAAACGGAGAGCGCCACTCACAAGCTGGACACGTTTTCAGGTGGCATGGTCAGCTGCCGAATTTTGCACAAAACGGAGAGACCGACTCACTTCCTAGACACATTTTCGGGTGGCGTGGTCAGTTGGTGAATATTGCACGAAACAGAGAGACCGACTCACTACCTGGACATGTTTTCAGGTGGCGTCGTCAGTCGGTGAACATTGCACAAAACAGAGAGACCGACTCACTCCCTGGACACGTTTTCAGGTGGCATCGTCAGTCGGCGAACATTGGACAATATAGAGAGGAAATCACTTCCTGGACACGGTTTCAGGCAGCGTGGTCAGTTGCCGAACATTGCACAAAACGGAGAGAGCAACCCACTCGCTGGACACATTTTCAAGTGGCGTGCAGTCACCGAATTTTGCACAAAACAGAGAGAGCAACTCACAAGCTGGACACATTTTCAGGTGGCGTGGTCAGTCGCCGAATTTTGCACGAAACCGAGAGACCGACTCACAACCTGGACACGTTTTCAGATGGCATAGTCAGCCGCCGAATGTCGCCCAAAACGGAGAGAGTGACTCACTTCCTGGACATGTTTTCAGGTGGCGTGGTCAGTCGCCGAATTTTGCATAAAATGGAGAGACCGACTCACGAACTGTACACGTTTTAGGCCAGCATTATCAGTATTCCAGTCACATCAGGAATGGTTTCTAAGTACCTCCTATATAGATCGTTATCTTCAGCTTCTGCGTCGTAGTATTACATTTCTTTCTTACCGTCTGCCACTACAACCCCGATCGTATGTTTCTGAGTACAATTCTCGATAATGCAACTTACATACTGTCATATAAATGTCAGTTATCGCTTCCGTCCATCGAAAATATTCATTCTCTCACGTCCTAAACAGCGCATCAATTCACCGTCTCTCGTCAGAAAATATCGCATCCTTCGTACATTGACCTTTGCCTTGTTAGTCCGCATCCATCCACTGTGATAGTATGTCAACAAATGAGAAAATACCCAGAAGATAAACCTCTTACCTCTCACGATTTCGATTGTACTCACTTCGAACTGTTGGCATAGTAATTCAAGGAAGAACAAACGAACATGGCTTTCACTCACATATGAATGGCGAAACCATGACAAACATCCCATCACGAGTTCCACCTTTGACCATTACAATCAATGCAGGAAAGATCTGGTCCGATACCAGGATAATACGAACCATGGGAACGCTCGACATAGGATTCGGCGCACTGGAATGGACGTCAATGAGCGCGTTCAATCATGTTTTTCGGGGAAACGCCTACTATTTCACCGCATATTTGACACACAGTTCCAGGTTGTTCTGCTGCACAGAAACGAACAATATCTTCAGTGCAAGATTATCCAACGACTCTGCTGTCTTCTCGATCAGTACTTTCACCTGCTCTTGGTGGTTCCCGTCATCATTGTGCATATCTGTATCCCGACCAAGTCAACAGACCGACGAACCACAAGAAGCATATCATGAACGCGCCTTCCAAGCATACATCTGCTCTGGGTGGAAACTTATACTCGAATAACGGTGCTCGGAGTTTGTTCTTCAATAAACTCTCCGCCACCTGGCGATTTTCGTCGTCCTCCAAGTCTATATCGTAGACTTGACTTATCAGATGATCGAATTTCGTGAAGATCGCGATCACTGGAACTGCGGAGAGTTTCATATATGTCAGCGGGAAGTTCAGAAAATAGTGAAAGTTGACAAACTATTTCCTGCTCGTTGCTCATCGAAGAATCTCTTTTCTAAATCCAGGAGGAATCTCGATATATTCGGTATAAAGCAGAACCTGTGCGAGAAATAAGGGAGAGCAACAAAGCGAGACGGTGAAAGTGACCAAATGGCGTGAAGCTGATCGTCTACTTCCGTGGCCCGAGCACGCTTCTCGATGAACGACTGGACTTTCTTTAACTGACTCTCGTCTCCTGTCTCAAACCCAGGAGAATCGTGGAAGATGAACTGTGGATTACTCGCAAAGGCGAATGGGCGATCGATGTCGTGGATGCCGCGCTGATTAGCAGCAAGGTTAAATAGTCGAGATCAGTCAGCGATATCACAGAAATCACCTCCGAAGTCGGCTCCAACTGAATTTCCGTTGTGAGATTAGAGAACTGCGTCCATGACTGAGTAAGAAACACACCAAACTGTTACTCTTTTCGTCATAAATGCAAGGTTCTTCGGTGGTATTGCAAACGCGCTTTAAGAGAGTTGTCTTGCCGGCATTGGCCCGACCGATGACGAGAATACGAAAATAGCGATATTTCTGGCGTGCTTCAAAGGAGTCCAAGATCTGGTTTGAGACGTCGCCCATGTTGATGCTCGATCAATAAGAGAGTGAGGGTAGCGGGGAATCACCACCACACCGATAGTCATGTGATGCAGGGTCTTACGCGACCGCAACTCGGAGCGTACAGGACGCTTTCGACCTTCAAGTTACTTTCGACCCGTCGGGAGTCCCGACGGTGATACAGTGACAGCTCATTACGCTCACTCACGTATAATACATGTGAAATTGTTCCAAAAAAATGAGCGGTCCATAAATGACCCTTTCCAAACGGACCAAACCAAGAAAGTATGTATCGCTGCGCCAATGCCAGAGAAAGGGGAGGAGGTAAGTGACAGAAAAAATGTGTGGGATTGGGTGGATATAGTGGTAACGTGGATCATGCAGATCGGAATGGCCTATTAGATCGTACATCTTTGCTATCGAATGTATGCGGGCGTGCAGTGCTGAGATTAAAAGAGAGAGAGAAGCGGATGGGAAACGAACGCTCGAATCGAGTGGGGGGCTCAGACTCATCGCGCCGAGGGACCCAGCGACGGCGTCTCATCCCTGTCTCTACCTCAGGGATGCCTTCGAAGCCTTTGTGCTAACCCCACCACCATTTTCGCTGCCGCCCCCGCTGCTTGCACTGGCGCTCGCGTTGCGGATCGACAACAGTACCTCCTTGCAGTACCTCAGCTTATCCAGCAGCCGCTGTGCGAACTTGGCCTGCTCCGCGTCCGACGACGGTGGCACGAGCGCCTGCGCCATCACTTGGCTCAGCGTCCAGCGCGTTAGCACGTAATTCTTATCGATATGCGCGATCGCGAGACCTTGTGCTGATAGAATGATCTTCGAGTGATCGTAAAAATTGAACTGATTGTCACGTTAGTTGCGTGTTCCCGTACGGCCAGTAGTAAGGGAGGCGTGCACCTGGAGGGCGTCGTGTCTTAGCTTGAATACAATCACATGCTTCATTCGTAAGGTACTTCTCCACGAAGTGCATGCACTTCGTACATTGCAGGTCCGTAAATGCGTACTCGTAATCGCCGTATATGATGTACCCCTCAAAGTGTTTCAGGAGGTCTTACTCTTCAACTCCTCTGGATAGTCCGCGACCGTATAGCTCTTGCGCACGTACACCGTTCCTTGTCGGCACGACGAAATGTAATCGAAGTGCCTGCCATAACGGATCAACACGCCGTACAAAGGAACGAACGATAAATGACGCGCTGCTTGTCAGCGGCGAGGACGAGCGTCGTGCTGTCGTTGAAATGCACGCCGACCGAGCCATCCGTGAGTGCATAACCCATACCATATTTGTTACAGTAGTCGACCCAGGATGCAATGAATACCCGCTCCTCCGGCATGTCTACATCGTCGCTTGGGTCACGGAAAAAACAGGCCCTATAAGAACGCATCGAATGCCGCACAGAGGGTCTCCGCCGCAGCATCGAATCCGTTTACCTTGGGAGTAGCTGGTGTTGGTGCGTTAGCGATGGCGCCGTCTGATGATCCTGCATTGAAGATAGCACATCAGCCCCAGTCCAGAAACGGGTGAGTAGGCGGCCTCACCGAGAACGGCCTGGGTCTCCTTCGTGCGCACTCGGACACGTCGCTAGCCTTGTGCTGTCTCCAGGGACGGTGCAGGTACATTCTCCGCATCCTCGAATGAAGGAGATTCGGTGGTGGAACGTGGGACCTGCGCAGGCACCATCTGCTCGACGATCCTGGCTTTCTGATTGAAGCTCTTTCGTCCGCGCTTCCTCACCCTGCATTTCGTACGCAGCACCGCCCTCCTCCGTGATCCCCTGCA
The DNA here is from genome assembly GCA_025766275.1 of Lactarius indigo. NCBI lineage: Eukaryota > Fungi > Basidiomycota > Agaricomycetes > Russulales > Russulaceae > Lactarius > Lactarius indigo. The sequence continues at coordinate 130,586 of JAFKAC010000032.1, forward strand.
GTCTTGTGGCTTTCTGGTTCTTGGCGGGCGACTTGACCGCCTCTTTCTTTGCGGCTTGCAATTTACGGAGGAGTGTCGGTTCCCTGCGCGCGACACCAATGCCACCGGGCGCCACCATGAGCGGCTGACGTGCAGAGCTGAGCAGAGCGGAGATCGGGCTCCCAGGCTGCACTGCATTTCGGAATTCACGCTCCTGCTGTGCAAGACTGCTGGCGCTACTTATGCTGGGGGTGGGGGGTTCGATGTCACACGACGTGGCTGGATCGACCTCCCCATCGAGCTGGTACGCCCGTCGCAAGCGAACAAGATTCGCCTGTGAGACGAAGGGAGAGAGGTGTCGAAAGTCGGGGGGCATGTCCCGCGCGGAGACAGGTATGTATCCAAGAACGATGGCACGGGTAATGAATGAGTGGACGACGATGTCGTGCAACGAAGGCCGCTCTTGGGGAATGGGCGTAGGCATTTGCTGCACCAGCTCGCGGGCGTCGAGTGATACATCTCGGTGTGAAGGAACTCATATTGGTTGTCATGGATACGCCTGCGCAGAGCTGAGGTCAAGTCGCTAGTAGGAATACCCGCGAACTTACTGATACACCTCTTTGACTTCTTTAGTTTGGAACGGAGGACGGCGAACGACGAATGTGTAAAGGATGACACCGATCGACCAGATGTCGACTTCAAAACTGTGTCCGTTTGCGGTATCAAACAATACCCCCGGCGCGATATAGTTGGGCGTGCCGCAGATGGTCTTCTTTCCGCTCCCTGGGGCTCTCGATAAGCGCGGCCAAACCAAAGTCGCCAACTTTGATGTTCGTGTCCGCGTCGAGGAAAAGGTTGCCAAGCTTAAGGTCACGGTGGATGACCTGGTGGGTGTGCATATAGTGGCAGGCACCAATGAGTTGCACCATGAAAAACCGTGCCTCTGGCTCTGTGAAGACGCGACGACAGTGGAGCATGCCCATGAGAGAGCCGCTGAAACAAAGCTCAAGGGTGATGTATACGTTCTCGTCATCCTCGAAGCAATCTCCATGAACTGGACGATGTTGGGGTGGTCTAACGCCTTGTAGATTTTGATCTCTGGGTAAAGCCAAGGGTAAAGCCGGAATTTGTTTAATATCGAGGAGGTCGGGTACAGTTAGCGCGCACCTTGGTTTTAGCTTTCTTGGTCTTGACTCTTGAGCGAGCTCTTGGTCACGACCTCACAGGCAAGGTAGTTATTGCGGGAATCTCTGACTCGAGACACTCTAGCGAAACCGCCCTGTAAGGTTACGGTAGGTAAGGACCAGAGAGGGCAGAGATAGGTCGGTGCTTACTTCTCCGAGGTAAGACATTCTTTGAAATCGCAGGGAACCCGTCTCGTCTTGAGTGACTCGGGGTGGGGGAGGGGCTGAACTTTGGCGTTCTGGAAAAGCAGGGGGGACGATGGTTTCTTTTCGTGGGACGCTAGCTTGGTGGGACCTCAAGCCTCTGGAGGTGGTTATTGATAGCATTAGATAAGGGGTTGCGCCAATGGGGTGGTCGTTGAGGTGGCCGGTGGAGAGTTCGGAGCGAGACAAGGATGCTGGATGTGAGCGTTCATAACGTTCATTTTTCACAGATGCCTGACACCAGAGAGAACTAGAAAGAAGAATTACGATTTGCTGGCCGACTTGCGCGCTGTTGAGCGAGTTTACGCTTCCAACACTTATGCGTGTTTATTATGTAATCAATACTACCCTCATCGCAAACCATCATGTGACCCCGTTCTGAGCCCACGGAACGAGACTGTGACAGCCGCCATGACTGCATATATCCCCACCAAACCACATTCGTTGTGTGTGCGTAGCTTTGATGTAATTTGTGTTGCCATGATCGTGCCTTTGATTTCCTAGCGATTCATCAATGCGGGCCTCTTGACTGTCACCGACCCAAGCGCATTCGACAAAGATAATTACGAATACACCCTGCTGTATTGTTTTTCACCATTCAACCACTAAAAAATGCAACCACGATCGCGAAGCATATTTCCAGTCCACTGCGCGGGGTGGAATCTAACTTCTCCATGTAGCGCTATCCAGCCTATCAACCCTCCTGTGCGAGGGTCTGCTCGTGCAGCTCGCTGCTCCCACCGCCCATGACGCAGCTCCCATACGTCAAGCCCGTCAAGCTCAAGCCCCTGACAAAGTGGTAACTGCTCGCGCGTGAGAAGGGCATCAACCTGAACCAGCATGACGAGAAAATCTGGGATGACGAACGCCAGGCGTGGGTACCGTGCTAGGGATGGAAAGGGAAGAACAGGGATGAGGAGAGACAGTAGCTACACGAGATGCCTGCTAACACAGGTGCGTCCCCTTTTTTTGTGTTTGCCGGGCAGGAGCTGAAATGTCACGACAACGTTGGGTTGGCTTCTACTAGACAAGCTTCAGCACTGTGCCTACGGCACAGGTTGCTTCAGCTTGTCTACTAGATGCGGGATATGACCCATACAAGGAGGCATGGGTGGAGTGGGAGGAGCGCATGGTGAAGAACGAGCCCCAGCACCTGCGGAATCTCGCCTGGGTCGAGCAGGGGTGGACGACGGTGATGGCCACTGGCCCTCAGGTCAACCGTAAGCGGTATGTTGATCACACTCTCGCTACGACACGTATGAGCACGACGAACCTAGGCAAGTTCAGCCGCATGCTCGACGGCGAGAAAAGCTAGGCCAGGTGAAAACCAAGGTACCGTACGCCTCCCGCCTTACTCTCACGCGCTCACTACTTCACCCCCGATTATATTTATACAGTACCACTCGCCCCCAGCTCGAACCAATTGAAAAGTCCTGTCGACGCGCAGAAGATGCGAATCTCATCAAACAAATAAGAAATGGCACGCCCGGTGGTTAGCCATTTAAAAAGTCGAAACAGGATCGGGGCGGTAGGCAGTGCAGGGGACTTGGTCGAACGTGCGCAAGGTGCGATTCGCTTCTTGGGGGCAGGAGAGCAGGTGCGCAAGTCAGTCTCGGGTCGTGAGAAGCTGAGGTGATAATGATAATTCCCTCATGACATCCGCAAGAATACACAGGCCCCTGGGCACGACTCTAAACCCGCGTCGCAAACGCCATAAATCTGCATTGTGGTCGTGACAGCGTACTTGCTCCGTGCCTACGAATTCTGCAACAACGGGATCGAGGTGCTCAAGGTTACTATGGAAAGTCCCCATGCTTCTAGTTCCCTCCCGTCCATCTGGATTCGGTCGGCGTTCTCAATCTCCCGGACAGCATCACTGATATCCTCGTCTAGGTCGGCGCTCTCAATTCCTCATGCTGTCTCGCAGATATCCTCGTCTGAGCGCACATATCCTTGAAGCATATTACCTATCACAGCAAGGAGCACAGTCGTCGTAGATTCCGAATACGAAAAATCTGACGAGATCCCACGGCCTCGGAAAATCAGGTCCCACTGGGTTGGGCGTCATATCGACGGTGGTCGTCCTAAAGATACCATCTGAGATGGCAGTGAGAATCTAGATCTAGATCTAGACATAACTCATCACTCGACAGACGTCCTCTGAATCCTGGCTCGTGGAGACACTTTCTCACGTTTCCCTCCGTCTCCATCATTCCCGTCTTTGGACCTTATGTACGCGACCCCTACGGGGGCCTTCTGAACCCTTAAGTTTCCCTGCTCGGTTTCGGTTCCGTATTTACGATTCATGTACCTCATCTCTTGCCTCGTCTACGTCTTCTCATAAGCGTAGTGGTACTCGCTGCGACCGGTCTGTATCCTTGATGCGCACTTCGGAATACAAATGGTTTCAAAAAAAACAATCCTGGCCCGTGGTCATGGATGAAGCACGTCAAGTCAGACACCAATCCACGCGTCATGAGTGAGGTAGAAAATCTGGACGAAACGGGCCATTTTACGCCAGACAGGCTCTTATGGTGTTTGGTGGCGATACAGACATCACGGTTTTTCTCGTTGAGAGTGAACCGTTTTTATCAAGGCTTTACTCCGGTCAACCCCAGACAGTGATCTGAAATTCCACGCACGCGAACATCATGATAATTTAATTTGCTTATTCCTTGCCACCTTCATTTCCGATGTGACTGCGGGCAGAATTTCAGCAAATTGGTGTCGCCTCCATGACGTCTAGTAAATCTGTCTCTATTTGGTGCATGCGTCCAGCTACTTTAAATGCAAAACAATCCAAGTTCCTCTAGTAAGTCCCATATTCAGAACTGCTGTCTGTCACGACTACAGCTCATCCCGGATGGGTCCAGCGGGCACTTCGCTCTTGTCCGCGCCTTCCTCCTCGCCCGCAACACGGCCCTCAATTGTCTCTTCTGCGGGAACGGGGACAGGGATGGTCCCAGCCTTGGCGAGCTCGTTCACGTCCGCAGCGGCGGCGCTCGCGTGAATGCGACCCTCGTTCGCCAGTCTCCGTGTGAAGCGTGCAATCTCGGTATCGTACAGCTCCCATTCAGGGATCTGACGGGCCCGCGCAAGCTTCGGTTCTTTCTATAGGTGTAGAGGCGGGATTAATAGCTGAACAAGGCTGTTTGAAGGAAAGGGAAGGGGTGTACGAACCGTTAGAGGATTTTGGCAGAGATCGATGGTCTTGGCACGATCTAGTCTGTCCTTGCTACCTAGACGACTGTTAGCATGGGGTCTCTAACTCGCCGCAGACTCGCTCTCAACTCACACCACGTTTCGCACTAAGGGAGAGTTTGTGTTACAGTAGCGTCATACTAGAAATTCACGAAAGAAACTTACCCATAGCCAGTCTTCATGTAGAGAGAACTTTGAACGCATAAGCGACGCCAACAGTAGTCAAATAGTCCTGGACTCACTATAGGAACGTGTCCTTGCAGGTTATTCGGAAGGTCTGTAACAGGCCGTCAACCTCATCGCGAGTTTACATTAATTCACGAATGAGATGAGCGTACCTTGATCAAGGTTGGCAAGCGAATTGGGGTCGGCCGAGAGCTGTTGATAATGACTGCGCAGGATATCCTAGAGAGCGAAATGTGGTGTTCACAAGGCGAAGACAAGGACAAGGGATTCCACGTACCCCGGCAGCCATCTGGCGGAACCGAACCAAGTCCACGACATACAGTGCGCTGCGGAGCCAACCAATCAGTAATCGGCACCAACCGGGCAAGGGCCGCAACTCCCCCTACCCCCTCCAAAAAAAAAGGGTATCACCTGATGTGGTAGGGACGCCCTCGCAAGAACTGCTCCCAATATCCCGTTTTCCAGAACCGGAAGCCCTCCATCTCCTCGTTATCGTCGCCCATCGGAGTATAGCCATAAGGTGCTCCGTGCAAGTCGAGGTCAATCAGTTCCTTCAAGTCTGCACGTACAATCTGGTCCGCGTCGACAAAGATCACTTTGTCGAGGTCCATCGGGAATAGAACGTCGAGGAAGAGAATCTTGTACGCCCAGATGATCCGTTGCTTTTCGCGTTGTTGTCTCAACCACGTCGGCCACTTGTACGTGACGAGCTCATACTGGAAACCGTATTCCTGAGCGAATTGAGGGATAAATTCCTGTGAAAAATGGTTAGGTTGCTCCCCATCAGACAGTGGATGGGAATCGTACCAGGAAGGATGGCGATAGAAAGTTCTCGATGAACCAAAACTTCACTGTGTGCTTCGTGTTGCGTAGAACACTTAGGATCATGATTGACGCGAATCTCTGGAAAATACGTGAGCTCCAGGCCGCATGAGTTAGTCTTTGCGTTAACTTTACCTCGTACAACAATCCCGACGCCACCGTGAAAATATTGATCTCGGCGTGTCTTTGCGTCGACACCCCTGTCTCCGCCTTGCTTCCCGATGACTTGAACATCGACGAAATGCTAACCTAGGTATCAGCTCGACTCACTTGACGGGACGAAACGTGGGGACTCACCGCGAAACGATACTATCGACGATTCCGCTGGGCTGCCGTTCTTCTTCTTCGGGGTCCTCGAGTACATCGACGAACTCCTGACCTGGAAGACGCGCTAGGCGCGGATACAGCGTCAGGCCCTCGAAGCTCGTCACCGTAACTTCGTTGTCCGCCTCCTCAACAGGGGGACTGACCCATCCCTCATTCCCCGCGCTTTCTAGCCAGAACACCTCGCGCCCGCGTCCCTCCCGAATCTCGAGGTGGTACACGCCCGGGGTTGCCTTGAACTGCAGGTAGCCTAGGTTCTCCACGACGAGGGTGTCGTCGATCGGCCTGCCATGGTGACCTGCGAGTTGTAGCTGCACGCCCCGCGGGGGGGAATTCGTGCCCCTTTCGCGAGCGTGTCCGCCGACGATGATATAGTCGAGCTCGAAAACGGCCTCCACGCCGCGTTGTCGCTCGTCGCCAGACAAGACACCAAGCTGGATATTATCTAGGTCGTAGAGCGCTTCACGAGGGCGCACGACCCACGAAGAAGGCTCATCCAGGCCGAGAGTGTAGATCGGTTCGGTTGGAAGGTCACGGAACAACACTTGCGCGGGAACCTCGTATCTGCAAATAGTCTATGAGAAGAACAAATGCTGGGAGTTAATGCAATGTTACCCATTATCATCGAATGTGAGTGAAGGGATGAGATTGTAGCGGTAGAAACGTTTCAACGGGAGCTGTGGCGCGATGATGAGGTAAGTTCGTGAATAAGCAAATACAGGTCAGGTGACATACTTCTGAGTACTCGGGCGGCTGGAGATGGAACTCCACCGTAACCGTCGGAATATTCGAGAGCCACTATACGCAGGGCAGTATGAGCAAGCAAGCGAAAGTGCCTCATGGACCCAAAAGCACCTCAAAGAGACTTGTGTATTTTTGTGCCTGTTCGCTCAGAGGATCCAAGATGACAACGAAACGATGCAACGCAGTCGTATTGTCGCCGATGGTAAATGCACTGATCGTAGACGGGAACCATCAAAATGTTAGTTAGCCTGTCGACCCTGCGAAGGGGCGATGGATCACAGACGTGTATTGGCTTTCCATAACCTTGTAATTCTGATTGCGCGACACCAGGCCTTTGTTGAAGATGCCCGATCGGGTCGGATCCTCGACTTGCAACGTGGACATGACGGAAGATATCATCGACACGACGTCAGCCGCGGTCGCTCTGTGAATCGCAGTTTCAGAAAACTGGGTATCTACGCGCTTCGAAACGCGGTGCCGGGGCTCACCGGTCGTAGCCCGCAAAGGCGGGGACAATATCCCCGAGAGCGCTCAACACAGGCTCGACGCGCTTCGCTAGCTCGTAGTCCTCAAGAATTCGATAATCCTCCGCGGTGAACTCTCCTGGTGCGATAGGCCCAATTATCTGTGAGAGCCGGATGGGCACATTATGTCAGCAGCTGGAAGCGAACAGACAAAGTGGAAGGGACATCACTCGGCCGTTTATGATCAGTCCCGATGCGCCGGGTGCGAGGCCTGCCATCTTCGCGACCAATTTGCCTGTCTGAACGTACCGCTGGTAATCGTCCTGGTCGATGTCTGCTAGGGCGACACCACCGGTGATCTCGTCAAGCGGAGAGGCCATGCTCAGAACGGTCTGCCCGTCCTGCCTAGATCCCGAGTCGTCACGAGGGCCGAGGGCCTGAAGCAGCTGTGACGCGGTAGCCTTCGAAAGGAGATCCTTAGATACAAGGTGAGACAATAGCGAGGAGACATGTATGTGCCGTCCCGGGTCGCTGTTCGGTGATGCGGGATTATGAAGGAAGGTGAAACGTGAACGTGCAGAGCCAGTGTCCTTTTTGGAAGCCTATCAAACTAGGCGCGAAAACGGACTATATTCGACGACGTACAGCGAATGTGAGCGCGTCTCGTAACGAACTCAGGCCATCTTCAGTATCAAGATCCGCGACCACGTAGACAGACAGCGATACCTGCTCAGAAGCTGCAACACATCGTCAGCGGCCAAGGGAGCTGACGTTGGGGGTCGACTCACCAGGGTATATAAATGCGTCCGGAGAGATGCGCAGTCCAGTCTGCTTGTGCAAGTCGGACAGGGTAATCACGCGCACGCCGCCGCCCAGTGGGACGATGTGACGATTGCGCCTCTTCATGGTGGTGGGCAAATCGTAGAAATGATTCTCAATGTCGTCCGCCTGATCATCCGTAATTGCACCCGCGTAGATCTAACAAAAAACAGTTCGTCAGATGCCAACTGCGCGCAGTGGCAAAACGGTGACCTTCTCTTGGAAATACTGAAGAGCCTGTCCGACACTGGTTTGCAGCGGGTTAAGGAAGTTCTGCCCCCATTGGCGATAAGATAGAACTTGGGAGACAAGGCAGGGGATCGACGTACGTCATCGAGCGCGTAATACTTTCCATTGATAAATGTGTGGCCGTTAGGTGACGAGGCCGCATCTGTACCCAGCCGTTGTGCATACGCGCGAGCCTTGTTGATCCTCGCTTCGAAGACTTCGGAAGTGCCGTCGGCCAGAACATCGAATGACAATGCCTCTCCTCCTCCTTTGATTTCCTCGCTACCAGCGAGCGCGTCGAATTGCCTCTGCACGTGGGACCAGTCCAATTCTGGCTCTCCCCTGTCCTGCAGATCCAGGATCTGACGTAGAATAATCAGTCAGGGTAAAAGTCGTAAGTATGGTCCACGCACAGCGCCGAAGAATCGCATAGTCGCAACACGCCCGTAGTTCTCCGTCAAGTAGTAGAACACCCTGGCCATCCTCGCGCCCTCTTCCGTCTCAACGACGGGAACAATACCAAGGCGAATCGGGTAGGAGCGCTGGATGAGCATCGAGACCGTGTTCGTAATGAAGTGCAGGCTTGCTGGTCGAGACAGGTCGAACACGAACACGACGTTGAACATGTTGCGACGGACAGTGGGCGCTTGACCTGGATACATCGGGTGCAAGAGCTTCGTTCGGTCAGTGACGCGTAAAAACGAACGGAAAAGGTGGACTTACTGCATATAAGGATGGCTGCCAACGTGCGTAGCTGCGCAAGAGTGAGAAGGCTAGGCATAGTACGAACTAGGCCACTTACCGGCTATCTTTCTCTATGTCATTCCACCAGAAGATAAGATTCCCATCTTCCGCACGGTCGCTGGAATCGAAAAGGCCATCTGTGGCGTCGGCTCTCGGCGAAGAAGTACCAAAAGAGGGATGGATGACAAGGTCAAACGCTTCTCCGGGTAGGAGGCCAAGGGACGTCAAGGAGAGCATAAGATCTCTTTCCTTGCGTACTAGACGAAGAAGGCTTCGGGAGGTTGTCAGTGACATCAGTCGGATGTAAGGAACAGTGAAAAGAAGGGAAGTATAGGACATTACCTGTACGGGTTCATCTCGTCTGGGGAGACCGGCGCCCCGTTCAACCAGACCGCGCTCACGCCAGAGCGAATTTTGTAAGAATTCGAAGAGACTTCCTCTAGGAGGCCGGACTGTGGCACAATGCGTCGGGCGAGAGAAGTCGCGTATCTTGGGAAGTCATGGACCAGGTGTTTTAATGTCTGGAGCGGGGTCGATGATTCGGAGACCAGCTGAGTGGCAAGAACACCAATCTCTTGCACGAAAAGGTCAGCAGGACGCGACGGATCGCGACGGGGGAAATAGTGGGACGCTTACGAGCTATCTCGTCTTTTGTTAGAGGCTCCCCGACGTTCAAGGTCGTATTGAGGGGGTGTTGTTCTAGGAGAAGGAGGACGCTATCTAAATCGCCTTCTGCCTCATCGGCATAAATTGTCTGGGCGTCTTCCGATGTGAGGTCTAGTGCCGCTCAGCGTCAGAAGAAAGTCGTAAGGGAGAACGACGCCAAAAAGTACTTCTGCTGTGGGACCGTCTATCGTCGAGAGCGAGATAATCCATCTTTTTCAAGTCCAGCGTGACGCCGTAGCCAGAGAGGTAGCTCCTTTCCCGTACTACGCCATCAGGAGGGACGGGTCTTAAGATGTATTGGACTCTCGGAGTGGGACCACTGGACAACCGTAGGAGGTGTGAGTGGAGCTGTCGGAAATTGGTAGATAGGAAAGAGGCATAGAGGACGGCAGTGCGCGGTGGACTACTCAGAGCCTGATCGGGTGTAGGATATATGTGATCGAAAGCAAGTGTGTGGGGCTTCGGAAACGGTTCACTGACGCTGCAACGTGAGCACCGCAAGAGCAGAAACCCGGAGAGAGGTTGACGACTCACGAAGACAAGGGGCCCCCCGCATGATCGAGGGTGTCCGGGCCCGTAAGGTGTACGAGCCTTTCCACGTCGCAGACGACCTCTCCATACCAGTCCACCCACGAGCCACACGACTCTGCATCCACAACTGCATCATTCAGGGTCTTTCTCGCATTGTCCGAATAATGTTGGTAAAAGGCGACGATTTTTGGATTTGCAGCGTGCAGGGCGAGCTGGGCTTGAACAACTTCTACTGCACCCGGTTTGGACAAGTAGCCGGCAGAGAGTGCGGTCTGTAATGCGAGCTGCTGCTGCGCCTCGGGTGAGAACTTGTCCTTGGCCGGAAACGCGTCAGGGCTGGTCAAGGCGTCCAAGAGTGGGAAGAATGCATCAGGTTCTTCTAATGAAATTGTTTCTCTGCAAAAGGAGACGTGACATTAGACGTAAGGTAATCGTCATGAGGGACCGTACATGAGTTCGAGGAGGAATGGCGGAGAAGGCCAGGAGGTGCGGAGGGAGACGTTGACTGGTGGAGAAGAACTGCGACAAAAAATGGCAGAGGAAAGCAGGGACAGGACGAGACCAGGCCGTACTGAGACGGAGCTCGTCCTCATTTCGGTGCCAGTGGAATGCGAGCCTAGGCTAGACGGTCACTGGTCTAGCGTGTGAGGTGGTAGATCACGTGATGTTGTGCGGCGTGTAAAGTGCTATATAGGTCACTGGTGACACGCGTTGCTTAAGGAACCTGGGCGTATGTTCTGATCAAATATATCAAGTTCGAGCAGAATACGGTGGGAATCTCATGAAAAAATCAAGCTATAACACGAGTCCGAGCACAACCTCATCACAATTTCTGACCCGCCCTACTCCTTATCCATATCCAGTTGTTGGCGAATCAGATCTGCAAGTTTCTCCTTGGGGTCTAGAGCCCTCGTTCCAGAAGCTATATCACTAATCAGTCGGTGTATGTTTCCGGCGTGGGAGTCTTGGTAGCTCTTCAACGCGTCCGCGATGAGCTCCCTGTCGAGAGGCCTAGGTGGTTCCTTTACCAGTACGGCAATAAATAGGTCATGCAGAATCAGAGTGAGATCCACGATGTACGCCCCTAGACACCGAGCGGTCAATGGGCTGTTGCAAGCAAACATCAATATTAACTTGCGTCCGGGATATGATTTCCACGTACATCGCTTGATATTTTTGACAAAGGAATTTGACTGCGACAACTGCGATACCGGCTGCACTAAGCACCTGCGCCAAAGAGGTGGCGACGGTACCAGCGATTGCAGTCAGGCCGGAGAGGGTGGATAGCGTCTCGTTCATGCCTCTAAAAACGACTATAGCTAAGATGTCGATTTTGGGTGGATGACTAGACTCACCCACTGGCAGGTTGGGGTTCAGTTAACAATGGCTCAATGAGCTTGATCATGTTTGCGCGAAAGTATGTCGTTGACAGCAACTTAAAATAGTGACCAAATGAACAAACTATGCAGGGCGTTGTGGATGGAGCTCACCTTGTCCGGGTCGTGAAAATTCCAGACCTCAATAATATCCAGGTGAATACGCAACAAACAATCCGACAAAATGTATCCCCTAAACACGCTGCTCTTGCCCAAATCGATCCAATATTCTAGATCTATTGTAAGCTCTACTCGTAAGCGACCCAGTGGAAGAAAACGTACTTTTGAAGCCCTCGCTGACGATGACAGTTATTCAGACTCAGAAACAACCCCCGAGTCAGGGATACGCACTTTATTGAAAAATTGACCTTTTGCTGCGCATTGATTTGCTGAGCAGCAGCCCACGGCACCCATAAGTCTCCTTCCACTGCATGCAGACATTTCCGAGTGGTCTCGGTCAATCCTTTGAGCATATCGAAACATTCTAAGCAAAGGCATGGTCAGCATCATAGGATATTGATATATAAAAAAGTATCGCTCATACTAGGGTATTTTTGGTGCGTTGATACAGTGACATATTCGAAGCGTCGCTGAGAAGTACCAATCAACTCATCCAGATAATGCTTGGCTCTTGCTTCGGCATCGGTTCGAATTCCTTGAGTACTAGCGGGCTCGCCAGGACGCCGTTGGGCTGCCTTGGCGGCTCGATAATGTTCGTTGAAAAGAACATCATACTTCGTGAAAACGATAATCACGGCAACCTTTACTTCAGCGTGCGTCAGTTCGAGCAGGGTCTAGGAGGATTTAAACGAATCTCACACTCGGTGGCGAGCTTTAGGACCTCCTCATCGGCAGTTTGCATCAAACGCGATCCGGTGCACGGGGTTTCGATGCACAACCTATGTGCCAGATGAAGGCTGTCCTAAACCATAACGAAAACATAACAAAAAAAGATATTACCAAATGGCATGCAGTCGGTCCTTTGGCTTCAAGCGCTCGTCACATTTATCGCGAATAAACCCCTCGACGACTTCCCACTTCTCGAGGGTCCCAGGTTCAAAACCTTGGCTATCGTGAAGGATGAACCGTGGATTAGTGTCAGAAGTGTATTCATGGGCAATGTCTGCTTTTCCGACACGATCATGGGCAATATCGATGTCCTGCTCACTGGCGTAAGACGTGATCAAGAAGGATCGACACAGCGATCTTACTCTTATGGCAATGTTGAAAACACTACTGACAAGAGAAGACTTTCCGATCCCCGTCTGTAGAAGTGATGCGGTCAATCCAGCGTTTCTGCCAGTGGAGTCGGAAAGAAGTCTCACGTTCCCCACCACGAGGATTCGGAATCTGCAACAAAACAGCGCCCTACTAAGCCGATCAATAAGCCGATGATTGAATGATACATACCTCGGGCACACGGCAAGAGTTGCTTCAACTGTCGACGGAAGAGAGTCCGGGGGATTTGTGTTCATGATTGTAGGACGAAGAGGGTAGTCGCATCTGATAGAAGGGACCAAACTGATAAGTTCACACCCTTACATTCCCATCGGACCATTCCAGTACAATTAGTACCGTTTTTGTACGGGCCATCAATATGTCACGGGAAGGTGGCTACGCTCCATTGAGGCTTTCAAATTTATCTATATTCATCCATATTTGTCCTTGACTGTGCGATGTCGTACTTGGGTGTTGACGCACGTTGATACATTGCTTCGCGCTTCGTCGCAGGAAGACATCTTGGCTCGTTCACAGACATAACCTTGGGCGTCCCAGGCTGGCCGGGCCGCAGAGAACCAGTCCCTTATCTTCTCGACTATTACTACTGGCACGCTCATACGCGTACGTTCCCACTGATCTATTTTAGATCGTCACACACTGAGGTAGATGTGGAGACGGAAGTGAAGGACCAAGACCGTGACCCCGAGGCATATGGAAATAGGTCAGGGGCCAACGCACGAGATGCGTTCAAAACAACGTCCCCGCATCTGCAGGACCGGAAACCACGCCTGCCGCAACGGTGGCAGATGCAGGTGCAGAGAACCACCCAGCGCTGCCCCACAGTCGTCCATGACAACGACCCAGAGCGACTGTAGCTGATGTCCTACCAGTGCAACCCCAGGACGGGTCTTCCAGTTCGATGGTGCACGCGACATAAGTGGTGGACCTGCGGCCCGGGTCGATCAGCTATGAGACGGTCCTGAACTGCGTCGTCGATTTTAACGACAGGGGTGACGTGCATGGGCTGCCACGCAAAGGAAAGTACATCTTCCATCAGGTGTGCGTCAACCTGTGGCTGGTCCGATCTGCCAACACGGTAAGCAACCACCCGTGCCTCATCCGGTATTTTCTATTACATGTCCAGGCACTGGAGATGATGCTGGCAGGGTGAGCTGGCCGAGTGTCAGACCTGACAGTCGCCGGACGCTACCTTCACTTTGTGTGGGACCGTCACCAGCTCAGTACGAATGGACACTGAAAAGGGACTCACTGACCCGCTGCTGTCGCTCGCTCCCAGCCAGAGCCCTGGCCAGGAGCATGACGTATATCCCTTCCAAGCTGTGCACCCGAAGCGATCATGCCTGCGTACCACACCCTCTAGTTTTCACATTGTTGCACCAGATTGTCTTTGGCAACGATGTGGTCAATGCAGACCGCTTCAGGTTCCGTGATGCGCAGAGCTGAGAACCAGATCCTTGCATCGTTTCTCTGGTACATTTAGGTACGCGCATTTAAAGCCAATGCTTAAGCAATTGTACAGAGAGCCTATTGATCTGATTGGTAGAGCCTTTGCTACGTTTTCATATAATACAGATTTTAGAGCAATCAGATAAATGAGAATGACGTCCAAGACAGTATCAATGCTCAGTTTAAAGGTTCGGAGTTGTCGGGATGGGATGGGCTTAACGAACGATAATAATCAGAAGCAGTTGGTACGAGAAAAGGTGATCGAACATACGAAGACGATGACTGAGAAGAATTTCAGACAGTGCGGCGATGAATGCGGTTCGTTCGTGTGAATCCCCTAGTTTGTCAAGGGCGACCTTGACCTTCCCTTGTGTGCCAGTTTCCGTATATATTGCAAAAGCCTTGCGAAAGGCATCGATAAAGGAGATGGATGAGGATTGGTACCAGAAGGAACTTTCAAGACAAATGGCGAGCGCTGGATGACGCCGAAAAATGAACGGCGACTTTGAAGGACAATAAGTACAGGAAGCAATTCCAACGAACCAGAAAACACGGGAATGGAGGGTTTCTAATTTTAATCAGCATCTATCACTGTGACGTGGGGCAAAACTTGACGAACATCAGACATTTTCTCTGCGATTGCCGAAACTTCCTTGGCGTTCTGTAACTGAGGAAAGGAAGAACGAAGTTCAAGGCAGACGGGATCAGCGTGATTGCAACTGTAGAAGAGCAGGATACCCACAAGCTGGTGACGTTTAAGGTCAGCTTATCAGTCATAAAGTTCTGCACAAAAGGGAGAGAGCGCCTCACAGCCTGGACGGGATTTGAGGTTGGGTTGTCAGTCACCGAATATTGCACAAAACCGAGAGAGCGACTCACTTCCTGGACACGTTTTCAGGTGGCGTCGTCAGTCGCCGAATTTTGCACAAAACCGAGAGAGCGACTCACTTCCTGGACACGTTTTCAGGTGGCGTCGTCAGTCGAGCGAATTTTGCATAAAACCGAGAGAGCGACTCACGGACTGGACACGTTTTCAGGTGGCGTGGTCAGTCGCGCCGAATTTTGCACAAAACCGAGAGAGCGACTCACTCGCTGGACACGTTTTCAGGTGGCGTGGTCAGTCGAGCGAATTTTGCACAAAACCGAGAGACCGACTCACTTCCTGGACACGTTTTCAGGTGGCGTGGTCAGTCGGCAAATTATGCACAAAACCGAGAGACCGACTCACTCGCTGGACACGTTTTCAGGTGGCGTGGTCAGTCGAGCGAATTTTGCACAAAACCGAGAGAGCGACTCACTCGACTGGACACGTTTTCAGGTGGCGTCGTCAGTCGCCGAATTTTGCACAAAACCGAGAGAGCGACTCACTCGCTGGACACGTTTTCAGGTGGCGTGGTCAGTCGCCGAATATTGCACAAAACCGAGAGAGCGACTCACTCGCTGGACACGTTTTCAGGTGGCGTCGTCAGTCGCCGAATTTTGCACAAAACCGAGAGAGCGACTCACGACCTGGACACGTTTTCAGGTGGCGTCGTCAGTCGCCGAATTTTGCACAAAACCGAGAGACCGACTCACTCCCTGGACACGTTTTCAGGTGGCGTCGTCAGTCGAGCGAATTTTGCACAAAACCGAGAGAGCGACTCACGAACTGGACACGTTTTCAGGTGGCGTCGTCAGTCGAGCGAATATTGCACAAAACCGAGAGAGCGACTCACGACCTGGACACGTTTTCAGGTGGCGTGGTCAGTCGCCGAATATTGCACAAAACCGAGAGACCGACTCACTTCCTGGACACGTTTTCAGGTGGCGTCGTCAGTCGCCGAATTTTGCACAAAACCGAGAGACCGACTCACGACCTGGACACATTTTCAGGTGGCGTCGTCAGTCGCCGAATTTTGCACAAAACCGAGAGAGCGACTCACTCGCTGGACACGTTTTCAGGTGGCGTCGTCAGTCGCGCCGAATTTTGCACAAAACCGAGAGAGCGACTCACTCGACTGGACACGTTTTCAGGTGGCGTGGTCAGTCGCCGAATTTTGCACAAAACTGAGAGAGCGACTCACTCGCTGGACACGTTTTCAGGTGGCGTCGTCAGTCGCCGAATTTTGCACAAAACCGAGAGAGCGACTCACTTCCTGGACACGTTTTCAGGTGGCGTGGTCAGTCGCCGAATTTTGCATAGAATGGAAAGAGTGACTCACATCCTAGACACGTTTTAGGCCACCATCATCAGTATTCCACTCGGATCACGGGTAATTTATGATTACCTCCTGTATAGATCATCATGTTCAGCTTCCGCATCCTTGTATTACATTTCTTTCTTACCGTCTGTCCCTACACCACGATCGTATCTTTCTGAGTACAACTCTTGATAATGCAACTTACATACTGTTATACAAATGTCAGTTATCGCTTTCGTCCATTGAAAATATTCATTCTCTCACGTCCTAAACAGCGCATCAATTCTCCGTCTCTCGTCAGAAAATTTCGCATCCTTCGTACATAAACCTTTGCCTTGTTAGTCCGCATTCATCCTTTGTGATACTGTGTCAATAGATGAGAAAATACCCAGAAAGATAAACCTCTTACCTCTCATGATTGTCGGTTGTACTCACTCCGAACTGTTGGTATAATAAATCAACAAAGAACAAACGAACACGGCTTTCACTCACATATGAATGGCGGAACCATGACAAACATTTGATCAGCCAATTCCCACTTTGACCGTTACAATTAATGTAGGAAAAATCTGGCCCAACAACACTGATAATACCAACCATGGAAGCGCTCGACATAGGATTCGGCGCACTGGAATGGACGTCAATGAGCACATTCAATTAGGTTTTTCAGGGAAACGCCTACTATTCCACCGCATATTTGACACACAGTTCCAGGTTGTTCTGCTGCACAGAAACGAACAATATCTTCAGTGCAAGATTATCCGAGCGACTCTGCTGTCTTCTCGATCAGTACTTTCACCTGCTCTTGGTGGTTCCCGTCATCATTCGTGCATATCTGTATCCCGACCGTGTCAACAGACCGACGAACTACAGGAAGCATACCACTGGACGCGCCTTCCAAGCATACATCTGCTCTGGGTGGAAACTTATACTTGAATAACGGTGCTCGGAGTTTGTCCTTCAATACATTCTCCGCCACCTGGCGATTCTTGTCGTCATCCAAGTCTATATCGTAGACTTGACTTATCAGGATGATCGAATTTCGTGAAGATCGCGATCACTGGAACTGCACAAAGTTTCATTTATGTTAGCGAAAGTTCAGAAAATAGAGAGTCAACAAACTATTTCCTGCTCGTTGCTCATCGAAGAACCTCTTTTCTAGATCCAGGAGGAATCTCGATATATTCGGTATAAAGCAGAACCTGTGCGACAAATAAGGGAGAGCAACAAAGCTGAGACGGTGAAAGTGACCAGATGGCGTGAAGCTTGATCGTCTACTTCCGTGGCCCGAGCACGCTCCTCGATGAACGACTGGACTTTCTTCAGCTGTCTCTCGTCTCCTGTCTCAAACCCAGGAGAATCGTGGAAGATGAACTGTGGATTGCTCGCAAAAGGCGAATGGGCGATCGATGTCGTGGATGCCGCGCTGATTAGTAGCAAGGTTGAATGATCGAGATCAGTCGACGATAACACAGAAATTACCTCCGAAGTCGGTTCCAACTGAATTTCCATTGGGTGATTAGAGAACTGCGTGAATGACTGAGTAAGAAACTCACCAAACTGTTACTCTTTTCATCATAAATGCAAGGCTCTTCCGTGGTATTGCAAACGCGCTTTAAGAGAGTTGTCTTGCCGGCATTGGCCCGACCGATGACGAGAATACGAAAATAGCGGTATTTCTGGTGTGCTTCGAAGGAGTCCAAGACTTGGTTTGAGACGTCGCCCATGTTGATGCTCGATCGATAAGAGAGTGAGGGAAGCGGGGACTCGGAATCACCACCACACCTGATAGAGTCATGTGACGCAGGGTCTCACGCGGCCGCAACTAGGAACGTGCAGTACGCTTTCGACCTTACTTTCGACCCGTTGAGTGCCGGCGGTGATACAGTGACAGCTCACTACACTCGCTCACGTATAATACATGTGAAATTGTTCCAAAAAAATGAGCGGTCCATAAATGACCCTTTCCAAACGGACCGAACCAAGAAAGTATGTATCGCTGCGCCAATGCCAGAGAGGGAAAGGGAGGTAAGTGACAGAAAAAATGTGTGTGGGATTGGGTGGATATAGTGGTAACGTGGATCATGCAGATCGGAAGGGCCTATTAGATCGTACATCTTTGCTATCGAATGTATGCGGGCAGTGCAGTGCTGAGAGTAAAAAGAAAGTGAGAGAGAGAAAAGCGGATGGGAAACGAACGCTCGAATTGAGTGGGGGGGGGCTCAGACTCATCGCGCCTCGAGACCTGCGACGGCGTCTCATTCCTGTCTCTACCTCAGGGATGCCTTCGAAGCCTTTGTGCTGACCCCACCACCGTTTTCGCTGCCGCCTCCGCTGCTTGCACTGGCGCTCGCGTTGCGGATCGATAACAGTACCTCCTTGCAGTACCTCAGCTTATCCAGCAGCCGCTGTGTGAACTTGGCCTGCTCCGCGTCCGACGACGGTGGCAGGAGCGCCTGCGCCATCACTTGGCTCAGCGTCCAGCGCGTTAGCACGTAATTCTTGTCGATATGCGCGATCGCGAGACCTTGCGCCGACAGAATGATCTTCAAGTGATTGTAAAAATTGAACTGATAGTCGCGTTAGTTGCGTGTTCTCGTACGGCCAGTAGTAAGGGAGGCGCGCACCTGGAGGACGTCGTGGCTTAGCTTGAATACAATCACATGCTTCATTCGAAGGTACTTTTGCACGAAATGCATGCACTTGGTCAAGGGGGGGCCGGAATTCTTAAAATTGCACGGGGTCGGTAAATTTTTTTAAGGGGTTGGGCCGTACCCCCCCCCCCTACCCCCAAAAAGGAAATTAAATCCCAAATATGGAAATTTCTTAGATTACCCCCCCCCCATCGTGCATCGCTGCCAAACCGCTGGCACCACACATGTTTCTGTGTGTTCTATAAACATTGCCATGAGTGCTGTATGCTACCACCAAGCTGGGAACATGCAACTTCATTGCTTACATTTATCATAGTTGAGTTCCCCTAACTTTTAAGCTCAGTGTCAGTGTAGCTCATTCTTTTTGTTCTCCAGCTTTCTGCATTTGTCCATGGCCTTATTGGCTCGAACAAGACGTATCTCCGACTCATACAACTACATATGTGAAGTTTTGTGTTATGCGCAAACGTGCACAATTATTTTCGACCCTCTGCAACAACCCGACCTTGTTTCTGTTCTCGACCCTGCCGCACGTCTACGCACGTTTATCCCTTCGAGATAAACACATCCCCAATCACCGCGGACGCGTGCGCGACACCTTGCGACGCATCACATGCCCCAAGACCTGTAGATGCTCTTAGACGGAGTTGGGGCTCAGGCCACTGTAACTGTAGTTAAATAGATTCCTCATAGAATAGTACAGTAACATGTAGTAAGTAGAATTCTAGTATCCCTTTGAAAAAACCCGCCATGCAATGGGTATGGGTTTTGTACGGGTACCTCAGATCTGACCCACACCCATACCCACAAACCCATATTCGGGTACCCACATGGGTTTACAAACACACAATATGCACTATTGCTGAGATGATATGGGGGAAAAGCGGGAAATTTCCAGATCGGCCTGGCCTTAGATGCCCAAAAAGCAAATTTTTTTAGAGACTTTCGGCTGACCCCCCCCCACCTCGGGTCACGGAACCATGGCCCAGCCCCCCCTTGCACTTGGTACGTTGCAGGTCCGTAAATGTGTACTCATAATCGCCATATAATTTACCCATGATGTACCCCTCAAAGTGTTTCAGGAGGTACACCTTACTCTTCAACTCCTCTGGGTAGTCCACGACTGTGTGGTTCCTGCGCACATACACCATTCCTTGATGGCGCGATGAAATGTAATTGAAGTGCCTGCCATAATGGGTCAATACGCCGTACAAAGGAAAGAACTAGAATTGATGTACTGCTTGTCAGCGGCGAGGACGAGCGTCGTGCTGTCATTGAAGTGCACGCTGACCGAGCCATCTGTGAGTGCATAGCCCATACCATATTTGTTACAGTAGTCGACCCAGGATGCAATGAATCAGGCATGTCTACATCGTCGCTTGGGTCACGGAAAAGCAGGCCCTGTGAGAACACATCGAATGCTGCACAGAGGGTCTCCGCCGCAGCATCAAACCCATTCACCTTGGGAGCGGCCGGTGTTGGTGTGGTAGCGACGGCGCTGCCTGATGATCCTGCATCAAAGATAGCCCATCAGCCCCAGTCCAGAAATGCGTGAGTAGGCAGCCTCACCGAGAACTGCCTGGGTCTCCTTCATGTGTACTCGGACACGTCGCTCACCTTGTGCTGTCTCCAGGGCTGGTGCAGGCACGTTCTCCGCATCCTCGAATGGGGACTCGGTGGTGGAACGTGGGACCCGCGCAGGCATCATCTGTGCGACGATCCTGGCCTTCTGACTTTGTAGCTCTTTCGTCTGTGCTTCCTCCCCCTGCATTTCATACGCAGCACCACCCTCCTCCATGATCCCCTGCAGTCTTGTGGCCCTCTGGGTCTTGGCAGGTGACTTGACTGCCTCTTTCTTTGTGGCTTGCAATTTACGGAGAAGTGTCGGTTCTCCGTGTGCAACACCAACGCCGCTGGGCGCCACCATGAGCAGCTAACGTTGTAACGCCATCACGATGTTAGCTCGACTTGAGCTTGATAAGGCGACTCTACGACTTAGCTAATCCACGCTCAAAGGTGTATGGCTCAAAGGCGGGTTCTAGATGTACGCAGACACTAGGATCTTGGTGATACTCCTCCTTGGATGGAGGTACGACGGAAGAAACGACAAGACTGGAAGAGACAAGAAGTGACGATTGAAGAAGACCAAGATGGCGTGTCTTGGTCTTCTGCAGCTATCTTAAATACAAGACGAGCAGGCTTTCAAGCGCTGCTATGAGTCACCGTATCGTAGCGTCCAACGTATCGCGTAAGTAGCGCAATCCTAGTACTACTACTACCTGTACTAGGGTCGAGTCATCCCTCAACTCCTAACTCCTATCGTAAATGCCGAGTCCGTGACTAATCTACCTTACCGCCGTAGTCACAACCGGTACAGTAAGGGTCCGATACGAGAACCGTAACATCACCCCCTTCTCAGCGTGAGTCCCCAGACTCACCGAAAGTCCCACGCCGTCCACGTAGCTTGCTCGTCACTGATCCTCTCAAAGACGTTAGCCCTCTCCAAGCGGTAGATACAGTCCCGCTTGTCGTCCCTCGCCGACAGCCGCATTGCCTGAAGCTGGCGAATGTGGGCCGCGAGTCGTTCTTCTTTGTATGCGGCTGCTCGATAACGCGTCACCTCCGCGGTCAGGGACTTGTCCCCGATGCAGTTCAGTGCACGGTCCATGATCTTGTTGGAGGCGAGGATAACTAGATCCTCGTGGGCGATGAAGGCGCGTCCCGCAGCCGATAGCATCGGGAAGGCGTAGAGGGGTTTGCCGTAGAGATGGGGAGAACCGGGGATAAGTCCCAGTACAAAGGGGTTCGCACCTCTGACAATCTGAGTGTGGCTGGCGTTCCTCTCTACGCCGTCGGGCCCGGTGATGGGGAAATGAATGTAATGGGGCTGTCGATTTGCCCTGAACCCTTCAGGCGCAAGGACCTGCGCCGGGTCGTCATTGCACGTAATGGGGGTGTGAAGTGCGACGCCGGGCAGTCGCACACGTCCTCGAGACATGGGGGTTCCGCCGGTATGGACGAGCCATGGGGTGATTCGGGGATTAGTAGGGTGGCTGTGCGTTCGAAGGAGGGGGTGTCTGACTGGGTAGTAATCTTCGTCGTCAGCGTGAGCCTCGTCGTGAGGGAGCGCTGCCGCAACTCGCTCAATCTCCTCTGTGCTAAGCGCAGTTGTTCGTCGGCCCACTCCTTCGCCGTCCTCCGCCAGTCCTCCGCTGCTTCTAACTCCTGTTGGGTCTTCGAGGGGGCGGTCGGCAGGGAGAATTCCCCTTGTGCTGATGAGGTCGTCACCTGGGGGGATGACGGCAACCGGTTCCCGATTGCCATTGTCGTCTCTAAAGATGTGAGCGACGGCATGCTGCTGCTCATCGTTGGGCTGGTGAGTCGGGTCGGGGAACCTCTGTAGGACATTAGCCCATTCTTGAGCGGTGATATGCCCCGCTCGCATGTTTGCAGGTGTGTACGGAGTGAGCTGGACCTGTTGAACCACGGTTTCTTTGTTGTCTTCGATGAGGTTGGCGGCGTCTTGTGCGACTTGGTCGAGGAGGATCGCCATGGTGACATGTCTGAGAGGAGAGGTGGGCATAAAAGTACGAGTGGATCGGAGGTAGGAGGGATACTCTCCTTGATTGTTCATGGGCTGGCTTTTAAAGGATCGTATAGTCGCCCGGCCCGCTTGATACGCCTTGATCGTGTCTGGTGCGAATACGTCATCCTTGTCGACCCACTGGTTCTCCGAGTTGGATAACCCTTCCATTTGACGAGGTATTGGAGTTTCTTGCGGTGGCCGAAATGCCGTGAATCTAGAATGGCCTCGACTTTGTATTCCTCTTCGCCTTCCACAAGATCCGGCGGTGGTCGTGGGAAGTTCTCGCCATGAAAGGTCGTACTTTTGTATGGCGTGAGGAGATCGATGTGAAACACTGGATGGATGCTCCACTGTGTGGGAAGTTCGAGACGGTAGTTGTACGGAGACATCACCTGTATCACTTTAAATGGTCCATGGCGTCGCGCCGCTAATTTTGCTGTGGGTTGATTGGTCCGTAGATGTCTTCCTTCTAGCCACACTTGATCACCGATTCGATAGCGTGGAGTATCTTTATGCCGAACCCAACTATCTTGTGCCTTTTTGATAAGGTCTTGGGCAAGTCAGCGCGCCTCCTTTAATTGTGTCAGTCTGGTGATCACGTTTGGGATTGGAGATGGCTTATCCGTCCAATCAGCCGTCGGGTTGTATCCCATCAGAAGCATGAATGGTGATTGTTTCGTATGTTCATGGGGCCAGTTGTTGTGAGCGAATTCTGCTATCAGGAGATACTCCGCCCAGTTATCTTGACGCTCGTTGGCCCAGAATCGTAGATATTGTTCAAGCCACTGATTGGTTTGCTCTGACTGCCCATCCGTACGCGGGTGATAAGCCGTGGAAATGTTCTGTTGGATGCCCAATATGCGGCATACTTCTCGTGTAAATTTGGAGGTGAACTGGGGGTCTCGGTCGCTGATGATTTTACGCGGTAGCCCGAATCGTTTGAACACATGGTTGACGTACAGGATAGCGGTTCCCTCTGCCATGATCTCCTCGTTGCATGGGATAAATATGGATGCTTTGCTACAGTTGTGATCAGTGATGGTTAGAATACTGTCGTACGACTGTGAGATCGGCAGTTTAGTGATGAAATCGAGGGCGATGGTATGGAAAGGAGGGGCATCCGTGGCGGCGGTGATTGGGTGTAACGGGGCACGGGTTGGTCTGGTATTGACTTTGTTTTGCTGACAGTCAGCGCATCCTGTAACATACTCGTATACGTCTCGGCGAATGCTTGGCCACCAGTGATGTCGCTCTACGATTCGTTGCGTCCTGCTTATCCCGGGGTGTCCGTGTACTGGTGGGTCATGGTGATCTTGTATGATGGCCCGATACGTCGCCATGGGTCCCGTGACTACCAGTCGTCCATCCTTATACCACTCTCCTTCTATCTTTTTGAGGCGATGGGCATCGACCCAGGTTTTGATTATGGCAGGATCTTGTCGTCATCTCGGTGGTTGCATCATGGGATGTATTTCCAGCGTACGCGCAGCGTTAGTGGCTCGTATGAATACCTCTGGAGGTAGGGCAACCACACCTTGGTTGTCTCCTTCTCCTTGATCATAGTCCAGTCGCCTTGATAGTGCATCCGCTCTTCCATTGTTCTTCCCCTTGATGTGATGGATCTCAAAGTCGTACTCCATTAATTCTAGTACCTCTCGAGCAACCCTTCGACTGATCTTTTGCGGAGTCTTCCAGTATTGGAGATTGAGGTGGTCTGAGAATATTTTGATCTTGTGTGGAGACCCTGCGAGTAGAGGTCTCCAGTGGCGAAGGGCTTTGACAATGGTGAGGAGTTCTAGGTCGTAAATGTTGTAATTTCGTTCTGCTTCGTTTAGCATTGCTGAATAATACCCTATAGGGTGCTTGCGACCGTCATTTTTCTTCTGTAGGAGTACCGCACCTACCGTGAATCCTGACGCGTCAACCTCTAGCTCGAACTGGTCTTGTAAGTTAGGGTGTGCTAACACTGGTTCTTCAGTTACGAGTCGTTTGAGGGTCTTGAAGGCCCGATTTTCATCGTCTCCCCAGTTCCACTTGGCATCTTTCCTCGTTAATCAGTTGAGTGGTCGCGCGTGGGTTGCGAAACCTCGGATGAAAAGACAGTAAAAGTTGCAGAAGCCCAAAAATGACCGTACGTCCCTGACCTTAGTTGGTGTTGGCCAGTCTCTGATACCGCGAACTTTTACCAGGTCCATACGCGTTACCCCCCTTTCAAGGATTACCCCCAGGTAATCCATCCGAGGTTGATGGAAAAGGCATTTTTCGAGTTTGAAGTAGAGGTCGTGTTCCTGGGCGACGCGAAGAACGTCTGTCACTGCGGCGATGTGGTCAGCGGATGTAGCGCCCTCGCGTGTGGCAATGCCAATGTCATCCATGTAAACACGAATAACGGTACCACGGAGTTCGTGTTTTGTGATAGTATCACGATAGATGTGGTTCATCATTGTTTGGAAGGTGGCTGGCGAGTTGGTAAGACCGAAGAACATGACCGTCGGCTCAAAAAGGCCAAACTTGGTCTTGAAGGCTGCCTTTTCCTGATCACCGTCTCGTATGCGGATATTATTGTACCCCCAGCGAATATCGAGTTTCGTATAGATGTGAGCGTTGCTGAGGTCGTAAATGAGGTCTTGAATCAGGGGGAGTGGGTACTGATTTCGTATGGTGTATGAATTGATTGTACGATAGTCCTGCACAGGGCATAGTTTTCCGTCCTTCTTTTTGACAAAGAAGAATGATGATGCGTACGGGGAGATGGAGGGTCTTAGATACCCTTGCTGCAGTTTCTCATCTAGGAACTCCTTGAGTTTCCCTTCTTCTTCTTGCATTAGTGGGTATATTTTGCAGTCTATTGCCGAGGGAGTATTAGGCTTGAAGTCTATCGCGTGATCCCATGGCCTGGCAGGGGGGAATCGTTGTGATGCCTCTTCGCTGAAGAGTTGTTGAAAGGCGTGGTAGACTGCCGGCAGTTCTACGGGCTTCTCCTCTCCTTTTGCCTGAATGGCCAATTCTGTAGACGTAGTTGCTCGCAAGTACGTGTCTTCCTCGTCCAAT
The DNA here is from genome assembly GCA_025766275.1 of Lactarius indigo. Taxonomy (NCBI): domain Eukaryota; kingdom Fungi; phylum Basidiomycota; class Agaricomycetes; order Russulales; family Russulaceae; genus Lactarius; species Lactarius indigo. The sequence continues at coordinate 156,217 of JAFKAC010000032.1, forward strand.
TCGAGGACTATCGCCTCCTTTTCATTGTCAGTTAGAGTGGTCGCGATGACGGTATGACGATCCAGACTGTCCTGTGTGCTGATTACGACCGGCATGACCTTCTTGTGTATGACCGCGTCTCGCCAGTTAATGGTTGGCTTGTAGGTCGCCAACCAGGGGTAGCCTAGGACGATTTCTTCGGTTCCAAGGTTTGTGATGAGAAATCGCATGGTTCTATGATACCCGTTGGCGTATATGTCTAGATCGGTGAAGTGAGTGATGGACCCAGCTTTATTTTCTGTATTGTCTATGTTCCAGACTTTCCGTGGTTGGGTCAGCTGCTGGGCCCCTATACCCATTTTCTTGACGAAATTCAGATGTATGAAGTTGTCGGTGGCTCCTGAGTCCACCAACGCTCTTATGTCGGCCATTCGGTAATTCGTGCAAATCGAGACTGGAATTCGAAGAGAACGAAAGCACGTCATGATTACAGAATTACAGTTTAAAGCCCTCACCCAGGCCAATGGGTTCAGGCGCTCCGAAAACCCTCTTTCCCCCATAGATCCTGCAATATCAGGTCTTTCACTTCGTCGGGCGCGTTTGCAACTCCGGTGAGCCACTCTTTGGCGTGTTCTTCAGCTGTTTTGCTGGTCGAGGCAGCCTGTATCTGGGCTGGCGGTGACTCTTGCGTGTAGTAGTCGGTTTCCGTTGTTCGGACATTGGAAGGTCCGGGACTTTGTGGTCACCATTGCCGCGGCTGTCTAGGATGGGGGCAGTTTCGTGAGAGATGACCTGGTGCATTGCAGTTATAACACAACACCGTCCTTAGGTCTCGTCGCGACCCTCCCCTTCCTCGACCTCTGACTCCCGGCCCTCCTCTTGGCGGGAAGGGAGGTAGGTTGGTATACGGCGGTTTGCTGTAGTCGATTTCTTCCGATCCTGCCAGTCGCGCTTTTGTTCGGTCGGCGGAAGTGTCCATTGCCCATGGATTGGCAAGGTTCTGGGGGACGGTCCATCCGGCATTACCTGTCTTTTTTGGTTTGCTGTCTTTGTACTCGTCCACCCGTGCGCGGATGTGGATGTAATTGCGTTGCCTGTGAAGCGTCGCTCGCTTCCATTCGTTGAACGTTTCCGGCTCATCCAGATCGTAGGTTTTCTCGTAGAGTTTCTTGGGCAACCCCTTGGTAAAAAGGTCGATTGTTTGGGGGTCGTTGAGGCGGTATCCGGCTTTCCTAGCGGCTTCTTCGAACTCATTGACATACTTATCAATATCTCCGTCAACCATTTTGAGCCCCTTTCTGAGAAGTGCTTGAGCTTGTTCGCGTTCGAGGGTGTTGATGAACCTTTGGTTAAATCCTTCTGCCACCGCGTTCCACAAATCGCGTGTGTGCTGGTCTATTCCTCGTTGTATCTGCCAGTTGAGCCATTTGAGGTACGAAAGTACCCATTTGCTGACTGATATCCCCTTTATATAGGACAGGAATAGGAGACTTTGTCGGTAGTCGTTGCGCATAACAGGGGTGTCGAGGTTCATTCCCCAGTATACATGCCATTGCGTAAGGAATGAGTCCACTTTAGTACGATCTCCGTCGAAGATGGTGGGAGGTTCACCGGTTAGTTTTTCATGTCCATGTCCTCCCCCTCCTGCACCTCCACCACCGCCACCTCCTCCTTGATGAACAGACACATAAGAACTATACTCACAGTGGGACAAAGTACTGTGGTGAGATATAGAGGGTGACTGAGAAGCAGCACAGGAGGTGTCAAGCAAGTGAAGCAAGATAATAGTCTGGCACACAAACAGTGAGAACTGATGTTATACATTGAGGGAAGGGAGCTTACCTGGCACACAAACAGTGAGAACTGATGTGGACCAGGAGCATACATGCTACTCTACTTATACACTTTCTGGGAGTGACACTATACAAGGGATGTAACACTAGTCACGTACTACAAGACAGTTATTGTTCTACAAACGGACAAAGGAGTGGAAATTCTGAGAACAAGGACAGAAAGTACAAGGAGAGTCTAGAAGTAAGTGATATCATAATGACATCACAATAAAGATAACGCCGCAAAGAGAACAAAGGGAAGAGTACAATGAAAAGTCCAGAGTGTTCTACATGATGTCATTGTACATGATGTCATAGATAAGCTAAGAAGTCCGAGATTGTACAGATCATATAATCTAATCTACAGGTCCAATATATCTTATCTAAAGCAGTCCATATCTGCAAGTCCTTTAGAGCCGCTAAGTGCGCGTGGGCCACTTATCAACACTCCTGGGGGCCCTCCTTCTGGTGGGTTATTCGGGAGGTCAGGTGGGTTTCCTCCTCCTCCTGGGCGTCGGGGAAAGTCGTCTCTGGGTGGCCTTCCCCATCCTGGTGGGGGGTCTAACGGTATTCCTCGTCTTACCCCATCCCCTGACAGGGGATCTCCTTGGTCGGGTCCAATAGCCCGAAAGATTGCTGCGTCGTCTGCCGTCATACGGTGCCCTGTTTCAGGGTTAATGGGCATGAGATGCCGCTGTGACTCTTGTCTAATTGCTTCGGCCGCTTCTCGCGCCGCTTGTTCTCTGACGGTCATAATTTCTTCGGCTGTCATGGTGGTGGTTGCCATTTCTGCTGCCGGTGATCGTATGTGAATGACTTCTGGCTGGTCTGAAATATGTAGAGACTCAGCTTGTTGGATGGTGTATTGTTTGATAGGTCCGACACTTGCGGGTCAATTTTCTTCACTCTGTTCGTCCTCTTCAGTTTCTTCGCTAACTGCTTCTCCAGTGGAGTGTTCTCGCAACTGGCTGTCAATGGGTCCCCAATCGGCTTGTGAATTGAGCTCGCGTGCATCGATGTCGCACTGGTATTGTCTTCCTGCTGGCCTAATGATGTCCCAGTGGTGGTCTATAGGATTCCACGTAATTTCTACCCAGCACAGGTGGTCGAAATTGAACTCAACAGGTCTGAACCTTGTAGGTCCGTTGAATTCTACAAAGTATCCGGTTTCGTCTCCTCAGTCTCTCCACCTAGCTGCTCCTAGGAATCGGGTTGGTACGTTACGGTCTCCTCTTCGGTCTAGATGATAAGGACGGAAGCTCGTCCACTGGTCTCTGGTATTGATAGTCGCCACAGTGAATATCTTGGTCTTAATGTAACGCCGTCACGATGTTAGCTCGACTTGAGCTTGATAAGGCGACTCTATGACTTAGCTAATCCACGCTCAAAGGTGTATGGCTCAAAGGCGGGTTCTAGATGTACGCAGACACTAGGATCTTGGTGATACTCCTCCTTGGATGGAGGTACGACGGAAGAAACGACAAGACTGGAAGAGACAAGAAGTGACGATTGAAGAAGACCAAGATGGCGTGTCTTGGTCTTCTGCAGCTATCTTAAATACAAGACGAGCAGGCTTTCAAGCGCTGCTATGAGTCACCGTATCGTAGCGTCCAACGTATCGCGTAAGTAGCGCAATCCTAGTACTACTACTACCTGTACTAGGGTCGAGTCATCCCTCAACTCCTAACTCCTATCGTAAATGCCGAGTCCGTGACTAATCTACCTTACCGCCATAGTCACAACCGGTACAGTAAGGGTCCGATACAAGAACCGTAACAAACATGCAGAGCTGAGCAGAGCAGAGATCAGACTCCCGGGCTGTACTGCATTCCGGAATTCACGCTCCTGCTGTGCAAGACTGCTCGCACTACTTGCACTCGGGGCAGGGGGTTTCATGTCACGCGACATGGCTGGATCGACCTCCCTGTCGAGTTGGCACGCCTGCCACAAGCGAGCAAGATTCGCTTGTGAGATGAGGGGAGAGAGGTGTCGGAAGTCAGGGGACATGTCCCGCACAGACACGGGTATGTATCCAGGAACGATACCGTGGCTAAAGAATGTGTGGTCGACAATGTAACGCCGTCACGACGTTAGCTCGACTTGAGCTCGATAAGGCGACTTAGCTGGTCACGCTCAAAGGCGTATGGCTCGAAGGCGGGTTCTAGATGTACGCAGACACTAGGATCTTGGTAGTGGCGTTCCTTCTCGATAAGGACGCGGCGGAAGATAAGACGAAAAGAGACAAGAAGTGATGATTGAAGAAGACCAAGATGGCGTATCTTGGTCTTCCGCAGCTACCTTAAATACAGAAAGAGCAGGCTTTCAAGCGCTGCTATGAGTCACAGTAATGTAGCGTCCAACGTATCGCGTAAGTAACGCAATCCTAATACTACTACTACTAGTACTAGGATCGAGTCAGAGTCCAGTCAGCAATCACGCGCAATCTCCTATCGTACTACATCGTAAAGCCCTAAGGCCGTGAGTCCGTGACTAATCTACCTTACCGCCGTAGTCACAACCGGTACAGTAAGGGTTCAGTGCGCAAAACCGTAACATCACCCTCTCAGCGTGAGACCCCAGACTCACCGGAAGTCCCGCGCCGTCCACGTAGACTGTTCGTCGCTAATCCTCTCGAACACGTTGGCCCTCTCGAGCCGGTAAATGCAGTCCCTCTTGTCGTCCCTCGCCGACAGCCGCATAGCCTGGAGTTGGCGAATGCGGGCTGCGAGCCGCTCTTCTTCGTACGCGGCCGCACGGTAACGTGTTACTTCTGCCGTCAGGGACTCGTCCCCAATGCGGTTCAGTGCACGGTCCGTGATCTTGTCCGAAGCGAGGATGACCAGGTCCTCGTGAGCGATGAAGGCGCGTCCCGCAGCCGATAGCATCGGGTGAGCATAGAGGGGTTTGCCGTAAAGATGGGGGGAGCCGGGGATGAGCCCTAACACAAAGGGGTTCGCACCTCCAACGATTTGTATATGACTAGCGTTCCTCTCTACGCCGTCGGGTCCGGTGATGGGGAAATGAATGTAATGGGGCTGTCGATTCGCCCGGAACCCTTCAGGCGCAAGGACCTGCGCGGGGTCGTCGTCGTGCGTGATGGGGGTGTGAAGTGCGACGCCGGGCAGTCGCACACGTCCTCGAGACATGGCGGTTCCGTCGGTGTGGACGAGCCATGGGGTGATTCGGGGATTAGTAGGGTGGCTGTGCGTTCGAAGGAGGGGGTGTCTGACCGGGTAGTAATCCTCGTCGTCAGCGTGAGCTTCGTCGTGAGAGAGCGCTGCCTGCGCTGCCGCAACTCGCTCAATCTCCTCTGCGCCAAGCGCAACTGTTCGTCGGCCCACTCCTTCGCCACTCTCCGCCAATCCTCCGCTGCTTCTAACTCCTGTTGGATCTTCGAGGGGACGGTCGGCAGGGAGAATTCCCCGCGTGCCGATGAGGTTGTCACCTGGGGGGATGACGGCAATGGGTTCTCGATTGCCGTTGTCGTCTCGGAAGATGTGAGGGACGGCATGCTGCTGCTCGTCGTCGGGCTGGTGAGTCAGGTCGGGGAACCTCTGTAAGACATTAGCCCATTCTTGAGCGGTGATATGCCCCGCTCGCATGTTTGCAGGTGTGTACGGAGTGAGCTGGACCTGTTGAACCACGGTTTCTTCGTCGTCTTCGATGAGGTTGGCGGCGTCTTGTGCGACTTGGTCGAGGAGGATCGCCGTGGTGACATGTCTGAGAGGAGAGGTGGGCATAGACGTAGAAGTGGATCGAAGGTAGGAGCGATACTCTCCCTGACACTCCTCGTCCTCGCTTTTAAGTCTTCGTACGGCTGTTCGGGCCGCTTGATATGCCTCTATTGCTTCCGGGGTGAACACGTCGTCTTTGTCGACCCACTGATTCTCCGAGTCAGGGTACCCCTTCCATTTGATGAGATATTGGAGTTTCTTGCGGCGGCCGAAGTGCCGTGAGTCCAGAACGGCCTCGACTTCATATTCTTCTTCCCCCTCCACAAGATCCGGTGGCGGTCGAGGGAAATTTTCACCATGCATGGTTGTGCTCTTGTACGGTGTGAGAAGATCTATGTGAAACACCGGATGGATACTCCACTGTGTGGGAAGTTCGAGGCGGTAATTGTATGGGGACATCACCTGAACTACTTTAAACGGACCGTGGCGTCGCGCCGCAAGTTTTGCTGTAGGTTGATTGGTTCGAAGATGTTTTCCTTCTAACCACACTTGGTCACCTATTTGATATTTCGGGGTGTCTCGGTGTTTCACCCAACTGTCCTGGGCCCTCTTGATAAGAGTCTGGGCCAGCTGTCGCGCTTCCTTAAGCTGCGTGAGTCGGGTGATGACATTCGGAATGGGAGAGGGCTTATCCGTCCAATCGGCAGTCGGGTTGTAGCCCATGAGTAGCATGAACGGAGATTGTTTTGTGTGCTCATGGGGCCAATTGTTATGAGCGAATTCCGCTATGGGGAGATAGGCTGCCCAGTTATCTTGCCGCTCGTTAGCCCAGAATCGCAGGTACTGTTCCAGCCACTGATTGGTTCGTTCCGATTGTCCATCCGTCCGTGGGTGATACGCTGTTGAAATGTTCTGTTTGATACCCAGGATTCGGCATACTTCCTTAGTGAACTTGGACGTAAATCGAGGGTCGCGGTCGCTGATAATTTTGCGCGGTAGTCCGAATCGTTTGAAAACATGACTGACGTACAGGATGGCGGTTTCTTCTGCCGTAATTTCTTCGTTACACGGGATGAATATGGACGCCTTACTGCAGTCGTGGTCTGTAATGGTGAGGATGCTGTCATAGGATTGGGACGCTGGTAGCTTGGTAATGAAGTCCAACGCGATAGTGTGAAAGGGGGGAGCGTCCGTTACTGTAGTAATGGGGTGTAGTGGCACGCGGGTCGGTCTTGTATTGACCTTGTTCCGTTGGCAATCAGCGCATCCTACCACATATTCGTACACATCCCGCCGGAGGCGCGGCCACCAGTAGTGTCGTTCGACGATCCGCTGCGTTCTACTGATGCCGGGGTGTCCGTGGACGGGCAGGTCGTGATGGTCGTGTATTATGGCGCGGTATGCGGTCATAGGTCCAGTAATTACCAACTTTCCGTCCTTATACCATTCTCCTTCAATTTGCTTCAACTGGTGGGCGTCGACCCACGCCTTGATGATGGTTGGATCCTGGGTTCGTCTCGGTTGTTGCAACAGTGGATGTGTTTCCGAGGCGCGCGCGGCATTAGCGGCTCGTACAAAAACGTCCGGAGGTAGGACGACCACACCTTGGTTATCGTCTTCTCCCTGGTTATAGTCTGGCCGTCTGGATAGGGCATCCGCCCTGCCGTTGTTTTTCCCCTTAATGTGATGGATCTCGAAGTCGTATTCCATCAACTCTAGCACTTCTCGGGCGACCCTTCGGCTGATCTTTTGCGGAGTTTTCCAATATTGGAGGTTGAGGTGGTCGGAGAATATCTTGATTTTGTGTGGGGATCCTGCGAGTAGGGGTCTCCAATGCCGAAGGGCCTTGACGATGGCGAGAAGTTCCAGGTCATAGATATCATAATTTCGCTCGGCTTCATTGAGCGTTGCCGAGTAGTATCCTATTGGGTGCTTGCGACCGTCATTTTTCTTCTGCAAGAGTACCACACCTACCGCGAATCCCGACGCATCAACTTCTAGTTCGAACTGTTCTTGTAAGTCAGGGTGCGCCAGCACGGGCTCTTCGGTTACAAGACGTTTGAGGGTTTTGAATGCGCGGTCTTCGTCATCTCCCCATTTCCATTCGGCATCCTTCCTCGTCAGTCGGTTAAGTGGTCGTGCGTGAGTTGCGAAACTTCGGATGAAGAGGCAGTAAAAGTTACAGAACCCCAAAAATGATCGTACGTCCCTGACTTTGGTTGGCGTTGGCCAATCCTTGATGCCACGAACCTTTACCGGGTCCATACGTGTCACCCCCTTTTCAAGGATTACCCCCAGGTAATCCATCCGAGGCTGGTGAAACAGGCACTTTTCGAGCTTGAAGTAAAGGTCGTGGTCTTGGGCAACGCGAAGGACATCCGTGACCGCTGCAACATGGTCGGCAGATGTAGAACCTTCGCGTGTGGCGATGCCGATATCGTCCATATAGACCCGAATGATTGTGCCCCGAAGTTCATGCTTGGCAATGGTGTCGCGATAGATATGGTTCATCATGGTTTGGAAGGTTGCCGGTGAGTTGGTGAGCCCAAAGAACATGACTGTTGGTTCAAAGAGTCCGAACTTGGTTTTGAATGTGGCCTTCTCCTGATCACCGTCGCGTATGCGGATATTGTTGTATCCCCAGCGAATATCGAGCTTCGTATAGATGTAAGCGTTGCTAAGGTCGTAGATGAGGTCTTGGATCAGGGGAAGTGGGTATTGATTGCGTATGGTGTGTGAGTTGATGATGCGGTAGTCCTGCACGGGGCGTAGTTTTCCATCCTTCTTTTTAACGAAGAAGAATGACGATGCGTACGGGGAGATTGAGGGGTGAAGATATCCTTGCTGAAGCTTTTCGTCCAAGAATTCCTTAAGTTTCCCTTCCTCCTCCTGCATCAACGGGTATATCTTGCAGTCGATCGCGGAGGGTGTGCCGGGCTTAAAGTCGATTGCGTGATCCCATGGTCGGGCAGGGGGGAATCGTTGGGATGCTTCTTCGCTGAAGAGCTTCTGAAAAGCTTGATATACCGCCGGCAGTTCTGTAGGTTTCTCCTCCGTCTTCGCTTTGATGGCCAATTCGGTAGATGTGGTCGCCCGCAAGTACGTGTCTTCTTCGTCCATATCTAGGATGATTGCTTCCTTTTGTTCGTTAGTGAGGGCGGACGCGATAACCGTATAACGGTTCAGACTGTCCTGTGTACTGATCACGATGGGCATGACGTCCTCGTGTATGACCACGTCTCTCCAGTTGATGGTCGGTTCATATGTCGCTAGCCAGGGATATCCCAGAACGACATCCTCACTTCCGAGGTCCGTGATAAGGAAGCGCATGGTCCTGTGATACCCTTTGGCATATACGTCTAAGTCGGTGAAGTGAGTGATAGACCCAGCTTTGTTCTCGGTGTTGTCTATATTCCAAATTTTTCGCGGCTGGGTCAAGGATTGGGTACCTATGCCCATTCTTGCTGCGAAGTTGGGATGCATGAAGTTGTCGGTGGCTCCGGAGTCCACCAATGCTCTTATGTCGGCCATTCGGTAATTCGTGCGAATCGAGACTGGAATTCGAAGGGAGCGAAAGCGCGTCATGATTACAGAATTACAATTTAAAGCCCTCACCCAGGCCGATGGGTTCAGGCGCTCCGAAAACCCTCTTTTCCCCATAAGTCCTGCAGTATCAAGTCTTTTACTTCGTCTGGTGCGTTTGCGACTCCGGTGAGCCATTCCTTGGCACGTTCTTCCGCTGTTTTACTAGTGGAAGCGGCCTGTATTTGGGCTGGCGGCGGTTCTTGCGTGTAGTAATCGGTTTCTGTCGCGCACACGTTTGAAGGTCCCACATTCTGCGTTTGCCACTGCCGCGGTTGTCTGGGATGGGGGCAGTTTCGTGAGAGGTGACCCGGTGCGTTACAATTGTAACACAATACTGTCCTGAGATCTCGTCGTGACCCCCCTCTTCCTCGTCCTCTCACCCCTGGTCCTCCTCTCGGCGGGAAGGGGGGTTGGTTCGTATATGGTGGCTTGCCGTAATCGATCTCCTCCGACCCTGCCAACTGTGCTTTCGCTCGGTCGGCCGAGGTATCCATTGCCCATGGGTTTGCGAGGTTTTGCGGGACAGTCCACCCAGCGTTGCCTGTCTTCTTCGGCTTTGTATCTTTGTATTCATCCACTCTAGCTCGAATGTGGATGTAATTGCGTTGCCGACGGAGTGTCGCTCGCTTCCACTCGTCGAAAGTTTCTGGTTCGTCTAGATCGTAGGTCTTCTCGTATAATTTCTTGGGTAGTCCTTTTGTGAATAAGTTGATGGTCTGGGGGTCGTTAAGGCGATAGCCAGCTTTTCTAGCGGCTTCTTCGAATTCGTTGACATATTTGTTGATGTCCCCGTCCACCATTTTAAGCCCCTTTCTCAACAGGGCTTGAGCTTGTTCTCGTTCGAGGGTATTGACGAACTTTTGGTTGAAACCCTCTGCTACTGCATTCCACAAATCCCTCGTATATTGATCGATCCCTCGTTGTATTTGTCGGTTGAGCCACTTGAGGTATGAGAGTACCCATTCGCTGACCGATGCCCCCTTGATGTAGGAAAGGAAGAGGAGGCATCGTCGATAGTCGTTACGCATAACGGGGGTGTCGAGGTTCATGCCCCAATATACGTGCCATTGCGTGAGGAATGAGTCGACCTTAGTGCGATCTCCGTCAAAAATAGTGGGAGGTTCACCGGTTAGTTTTTCGTGCCCTCCTCCGCCTCCACCTGGTGGGCCTCCTCCTCCGCCTGGTGGGCCTCCTCCTCCACCTGGTGGGTTATTTGGAATATCTGGTGGACCCCCTCCTCCTCCTGGTCGTCGGGGAAAGTCGTCTCCGGGTGGTCCTCCCCATCCTGGTGGAGGGTCTAACGGTATTCCCCGTCTTCCTCCTTCTCCTGATGGAGGATCTCCTTGATCTGGCCCGATGGCTCGAAAGATTGCTGCGTCGTCTGCAGTCATGCGATGTCCTGTTTCAGGATTGATGGGCATGAGATTCTGTTGCGACTCTTGTCTGATTGCTTCGGCTGCTTCTCGTGCTGCCTGCTCTCTGACGGTTATGATTTCTTCGGCTGTCATGGTGGTAGTTGCCATTTCTACCGCCGGTGATTGTACGTGAATGACTTCTGGCTGGTCTGAAATATGAAGAGACTCAGCTTGTTGGATGGTGTATTGTTCGATAGGTCCGACACTCGCGGGTCGATTTTCTTCGCTTTGCTCGTCTTCCTCGGTTTCTTCACTGACTGCTTCTCCCGTAGAGTGTTCTTGTAGCTGGCCGTCAATGGGCCCCCAGTCGGCTCGTGAATTGAGCTCACGCGCGTTGATGTCGCACTGGTACTGTCTTCCCGCTGGTCTTATGACGTCCCAGCGATGATCTATGGGGTTCCACGTAATCTCTACCCAACACAGATGGTCGAAATTGAACTCAACAGGTCGGAACCTTGTAGGTCCGTTAAATTCGACAAAATACCCCGTTTCGTCTCCTCGGTCTCTCCACCGGGCTGCTCCCAGGAATCGGGTTGGTACGTTGCGGTCTCCTCTTCGCTCCAAGTAGTAGGGACGGAAGTTCGTCCACTGGTCTCGGGTGTTGACAGTCGCCACGATTAGAATATCTTGGTCTTAATGTAACGCCGTCACGACGTTAGCTCGACTTGAGCTCGATAAGGCGACTTAGCTGGTCACGCTCAAAGGCGTATGGCTCGAAGGCGGGTTCTAGATGTACGCAGACACTAGGATCTTGGTAGTGGCGTTCCTTCTCGATAAGGACGCGGCGGAAGATAAGACGAAAAGAGACAAGAAGTGACGATTGAAGAAGACCAAGATGGCGTATCTTGGTCTTCCGCAGCTACCTTAAATACAGAAAGAGCAGGCTTTCAAGCGCTGCTATGAGTCACAGTAATGTAGCGTCCAACGTATCGCGTAAGTAATGCAATCCTAATACTACTACTACTAGTACTAGGATCGAGTCAGAGTCCAGTCAGCAATCACGCGCAATCTCCTATCGTACTACATCGTAAAGCCCTAAGGCCGTGAGTCCGTGACTAATCTACCTTACCGCCGTAGTCACAACCGGTACAGTAAGGGTTCAGTGCGCAAAACCGTAACAGACAATGTCATGCAACAAGGGCCGTTCTTGAGGGTTGGGTGTGAGTATCTGCTGCATGAGTTCACGGGCGTCGAGTGATACATCTCGGTGTGAAGGGAACTCATATTGGTTGTTGCGGATACGCCTGCGCAGAGTTGAGGTCAGGTCGCTAGTAGGAATACCTGCGAGCTTACTGATATACCTCTTTGACATCTTTAGTTTGGAACGGAGGACGGCCGACAACGAATGTGTACAAAATGACACTGATCGACCAGATGTCAACTTCAAAACTGTGTCTGTTCGCAGTGTCGAACAATACCTCTGGCGCAATATAGTTGGGTGTGCCGCAGATGGTCTTCTTCCGCTCCCCAGGGCTCTCGATAAGCGCGGCCAGACCAAAGTCGCCAACTTTGATGTTCATGTCTGCGTCAAGGAAAAGATTGCCGAGCTTAAGGTCATGGTGGATGACCTGATGTGTGTGCATATAGTGGCAGGCACCAATGAGTTGCACCATGAAGAACCGTGCCTCTGGCTCTGTGAAGACGTGGCGACGGTGGAGCATGCCCATGAGAGAGCCGCTGGGACAAAGCTCAAGGGTCATGTATACGTTCTCAACATCCTCGAAGCAATCTATGAACTGGATGATGTTGGGGTGGTCTAATGCTTTGTGGATTTCGATTTCTGCGTAAAGATGGGACCTGTTTAGTATCTGATAACAATCTGGGTATGGTGAGCATGCACCTTGGTTTTAGCTTTCTTGGTCTTGAGCAAGCTCTTCGTCATGACCTTACAGGCAAGGCGGTTGTCGCGGGAATCTCTAACTTGATACACTCTAGCGAAACCGCCCTGTAAGGTTAGGGTAGGTGAGAAACAGAGAGTGCTGAGAGAAGTAGGTGCTGACCTCTCTGAGGAAAGACATTCTTTGATATCGCAGAGAACCTGTTTTGTCTTGGATGACTTGGGGTGGCAAAGGGAGCTGAACTTTGGCATTCTGGCGAGGCAAGGGGAGTAATGGTTTCTTTTCATAGGTCGCTGGCTTCGGTGGGACCTCAGGAGGAACGTGGTTATTGATAGCGTTAGATAAGGGGTTGCGCCGATGGGTGGTCATTGAGGTGGCTGGTGGGGGGATCAGAGTGAGACGAGCGTGATGGAGATGAGCGTTCATTTGTCACAGAGGCCTAACACCAGAGACAACTAGAGAGAAGAATTGGGACTTGCTGGTCGACACCTTGCGCATTGTTGAGCAAGTTAAAGTTAAAGTAAAACAAGTCTGTTATGATCCGACGCTTCGGACCTCAGCCACAGTATGTCTCCACCCTGCCTTTCCACTTCTGTACTATACATTGTTACCAAAGGAGCTACTCTTACCAGTGGCGTTGTTTCTCTTGATCCAAACTTCTGCTTACTCCGTTTAGTCTCTTTGATATTGTGTGGGCTTGTGTTCATGTTGTTTGGAACCCTGTCCTATATAAACCTGTACCATAGACCGTAGGAAGCCAGACTTGGCTTCGTTTGCAATCTAGCAACCTTGCCTCCATACTTTGGTGTGACCTTGCCTTATCCCTCTCTTCTTGTGCATCCCCTACCTCAGTCCCTAACTCGGACACTTCGAAGTCTTTGCAGTTGAACTATATCAACGTGTTACACCTGTTAAACTCTGTGCACTAGCAAGATTAAGTGTAGAGAAGTGTTAGACACTTCGGACGAGGAGTCCTACATTACAGAGTAGTGCTGCACCTTGTGCCACACTTTTACCACTCGTATTTCATAGCAATAAGACAACAGAGGTCTTCGCTTGATACTTGTGTGATTCAGAACCTCTAGAACCCACGCCCCTGCTAGGGCGTAACATAAGCCAAGTCTACAACTCCCAACACACCCAAGACACTACTGCCACACAGCAGAGTGGGTGACGATCCAAGAGGACGCATCAGCCAACAACCAGACACTCCACAGAACCCAGAAACGACAGCATAGCCGGGTGACGGATCCTCCTTGACACAAGAGGCCGCATCAGCCATCCCCTTACACAAATCAGCACCCAAGACAGACCACAATCATGGCTAGCATCAGTGTCACCTTTGAATCAGACAACGATTGGACCCCAGTCACAACCAGAACACAAGACAACCTCCCACACCACGTTAAAAGCAGCCAACTAGGAAGAGGAGCTCGCTGGGCCACAACACCAAACAGACCACCTTGCTACAAGTGCCTCATCAAAGGCGAACTCAGACTAGTAGAATTCATCAACAATAACTGGTACATCCTCCGATACTTTCAGAACACATACCATACCAGAGCCATAAACATCACACCAAAAAGATTCGCTGAAGGACTAGGCTGGTGGAACGAAGAGGATGAACAGAACCCAGAAACACCCACACAACAATCATCCTCAGCACCAAGAAACACTAGGGGAACATACGGACTACAACAAGACTCATCAGAAGAAGAACCCAGCTCAGACGGAGTGGAATCACACTCAGAACCATCTCACTCCTCAGGACACCGCTTAGACATCACAGTACCCACACAAGCTTCGTCACAAGCCAGCCCCACCATCCCTATTTGGATAGAACCATCCCCAGCGGAAGAAGGATTCCCAACCCCACTACCACCAATCAGATTGCCCTCCCCAGTTGAACCACCCCAGATCCCCATCACACCACAGCCAACACCCATCATGTCAGCTATAAACGCCACAGGCACTGGCACAGGTACTGGCTCAAGCACCGGAACAGGGGGAACACCAACAACAAACTCAGGAGGACTCAAAGGAGCACCCCCTACTCCGTTCACTGGAGACAGAACAGAGAGTGGTCAGTTCAAAAGAGAACTACTGCGATACATCAAGTTGAACAGTGAAAATGAACTCATCAAAGAACCTTATGCACGAGTACTATTCGCTCTTAAAATGTTCAAAGGACCCGGTGTACAACTATGGGTCAACCAAACCGAAGATGACATGGAAGCAGCACTAGCAGACCCCACCAAAGCCCTCACCAAAAACAGCAAAGACCTTTGGGACGGTTTTCTTGACACCTTCGACAGAGACTGGACCGACACCCTAAACAAAGAAAGAGCCTACCAGAAGCTCATCAGTCTGACGATGCAGGGTGGAGCATTGGACAGTTACATCCTCGACTTCAAACACCTTGCAGGAATAGCAGGATGGGCAAGAGATGCCCCTGGAACGGTGGAATTCTTCAAAAGAGGATTACCCACAGGACTGTATCGTGCTTGCCTTATGCGAACCACTATTCCAAACACCATGGACGAGTGGCAGACCGCTGCCAGAGCAGAACATCAACATTGGAAGCTGCTAAAAGCCAGACCAGGGAATAGAAACCCAGGGCCAACCCAGAACGTCCACCAAGGACGACCAAAGCGAGACCCAAATGTGATGGATGTAGATGCCACCACCTCCACCCCCTTTAAGAAGCTTACCGAAGAAGAAAAGAAAGCCCTCATGAAAGAAGGCCGCTGCTTCAAGTGTAGACAGCAAGGACACATGGCTAGGAACTGTCAACGACAAAACACCACCAACCAAACCAAAGCCAGAGCCACAGACACCCAAGAAGCGGACACTGCACCCCCATACACCCCAGAAGCAAGCACCTCATCAGTAGCCACTACCACAACCGAAGACAAAGTCCGACAAGCCCATGCACTTGTCCAAGGCATGACTGAGGACGAAAAGAGATGCTACTATGCCTTAGACCAGGATTTTTGCGATGCCGACCTGTGAGAGCTGACAGGGAGGCCAATTCAATGTATAGTGTTCGAGATAGTGCTATGACAATCAAAGTCCTCGTTCGCCTTTACTACAAAGAAGCTCGCATAAATGTGCTGCTAGACAGCGGTGCAACAGACAACCTAATCGACCGAAATCTGATCCAAAAACTTGGACTAGGAACCACTCCTTTAAAACCACCCAGATTGGTCCAAAATGTAGATGGATCGCTAAACAAAGACGGCACCATGATGGAAACATGCCAGCTATGGATGAAAAGAGGAGAAGAGGAAACTCCTTTCCAATTCTTCGTGACCAGCCTAGGAGAAGACAGAATGATCTTTGGATACCCCTGGTTTGAACACGAAAACCCAGACATAGACTGGAAGAAACAAGAGCTGAAAGGAGAAGCAGTCACCATCCTGACAGGAGGGTACCGCTTCCGAAGAAAGCGACACCAAGAAGCAAAAGCGGCAGCAACCAAAACAACCTTTGACCCAGTAAAGGAAACCGCAATCCCAGAAGAATACCAGTGCCACAACAAAGTATTCTCAGATGAAGAAGCACAGTGCTTTCCCCCAGAAAGAGAAGAAGACCATCCCATCACACTGCGACCAGATGCACCTAACAAGATCAATTGCAAAATCTACCCCTTGACTCCAGAAGAAGACAAGGAGTTAAAAGCATATCTTGACGAAAACATAGCAAAAGGATACATCTATGAAGGAAGCTCCCCCTATGCTTCCTCCTTCTTCTTCAGAAAGAAAACAGATGGAGGGTTGCGCCCCATCCTGGACTACAGACCCCTAAATACTTGGACAATAAAAGACACTTATCCACTACCTCTCATCTCTGACATCCTGACCAACTTAAATGGGAAAACACTGTTCTCAAAGTTCGACATCAGATGGGGGTACCATAACATCCGCATAAAGGAGGAAGACCAGTGGAAGGCAGCCTTCAAGACACCAAGGGGACTGTTCATCCCTCGAGTCATGACCTTCGGCCTTACAAATGCACCAGCCACCTTTGCAAGAACCATGAGCAGAATACTCCGACCACTCATGGACAAATACCCCAGAGAACTATTTGTGTACATGGACGATGTCCTGATAGCCACAGAAGAAGATACAGAGCGCCACAGACAAATTGTACACAAATTCTTGGAAATCTGTGAAAAGGAATCTTATTTCCTCAAAGCGTCGAAATGCATGTTCGAACAAAGAAAGATCCACTACCTAGGCATTGTCATCGATGGGTCTCAGATCAAAATCGACCCAAAGAAGGTAGAAGGACTAAAAGACTGGCCAAGAGACATCAAGTCAGTCAAACAAGCAAGAAGCATGTTGGGGACACTAAGTTATCAGCGACCCTTCATCCCCAACTTTGCTCACTTAGCAAGACCCATCACGGACACAATAAAGACATCAGAAGGACCCTTCAGATGGACAAAAGAAGCAGCAGAAGCCTTAGAAACTCTCATCACGCTTGTGTGCAAAGACCCCATCTTATGTCAACCAGATATGGACAAACCTTTCGAACTAGAAGTAGATGCCTCCACTTTCGCCACAGGGGCAATCTTAACACAAAGAGACAGCTAAAACAAACCACAAGCTGTGGGATACTTCTCCAAATCATTTTTAGAAGCGGAGCGCAACTATGACATCCATGACAGAGAACTCCTGGCAGTAATCAGAGGGTTAGAACACTGGAGACACCTTCTTTTAGGGTCCCCCCACGAAATCACAGTGTTTACAGACCACAAAAACCTAGAATATTATCGCCACCCTCAACAAATCAATAGGAGAGTGGCGCATTACATCCCCAGACTTGCAGACTATCACATCAAACTTCACCACAAACCTGGACCCCAGAACCATGCAGATGCCCTGTCAAGACGCCCTGACCATGACACCGGAGCAGGGGATAACACCGATGTGGTGGTCCTGACCCCAACTATCTTCGCAAACTCCGCTCTCTCCATAAGGATAGATGACCAGGTCATGGCACACCAATTAGACCACCAAGACACTCTGGACGAGTGGGCTGCCCCCTTCCACCTAGTAAAACAAGGCAAACACTGGTGGAGGCAACAAACTGGTGGTTGTGGACAACACACCGCTAAAGAGGGGGGTAATTTCCCTGTTTCATGATACAAAAACAGCTGGACACCCCGGAATAACAAAGACCTTGTGGTTAGTGTCACAAGATTTTTGGTGGCCAAACATGAAAGACGACATATCCGCATATATAAAGGGCTGTGCCACATGCCAATCAAACAAGAACTTCCCTGGGAACCTGAAACCACCGATATTCCCCATCAAGACTAACCCAGAAGCACTCCCTTTTGAAACCATCGCCCTAGATTTCATCACGAAACTACCCCAATCAGAAGGCAATGACACAATTCTCACCATCACGGATCATGACTGTTCCAAAGCAGCCTTCTTTATCCCATGTAGCGAAACAATAGACGCAGAAGGAGTGGCAAAACTCTATGCCAAAACTGTCCTGCCACACTATGGATTACCAAGAAGGGTCATCTCCGACAGAGACCCCAGATTCACTGCAAAGTTCATCAAAGAACTATGCAGGGTGCTCGACATAGAACAAAATATCAGCACAGCATACCACCCACAAACAGATGGACAATCAGAGTGAACAAACCAGTGGTTAGAACAGTACCTCTGGATGTTCATAAACCACCAACAAGACAATTGGACGGAGCTACTACCACTGGCACAGTACACCCACAACTCTTGGCCAAGCGCAACCACTAAAAAGGCACCTTATGAACTAATTCTTGGATACATCCCAAGAGTACACCAACCAGAAAGAACGGCCACAGTACCAGGAACACAAGAAAGACTGGAGCGGATCCAAGAAGCCAGAAGGACCGCCCAAGCAGCGATTACCCATGCACAGTCCCTCTACAAAGGATCCTCTCACTTTGAACAACACACAGAAGGAGATAGTGTGTGGCTGGATGCCAGGAACTTGAAAACAACGCACCCTAGTTTCAAGTTAGCCCCAAAAAGATATGGACCCTTCAGGGTCACAAAGAAGATCTCCACCACCACATATGCCCTGAAACTTCCCCATCAGTGGTGGATCCACCCAGTATTCCATGCGTCCCTCCTGATGCCATACAAAGAAACCTCCATACATGGAAAGAACTTCACGGAGCCACCCCCAGATCTAGTAGATGGAGAACAGGAGTGGGAAGTTGAGAAAATACTAGAAACAAGACGCCACAGGAACCAGTTACAGTTCCTAATCAAGTGGAAAGGATACTCCGATGCACACAATAGCTGGGAACCAGAAAAGAACCTCAACACCCCAGAACTTATTCAGGAACATTTTGAAAGCAACCCCAGAAGTGAAGGAGCAAAACAGTGGTTAAAACAAAAGGAAGTAACAATACGAACAGTAACCACCTTCCCCACTAGCTTCCTCACCATGCCCTCTCGCTCCTCCTCTGTAGAACGCCTCGTTGCTCGTGCCATGGAAAGAGGCTCCTTTGATGAAACACCCTCTGTCACACCCTCCTCTGGCTATTCTCCCTTCCCAGCACGACCCCCTTCCTTGCCTTCACTCATCCAAGAACCACAGCCCATCGATCCCACTATGCCCAGCGTCATAGAAACAGAAGGAGGAGGAATAGCCCTTCGCGTTCCCCCTCCTGGACACACAGCTCCCCCTACTCCAGAGATACACCGACCTATCACCTCCCCCCCTGATCCTAGAGTGGCTATAGCTCGCCTCAGCAAAATAGTTAACGACCCAATCATGGACGCACTCCCCATTGACTATGAAAGGATGAACATCACCGCTGAAGAAGATGACGACCCTGGCTACCCCTTCTTCTTGAATGATGTTATGGTACGGACTTTACTGCAGGAAGTGTACGACTCATGGCTGGTTATGACTACGGCCCGACGTGTCATTAGTCATGGACTTTTACATCGTATCAGTCAGCATGTAGTTAGCATGTGATTCGTGACTCATGTATGACTCATTCCTAGGATAGCTGTACTAGGGTTCGAGCTAGTTACGCTACTGGATAGGTTACCTTCTAGCAGCGCTTCAAAGCCCGCGCGTATCTGTATAAGTAGTTGTCTTAGAAGACCAAGAGTCTCCATCTTGGTCTTCTTCAATCCACCATTTGCCTCGCCTCTTGCCTTAGTCCCGGACTAAGAGTACTTCCGCTGCTATCCACCAAGGGATAGTACTTCTTCATCCTTGCTGCAGTGTGTGCCAGTGAGCCCCTGTTCAGTTCGCATTGGGTTGACACCAGTCCCCATTTGCCTAGTCTTCGCTAAGTCGATTACACCTATCTTGAGTCCAAGTTGGACTAATGCTGGTGGAGCGTAACATTAAGACCAAGATCCCCATCGTGGCGTACTCGACCAGAGATCAGTGGACGTCTTTCCGTCCTTATCATATTAACCGAAGAGGAGATTGCAACGTACCAACAAGATTCCTAGGAGCAGCCCAGTGGAGGGAACGAGAAGAAGATACTGGATACTTCATAGAGTTCAACGGTCCAAACCATTTTCGACCTGTTGAGTTTAATTTTGAACACCTCTGTTGGACTGAGGTTACTTGGAACCCCATAGATCGTCGCTGGGATATAGTGCGACCAGCAGGAAGAAATTACAACTGCGACATCGACACATGAGAGCTTAATAGCCGTGCAGACTACGGCCCTATCAACAGGCAAGCACAAGAACATACTGACGAAGGAATCAGTGGGGAAGAAGCATCCGATAGCCAGCAATCACCAAGCTGAGGAACTACGCCAGCAGAAGACGCCAGTCTAGGAGCATTGGCGAACACATCATACAACGAACTGAGTCTCTAACCATTCATCAACCCGAACCGGAAGTAATCCACATTCACAGCCCAGCAATCGCAATGGCTACCGCCACCATTACACAGGAAGAGATACAACCACTACTCACCACGGAAGAAAGGGATCAGATAGCCCTAGAAGAACAAAGACACATCGCCGAAGAATCGCGAGCCAATCTGGCTCCTATCAACCCCTACACTGGTCATCGAATGACCGACAATGACGTAGCAATTCATCGAGCCATCAGGCCAGATGTAGCCGACCCCCCTAGTGGAGGAGGCGGACCTCCTGGTGACCTACCAGGAGGAGGACCGCCACCACGGGGGCACGGATTTGGAGGATTCCCTGGAGGGTTCCCTGGCGGACCACCAGGAGGAGGACACCCTGGAGGAGGATTACCAGGTGCAGGTCCCATCGCTCCCCCTCCGAATAGTAAACTAGCAGGTGAAGCACCAACAGTATTCGACAGAGAACGTGCAAAAGTCAAAGCATTCCTCACTCAATGGCACGTCTACTGGGGCATTGTCACGAACTACCTGCTACATTTCCTTTCTTGTCCTTATCTGATCCATCTCCTGTTACCTTTTCTTGAACCTATGCTTCTCTGTTATCTGATTGTTCTAGCACCTTCTGTGCTATTCTTGTCCACCCTTCTCCTGCCTTGCTGGCATGACACCATCTTGCACGACGTTGACACCATCTTGCCAGCACATTATTCTATCTATAGCAACCAGTAGCACTATGCGCTCAGGCGCAATCCTGTACTATATAAGGAACCCTGTAGTGTGCCTTAGCTCCTTAGCTTTGGCTTAATCAATCATCTGCGTTGTATCTCCATTGACTCCTTGAGTGCTTCAGTCCCTTCAGCACTCAAGTCCTTGACCCTGAACCCTTGCCCCTTGACCCTTATTTCCTTTGGGTCATTTCCCCTCTCAGCCTCTGTGCAGGCTTCCCCTTGACTTCGCTCTCATCCTCCTCCTGTCTTACTGGTCAGCCCAGTGACACGTGACCTTTGGACTTAGGCCTCCGCGCTCGTCCATTGCTACAGACTCAGTCACCTTAGCACAAGGGGCTGTTACAGAAGGACCTTCCCACCTTAGCACAGGGGGATTGCCACAGACTCAGCTACCTTGGTACAGGGGCTGTTACAGAGGACCTTAGGAGTCGTTGCACACAGTGCCGATCCGACTTGGCTGTCAACTGCCACGTGACAGGAAGCCATTACAGAAGACCACGCCCCCGCAGAGGCGTGACAGGCATGAATGCAGATGAAGGCATCATGGCCACCCCATATCGATGGGCCCTTCTTTTTTTATCATACATCAAGGGTGTCAATGTTAGCGAATGGGTATTGGCGATGCTCACCTGGCTCAATGGCCAGATACAAACAGGAATACCCCGAACAAGTGAAGGACTGTGGAACAAAGTCACGTGCAGTTTTATGCAGCGCTTTAGGAACACAATGGAGCAAGAACAAGCCCAATACGAGTTGAAGAAGGGCTTAAAATGATTGGGGGCAATCTAGATGAGTATTGTACCCAATTCGAACAGCTAGTGCGACGCGCACAATATCGGCTTGACGACTCCCAGACGCTCGATCTATTTGCAAGTGGACTACCCACCGACCTGTACTCTAAAGTGTACACCCTCGACTCTCCACACAACTATCGCGAATGGAAAGAAGCAGCCACCACTCGCCAACAACAATACATGCATCTTAAAGCGATGCTCAACAAAGGGGCGCCACAAAAACAAGAAAGATCACAGCGATAACGTCCCTGGCAAGGACTGCCCAGAAGTTCTTGGCAACCCCGAAACCTTCCTAGAGACCCGAACGCGATGGACACATCTGCCGACCACATCCGGGGGCGACTAACAGGAGCCGAAGACATACTTGCTCCTCACCCCCCATATCGACCAAGGGGAGGGTTTTTGCAGAGAGGGGGAGGGTGTAACAATCAAAGGCCAGTCACTTGTTACAATTGTGGAAAGGACGGACACATGGCCCGTGATTGCAGACAACCACGGAGGGATTATCAATCCCAAGCATCTACCAGTCGGTATATCGACACCGACTATCATCAGCAAGAACCTGAAGTCGCCACTAGAGCAGTTCAAGAAACACCCCCTCAACAGCGTGCCAGCGACTGGCTTAACGGAGTAGCAGGAGAATCGGACGATGTCAAGGACATTATCCTCCAACAGTTGTGGAAGAAGGAGGGTTTTCAGGACGCCTGAACCCATCGGCCTGGGTGAGGGCAGTTAATTGTAACAGTGTAATCATGACTCGCTATCGTTCTATGAGAGTTCCAGTATCGATTCGCACCAGTTACGCAATGGCCGACATAAGAGCGTTGGTTGACTCCGGAGCAACTCACTGCTTCATAAGACCCTCCTTTGTGAAAAGGATGGGACTTGGGGTCAAACCACTCGATGTTCCAAAAAAGATATGGAACATTGATAATACAGAAAACAAGTCGGGACATATCACTCATTATACCGATGTTGATGTCCAGACTAAAGGAATCCACAAGGAAATCCGCTTTCTCATCACAGACATTGGCAACGAAGACATTGTACTAGGATACCCATGGCTCGCTATTTACGACCTGCATATCAAATGGTCGCAAGCAGCCATACATGAAGACATGCTCCCTATCATCATTCGATCAGTCAATCCCTACATCAAAACAGCATCAGTTGTCGCAGCAACCACCATTCAAAATGACGATTATGAAATCGTACACTCTTGTGTCGTCACAGATGAACAACGGGAACAATTCGAAGATGAATGCCGAATTAGAGCCACTGCTACTGACCTCGCTATCGCCGCTCAACAATACATTACTAAAGCTGAGTTACCTCCCGAGTATTGTGAATTTGAACGCCTCTTCAGTGAAGAAGCGTCGGACAGGTTTCCACCCAGCAGGCCCTGGGATCACGCCATCGAATTCAAGCCAGGGACAGCCGACACAATTGATTGCAAAATATACCCCATGACACAAGAAGAAGACAAAAAGCTATGCGAGTGGATTAACGAACAACTGAAAAAGGGGTATATCAGACCCTCTAAATCCCCATACGCTTCCTCTTTCTTCTTTATCAAGAAAAAAGATGGGAAGTTACGACCCGTCCAAGACTATCGAAAAATCACAGCCAATGATCCAGCATGACTTCCATAACTGATGGGCCAACCGATGGTGAGAATCTTTGATATGTCATGGGCCAGCTGACGTCGGCCGACAGCAAAGAATCTCCCAAGACTCATGAGTCAACCGACATCGGCTTGGACAGACAAAATGTATAAATATCTCCAAGTCCGAGAACATATCTCGGACGGATAGTTAAGAACCACATCCAAGAATGTATCTCGGACAGATGGCTAAGAACCATGTCTGAGAATGTATCTTGGCCAGATGGTGAAGATACCTCGGACATGTACCAGACCAATATGTCCAAGATTATGTTCACATACTGGAGGGTATGAACATGTATGGGTGTCCGAGATATCTAGGACATGTTACGGACCAATAGGTCCGAGATTATATAGGTGTATTGGAGGGTATTAACATGTATGGGTGTCCAAGATATCTCGGACATGCTTCGGACCAATATGTCCGAGATTATGTCCATATACTGGAGGGTATTAACATGTATGGGTGTCTGAGATATCTCGGACATGCTTCGGACCAATAGGTCCGAGACTATATAGGTGTACTGGAGGTTATTAACATGTATGGGTGTCCGAGATATCTCGGACATGCTTCGGACCAATATGTCCGAGATTACATCCACATATTAGAGGGTATTAACATGTATGGGTGTCCAAAAAATCTCAGACATGCTTCGGACCAATATGTCCGAGATTACATCCACATACTGGAGGGTATTAACATGTATGGGTGTCCAAGATATCTCGGACATGCTTTGGACCAATATGTCTGAGATTACATCCACATACTGGAGGGTATTAACATGTATGGGTGTCCGAGATATCTCGGACATGTTACGGACCAATAGGTCCGAGATTATATAGGTGTATTGGAGGGTATTAACATGTATGGGTGTCCAAGATATCTCGGACATGCTTCAGACCAATATGTCCGAGATTACATCCACATACTGGAGGGTATTAACATGTATGGGTGTCCGAGATATCTCGTTTTAAAACCTGAACCAGAGTAAGCTACCTTAGATCCTCGTGGAGTGGAAGGAACTAAGTATATAATCACCTGAACCAGAGTAAGCTACTACATGTAAATGAGCGGGCGGTATGGAAGTAAGCGCACTAAAACTTACCCTTAGATCCTCGTGGAGTGGAAGGAACTAAGGGTTAGAACGGACGAATATCAAGTCGCGTATAAACTACCGGTCACGTGTCCGCGGACCGAGATGGCGTGATCACTCGACCTCAACATCTCGGACATGCTTCGGACCAATATGTCCGAGATTATGTCCATATACTGGAGGGTATAAACATTTATGGGTGTCTGAGATATCTCGGACATGCTTTGGACCAATATGTCCAAGATTATATAGTAGGTGTACTGGAGGGTATAAACATGTATGGGTGTTCAAGATATCTCAGACATGTTCCGGACCAATATGTCCAAGATTATGTGCACATACTAAAGGGTATTAACATGTATGGATGTCCAAGATATTTTGGACATGTTCTGGAGCAATACATTATGTGGGTGTGCTGGAGTTTATCAGGCAGGAAACACTTCAAGGCTTTGTGGAAGTCATCAAGTGTAGAAATGGTTGAGTGGAGCTTACACTGTGACACTGGATGTGTCAAGTCATAACAAAGAGAACTTACTAAATACTCTGAAATGAATGGAAATGACATATACTGTCCTTTGTGCCTGATCAATTAGACTAATAACTAATAATAAAGGGAGTGTACATGTTCCAATCAAGTAACATGGGGTAATCATTACAATGGGAGAGAACATAATAAGTACACATACATGAGCCTTGGCTGTGGAAACAATTCATGCAGAATATATCTATGGGGTCCTAGTCTCTGAATGCATACACATGGCTAGACACTCTAGGCTAATCATCCAGAGATATCTTGGACACCTGTACATGTTTATACCCTCTGGTATACCCACATAATCTCAGACATATTGCTCTGGAACATGTCTGAGATATCTCAAACACCCATACATGTTTATACCCTCCAGTACACCTATATAATCTCGGACCTATTGGTCCATAACATGTCTGAGATATCTTGGACACCCATACATGTTAATACCCTCTAATATGTGGACATAATCTTGGACATATTGGTCCGAAGCATGTCCGAGATATCTCAGACACCCATACATGTTAATACCCTCCAGTATGTGGATGTAATCTCAGACATATTGGTCTGAAGCATGTCCGAGATATCTCGGACACCCATACATGTTAATACCCTCCAGTACACCTATATAGTCTCGGACCTATTGGTCCGAAGCATGTCTGAGATTTTTTGGACACCCATACATGTTTATACCCTCTAATATGTGGACATAATCTTGGACATATTGGTCTGAAGCATGTCCGAGATATCTTGGACACCCATACATGTTAATACCCTCCAGTATGTGGATGTAATCTCAGACATATTGGTCCGAAGCATGTCCGAGATTTTTTGGACACCCATACATGTTAATACCCTCTAATATGTGGATGTAATCTTGGACATATTGGTCTGAAGCATGTCCGAGATATCTCGGACACCCATACATGTTAATACCCTCTAATATGTGGACGTAATCTTGGACATATTGGTCCGAAGCATGTCCGAGATATCTCGGACACCCATACATGTTAATACCCTCCAGTATGTGGACGTAATCTCGGACATATTGGTCCGAAGCATGTCCAAGATATCTCGGACACCCATACATGTTTATACCCTCTGGCACACCCATATAATCTTGGATGTGCTCCTCCAGAACATGTGCAATTTCCTTGGACCTGCAGATGTTTATACACCCCACTCCATTATACACATATGGTCTTGGAGTGCTTCCTTCAGTTCCATCTCTCCACTAATGATTTCTAGATATCTGAAAATCCCTGTGCACTCCCATATCTACTCCTTCGGACTGTAGTGGTATGACTTATCGCTTACAACTAGACCAAGGTGAAGGTTAGCGAACTGAACTGGGAGCACACCCAAGCCTAGCACGGAGACAAGTCACGCGCCGAACGTACAGGCACAGCGGAGAGTAGACACACATGAGGACTTTATACAAGTCCAAAGGTCAGGTGATCACGCTGTGGCATGCTGAGTGGAGAACCAAGAGGACAAGTTAACATTGGAGAAGAATAAGGGAAGTACAATGGAAATACGCACCTGAGTGGAGAACCAAGAGGACAAGTTGGTTCCACTCAGGATGCTACATGAGGGTTTATGTACTATGCTGCGGCTGAGTTCAAATTACTACGGAACCTTGTTACTAAAGGTATGTGTAATAGTAATGAGTCAGACGCTGACGCGTCGTGTCTAATAATAGCGTTATCTATTGTGCTGACTGATGCACAGTCATTAACGCTGACAGAACAATGACGTGTCCTTATCTATGAGTCACAACCCTATGACAACGTAGTCTAGAACTATCTAGAATGTTCCCTGCTTATCGTCCAATGAGAAACTACTTATACTAATGAGGAATGTGCCCAAAAGGGGTAACATCCAATAAGGAAGTTACTATCCCAGGGTCACGTGCTTGTGGGTGCACATGTTGGTATCACGTGACTAACCATCTTATCATATCTTATGATAAGGACTTGGATGTGTTGACACAATGTTGGAGGCTTATATCTTCACTGAATAAATCCATAAAAATGTGGAAAAATAAGGCAAAAATAGAGCATCCGTGACACGGACCACAACTCCGGAGTAAATGTCTCCGAGCCGACATCAGCTGGCCCATGAGTTTTGGAGGAATCTCCTGCGTCGGCCGACATCGGCTGGCCCATGACATATGTAAGACTCTCACCGTCGGTTGGCCCATCAGTTATGGAAGTCATGGCAGATCATTATGTGAAAATCAACGCCATCACTATTCGCAACCAATACCCGCTTCCCCTCATCACCGACCTCATTACTGACCTTAGTAACGCTCACATCTACACCAAGCTTGACGTTCAGTGGGGATACAACAATGTACGCATCAAGGAGGGTGATGAAGAAAAGGCGGCATTCAAAACACGATATGGATTATTCGAACCAACGGTGATGTTTTTCGGCCTTACCAACTCCCCCGCAACATTCCAGACCATGATGAATTTCATCTTCAGAGACGTCATCGCAAAGCACGAAACATGGGGGACCGTCATTCGGGTCTATATGGACGACATAGGCATCGCTACCAGACTCACTCATTCCCTAACAGACCACATAGAAGCTGTCAAGGATGTGCTCCGCATATCTGCGGAGCACGACTTGTACTACAAACTCGAGAAATGCCTCTTTCACTCCCCGCGTATGGATTACCTGGGGGTAATCCTTGAAAAGGGGGTGACACGCATGGACCCTGTCAAAATTTCCGGCATAAAGGATTGGCCTACGCCATCCAAGGTTAAGGACGTCCGCTCTTTTCTTGGCTTCTGCAATTTTTACCGACCTTTTATACGAGGTTTTGCATCTAAAGCACGACCGCTCAACAAACTCACACGCAAAGATGCTGAATGGCACTGGGGAACCGAAGAAGAAAAGGCATTTCAAGACCTTAAAACACTTGTCACCAGCAAACCCGTCCTAGCACACCCCGACCTCACCCAACAATTCGAGCTGGAAGTCGATGCATCAGGATTCGCAACTGGGGCGGTCCTCCTCCAACGCAAAGCGGATGGTAAACGACACCCCATTGGCTACTACTCGTCTACCCTCAACGAAGCCGAGCGAAATTACGACATCTACGACCTCGAACTCTTGGCAATCGTCAAAGCTCTCCACCATTGGAGACCTCTCCTAGCGGGCTCCCCCCACAAAATCAAAGTCTTCTCCGACCACCTCAACTTACAATACTGGAAATCACCACAGAAGATTAGTAGGCGTGTCGCCAGGGAAGTACTCGAACTTTCTGAATACGACTTTGAAATTCACCACATCAAAGGGACTTCCAATGGACGCGCTGATGCACTTTTTTTTTTTTTTTTTTTTTTGAATCCATTTTTGTGCGCCTGAGGGAATAGTACCCTATGTAGCACTACACTTGCATCTGTATCTACGCGACCGTGTCTCTCCGCTTTCTGTGCTCTACCCTTTCATCTTAAGTCTCCCCTTTTCCGGAGTGGAAAAGCATAGCTTCTTGTCAAGCATTGAAGTTGGTGGGGCAATTGGATCGCCGTGGCGCAAGGCGCGGCTTGGGTTGCGATGGTCTTGGTGAGTGGGGTGTGGCCGCTTCCTTCGTCTACCGCCTTCTACTACGTCCCTTGAATGAACCTGTATGTGTTGGGTTCAGCAAGTTGTGGAGATGGGGTTTTGACGGGTTCAGGGTGGGGGGTTGTGTAGTTATTGGAGTGTGTTGTTTGGTGGGTGTCTTCTTCGGTCTCTTCCTTTCTCTGCTGCCCTACGTGCGCTGTTATTATCCTGCATAAATCTCCCCGTGTCTTGTATGTAATTCACTACTTGAATAATGGTTTTCGGGTTCGTGATGATTTTCGCAAAGTCTTGCTCTTTGGGGTTGCGCTTTTTCGTGAGCGCCCATCTCTCATGTGCATAGGCCGGACAGTCTAGCAGGAAGTGTTGGGCATTCTCCATGTGATAGCTGCACGCTGGACAGTTTGGTTTGTCGACTCTTTTGAATCTGTTCAGGTACGCGTTGAGCAGGAAGTGGCCCACTCTTATCTGATATAGCCAGCTGGCTCCTTTCCTGGATAGGTTCGGAACACTCGTCAGCTTAAGGAATTTGTCAGACGGAGAAGTGAAGCCAAATTGTTTCAGTTTTTCTGCGCGTGGGGATAGGGCCCATTCCTCTTTCCAGATTTCTTTGAGTACACTTTTGCAGTGTTGTCTGGTGGCCGATTTGTTCTTCCGTAGAGATTTCTTGAGTATTTTTGGGAGGTCGGATGCTTGCGATGTCTTTCCTTCTGTGGCTGCTTTCGCTTCCGCGTCTGCTTGTTCGTTTCCGTCAATGCCGACGTGACCCGCAGTCCAGCGCACTGTGAGTCTGTAGTTTGCCGTGCCTCTCTCGTTTCGGATGCTGTGTGTGGAGGATAGGCAGCTGTCTGCTAGGTAGTGTCCCGATCTATTGTTTGGGGTAGCCAGTGCGCCTATTGCGGCTTGGTTGTCTGCTCCCAGTGCGTAACTGGTTCTGCCCTTTTTCTCCGTCTTGATTAGGTGTAAGCCTAATAGGAGTCCTACCAACTCCGCTTCGAACACCGTGTGGTGTTTTGCATCTCCCAGGTGGAAGTGTAGCACGCGTGGGTCTTTTCCCAGTCTGATCAGGATGGCGGCGGCGCCGACTTTCCCGTCTTGAGCTGACACATAATGATCAGCGGTGGCTTATGTAATTGATACCCCCAGCCGACGGTGAGAATCTTCTGTAATTCATACTCAGCCGGCGCCGGCCGACGTCGGAGAATCCGACGTAATTGATAGTCCAACCGGCGCCGGCTGGAAGCGGGGTGTCCGCTTTTCGATTATTAGCACACACAAGTCGAAACATGCCTCATAGTAACACATATTAGTGACAGGAAGTACAGGGAATATGGATATACAAGGGACGACAAAAGGAACTCAGTGAATGGATGTGGGGGTATGCTTTTATGGTCTGTTGATTGTGAAACAAGTCAATAAGATGTTTAGAGAGTTTGGATGAAATTGTAATAAGTCCTTACTACTCCAGGAGTTGGAATCAGTGGTCGTGATCATTATTTGATTGAGGGTAATATTCACATAGAATGAATAGATATAGAAAGGCTATACAAATGTGAAGGGGTTGGAAGATACCATCCCTCATGAATGGACATGACTCGGTGCCTAACCAGCTAATATACCCAAGAATACACCTTGCATTGGCTGGTATCCATATGTGTCCAGTGGATCTATGATTGTAGCAGAGTCGGACACTCCGTCAATGTCACCATATACATACTTCTATCCATCTGAATATATTAACATAAGAGTATGGATATCCTGCAAAGAACTGATATCTATCCATATGTAAAATAATGGGAATGCATGTGTTAGAACAAGTGGATTGATTTAACTTTACAATGCTTTAATGGAGCATCTGTGATTGGGGTGAGGGCCTTAACTGAGCTTCTGGAGAGTTCTTCCCATGCATGCATCTGATATGATGCATATGCTTGGTGCCCCTTAAGCGAATCCTGTGCAGCAATGGTCATGAGCTTCTTCCACATCTTTGCCTTGGCATGGAAGTATGCAGGGACCCATTCAGCTTCATTATGGATGCTGTGCTGCTCCTCCAACCATCGTTCAAACTGTGCCCTTGCACGGAGCCAATGAACCCTTTCAACTGTTAAATAATTGAGTCCATCAATATAAGCACTGATGAATATGAGAACCTACAATCATCCATCCATGTTCCATCATCTTCAACAGTGTGGCCAAACCCCCAGATCCAGGATGTTTGCTTGTTACGCTGTCCTATTGGCTCTGATCCAAGAACCAAGGTTGCTACATGGAAGTCCTCTGCACGTAATCTTGGAAGGTCCTGTAGATTCATTGATGCCTGTCGGAGACTCCGGTATGCATCACGTGCCATGCTGTATATGCGTGCATGCTCATGGACAGTAGTATCAACACTGTGTATGGCATTCCAAGCACGGGTCTTTGTCTGCTGTGTGTTAGCAGGTCTAACCTGAGTGCGGAACAGAGCTGACTTGAATCCAAGGGCAAGGCGGATCCTGTGAATGGAATCACTGGCTTGTGCATGGCGTAGCTGTACCTCCTTCCTGGCAAGAGATTGGGCTCCATGCTTGACACACCATTCCCATCCAAGGGATGAGGGAAGAAGAATGGGAAGATCTTCTGGATTGATGCCATCCATCCCAGATCCATCCAATGCCTGATGAGTGTGATGATGGAAATCATGACCTGAATGATTGTCATCTGTATTATCGGGAGGTCCGAGATCATCCACATGGTCGTACTCTTCATAATTACCCAATGGTGATATTGGGGAATCATCTGTGAGTTTCTGTTGGAGGAGGAAAGAATCTCCCTGATGCTCAAATATGTCAATGAGCTTCTGGAGGCGACTCCGCTTATTTTCAATGACTTGGACCTCCTCTGTGTTGATCTTTGGACCATATGCCCGTAGTTGATATCTGATGGCCAGTCTTCACAGGACATCAGCCAACAGTCACATATACCATTGAAGGGACCAACTGTAGCTCCTGAATCTTTATCCCACAAGAAATCCAAGATGTTTGCCCATGAGTAGTAATATCTCTACTTTCCTCTGAAATCAGTTGTTGCTGGATTTCTGCACGAGAGGGAGCTAATGATATTCATCAGTGTAGAATAGATTGGTTTATTGGGTAACAATACCTTTGGATGATGCTGTATCATA
Organism: Lactarius indigo; assembly: GCA_025766275.1. Taxonomy (NCBI): domain Eukaryota; kingdom Fungi; phylum Basidiomycota; class Agaricomycetes; order Russulales; family Russulaceae; genus Lactarius; species Lactarius indigo. The sequence continues at coordinate 187,941 of JAFKAC010000032.1, forward strand.
TATGTCCATTAAAGTAGGGTCTTCATACCTGTTAGATTGAGCATGGTTCTCTGCCTCAAGCCATCGCTTGGTCTTCTTCCTGAAGCGTGCATTGAGTGTATTGAATGTCTCAGCACTGAGATCTATTCCAGTTTCCATGCGCTTCCACCACTTCAGAAGTGATGGAACTGGAACATGGATTATTATATTAGAATGTAGCATGGATATGGATGTGACAGACCAATGCGGACCATCTTCTTCCAATTGGAATGGTTCATGTGTGCATCCAAGACCTCCTGGCGATGGGCCAGGGACATCCCGCGGATACTCCGTGAGATATTATTGAGTGGTGCCCACAATGTCTCAATGATCTCCCCATCCACCTGCTTCGCTCCAGGAATATAGCTTGGTGAAAAGCGGGGTAAGCATGAATCTTGATGGCCATGAATATGAAAGAGGCCAATCCCAGTCCGAAGTTGTAAAGAGCTAGACAGAGATAACTCTGGGCTCTTTTCCACCCTTTCCCTGAAGTGGACACCATATTGGCACATGATGTCATACATAACCAGGGCCACAGGGATGTCCTCCATGTTGTAGGAGAGGGCCTTGCAAAGGCTATAGTCCATATTTATTTGCCTAGCATAAGAGCGATGTCATATCCACACCTAGAGTCTTTAAACATTGGACATACCTCTCTCCCTTCTGGAAGTCAACTACAGATGTAGGGACAAAGAATCCATGACAGCATGCGGTTGCCCCGATGCCTGTAACATCAAGGTGTGGACGACTTGAATTGGCCTGTTCAATGGCCCTATATGTGTTACATGTGCTGGGCTATGAGAATATAAGACAACAGTCACTGTCAATAGTATCTGACATACCTGGGAAATCTCTTGCCCACTATGCAGGTGAGCCTTATATGAATTGGGATTTGCCATGAAGGCCATCCCTGCCGACAGCGGAACGTCCGCTTCCCCAGTTCTGCATCTCATATGCTCTGCTGAGAAGTTACCATCCATTATAAATGTTCGGATGAGCTGATTCCTTTGAGCAAGTCAACAATGGGATATTTGACATGTTTAATGAATGCATACGGTTCATCATTATATCTGTCCTTCCAATCATCAGGTAGATTGATACCTGGCTGTGGACAGGCTGGACAGAATATGGCCATGGATCCATCATTAGCGGGGTCCCCGACTTGGAGATGTCCCAGACCATTCTGAATCCTATTCCTTAAATCTCGCCATTGCCTGGATGCTCTCAAGAGCTGTTTGTAGAGATTCTGTAAATGTTTATCAGTGATACAGTATGTGGTGCTGGGATGGCATTGTAACATACTGGGACATGGTCAGGGAACATCCGATTGGTGATGCTCTGAAGCTTAGAGTAGTACTGTTGTGCAGTTGTCTTGCACTCCAGGTTGTCAGCCAAGAAGTCATCCAGAACTGAGAAGGTAAATGCAGTCTCAATCTGCTTGAAGGTTGAAGGAAATATTCCAGCTTGGAGTAGTTGCTCATCATCGGCACCAGCATTGGGGCATATGCAGAAGAGTACATCCATATCAAAGACACCTGTCTGATTGACAATTGTGATCAGTGGATTGCCTGACTTTGCGGTCCGTGTGCGTCTTGTGTTTCCCTCAGAGGGATCCAACACATCCCCAGGAAAGTCATACAATGTGTCTGAAATCCCATGCATATCCTCAAGAGCTTGCAAAGGAGGTTGCGGGCCTCCTGAGGAATGGGCCTGCTCCTCCTCAACAGATATTAGTGATGTAGACCGAGTGTGTCGGGACCTCCGCCTGCTTGTCTGTGGCTCTTTAGCTGCTTGAACTCCCTGGGTATAGATAAGTGCATATGACATTTCATAGGACTGATGTATTCATACCTCTACTGTAAGTGGGCATGGCTTTCCATCATGACCCAAACAGAGCTTAAATCCAATTGATATTAATGATATTGGTGCAAAGTGTGTGCCAGTCCAGCGGGACATCCGATGGAATGGGGATCTTGTATGTATTTGAAGGCAACATTCCTTGCAAAAGTAGTTACCTCCAACACAGTCGGAACACTTGATCTGCATTGACATGGTGCACATGGAGCATTTTGGGGCCCTTGTCAAACCCTCCATCTCTAGTAACAGGTGAAGATATCTGCTCCGGATGTCTATCCATTGGCCCATATGTGTCCGCAATGGTGTCTGTAAATGATCAGTATTTGATGGATGATGAAGGGTATTGTGTCGCATACATGTGGTTGGGGTTGTGTGTCATCAAGTTGAAGGTCTTGCATGTCAGCTTCATATGGTTCTATGGGTTGAAGGGTATGTGACTCCTGAACCCCCTGCGTTTGTTGCTTGGATGACTGCTCCTCAACTATTGTAGCTTGGTTTGAAGCCTGGCCTGACTTCTTCTGCTTTGAAGAATGGAATGGGACCTCCTTCACAGTGGTTCGGAGTCCCCGCTTAGACTTTGATGTTTTAGAGACAACCTCAGAGACATCTCCCATAGGAATGGTAAAGGTGTTCTTGCGAGGCATGATAGACAGTTTCAATGGAGTTAGGAGGATATGGATGATAGCAATTGGGACAGCATCAATCCTTTCACGCATTAAATACATTTACAACACCTTGGATATTCTACACATTGGAATATTGGGCTCGCTGCACAATCATACACCTGAAGAATGTGTACCCAATTCTAATCTGAAACTGTGGAGTGTATCTGATAGGAATACCATCATCTGTTCTATGTCATTTCGGGTGCTCCGAAACTACCGCTACCATTATCAACACCTTCAGATCCTGATGCCATCTCTGATGCATGTGGGGAGTGACCTTGATACTGTCCATCTTGTGTTTCACTTGTCGTTTGTGACATATTGATTCCCTCTGTTTCACATAGTGCCCTTACCATAAGGGAGATATCCTTAAGATCCATGCACATCTCCTCTGTCTCCAATATGAGGTCTGCATGCTCCTGACCATGTCAGACATGTTAAGTGGTTCCATATTATCGTGTACATACCATATGGTCATTGGGCAGACTTGCATGGTCCACATGGGCAGGGGAATGTGGTTCGATGGAGTCAGGTTTCAGGTTAATGGTTTCAGCATTAGAATCTGATCCATACATGTCATCTTCATCAAATGACATTGCATCGGAGGAAGAGCTATCAACTGGATCGGAAAACATGGTGGGTGGATGTTTGGAGTATGCTTGGGGAGTCCGCCTATCCCTCAAGTGGGTTTTCTGATTCTTATGGTGGGTTCCTGGGATAGTGGCAATTAGTGAATATTCATGGAAGTACCTGAAATGGAGGGCATACGTTTTACTTTGGATGTGGATGGCTGCATGGTGTATAATGTAGTCTAGCTGTTACACGGTATAAATATCCCCTAATTGAACTATCATGTGTGGAACACAGTTACATGTTTGCCTCATATGTAGGAGCATTGTGTATGCCATCTAGTATCATGCCGGACTCCCCATCTAATCGCACAACTATCTCCCATACGTGTTTCGCGAATCCCTGTAGCATTACATCTAATACAGGTATCACAATACCCACCAAACCACATACGGATATCCCATGCATTACAGCGGGGTCCCCGCCACACTGTACGCATATTTGTAACAAATATATTTGATTGTTTGATGCAGATGTCACATAGACCTTCAGATATACCACAAGGAAATAACAAACATATTGAAGCAGGGTTCTGGACTGTTGCATATGTAAAACATGTTTTATGTGTACCAGGTAGCAATTGTAATACAGTCCCACACAACGCTTCAATCAGCATATCCAATTGAGCGGACCTCCCGACACATCACATGACACCTTCCCATCATACATTGATACAGGGACCCCAAACTGTTGCATATGGAAAATGTAAATCTAGATACAGTCCCACACGACACGTCATCAGGTATCCCCCAATACCACATGATGCTCTCCTATTCATAGAAGCGGGGACCCCGACACATCACACGTATCACGCCTGTGTTACGATACGGACTTGGTGACTCATTATACACGACTCATGACCGGTTATGACTACGGTCCGGTATCAGTATTAGTCATGGACTCTTACATCGCATCAGTCAGCATAGTAGTTCGCATGTGATTGTGACTCATGTATGACTCATTCCTAGGATAGCTGTACTAGGGTTCGAGCTAGTTACGCTATTGGTTATTTACTGTTCCAGCGGCGCTTTAAAGCCCGCGTGTATCTGTATAAATAGTCGACTCGGAAGACCAAGAGTCTCCATCTTGGTCTTCTTCAATCCACCACTTGACTCGTCCTCTATTTGCCTTAGTCTCGGACTAAGTGTGCTTCCACTTGTATCCATCTATCGGATACTCCTTCTTCACCTTTAGCTGCAGCGTGTGCCTGAGTGCCCCTGTTCAGCTCGCGTTGGGTTGACACGTGATCCCCATTCGCTTACCTTTCGCTAAGTCGATTACGCCTCTCTCAAGTCCAAGTCGGACTGACGCCGGTGGAGCGTAACATTAAGACCAAGATCCTCATCGTGGCGTATTCGACTAGAGACCAGTGGACGTCCTTTCGTCCCTATCATATTGAACGACGAGGAGATCGCAACGTACCCACAAGATTCCTAGGAGCAGCTCAGTGGAGAGAAAGAGGAGAAGACACCGGATATTTCGTAGAATTTAACGGTCCTAACCGTTTTCGACCCGTTGAGTTTAACTTCGAGCATCTCTGTTGGGTCGAGGTTACTTGGAACCCTATAGATCATCGCTGGGACATCGTACGACCAGCAGGAAGAAATTACAATTGCGACATCGACGTGCGAGAGCTTAATAGCCGCGCAGACTACGGTCCCATTGACGGACAAGCACAAGAACACACAGACGAAGGAATCAGTGGAGAAGAAGCGTCTGAAAGTCAGTCGCCAAGCAGAGGAACAACACCAGCAGAAGAAGCCAGTCTAGGAGCAATTGGCGATCATATTATACAACGAACTGAGTCCCTTACCATTCACCAACCCGAACCCGAAGTAATTCACATTCATAGCCCAGCAGCCGCAATGGCAACTGCCACTATCACACACGAAGAGCTGCAGCTCACCATAGAAGCAAGGGATCAGATAGCCCTAGAAGAACAAAGACGCATCGCCGAAGAATCAAGAGCTAATCTAGCTCCTATTAATCCCTACACCGGCCACCGAATGACCGAAGACGATGTAGCAATCCATCGTGCAATTGGGCCCGATGTCGCTGACCCCCCCAGCGGAGGAGGAGGACCTCCTAACGATCTACCAGGGGGAGGAGGAGGACCCCCATCTCGAGGACCCGGATTTGGGGGATTCCCCGGAGGATTCCCCGGAGGATTCCCAGGGGGACCACCAGAAGGAGGACCTCCGGGAGGAGGATTACCAGGTGCAGGTCCTATTGTTCCCCCTCCAAGTAACAAGTTAGCTGGCGAAGCACCTACAGTATTCGATGGAGAACGCGCCAAGGTGGAGGCGTTCCTCACCCAATGGCACGTCTACTGGGGCATGAATGCCGACGAGGGCATCATGGCGACTCCATATCGACGTGCCCTACTTTTCCTATCATACATCAAAGGCGTTAACGTCAGCGAATGGGTATTGGCGATGCTTACCTGGCTTAACGGCCAGATACAAGCCGGCATACCTCGAACTAGTGAAGGACTATGGAACGAAGTCACGCGCAGCTTTATGCAACGTTTCCGCAATACAATGGAACAGGAACAAGCTCAATACGAGCTCAAGAAAGGAGTCAAGATGATTGGGGGCAATTTAGATGAGTATTGCACCCAATTCGAACAGTTAATACGCCGCGCTCAGTACAGGCTTGACGATCCGCAAACGCTCGACTTATTCGCAAGCGGCTTACCAAAAGACCTATATGAAAAGGTCTACACCCTTGACAACCCCCGCAACTACCGCGAATGGAAAGAAGCAGCCACTACCCGGCAACAACAGTATCTTCACCTAAAAGCGGTATTGAATAAGGGAGTCCCTCCAGGACAAGGACAAGGAAGACAACGACAACAACGACAATGGCAGGGACCACCGAGAAGTTCGTGGCAACCAAGGAATTTGCGAGATCCAAACGCCATGGATACCTCGGCGGACCGAATCAGAGGGCGACTCGCAGGAGCCGAAGACATACTCGCTCCTCGCCCTCCATACCGACCACGAGGAGGATTCCTCCAAAGAGGAGGAGGACGTAGTAACCCAAGGCCAGTCACATGTTATAACTGTAGAAAGGACGGACACATGGCCCGTGATTGCAGACAACCGCGCGGAGAGTACCAACCCCAAGCATCAACTAGTCGATATGTTGACACCGACTATCATCAACAAGAACCCGAGGTCGCTACCAGGGCGGTCCAAGACGTACCCCCTCAACAGCGCGCCAGCGATTGGCTTAACGGAGTGGCAGGAGAATCAGACGACGTAAAAGACATTATCCTCCAACAGTTGTGGAAGAAGGAGGGTTTTCAGGACGCCTGAACCCATCGGCCTGGGTGAGGGCAGTTAATTGTAACAGTGTAATCATGACTCGCTATCGTTCTATGAGAGTTCCAGTATCGATTCGCACCAGTTACGCAATGGCCGACATACGAGCATTAGTCGATTCAGGAGCAACCCATTGCTTCATGAAACCCTCCTTCGCAAAAAGGATGGGACTAGGGACCAAATTACTCGACATCCCAAAGAAAATATGGAACATCGACAATACGGAAAACAAGTCGGGGCGTATCACCCATTATACAGATGTTGATGTCCAAACTAAAGGCATTCATAAGGAGATCCGTTTCCTTATTACAGATATTGGAAACGAAGACATCGTACTAGGATATCCCTGGCTTGCCATCTATGACCCGCATATCAAATGGTCGCAAGCGGCTATTCACGAAGACATGCTCCCTATCATTATTCGTTCCACCAATCCCTACGTCAAAACCACACCAATAGTGGCCGCAACCACCGTCCAAAACGATGACTATGAAGTTGTACACTCCTGTGTTATCACGGACGAACAACGACAACAATTTGAGGAAGGATGCCAAATTAGAGCCACTGCCACCGACCTCGCTATTGCCGCTCAACAATACACCACTAAAGCTGAGTTACCCCTAGAGTATCGCGAATTCGAACGTCTCTTCAGTGAAGAAGCGTCGGACAGGTTTCCACCCAGCAGGCCCTGGGATCATGCTATCGAGTTCAAACCAGGAACAGCCGATGCCATAGACTGCAAGATATACCCTATGACTCAAGAGGAAGACAAGAAATTACGCGAATGGATCGACGAGCAATTAAAGAAGGGGTATATACGACCTTCTAAGTCCCCATATGCGTCGTCCTTCTTCTTTATCAAAAAGAAAGACGGTAAATTACGACCCGTCCAGGACTATCGAAAAATTAACGCGGTTACCATCCGCAACCAATATCCACTTCCCCTCATCTCCGATCTCATCACCGACCTCAGCAACGCCCACATCTACACGAAGCTTGACGTTAGATGGGGTTACAACAACATACGTATCAAAGAGGGGGACGAAGAAAAGGCAGCGTTCAAAACGCGATACGGGTTATTCGAACCAACGGTGATGTTCTTCGGCTTAACGAACTCCCCTGCGACGTTCCAGACCATGATGAACTTCATCTTTAGAGACGTTATCGCAAAACACGAAAAACGCGGCACAACTATTCGGGTCTACATGGATGACATCGGTATCGCCACGGGACTTAACCACTCTCTACCCGACCACATCGAAGCAGTCAAAGACGTTCTCCGCGTATCCGCGGAGCATGACCTGTATTATAAACTTGAGAAATGCCTCTTCCACTCCCCGCGTATGGATTACCTGGGGGTAATCCTTGAAAAGGGGGTGACACGCATGGACCCCGTCAAAATTTCGGGCATCAAAGACTGGCCTACGCCGACCAAAGTTAAGGACGTCCGCTCTTTCCTGGGTTTTTGCAATTTTTACCGACCATTCATACGAGGATTCGCAACCAAAGCACGACCTCTCAACAAACTCACACGAAAAGACACTGAGTGGCATTGGGGAACTGAAGAAGAGAAAGCGTTCCAAGACCTCAAAACCCTTGTCACTAGTGAACCTGTCCTCGCACACCCGGACCTTACCCAACAATTCGAACTAGAGGTCGACGCATCGGGATTTGCGACCGGAGCCGTTCTCCTACAACGCAAAGCAGACGGCAAACGACATCCCATCGGCTACTATTCATCCACTCTCAATGAAGCCGAGCGAAACTACGACATCTACGATCTTGAACTTTTAGCAATCGTCAAGGCCTTCCGCCACTGGAGACCCCTTCTAGCGGGCTCTCCTCACAAAATTAAAGTATTCTCCGACCACCTCAATCTGCAATACTGGAAGTCACCTCAGAAAATTAGCAGACGTGTGGCTAGGGAAGTACTCGAACTCTCAGAATACGACTTTGAGATTCATCACATTAAGGGAACTTCCAATGGACGCGCCGACGCACTGTCACGAAGGCCAGACTACGATCAAGGAGAAAACGACAACGAAGGGGTAACCGTGTTACCAGAAAACGTCTTTGCACGCGCCACTACGCTGGAAGAACCACGACATCCACATTGGAGACCTGAGATCCTACCGGTTGAAATGACTCCAGAACATCCAATTTACGAGCAAGATACAGCTAAGTTGAAACCCTGGGTTGACGCTCACAAACTAAAAGATATTGAAGGAACGTGGTACAAAGATGGACGCCGAGTGGTCACCGGCGGTATCCACGATAAACGCACCATCATCGCTGCGCACCACGACTCTCCTGTCTACGGTCACCCCGGCATTAAACGAACTCTCCAGCTCACTGAACGGCATTACTGGTGGCCCCAAATGAAGAATGACATCACAGACTACGTCAAAGGCTGCGCAGAATGCCAGCGACACAAAGTCAACCTTCGCCCCATTAGGGCGCCCCTACAACCTATCTATCCGAAACCAGAAGCCCTGCCATTCGAGACTATTGCAGTGGACTTTATTACCAAACTCCCTATTTCTCGGGGATACGACTCTATTTTAACGATAACAGATCACGATTGTACCAAAGCCGCCGTTTTTATCCCTTGCAACGAGGAAATAACGGCGGAGGGGACGGCTGCCCTGTACGTTTCTCACGTCTTCCCACGATTCGGACTCCCCTCGCGCGTTATCAGTGATCGAGATCCCCGCTTCGCATCCAAGTTTATGCGGGAGATATGTAAAATCCTTGGCATCAGCCAAAATATCTCAACCGCTTATCACCCCAGAACCGACGGCCAATCAGAACGGACGAACCAATGGCTAGAACAATACCTCCGCTTCTGGGTAAATGAGCGACAAGACGACTGGGTCCGCTATCTGCCTATGGCGGAATTCACGCACAACAATTGGCCTAACGAAACCACAAGGGAATCCCCCTTCTTCCTCCTATCTGGGTTCAATCCTCGCGCTGATTGGACCGATAGGCCTTCCCCTATCCCACAGGTGTCACTAAGACTTGACCAATTCAAGCAAGCACGGCAACGCGCCTTTTCTTGCATGCTCCGGGCGCAAAAGTCATGGGTCAAGCACAAAGACACGCCCAGATTCAAGGAAGGAGACCTCGTGTGGCTAGAAGGACGCCACTTACGCACTCATCAACCAACCGCAAAACTAGCTGCAAAGCGCCATGGACCATTTAAGGTCATCCAGGTGATGTCTCCTGTCAACTATCGCCTTGAACTTCCCACACAGTGGAGCATCCACGATGTTTTCCACATAGATCTTCTCACACCTTATCGTGAGACACCCACGCACGGACCAAATTATCAGCGCCCACCACCTGATTTGGTTGATAACGAAGAAGAATATGAGGTCGAGAAGATTCTAGACTCTCGGCGGTTCGGCAGAAGACGTCGGCTCCAATACCTTGTCAAATGGAAGGGCTATCCAGACTCAGACAATCAATGGATAGATAAGGATGACGTATTTGCCGATGAAGCCGTTCGGAACTTCAAACATTCAAACCCCGACAGAGAGACGCATATAAGGATGGCATTCTGTCGTGATAAGTCCCCATCTCCCATTCACTCCATGCCCTCCACTCGACGCAATGACCAGCTCGCACTCCTCTCTACCCTCGTCAACGACTCCTCCGCCACGCTTGTTGACCCCGACACCACCAACAACACCGCAACCACTGGAGTTGCAGTTGGAGGCCGTACCCCCATGCAGCATGAGGAAGACGGCCCTATCACTAGTGAAGAACTGCACCAGACACTGCAACGATTCCCTATGCCCGTACAGGGAACTCTCGACGACGATCCAGCAGCAACTCAACCAACACCTCCGCAACCAATGTACGCCCTTACAAACCCCGATACCGGTGAGCCCGAAGTCTTCCTCACCGAGGACGAGCTCTTTCGGCTTCAAGCAGCTGTCCCGCGCGGTGAAACCGCCCGACGCCATGAAGAAGTACGAACAAGAATGGAAGGAGACGGCGGCGCGGTGGCAGCGGGAGCAACTGCATATCGCCGCCTGCCGACGCCGAATGATGAAGGAGCGGAAGGAGTACTGGACGAAGATGAGGATGAAGACGAGCTTAGAGACCACTACCCCATCAGGCATGCATTTCTTAACCATGAATTCTACACTGAAGATCCAGCCGCCACTCCCTACCTCGTCGACGCAGCGGGGGGGCCTCTACACAGAGGACGAGTCGCCGTGGCACAAGCGGCTCGTTATACACCAATGGGCGAACGAGACCCCGCAACCAGGGCCGTCGTCCCTGAGGGGTTCCGGGTCAATCGAGGACCCGATTACATTCCGTTCCCGATCAAGCTCCCCAACGGACCGACGGTACAAGCCTCCCACGTACAGGTTATCCGAGGAGGAGACCCCTTCGTACTCGGACTAGCTCCGGGGTCGGGCTTCCTTTACGGTAAACCCCTCTACGCCACTCCTCACCTCCCCAAGAACAACCGCGCATTCATCCCCCACGAGGAGTACTTTATGCTCCGTGACCGACACCCCACCGACCTACTACTAATGCGCATTGGGGATGTCACACTCACTCAGGAGCTACGCCGGTTCCGGCAGTTTGCCTTTGCCGAGGACCAGTTAGAGAAGCGCATTCGGCAATTGCAGATGGAGAGGGAGATGGTGACGGCGGACAAAAAGGACAGTCTTTACCGTTTGGAGCGTGCTAACATATTGGCAAGGATGGAAGATGAAGCAGAACGGATGAGGCAGGAATCGGTGGCGGATTAGTGAGGTGGGCCTCACTCCTGAAAAGGGGGTGATGTTACGATACGGACTTGGTGACTCATTATACACGACTCATGACCGGTTATGACTACGGTCCGGTATCAGTATTAGTCATGGACTCTTACATCGCATCAGTCAGCATAGTAGTTCGCATGTGATTGTGACTCATGTATGACTCATTCCTAGGATAGCTGTACTAGGGTTCGAGCTAGTTACGCTATTGGTTATTTACTGTTCCAGCGGCGCTTTAAAGCCCGCGTGTATCTGTATAAATAGTCGACTCGGAAGACCAAGAGTCTCCATCTTGGTCTTCTTCAATCCACCACTTGACTCGTCCTCTATTTGCCTTAGTCTCGGACTAAGTGTGCTTCCACTTGTATCCATCTATCGGATACTCCTTCTTCACCTTTAGCTGCAGCGTGTGCCTGAGTGCCCCTGTTCAGCTCGCGTTGGGTTGACACGTGATCCCCATTCGCTTACCTTTCGCTAAGTCGATTACGCCTCTCTCAAGTCCAAGTCGGACTGACGCCGGTGGAGCGTAACAGCCTGCTTCAAATACAAGTCATCATATATTCGAAACGAAGGCCCCTTAGTCACTGGATCACATGGTGATTATTACGTTGATATGGTCACATGCAAACAGTCCTGACACATCATATATTTCGACCCTCAATGGGCCGGACCTCCCGAACATGCGTTTACAGAATAGTATACATCATTTAAATAGAAACACTCCATTCTAAGCCACAGGACCAGCCGATGATGACCCACCAGATATTCCAGATGGGGTCAGACGTCCCCCTGAGGCAACGCTCTCCCCTGTAATGTGGATGAGCCTGTGTTTCCGATTCAGATGATATAAGTGCTTACCTGATGGTTGGCGAGAGCGGCTTGGGGGTGCACTTGAAAGGGAAGAAGGAGGCCGAATGTCAGAGAGAGTGAGGCCAGACATATGTGCTCCAACTGATGAGGTCGACTGGACACCAGGGGATACTGAGCGACGATTGGTGGGGGGCATCCCGACACCAGGAATCGATGTCGATTCGATACCCTGGTGAGACAGGAGTTTCCCAACCATAAGCCGTGTGTCATGCGAATCCTGGCGTGTGTTTACGACCTCAAATAGCACACGGTCTACTGTCTGAGTGACATCACCAAGTTTCGATGTCAATGACTCCACTTTGCGCTCCAGTGCATCAACGCGGGAGTCCCCGAAGCTTCCTACTAGGTGTGTGATGCATGTGGGTTTCGTTTACGCTTGCAGAAAACAGGTGGGACGTACCCGGGGACCCCGCTCCCATCGATGGTGTTGATCTGGCCTCCATTGCACGATGCAGCGGGATGGCCCACGTCGCAGGGGGTTCACATGGCTTGTGCCTCTGCGCACACTTCACACATGCGATTGACCGCTTATTGGCCTGGGCTTTGCATTCAGAATCCCCAAAATGGATGCAGGGGCCACAGCGGTCCTACAAGTAGTGCACATATACATCAGATCGTTATTTGGATGCAGGAGGATGGAATAAGAATACTTACATTCCCATAGGCAACAATATCACCAGCATCCGTACGCTGACGTTGTGTGGGTCGAGGGGGAGATGCCTGCTCCACTTCGACACGTGGAACGGGGGGGTTCTGATGTGGGACCGTTTCGGATGCTTCTCCCGGGTTGCCCGGTGAATCGCGTTTCGTTCCTCGCAGCGCATATGGAGCAGTGTGGCGTTTGGATGGAGCATCGGCCGGGCGGTCCGACGAACGTGTCTGTATGGCACGTGCCTTTACTGTGCCTCGTGTATTGTGTACGGGTGGGGGGGTGGCTGGGGGGTCCGGGGGTTCCGGGGGGTCCGTGGAGGCGGAAGGAGGGGCAAGTGTCAATCGTGAAGACGACGACTGGGATGGGAGATTGTCAACTGTAGCTGTGCATGAGGATGTGAATAGGTATGAATCGATACAATATATCTGACACACATTCTGAGGGCATCTGTGGTATGGTGTTCTCTTCGAGCCACCACATCTTGCTCGGATGGAGGCCATCCAGATATGAGTTCAGATCAAGGGATGAGAGTTTGAGGTGCCAGTCCGGGTTCTCCGACGATACATATTCACAAAGCGTAGTAATGTATTCAGTTGTTAGTATGAACCAATCAGGGTAGCGGTCCTCTATTGCAGCTGACTGCCACTCGGTCCCAATGACCTGGATGATCGGATGGACACGGGGGGTCTTGGAATGTATCCCATAGCCTGCAAATATCGAATTAATGGTTCTCTGAATAGCATACCATTAGATACATCGCATATGCGTTGAGGATATTAAATCGACTCACCACTTCTTGGTTGATCTTTGTATCCATTATGTCCAGCTCCATTGGTGACGGACCAGTCTCCTCCACACGTTTCATGGCAGCCATGAACTTAGCTGCTATGGTGAGCAACTGAACTTCATGCTTTGTCAATTCGGATGGGCCTTTCCTACCCATTGAGCGTGGGGGTGTCTAATGTGAATGATAGCGAAGTCACAGATGGAAGCGCCTCAGACGGAAGCACCTTGAAACGTTTGGGGGTCCCACTATTGATTATCGATCTCCTCTGGTATCCGGGAACCCCGAAATCTGATTTAGGAAATTTGGAAAATATATATCCGATTGATCCGAAGATCAAGCGATGACTGTGGTGACTAGATATGATATATATCTACGCAGGTGGCGAGCTCCAATATCCCACAGAGACCCCTCCAGTATGTCTGATACCTCTCGTGGTTCGCGTTCGCGATCTCGTGCAGCTGCGGGAACCCCGCAGTCTCAACAAGCGTCACCAAAGCCTCAGTCTATGGGCCCTCCATCGAAACAGCGTTCTGAAGCATCCGGGGTGTCCACTGGCTTTGAATTCCTATCCAAGGTACCGTCGCCTGTCGTACCTATTCCATCTGGGCCACGTCTTTCGGATACCCCGCGGGTGCGTAACTGTATTTACATATTCGACAGCACTAACAGTGTGTTGTATAGGATGATGGCAAGCGCAAGAAGAGGCGCACACCCTCTCCACCCAAAGACTTTATGGATCGCATCCCACTCTCACAACGTGTTATCCGTGAACCCACTGTGGTCGCTAAGCCTGTATCACCAGCACCTGAGATCATCTCTATTGATGATCAACCAAGTGACGCTCCAACTGCGGGTGCCCCGACAGGTTCCCCAACGTCAGCAGGACTTGCTCTGAGCGTATGTGATAATTACCCATCGTCTATAGCTTATCTGATGCATCATATAAAAGTCACAGATAGCTGATACGATGGACGTCGATGATCCAGGGAGTTCTGTTCAGCGTGCAATCACCCCATCGCAGTCGGACGCCCCGAAACGCAAGGTACGTATATACAATTACATACGACTATTCTATTAATCTGTACAAATGGTCAAGGCCGCTGGGAGGTCCGCCCCTCGTGCACGAACTGGGGGGATACCCCCATCCACCCGTACAATCAAGCATCGAATGGGCATCACCATCCCTGCGTCTCCCCTCCCTGAGGACCTCGGAAACGTCGAGTCCAGGATTGAGAGATGCAAGCTGACACTTGCTGATGTGTGGGATGAGCTCACAGAGCTGCGGGGTCGAGTTCAAGCAATCAATGACTCAATCCTGAAGACTTTGATTGATCTGGAGAATATGGCGAAATACTTGGAGTAAGGACTGTAACTATGTAGCACATGTATTGTGATCGTCTTGCATGTGTCGGTAACAATATCACGCATTGAGATCATGTTTCGGTACCATTTTGGTACCAATTTGGTACCATGTCGGAGTGTCCGCAACCATTAAATACATCAGTTATGTAACGTGTCTGACATGCGGACTTCCCACGTCCCTTTGTTCATATTTACCTTTGATATTTACCTTTGTCTCTTAAGATGACGTGATATGTACATGTCGGGAGGTCCGGCGTATCAGATACGCTTGATGACATATTAGTTCAGACCATGTCAAAACACTACTTGCCGCATGAATCACTAGGAACTATCTACGATGTCCATATCAAACGCGTGCCACAGATGGGATGTTTCAGATCCCCAGTTTGATGTATGGATGTATGGGAGAATGCCACGTGATATGTCAGGTGGCCCAACACACCTGAAATATCGATGACATGCTGTGCAGGACCGAATCTGATACGTACAATGTGTCGGGGTCCCCGATGCAACAGGTGAGACATCGTCATATGATGTACTATGTGAGCAGGAGGCACGATCTCCTTGCACAAGCATGTCTAGCCAAATATGAAATATATGTGAAGCCATGCATCATATTCACACCCCCTCCTTGATGTATAGGCTCAGTACCATTTCTCATTGATATACATCCTATTCTCCATGTAGATAGCTGTCACGATTCATCAAAAGCGGGAGGTCCGCTCTTGAGGTACAAGCATATCTAGCCCATGCGTGAAACATATGTGAAACCATAATTCATGTCCATATTTCCCATCCATGTCATGTGGCACCTCTCACCCAGATCCGTATTCAAACCCATTGAAACCTGTTATATTATCTTACCACATATATTAACCTATGTGTCCCTGTTTTACCCTCACTATATCCCGATTGCCAGTGTCCATATTTTGTTTTCTGATCCAACACAACCAAACTACTGTCATGTATTTAAACTACTTCATGCTCAATATATCTATCCACACACACCGTATCCATATCCTCTGATCACCTTTGATTAATATCCCCATGCAGAACGAGGACATCACTTACTCTGGCTCTGGCGGAGAGTCCGAGATATCACAGAGTCAAAGAGCACAGTCTGGTGACACAGGATTTATCATTACTCCTGAAGATGCAGATGTATTGCAGGAATATCTTGAAGAGTTCCAAGCTGCTGATACAAGCCTTCGTACCAGGATAATTGAGAAAGCCATGGCCCAGTTATATCTGCTCCGCCCTTCTAGTGCACCATTTGATAAGAAGGTGGCCACAAAGGTGGGCTTCATTTATACAGTGACGGATATATTGCTCATTTCAGATTTCAGAAAATTCAGAAATGGTTTTATAACCACTACATCCGCCCCAGGCGTCAATATATCAAGTTCACTCGCAAATGGTCTGCCAGGAATGCATTCTATCACCTGCACCGTGAGGAAGTCTTGGAGCGTGCTAGGGAGGACTCTGGGACAGAGCCAGGGAACCCCGCATTCCTGGGGGCCCTTCAAGATGCAACCACTGCTTTATGGAATGATGTATCCCCTAAAGATCAAAGGGAGTATGTAGATGCTGCTAAGGAATGGTCAGAGAAGACTCCACCAAAGCATATTCAATCCAGGTACGCAAATATGTATCACCTTGGATCCATTTCTCTCATCTCTTCTATACAGAATGGCATCTTCTATGCGTGAGCGGATCATCCAAGACTTTCAAAGTCAACTCTACAAGACATGTGGTATTCGTTCCATTGTTCTCACAGCATATGAGGGTGAAGACAACAACCTCAAGATTGGCTTGTAAGTCATCCAAAAATGTATCCTTAATCTGTACTGACCATCAATTGATGCAAACCAATTTCAGCAATGATGTGAACAGTGTATTGCAGGATGGAAAGGACTTTCGGAAATTCTGCCCAGACTGGAAGAGTGCTGCCCTCTGGGAGCAGTGGACTCAATTTGGATTAAAGTGCTTTGCAAAAGGTTTGACAAGCTTCTTATCCCAGTGAGTGAATATCATTCATGTACATTCTAGAGACTGTCCAGGAGCATCCAAAAAAGGACAACTCAAGGACAATCCAATCCCCAATCCCCCTTGTATTTGATGCAGATGGATGTCCGGAGCTTCCGACAGTTACTCAGCGTCATGGATATAAAGCCAAGATTGTTCAGTCATTGCTCAGGGATTATTGCACTGCACATATCCGTAAGCCATTCTTTTAATAAATGTGTATCAGTATTTAATATGTCGGAATAAGGTTATGTCACTGGAAAGCCAACACTGACCATTCCATGGGGATCATTGGTCAAGGATCCATCTTCCTGGATTCGTGATGAATGTATTCCAGATGGGTTTGAGTGGAAGGACCCATCTAAGATCCAGATTGGAGAGGTCTTTCGTCTACTGTACCACTGGAGTGACAGGCAAGATAAAGGCATTGACCCCTTGATGTGGGTATCAACGTCCCCACTCTTTAGTAATTTGGAAGATTCCCCAAGGCCTATGCGGAGTGTCCGAAGGGCTCGAAAGCAGCAATCACCAGCATCTGATGAAGAGTGCTTCATTCTTCCAGCTAGTCGGGACTCTGATCAGGAGGATGACATTACTGATGCTGAAGATTCTTCAGATGATTCATCCAGGAATGATGATTCATCTGACAGGACTGATCCATCTGAGGATGAAGTGGCTATGAGGTCTCCACCCTTGAATATGTCTTATATACAGGAGGACGCTTGTCCTGGTGAGTCCGATTGTTATTGGGTTACCCTCAACTTATCAATGACAACATTGCATGTAGATGATGATGGAGGTCCCAGTCCCACCTCTGCTGGACACGATTATCTGAGCATGAATAGATCTTCATTTCCAGGTTTGCATCCTATCCACATTACATCCGGCACCACCAATCATTCATCAATGCACAGAAATGGCAGGACCATCACACTCTCCTCAGCTTCAATGGAAAGAAATGCAAGTTGGCCATCAGCCTCATGTAGCAAAAGGGAAAGGGAAAGAAATCAAACGAACTATCAAGGTCTCAGAGAAGGTCAGGTTAGTGGCTAACAATTAGCCCCTTCCCCAGACTTCTGATCACTTCACAGGAATATGGATACTGGTCGGGGTGCAGCTAAAGTCCATCCTGACATCTGGAGCATGAATAGATAGATATAAACATGTATATAGTCATGCTGGCGGAGTGTCCGCCCATAGCTTCAATGATGTGCCCTGAACCCATATGGATATTGGTCAACTAATTGTTTACAAACTGGTTGTGTATTTCATCGAGGATATCCCTGCTGGATGCACTTATATGTTAGTCTCTTCAAACCCCTTTTCATTTGAACAGTATTTCTACATCTCTTTGTTGTATATGAGTATGACCCTCAATCAAATAATGACAAGACCCACTGGTTCCTACTCCTGGAACACTCATGGTCAAGCTCAGGGTTCACTGAAAATTCATCCGAACTCCCCATACATCCTATGGACTTGTTATACTGTAAAGGTATCCCCCAACATCCATTCAGGAGTAACCTTTGGTCATTGCTTATATATCCACATTCCCTGTACTTCCTGCCACCAATATGTATCACAATGAGTCATGTATTGACTTGTTTATGCTAATAATCGAAAAGCGGACACCCCGCTTCCAGCCGGCACCGGTTGGACTATCAATTACGTCGGATTCTCCGACGTCGGCCGGCGCCGGCTGAGTATGAATTACAGAAGATTCTCACCGTCGGTTGGGGGTATCAATTACATAAGCCACCACTATCCATTGGCTGAGATGTCTTCCTGTGGGGCTCCTTGAACCGTAACCACCACCAGGGAACGGAATTCCCACGGCAAAGCCGGGGCAAGGACGGACTAGGACCAAGAGCAAGCTGCAATGGCAGATGAGCCCTATCCCAGTCCCCGAATACCACCGGCCCTGCTGTAACAATACACACTCATACAACCATCACACGGTCAAAAAGACCAACAATCATACTGAGAGAACTGAGCAAGAACGAGAACAC
Organism: Lactarius indigo; assembly: GCA_025766275.1. NCBI lineage: Eukaryota > Fungi > Basidiomycota > Agaricomycetes > Russulales > Russulaceae > Lactarius > Lactarius indigo. The sequence continues at coordinate 206,923 of JAFKAC010000032.1, forward strand.
TCCACCCCCCCCCCCCAACAAACCAAGGGCCCGCCAAAACGACCCACCAACCAGAACCCAACCAACGAACACCCACACTCTCTGCCAATATGACTCATAAACAGGAAGAACCCCCACTACCACCAAAACACAACCCCCACAGACGACGCAGAGCAACAACACCACCAGACACCTGGGACCCTCAACAGAAGCCCGACACCGACACCGACCCGGCAAACAAAACCGTCACGCCCCACAACCGTCACCCCAAGTACGCACAACGCCACCATCAACCCCTCTCATACCGCATAGTAAGTACACCAATCGACAACTAAACTAAAAACAACGCTAATCCAAATCCCAACCCACACGCACCCCTGACGGAACCACCCATTCCGAGGACCCTCCCCCAACGAACATTTAAACACCACAAGACCGCCCACCACCCGCAGCTACCAACGATGGACGCACCACCCCCCTCTCCCACTGCCGCCGCCACCACCGCCCCCAAGCCACCACAAAACCCAACCCAACCCCCAGAACGCCCCACCAAAGAACCCCCCAACAAGATAACAACAATCCAATCTGCCCGCATCTCCGTGACAAGCAGCCCTGCCACCGCTGCAACAGAAAACAGGAAAAACAGGAAGAGACCCCTAAGTAAGCCCCACACTAAAGCGAGCAAAAACGAGCACACACTAACGCACACACAGGGCTAACAAATGAAGAGGACGACCAGGACCTACGCACGGTCAACGACCTTGTAGGCACCTCCCTTGTCCCCTCCATCACCTCAATTGAGGTCCCGGAGGAAGCCATACAACCACCGCCCACCACACCTCTCGCCCCAATAGTCCACTATCCCTCCTCAGGCCCGATGTACTCCCTGTCTCCATACGTACTCCCACCCATCTCTGGTGAAGGCTCCCCGACCCCCCTGGCCACACCCACCAGATACTCACAGGGACACGCCAACAGCCTCACCCATCAGAGTACACCGGACGACGACATCCCAATGATCTTCGCCAATCTCACGCCCCAAGAAGACTGCATGCAACGTGAACATCACACCCCCCCCAGCCCCGCCATGGGAACCGGAAGACCCACCGCCTCGGTCAGAGGCCTAGTGGAAGCGGACCGTACTGACCCTAACGTGAGAGGCGCAAACCCCCTTGCCATCGTCGACAAATTCACCCCAGGCCCCATGCCCCAGGTGCAGGACGCGCACCCAACGTCCATCTTCAAATACCTTGACCTTGACCTTATCAGTGACTGGGAAAACTTCCAATGAGGGAAACTCATAGCCATTCCCTTCGAAAACGAGGCAAGGAATGTCAACATGTACGAAGACATTAAAGCAAGACTCATGGCTGCCATTACGGAAATCACCAAATCGCAGAATGTAGGAGTAGCCACTCCACGAGCCAGCACTGAAGCCATCACCGCCAAGCGTCACCCCAACGCTTTTCTAGTCTTCAACCTAACACCTGAGCAAGTCGACACCCTCCTCCAACAAACAATATGGTCATCCCCAGCCATCACCTTCCGGGCCACCCCTCTGGGACGTGTATGTCCGGAGTTCCTCTTTGCAATCAGAGGCTTTCACTCCATGACAAAAGAAGACATTGAAGTCATCATCAAAAGTGTCTGGGAAGACCCTGAGACAAGGAACTACATTGTAACGGTCGCAAACAAGCACCCGGAGGAAGAAAGGCTACAAGTATATGAAGCCCTCCTCAAGCTCACCAGCTTGGTCCACCTCACCCGCCTCGACATCAAGCAACCCGGAGACCTACTAATCCTGCAATTCAACGTCTACACAAAAGGATGAGAGGCGATCAACCTAGGAGTCTGGCCCAGGGTAAGAAAATACCTAGCTAACCACACCTACTCGGCCCCGATGATGGGAACTGGGATAACGAACATCAGTCCCTACAACTGTGGTATCTGTCATGGAGTAGACCACCCTAGGGGCCTCTGCCCGTTCCCCGACGTCGATGGCTGGAACGGCCCTAAGAGACGCAACGAAAAAGGCAAAGCCAGGGGCCGAGGCAGGGGATCTGGACCCATCACCTACACGTAGTGAACCAGCAATCGGAATTGCACTAGATACCCCCCAATGTAAATAAAAATGATCCGACCAATAACTAGCTAGTTTCCATAGAATGCTTAAATACGAGACGCCCCTGCTCACCTCCTCTCACGCATGATGCCCATAAGCACCGCCGCCCCCCACCCTAGCCCCCTGCCTGCCCAAGTCCATACCTGGACAAACGGTGAACCCCCCCAACAAGGGAGGATACACCGAGGTACAGAACCGTACCACCCAATACCTGGGCAACAATTGCCCCCCACCCGTAGTCAAACAGTACTACGACGTAAAGCCAACATTAATATAGCAACCCTAAACGTGAACGGCTTCACAGCTCCATCGCACCAAATGAACGGGGTCGAAAAATGGTCAACAATAAACCGAACACTTAATACATACAAAATAGCAATATTAGCTATCCAAGAAACTCACCTGGACGACGAAAGAGTCCAAAATATACTCACCTGCTTCAGCCAGAAATTTGACCTAATCACCTCACACAACCCGACAAACCCGTGAGCATCAGCGGGAGTTGCCTTCATTATAAACAAAAGTATAATCGCCCCTAAAACATACACGATGATGGAGCTCATCCCAGGACGAGCCATTGCTCTAACAATCAATTGGCATGGGTCAGAAGAGACCACACTGATCAACATCTACGCACTGAACAACAGAGCTGAGCACCCCGACTTCTGGAGAACAATAAACCAGGAACGTGTAAACCGCGGTGTGAACCGCCCAGACTTCCTGCTGGGGGATTTTAACGTCACAGAAGACCCAATAGACAGAGCCCCAATACACCACGACAACCAAAACGCTGTGGAAGCCCTAAGAGACCTATGGCACCACCTTGACCTGGAAGACACATGGAGGCATAGAAACCCCAAAGAACGATGTTTCACATACCGCGCAAATGCAAGCAGACACCAGATCCAATCCAGACTAGACAGGATATACGTGAAAGCTGAGAAGGCGGCGCACACGCTAGACTGGAGAATGGGCCCAACCCCAGTCCCGACCGACCACTGGATTGCGACGACCAAATTCACCCCAGCAAGCAACCCCCAAATCGGGAAAGGCCGATGGACATGGCCGCTAATGATCCTAAGAAATAAAAAACTAAGCAAAGTGATAGACGAAAAAGGTCAACAACTCTTGAAAGATATGGCAGAGACGGAAAGGAACGACGTACCACGACACACAACTAACCCACAGCTTCTCTGGAAAAGCTTCAAGGATGACATAACCAAGCAAGCACAACAAACCACGAAAGAAATACAATGGAAACATACCGTGCGAAAAAGAAACCTAGTAAAAGACCTTGAAGAGATAGCAAAAAAGCCGGAACTAGACTGGGATGAAAGCACCAGAATAAACGAGGCATACCTCGCAAACGAGCTCACAAACCTAGAGAAAATCGAAGCCCGAAACCAAAAGGAACTATACCGAGCAAAACTTCTAGACCATGGGGAACGCCTTGGAGGTATATGGTCAAAACAGAGCAAGAAAAATAAACCGAGAGACCTAATCGGCCGACTCAAGATCCCTGGATCAAACCCCCCCCAATACAAACGAGGTACCAAACGGATGGCCAAACTAGCAAGAGATTACCATGAAAAACTACAACAAGATGGAAACCTGTTAGCAGACGATGAGGAGGAATACCTGAACAAAGTATGAAGCCAACTGAGGGAAATCCCCCACGAACAGAAACTACGAAGATCCCAAAGGGACCCCCAAAACTGGAACATCTACAAAGCACAGGTGAAAAAGGCGATAAAACTAGCAAAGAATGGATCCGCAACCGGGATGGATGGATGCCCATATGAACTCTGGAAACTGCTAGACGAACGCTACGAAGCTGCACAGAAAGTGAACCAAGAAGCCTTCAATATAGTTAAAGCACTTACAATACTGTTCTGCAACATACAAAAACACGGAGTTGACGAAAACTCCGACTTTGCCCTAGGATGGATGTGCCCGATCTTCAAAAAGAAAGACCCTACTGAGATCAGTAATTACCGCCCGATAACGCTGCTAAACACAGACTACAAAATCCTTACCAAGGTGTTATGCTCCACCAGCATTAGTCCGACTTGGACTTGAGATAGGCGTAATCGACTTAGCGAAGACTAGGCAAATGGGGACTGGTGTCAACCCAATGCGAACTGAACAGGGGCTCACTGGCACACACTGCAGCAAGGATGAAGAAGTACTATCCCTTGGTGGATAGCAGCGGAAGTACTCTTAGTCCGGGACTAAGGCAAGAGGCGAGGCAAATGGTGGATTGAAGAAGACCAAGATGGAGACTCTTGGTCTTCTAAGACAACTACTTATACAGATACGCACGGGCTTTGAAGCGCCGCTAGAAGGTAACCTATCCAGTAGCGTAACTAGCTCGAACCCTAGTACAGCTATCCTAGGAATGAGTCATACATGAGTCACGAATCACATGCTAACTACATGCTGACTGATACGATGTAAAAGTCCATGACTAATGACACGTCGGGCTGTAGTCATAACCGGCCATGAGTCGTACACTTCCTGCAGTAAAGTCCGTACCATAACATCACCCCCTTTTCAGGAGTGAGGCCCACCTCACAAGTCGATGGTATCCCTGCTGACCCTCCGTACAGCCTCCATCTCATCCTCAACCCTTGGTAAGGCATTAGCACGCTCCAACCTGTAGATAGAGTCCATCTTGCGATGGTGGACGACCCCCTTCTCTTCTTGAAGACGCCGGATACGCCCTTCAAGCTGTTCTTCGGCAAACGCATTTTGCCTGTAACGACGCACCTCTTCTGTAAGCGTAACGTCGTTGATGTGTTGGAGCATGGCGTCAGCGGGATGACGGTCTCTGAGCAAGAAGAGGTCTTCATGCGCAATGAAGGCGCAGTTGTCATGTGGGAGATGCGGCGTGGCATATAGTGGTTTCCCATAAATGTATGGGGATCCTGGGACTAGTCTGAGAACGAAGGGGTCGCCGGCCTTGATAACTTGTACGTGCGAGGCCTGTACTGTAAGTCCGTTGGGGAGACGGACCGGGAATGGAATGTAATCGGGTCGTCCATTGACCTGGAACCCCTCAGGGATGATGATGCTGAGGGCGCTGTCGTCTGCTCCAAGTGGCGTACAATGAGCAGCGTGGGGTGCTGTAATGTATCCCCTGTGCATAGGCGTTCCGTCTGTGTTGACGAGATAGGGAGTAGCCTCTGGGGCTCCAGGGTGCTGTTCATAGTCAAGGAACGGGTGTCGTGAGGGGTAGTAATCGTCATAGAGGTCGTCATGCGTAGCTTGGTCCAATACTCCTTCCGCTCCTTTGCCATCTTGTGCCGTGAGGTGGCGATATGCAATTGCTCGGCCTGCCACTTCCGCACCGTCTCCTTCCACTCCCGTTCGTAGTTCTTCATCGCGTCGGGCCCCTTCAGAGCTCGTGAGAGCCGCTTGAAGTTGGAAGAGTTCATCTTCCATGATGGTGTGGGTGGTGGCTCCGGTGTCGGGATCAACAATGTTGTACAGTGGCTGAGGTGCTGGTTGAATTGGCGTAGGGTCATCGGAGACCACTCCCGTCGTGGGCATGGGAAATCGTCACAATGCCTCGGACAGGTCTGCCACACTGTCTTGTCGTCGCAACAATTGTTCTTCTTCGGATTGTTCATTGCGAGGCTGCTGTGTAGTTTGTTGGTGAGATCGTCACTGTTCAGTGGTGGCGGGAACGATAAGGTTGGGGGAGACAAGGGGGGCGATGATGGTTTCAAGGAGGTCAAGGTGGTCATTGCGAGGGATAGAGGACATGAGAGGGGATGGTGACTTATCGCGTTGAATGGCAGTCCTTATATGCACTTCTTGTTCGGCGTTGGAATTTTTAAACTCCCGAATGGCTTCATCAGCAAAGACGTTGTCCTTATCGACCCACTGGTTGTCCGAGTCAGGGTAGCCCTTCCATTTGACAAGATACTGAAGCTGACGTCTCCTGCCGAATCGCCGAGAGTCCAGAATCTTCTCGACCTCGTATTCTTCTTCATTATCGACCAAATCTGGTGGTGGGTGCTGATAGTTTGGTCCGTGCGTGGGGGTTTTGCGATAAGGTGTGAGAAGATCTATGTGGAAGACATCATGGATGCTCCACTGCATGGGAAGTTCGAGGCGATAATTGACAGGAGACATCACCTGGATGACCTTAAACGGTCCATGTCGTTTGGCAGCTAGTTTTGCGGTTGGCTGATGTGTACGTAGGTGGCGTCCTTCAAGCCACACGAGATCTCCTTCCTTGAACGTGGGCGTATCTTTGTGTTTGACCCATGACTTCTGCGCCCTGAGCATGCACGAGAACGCACGCTGTCGCGCTTGCTTGAACTGGTCTAGCCTCAGGGATACTTGTGGAATAGGGGAAGGCCTATCGGTCCAATCAGCGTGGGGGTTGAACCCTGATAAGAGGAAAAATGGGGACTCTCGCGTGGTTTTGTTGGGCCAATTGTTATGCGTGAATTCTGCCATAGGGAGATAACGAACCCAATCGTCCTGTCGTTCGTTTACCCAGAAGCGGAGATATTGTTCCAGCCACTGATTTGTTCGTTCTGATTGACCATCGGTTCTGGGGTGGTAAGCGGTTGAGATATTTTGGCTGATGCCAAGGATTTTGCATATCTCTCGCATGAACTTAGATGCAAAGTGAGGATCTCGGTCACTGATAACACGCGAGGGAAGTCCGAATCGTGGGAATATGTGGGAAATGTACAGCGCGGCTGTCCCTTCGGCGGTTATCTCCTCATTGCATGGAATGAAAACGGCGGCCTTAGTGCAATCGTGGTCTGTTATTGTTAGAATAGAGTCATAACCACAAGAGACGGGGAGTTTGGTGATAAAGTCCACCGCAATGGTTTCGAATGGTAAAGACTCCGGTTTGGGGTAAATGGGTTGTAGTGGCGCTCTGATGGGTCGAAGGTTGACTTTGTGTCGCTGGCAATCTGCACAGCCTTTGACATAGTCCATAACATCATTTTTCATTTGCAGCCACCAGTAGTGTCGTTCGGTGAGTTGGAGAGTCCGTTTGATGCCAGGGTGGCTGTAGACAGGGGAGTCGTGGTGAGCAGCAATGATGGTGCGTTTATCATGGATGCCGCCGGTAACCACTCGTTGTCCTTCCTTGTACCATGTCCCTTCAATGTCTTTTAGCTTGTGCGCGTCGACCCAAGGCTTTAACTTAGCTATGTCCTGTTCGTAGATGGGGTGTTTCGGGGTCATCTCTACTGGCAGGATCTTGGGTCTCCAGTGGGGATGTTGGGGTTCTTCCAGCGTAGTGGCGCGTATGAAGACGCTTTCTGGTAGCACCGTTATTCCTTCATTGTCGTTCTCCCCTTGGTTGTAGTCTGGTCTTCGTGATAGTGCATCGGCGTGACTTCCTTTTCCGGTAACCACCACCACTGCGCCACTTCGTGACTCAGAGGTAGAGGCATACTAGGATACGCTACATAGTAGTACAGGAAACACACCCCATCCACATTCATACTCCTTAAAGCATTAGACCTTAAAAACGAACGATCCATAACAGGAACAGTTCAAAAGAAAACGGAAGATATGGCCTCCAAGGGCCTATCACCTCCGAGCGCTCCCGGGCGCAACCCCCCCGCACACCCCATGACCACAAGGGCCAGTTCAAAAGTGGACACCCAACAGACCCCCTCTCCTACGCATCAACCCAAATCAGGGCAGAAAAGCACAAGCGTCAGCGAAGCCAAAGCCCACCTAATCAGCGAAAGCTGCATGAGCAACGAGACCCCCATATCTCATTCCTCGCTTGTACAATCTCTCGTACTGATAATCAAAAAGTACTCTAGATCCTCCCCCCTGGCTCTCATCAAAACGCTGCAAGCATACGGGACGATCCTGCAGGAGTCGAAAGAGACAATCCCCACACAACCGCAGCCACAAGTACTAGAAGTCCTAACGGCGAAGATAGGGGAGATGGTCACAAGCTCAGTTCAGAAGGGCATCAACGAGCTAAGTACCTCTCTAAAGAGCACCCTCGCTGATCAATCGAAACTCCAGGAATCAGCCGAAGCCCTAAACAGCGCGGCCAGCACGCTAAACAAAGTAGTGTCAGATATGAGCAAAAGCATCCTAGAAGCCAACATGGCAACATCTAAGATCACTGAAACCGCAACCTCATACAAAGAAGCACTCCTCACCACTACCGCCCGCCCACCACAGACCCTCCCACGCACAACAAAAGCTCACCTCACCCCCGCCGACCACAAGCTCAACCTCCACCTGGGGATCAACAGGAAAGCTCGGCAGATCCTCATGGACTTGGCCACAGGAGAAGGTCCATGCCTCAACATACACGAGATCAAAGAGAAAGCGGAGGCGGTGCTCACCAACTTCTCACCGCCTCCCCCGGAAGGCACCAAAATTCAAGAGGTGAAGAAACTGAAGAATGGAAGCATCATCATACAATTCGAAACAAAGGAAGCAGCAGAATGGATTAGAATCCCCACCAACGAAGCTATCTTCACAAGAGGATTCGATCCTGACATGTGCATAAGAGACCGCGTACACCCCCTTATGATTCCCAGGATCCCAATCACTTTCGACCCAAACAACCCCGCCCACCTCTGGGAGATCGAAGAGATCAACAGAATCCCTACAAACGGCATCAAAAAAGCAAGATGGATCAAGCCAAGCTATAGACGCGCCCCGGAACAACGCTTTGCCCACGCTATTTTCTCCTTCACCTCGGCCGCAGAAGCTAATAGAGCGCTTAGAGAAGGGATATACGTCTGCAGCATCAGAACATTCCCCAAAAAGCTCAAATTCGAACCAAAGCAGTGTATGAAATGCCACAAATGGGGACACTTTGCAACAGAATGCCTCACCCTGCATGACACCTGCGGTACCTGCGGAGGCAAGCACAAAACTAAAGAGTGCAAAGAAGCCAACAAAAGATACTGCGTATCATGCAAAACGGACACTCACGCAAGTTGGGATCGGGACTGCCCCAAATTCCGTAGGAAATGCGAAGAATACAACGGATTCTACCCAGAGAACAACCTAGTATATTTCCCAACAGACGAAGACTGGACGCTGACAACGCGCCCAGATAGAATCCCCTTTGAAGGCAAATTCCCAGAACGGTTCGCAGTAGCCAGCCTCCCCCTCCCTAACAACAAGACTCGCCAGCTACCCACCTGCCCCATAGGCAAAAAGACAAAGCATCATAACAACAATGCCACGGGAGGTCAGGCAGTACTAGAAGCTTTCTTCAGCAAATGCTCCAACCCTCAAGACACAAAAAATGTGCCACCAAACTGCACAGAAGATGACGACGTAGACTACTATTCTCACTTCACATCCGACAACACAGACCAGCTGACAGACCCAACACTGAACCTTAACCTATGAAGACACAACCGATAAACAAGGAACGCAAGGCAATCACTATCTGGCAGCAAAACATCAACCGCTCCCCAACCTGCCAACACGGGATCATCAGCAGCGGCAGACTAATTGAGCACAACATCGACATCATAGCGCTTCAGGAGCCATCAATCAACTTCCTCAATAAGACCATCGCATCTAAAGATTGGGTCCCAATCTACCCATCAACGCACGACGCACTCCCCAACAAAACAAGATCGGTTCTACTCGTAAGAGGGGACCTACTTACAGAAAGCTGGGAACAACTGGACTTCCCATCCGGGGATGTCACAGCCATACATGTAAAAGAAAAATGGGGGACCCTAACCCTATTTAATATATACAACGACTGCGAGCACGATAACACGCTCAAAGAGCTAACATCGTACCACAGAGCACACACTCAACAAATCCTAGGCTCAGAATTGTCACAAAATGAACACCATCTAATCTGGCTAGGTGACTTTAACCGCCACCACCCATACTGGGACAACCCGGAAGACAATAGACTCTTCACGAGCGAAGCACTAGAGGCGGCGGAAACTCTACTAAGAACCATGGCTGACCTAGGCTTAGACATGGCACTGGCAAAAGAAACCCCGACACACATCCACAATGTCACTAAGAAATGGTCAAGACTGGACAACGTCTTCGCCACCGAGCACACAATTGAAGCGCTCACAACATGCAACACTCTACCGGAGGAACGAGGCAACTCAGACCACCTCCCCGTGGTCACGATCATTGACCTAGAACTTACAAAAGCCCCAGTGAAGACCATCAGAAACTTCAAGGATGTGGACTGGGAAAGTTTCTCCGAATCGCTTCGGAAGAAGCTTAACAGCCACGGTCTCCCGTTGCAAATCAACACTCAATCTTTCCTCAACCGAGAATGTGACACCCTGACCAAAGCACTACAAGACACAATCGAAGCTGAAGTGCCCATCACGGACATCAGCGCTAAGTCCAAACGCTGTTGGTCGAAAGATCTAAAGAAACTCCGCAGAAATGCAGACAAACTAGGAAGAAAGGCCTACAAGTACAGAAAATGGCCCGACCACCCAATCCACACGGAACACACAAGCGCACGCAACAGATACACCCAAGCCATTGAATACGCGAAGAAACATCACTGGAGAGACTGGCTAGAAAGATCGTCAGATCCAGACATATGGACGATACACAAATACATTTCGGCCCCGGCCAGTGACGGAGGAAAGACACGAATCCCAAACCTAAAAGTGACAAACGCAGAAGGTGACCCCGCAATAGCAAGCAACAATGCAGACAAGAGCAGAGCCCTAGCAAAAACCTTCTTCCCGAAGAAACCTCAAGAGATGCAAGACAACATCCTAGGGCAAGCACACCCTACGCCAGTCTGCAAAGCATGAACTCTCACCAAGGAACAAATCCACAAGCACATCGCTCACCTCGGCCCATTCAAGGCCCCCGGCCCGGATGGTATCCCAAACATCGTCCTGATCAAATGCGTTAACATTATAGTCGACAGACTCTGGGAAATATACAACGCTATATACAAAAGAGGACTATATTATGCCCCCTGGAAGCAGTTCACAACGGTGGTCCTCAGGAAACCGGGCAAGCCCAGCTACGACATCCCCAAAGCCTACAGACCAATAGCACTATTAAACACCATGTCGAAAGTGCTCACATCCATCGTCGCGGAACAGCTATCATACTGCGCCGAAAAATACAGTCTACTACCGAAGCACCACTACAGAGGCCGACCAGCACGCACCACCACAGACGCAATGCACACGCTCACATACCAGATCAAAGGCGCCTGGCGGAACAAGAAAGTCATCTCCGTACTCTTCCTCGACATTGAGGGTGCTTTCCCCAACGCGGTGAACGAGAGGCTAATCCACAACATGAGAAAGCGCAGAGTACCCAAGGCGCTGGTAGACTTCACAAAAAACCTATTGAGAAACTGCTCCACCACGCTGAAGTTTGACGACTTCACCTCAGATAGCATCCCAATTGACAACGGGATCGGGCAAGGTGACCCACTCTCAATGATCCTCTATCAATTCTACAATGCGGACCTCCTCGACATCCCAGAAGGAGACGATGAATCGGCAATGGCATACGTCGACGATGCCATCCTAATAGCCACAGGACCCAACTTCACCGACACACACCAAACTCTCGCAAACATGATGACTAAGACAGGGGGCGCAATAGAATGGTCGAAAGACCACAACTCCAGATTCGAATTCAGCAAACTAGCTCTAATCGACTTCGCACATAAGTCCAGCAAGAAGGAGAGACGCCCCCCAAAGTTGCTAAACACCACGCCAGAGCCGGCCGCAAACACGAAGTATCTGGGAGTATACTTCGACCAACACCTCGACTGGGGGAAACAACGCAACTACGCCCTACAAAAGGGCGTCAAATGGGCCTCACAGATCAGGCGAGCAGCGGCACCAAGTTGGGGTATCACCCCGAAACGCGCCCGACAACTCTACATCGGAGTCGCAATACCAAGGACACTTTACGCAGTCGACATATGGGGAAGTCACGCCGCAAAAGATGAAACATCAAGCGAATTAGGGAGGACAAAAAGAAGAAGAAACAAGCTGAACTCAGTACAAAGAGCCGGCACACTAGCCATCACAGGCGGGCTCCGTACCTCCCCAACTGACACGCTCAATGCGCACGCAGACACCATCCCGATGCATCTGGAAATAGAAAAACACCTCTTCAGAGCAGCATCCCGCATCGCAACGTTGCTGCCAGAGCACCCCCTTTACAAACCCGCAAGAAAGGCCGCAAATAAGAACATCAAGAGACACAAATCCCCACTTCACGACCTGATGCAAACGTTCAGCATCAGGCTGGACGACTTCAAAACAATTCCAGCCATAGGCACAAACCCGGCAACAGCACACAAAAGACCATTTGGTATAGAGATAGCGGGCAACAAAGAAGCATCAAAGAAAGCCGACAAGGAAGGAAGCGAAGAAATCAAAGTATATTCGGACGGCTCAGCTCCAGCCAATGGATAGTGGTGGCTTATGTAATTGATACCCCCAACCGACGGTGAGAATCTTCTGTAATTCATACTCAGCCGGCGCCGGCCGACGTCGGAGAATCCGACGTAATTGATAGTCCAACCGGCGCCGGCTGGAAGCGGGGTGTCCGCTTTTCGATTATTAGCATAAACAAGTCAATACATGACTCATTGTGATACATATTGGTGGCAGGAAGTACAGGGAATGTGGATATATAAGCAATGACCAAAGGTTACTCCTGAATGGATGTTGGGGGATACCTTTACAGTATAACAAGTCCATAGGATGTATGGGGAGTTCGGATGAATTTTCAGTGAACCCTGAGCTTGACCATGAGTGTTCCAGGAGTAGGAACCAGTGGGTCTTGTCATTATTTGATTGAGGGTCATACTCATATACAACAAAGAGATGTAGAAATACTGTTCAAATGAAAAGGGGTTTGAAGAGACTAACATATAAGTGCATCCAGCAGGGATATCCTCGATGAAATACACAACCAGTTTGTAAACAATTAGTTGACCAATATCCATATGGGTTCAGGGCACATCATTGAAGCTATGGGCGGACACTCCGCCAGCATGACTATATACATGTTTATATCTATCTATTCATGCTCCAGATGTCAGGATGGACTTTAGCTGCACCCCGACCAGTATCCATATTCCTGTGAAGTGATCAGAAGTCTGGGGAAGGGGCTAATTGTTAGCCACTAACCTGACCTTCTCTGAGACCTTGATAGTTCGTTTGATTTCTTTCCCTTTCCCTTTTGCTACATGAGGCTGATGGCCAACTTGCATTTCTTTCCATTGAAGCTGAGGAGAGTGTGATGGTCCTGCCATTTCTGTGCATTGATGAATGATTGGTGGTGCCGGATGTAATGTGGATAGGATGCAAACCTGGAAATGAAGATCTATTCATGCTCAGATAATCGTGTCCAGCAGAGGTGGGACTGGGACCTCCATCATCATCTACATGCAATGTTGTCATTGATAAGTTGAGGGTAACCCAATAACAATCGGACTCACCAGGACAAGCGTCCTCCTGTATATAAGACATATTCAAGGGTGGAGACCTCATAGCCACTTCATCCTCAGATGGATCAGTCCTGTCAGATGAATCATCATTCCTGGATGAATCATCTGAAGAATCTTCAGCATCAGTAATGTCATCCTCCTGATCAGAGTCCCGACTAGCTGGAAGAATGAAGCACTCTTCATCAGATGCTGGTGATTGCTGCTTTCGAGCCCTTCGGACACTCCGCATAGGCCTTGGGGAATCTTCCAAATTACTAAAGAGTGGGGACGTTGATACCCACATCAAGGGGTCAATGCCTTTATCTTGCCTGTCACTCCAGTGGTACAGTAGACGAAAGACCTCTCCAATCTGGATCTTAGATGGGTCCTTCCACTCAAACCCATCTGGAATACATTCATCACGAATCCAGGAAGATGGATCCTTGACCAATGATCCCCATGGAATGGTCAGTGTTGGCTTTCCAGTGACATAACCTTATTCCGACATATTAAATACTGATACACATTTATTAAAAGAATGGCTTACGGATATGTGCAGTGCAATAATCCCTGAGCAATGACTGAACAATCTTGGCTTTATATCCATGACGCTGAGTAACTGTCGGAAGCTCCGGACATCCATCTGCATCAAATACAAGGGGGATTGGGGATTGGATTGTCCTTGAGTTGTCCTTTTTTGGATGCTCCTGGACAGTCTCTAGAATGTACATGAATGATATTCACTCACTGGGATAAGAAGCTTGTCAAACCTTTTGCAAAGCACTTTAATCCAAATTGAGTCCACTGCTCCCAGAGGGCAGCACTCTTCCAGTCTGGGCAGAATTTCCGAAAGTCCTTTCCATCCTGCAATACACTGTTCACATCATTGCTGAAATTGGTTTGCATCAATTGATGGTCAGTACAGATTAAGGATACATTTTTGGATGACTTACAAGCCAATCTTGAGGTTGTTGTCTTCACCCTCATATGCTGTGAGAACAATGGAACGAATACCACATGTCTTGTAGAGTTGACTTTGAAAGTCTTGGATGATCCGCTCACGCATAGAAGATGCCATTCTGTATAGAAGAGATGAGAGAAATGGATCCAAGGTGATACATATTTGCGTACCTGGATTGAATATGCTTTGGTGGAGTCTTCTCTGACCATTCCTTAGCAGCATCTACATACTCCCTTTGATCTTTAGGGGATACATCATTCCATAAAGCAGTGGTTGCATCTTGAAGGGCCCCCAGGAATGCGGGGTTCCCTGGCTCTGTCCCAGAGTCCTCCCTAGCACGCTCCAAGACTTCCTCACGGTGCAGGTGATAGAATGCATTCCTGGCAGACCATTTGCGAGTGAACTTGATATATTGACGCCTGGGGCGGATGTAGTGGTTATAAAACCATTTCTGAATTTTCTGAAATCTGAAATGAGCAATATATCCGTCACTGTATAAATGAAGCCCACCTTTGTGGCCACCTTCTTATCAAATGGTGCACTAGAAGGGCGGAGCAGATATAACTGGGCCATGGCTTTCTCAATTATCCTGGTACGAAGGCTTGTATCAGCAGCTTGGAACTCTTCAAGATATTCCTGCAATACATCTGCATCTTCAGGAGTAATGATAAATCCTGTGTCACCAGACTGTGCTCTTTGACTCTGTGATATCTCGGACTCTCCGCCAGAGCCAGAGTAAGTGATGTCCTCGTTCTGCATGGGGATATTAATCAAAGGTGATCAGAGGATATGGATACGGTGTGTGTGGATAGATATATTGAGCATGAAGTAGTTTAAATACATGACAGTAGTTTGGTTGTGTTGGATCAGAAAACAAAATATGGACACTGGCAATCGGGATATAGTGAGGGTAAAACAGGGACACATAGGTTAATATATGTGGTAAGATAATATAACAGGTTTCAATGGGTTTGAATACGGATCTGGGTGAGAGGTGCCACATGACATGGATGGGAAATATGGACATGAATTATGGTTTCACATATGTTTCACGCATGGGCTAGATATGCTTGTACCTCAAGAGCGGACCTCCCGCTTTTGATGAATCGTGACAGCTATCTACATGGAGAATAGGATGTATATCAATGAGAAATGGTACTGAGCCTATACATCAAGGAGGGGGTGTGAATATGATGCATGGCTTCACATATATTTCATATTTGGCTAGACATGCTTGTGCAAGGAGATCGTGCCTCCTGCTCACATAGTACATCATATGACGATGTCTCACCTGTTGCATCGGGGACCCCGACACATTGTACGTATCAGATTCGGTCCTGCACAGCATGTCATCGATATTTCAGGTGTGTTGGGCCACCTGACATATCACGTGGCATTCTCCCATACATCCATACATCAAACTGGGGATCTGAAACATCCCATCTGTGGCACGCGTTTGATATGGACATCGTAGATAGTTCCTAGTGATTCATGCGGCAAGTAGTGTTTTGACATGGTCTGAACTAATATGTCATCAAGCGTATCTGATACGCCGGACCTCCCGACATGTACATATCACGTCATCTTAAGAGACAAAGGTAAATATCAAAGGTAAATATGAACAAAGGGACGTGGGAAGTCCGCATGTCAGACACGTTACATAACTGATGTATTTAATGGTTGCGGACACTCCGACATGGTACCAAATTGGTACCAAAATGGTACCGAAACATGATCTCAATGCTGATTGTAACGTCGTCACGACGTTAGCCCTACTTGAGCTCGAGTAGCGGTAACCACTTAGCGAATGTCCTGATCTTGACACGTCGATGCGAAGGTCCGTGTTCTTGTCTGAGTGAATGCTCGGAGGCACACTGACAAGTACAGTCTTAGTCTTGGAGATTGACATGAGGGAGAGAGAGAGAGAGAGAGCGAGAGGAGAGAGAGTAGAGAAGAGACAAACAGGTGACGATTCAAGAAGACCAAGATGGCATATCTTGGTCTTCACAGGACAACTTAAATACATATCGAGCAGGCTTAGAAGCGCTGCTATGAGTCAGAGTAAGTAGTGTCCAACGTATCGTGTAAGTATCTCGAACCCTAGTACTACTAGTACTAGTATTGGTGGCGTCCATCCTCAGTCAGCAATCAGTACCGTATCTCCTATCGTGCTACCGTATCACCGTAGTAAAGTCTGCGACTAATATACCTTACCGCCGTAATCGCAACCGGTACAGTAAGGGTCGTGATATTGTTACCGACACATGCAAGACGATCACAATACATGTGCTACATAGTTACAGTCCTTACTCCAAGTATTTCGCCATATTCTCCAGATCAATCAAAGTCTTCAGGATTGAGTCATTGATTGCTTGAACTCGACCCCGCAGCTCTGTGAGCTCATCCCACACATCAGCAAGTGTCAGCTTGCATCTCTCAATCCTGGACTCGACGTTTCCGAGGTCCTCAGGGAGGGGAGACGCAGGGATGGTGATGCCCATTCGATGCTTGATTGTACGGGTGGATGGGGGTATCCCCCCAGTTCGTGCACGAGGGGCGGACCTCCCAGCGGCCTTGACCATTTGTACAGATTAATAGAATAGTCGTATGTAATTGTATATACGTACCTTGCGTTTCGGGGCGTCCGACTGCGATGGGGTGATTGCACGCTGAACAGAACTCCCTGGATCATCGACGTCCATCGTATCAGCTATCTGTGACTTTTATATGATGCATCAGATAAGCTATAGACGATGGGTAATTATCACATACGCTCAGAGCAAGTCCTGCTGACGTTGGGGAACCTGTCGGGGCACCCGCAGTTGGAGCGTCACTTGGTTGATCATCAATAGAGATGATCTCAGGTGCTGGTGATACAGGCTTAGCGACCACAGTGGGTTCACGGATAACACAGTTGTGAGAGTGGGATGCGATCCATAAAGTCTTTGGGTGGAGAGGGTGTGCGCCTCTTCTTGCGCTTGCCATCATCCTATACAACACACTGTTAGTGCTGTCGAATATGTAAATACAGTTACGCACCCGCGGGGTATCCGAAAGACGTGGCCCAGATGGAATAGGTACGACAGGCGACGGTACCTTGGATAGGAATTCAAAGCCAGTGGACACCCCGGATGCTTCAGAACGCTGTTTCGATGGAGGGCCCATAGACTGAGGCTTTGGTGACGCTTGTTGAGACTGCAGGGGTTCCCGCAGCTGCACGAGATCGCGAACGCGAACCACGAGAGGTATCAGACATACTGGAAGGGGTCTCTGTGGGATATTGGAGCTCGCCACCTGCGTAGATATATATCATATCTAGTCACCACAGTCATCGCTTGATCTTCGGATCAATCGGATATATATTTTCCAAATTTCCTAAATCAGATTTCGGGGTTCCCGGATACCAGAGGAGATCGATAATCAATAGTGGGACCCCCAAACGTTTCAAGGTGCTTCCGTCTGAGGCGCTTCCATCTGTGACTTCGCTATCATTCACATTAGACACCCCCACGCTCAATGGGTAGGAAAGGCCCATCCGAATTGACAAAGCATGAAGTTCAGTTGCTCACCATAGCAGCTAAGTTCATGGCTGCCATGAAACGTGTGGAGGAGACTGGTCCGTCACCAATGGAGCTGGACATAATGGATACAAAGATCAACCAAGAAGTGGTGAGTCGATTTAATATCCTCAACTGCATATGCGATGTATCTAATGGTATGCTATTCAGAGAACCATTAATTCGATATTTGCAGGCTATGGGATACATTCCAAGACCCCCCGTGTCCATCCGATCATCCAGGTCATTGGGACCGAGTGGCAGTCAGCTGCAATAGAGGACCGCTACCCTGATTGGTTCATACTAACAACTGAATACATTACTACGCTTTGTGAATATGTATCGTCGGAGAACCTGGACTGGCACCTCAAACTCTCATCCCTTGATCTGAACTCATATCTGGATGGCCTCCATCCGAGCAAGATGTGGTGGCTTCGAAGAGAACACCATACCACAGATGCCCTCAGAATGTGTGTCAGATATATTGTATCGATTCATACCTATTCACATCCTCATGCACAGCTACAGTTGACAATCTCCCATCCCAGTCGTCGTCTTCACGATTGACACTTGCCCCTCCTTCCGCCTCCACTGGACCCCCCTGGAACCCCCGGACCCCCAGCCACCCCCCCACCCGTACACAATACACGAGGCACAGTAAAGGCACGTGCCATACAGACACGTTCGTCGGACCGCCTGGCCGATGCTCCATCCAAACGCCACACTGCTCCATATGTGCTGCAGAGGAACGAAACGCGATTCACCAGGAAATCCAGGAGAAGCATCCGAAACGGTCCCACATCAGAACCCCCCCTGTTCCACAGTGTCGAAGTGGAGCAGGCATCTCCCCCTCGACCCACACAACGTCAGCGTACAGATGCTGGTGATATTGTTGCCTATGGGAATGTAAGTATTCTTATTCCATCCTCCTGCATCCAAATAACTGATCTGATGTATATGTGCACTACTTGTAGGACCGCTGTGGCCCCTGCATCCATTTTGGGGATGCTGAATGCAAAGCCCAGGCCAATAAGCGGTCAATCACATGTGTGAAGTGTGCACAGAGGCACAAGCCATGTGAACCCCCTGCGACGTGGGCCATCCCGCTGCATCGTGCAATGGAGGCCAGATCAACACCATCGATGGGAGCGGGGTCCCCGGGTACGTCCCACCTGTTTTCTGCAAGCAGTAAACGAAACCCACATGCATCACACACCTAGTAGGAAGCTTCGGGGACTCCCAGCGTTGATGCACTGGAGCGCAAAGTGGAGTCATTGACATCGAAACTTGGTGATGTCACTCAGACAGTAGACCGTGTGCTATTTGAGGTCGTAAACACACGCCAGGATTCGCATGACACACGTGCTTATGGTTGGGAAACTCCTGTCTCACCAGGGTATCGAATCGACATCGATTCCTGGTGTCGGGATGCCCCCCACCAATCGTCGCTCAGTATCCCCTGGTGTCCAGTCGACCTCATCAGTTGGAGCACATATGTCTGGCCTCACTCTCTCTGACATTCGGCCTCCTTCTTCCCTTTCAAGTGCACCCCCAAGCCACTCTCGCCAACCATCAGGTAAGCACTTATATCATCTGAATCAGAAACACAGGCTCATCCACATTACAGGGGAGAGCGTTGCCTCAGGGGGACGTCTGACCCCATCTGGAATATCTGGTGGGTCATCATCGGCTGGTCCTGTGGCTTAGAATGGAGTTTTTCGATTTAAATGATGTATACTATTCTGTAAACGCATGTTCGGGAGGTCCGGCCCATTGAGGGTCGAAATATATGATGTGTCAGGACTGTTTGCATGTGACCATATCAACGTAATAATCACCATGTGATCCAGTGACTAAGGGGCCTTCGTTTCAAATATATGATGACTTGTATTTGAAGCAGGCGTGATACGTGTGATGTGTCGGGGTCCCCGCTTCTATGAATAGGAGAGCATCATGTGGTATTGGGGGATACCTGATGCATCAGATATACCTGATGACGTGTCGTGTGGGACTGTATCTAGATTTACGTTTTCCATATGCAACAGTTTGGGGTCCCTGTATCAATGTATGATGGGAAGGTGTCATGTGATGTGTCGGGAGGTCCGCTCAATTGGATATGCTGATTGAAGCGTTGTGTGGGACTGTATTACAATTGCTACCTGGTACACATAAAACATGTTCTACATATGCAACAGTCCAGAACCCCTGCTTCAATATGTTTGTTATTTCCTTGTGGTATATCTGAAGGTCTATGTGACATCTGCGTCAAACAATCAAATATATTTGTTACATATATGCGTACAGTGTGGCGGGGACCCCGCCATAATGCATGGGATATCCGTATGTGGTTTGGTGGGTATTGTGATACCTGTATTAGATGTAATGCTACAGGGATTCGTGAAACACGTATGGGAGATAGTTGTGCGATTAGATGGGGAGTCTGGCATAATACTAGATGGCATACACAATGCTCCTACATATGAGGCAAACATGTAACTGTGTTCCACACACGATAGTTCAATTAGGGGATATTTATACCGTGTAACATCTAGACTACATTATACACCATGCAGCCATCCACATCCAAAGTAAAACGTATGCCCTCCATTTCAGGTACTTCCATGAATATTCACTAATTGCCACTATCCCAGGAACCCACCATAAGAATCAGAAAACCCACTTGAGGGATAGGCGGACTCCCCAAGCATACTCCAAACATCCACCCACCATGTTTTATGATCCAGTTGATAGCTCTTCCTCCAATGCAATGTCATTTGATGAAGATGACATGTATGGATCAGATTCTAATGCTGAAACCATTAACCTGAAACCTGACTCCATCGAACCACATTCCCCTGCCCATGTGGACCATGCAAGTATGCCCAATGACCATATGGTATGTACACAATAATATGGAACCATTTAACATGTCTGACATGGTCAGGAGCATGCAGACCTCATATTGGAGACAGAGGAGATGTGCATGGATCTTAAGGATATCTCCCTTATGGTAAGGGCACTATGTGAAACAGAGGGAATCAATATGTCACAAATGACAAGTGAAACACAAGATGGACAGTATCAAGGTCACTCCCCACATGCATCAGAGATGGCATCAGGATCTGAAGGTGTTGATAATGGTAGCGGTAGTTTCAGAGCACCCGAAATGACATAGAACAGATGATGGTATTCCTATCAGATACACTCCACAGTTTTAGATTAGAATTGGGTACACATTCTTCAGGTGTATGATTGTGCAGCGAGCCCAATATTCCAATGTGTAGAATATCCAAGGTGTTGTAAATGTATTTAATGCGTGAAAGGATTGATGCTGTCCCAATTGCTATCATCCATATCCTCCTAACTCCATTGAAACTGTCTATCATGCCTCGCAAGAACACCTTTACCATTCCTATGGGAGATGTCTCTGAGGTTGTCTCTAAAACATCAAAGTCTAAGTGGGGACTCTGAACCACTGTGAAGGAGGTCCCATTCCATTCTTCAAAGCAGAAGAAGTCAGGCCAGGCTTCAAACCAAGCTACAATAGTTGAGGAGCAGTCATCCAAGCAACAAACGCAGGGGGTTCAGGAGTCACATACCCTTCAACCCATAGAACCATATGAAGCTGACATGCAAGACCTTCAACTTGATGACACACAACCCCAACCACATGTATGCGACACAATACCCTTCATCATCCATCAAATACTGATCATTTACAGACACCATTGCGGACACATATGGGCCAATGGATAGACATCCGGAGCAGATATCTTCTCCTGTTACTAGAGATGGAGGGTTTGACAAGGGCCCCAAAATGCTCCATGTGCACCATGTCAATGCAGATCAAGTGTTCCGACTGTGTTGGAGGTAACTACTTTTGCAAGGAATGTTGCCTTCAAATACATACAAGATCCCCATTCCATCGGATGTCCCGCTGGACTGGCACACACTTTGCACCAATATCATTAATATCAATTGGATTTAAGCTCTGTTTGGGTCATGATGGAAAGCCATGCCCACTTACAGTAGAGGTATGAATATATCAGTCCTATGAAATGTCATATGCACTTATCTATACCCAGGGAGTTCAAGCAGCTAAAGAGCCACAGACAAGCAGGTGGAGGTCCCGACACACTTGGTCTACATCACTAATATCTGTTGAGGAGGAGCAGGCCCATTCCTTGGGAGGCCCGCAACCTCCTTTGCAAGCTCTTGAGGATATGCATGGGATTTCAGACACATTGTATGACTTTCCTGGGGATGTGTTGGATCCCTCTGAGGGAAACACAAGACGCACACGGACCGCAAAGTCAGGCAATCCACTGATCACAATTGTCAATCAGACAGGTGTCTTTGATATGGATGTACTCTTCTGTATATGCCCCAATGCTGGTGCCGATGATGAGCAACTACTCCAAGCTGGAATATTTCCTTCAACCTTCAAGCAGATTGAGACTGCATTTACCTTCTCAGTTCTGGATGACTTCTTGGCTGACAACCTGGAGTGCAAGACAACTGCACAACAGTACTACTCTAAGCTTCAGAGCATCACCAATCGGATGTTCCCTGACCATGTCCCAGTATGTTACAATGCCATCCCAGCACCACATACTGTATCACTGATAAACATTTACAGAATCTCTACAAACAGCTCTTGAGAGCATCCAGGCAATGGCGAGATTTAAGGAATAGGATTCAGAATGGTCTGGGACATCTGCAAGTCAGGGACCCCGCTAATGATGGATCCATGGCCATATTCTGTCCAGCCTGTCCACAGCCAGGTATCAATCTACCTGATGATTGGAAGGACAGATATAATGATGAACCGTATGCATTCATTAAACATGTCAAATATCCCATTGTTGACTTGCTCAAAGGAATCAGCTCATCCGAACATTTATAATGGATGGTAACTTCTCAGCAGAGCATATGAAATGCAGAACTGGGGAAGCAGACGTTCCACTGTCGGCAGGGATGGCCTTCATGGCAAATCCCAATTCATATAAGGCTCACCTGCATAGTGGGCAAGAGATTTCCCAGGTATGTCAGATACTATTGACAGTGACTGTTGTCTTATATTCTCATAGCCCAGCACATGTAACACATATAGGGCCATTGAACAGGCCAATTCAAGTCGTCCACACCTTGATGTTACAGGCATCGGGGCAACCGCATGCTGTCATGGATTCTTTGTCCCTACATCTGTAGTTGACTTCCAGAAGGGAGAGAGGTATGTCCAATGTTTAAAGACTCTAGGTGTGGATATGACATCGCTCTTATGCTAGGCAAATAAATATGGACTATAGCCTTTGCAAGACCCTCTCCTACAACATGGAGGACATCCCTGTGGCCCTGGTTATGTATGACATCATGTGCCAATATGGTGTCCACTTCAGGGAAAGGGTGGAAAAGAGCCCAGAGTTATCTCTGTCTAGCTCTTTACAACTTTGGACTGGGATTGGCCTCTTTCATATTCATGGCCATCAAGATTCATGCTTACCCCACTTTTCACCAAGCTATATTCCTGGAGCGAAGCAGGTGGATGGGGAGATCATTGAGACATTGTGGGCACCACTCAATAATATCTCACGGAGTATCCGCGGGATGTCCCTGGCCCATCGCCAGGAGGTCTTGGATGCACACATGAACCATTCCAATTGGAAGAAGATGGTCCGCATTGGTCTGTCACATCCATATCCATGCTACATTCTAATATAATAATCCATGTTCCAGTTCCATCACTTCTGAAGCAGTGGAAGCGCATGGAAACTGGAATAGATCTCAGTGCTGAGACATTCAATACACTCAATGCATGCTTCAGGAAGAAGACCAAGCGATGGCTTGAGGCAGAGAACCATGCTCAATCTAACAGGCATGAAGACCCTACTTTAATGGACATATATGATACAGCATCATCCAAAGGTATTGTTACCCAATAAACCAATCTATTCTACACTGATGAATATCATTAGCTCCCTCTCGTGCAGAAATCCAGCAACAACTGATTTCAGAGGAAAGTAGAGATATTACTACTCATGGGCAAACATCTTGGATTTCTTGTGGGATAAAGATTCAGGAGCTACAGTTGGTCCCTTCAATGGTATATGTGACTGTTGGCTGACGTCCTGTGAAGACTGGCCATCAGATATCAACTACGGGCATATGGTCCAAAGATCAACACAGAGGAGGTCCAAGTCATTGAAAATAAGCGGAGTCGCCTCCAGAAGCTCATTGACATATTTGAGCATCAGGGAGATTCTTTCCTCCTCCAACAGAAACTCACAGATGATTCCCCAATATCACCATTGGGTAATTATGAAGAGTACGACCATGTGGATGATCTCGGACCTCCCGATAATACAGATGACAATCATTCAGGTCGTGATTTCCATCATCACACTCATCAGGCATTGGATGGATCTGGGATGGATGGCATCAATCCAGAAGATCTTCCCATTCTTCTTCCCTCATCCCTTGGATGGGAATGGTGTGTCAGGCATGGAGCCCAATCTCTTGCCAGGAAGGAGGTACAGCTACGCCATGCACAAGCCAGTGATTCCATTCACAGGATCCGCCTCGCCCTTGGATTCAAGTCAGCTCTGTTCCGCACTCAGGTTAGACCTGCTAACACACAGCAGACAAAGACCCGTGCTTGGAATGCCATACACAGTGTTGATACTACTGTCCATGAGCATGCACGCATATACAGCATGGCACGTGATGCATACCAGAGTCTCCGACAGGCATCAATGAATCTACAGGACCTTCCAAGATTACATGCAGAGGACTTCCATGTAGCAACCTTGGTCCTTGGATCAGAGCCAATAGGACAGCGTAACAAGCAAACATCCTGGATCTGGGGGTTTGGCCACACTGTTGAAGATGATGGAACATGGATGGATGATTGTAGGTTCTCATATTCATCAGTGCTTATATTGATGGACTCAATTATTTAACAGTTGAAAGGGTTCATTGGCTCCGTGCAAGGGCACAGTTTGAACGATGGTTGGAGGAGCAGCACAGCATCCATAATGAAGCTGAATGGGTCCCTGCATACTTCCATGCCAAGGCAAAGATGTGGAAGAAGCTCATGACCATTGCTGCACAGGATTTGCTTAAGGGGCACCAAGCATATGCATCATATCAGATGCATGCATGGGAAGAACTCTCCAGAAGCTCAGTTAAGGCCCTCACCCCAATCACAGATGCTCCATTAAAGCATTGTAAAGTTAAATCAATCCACTTGTTCTAACACATGCATTCCCATTATTTTACATATGGAATCAGTTCTTTGCAGGATATCCATACTCTTATGTTAATATATTCAGATGGATAGAAGTATGTATATGGTGACATTGACGGAGTGTCCGACTCTGCTACAATCATAGATCCACTGGACACATATGGATACCAGCCAATGCAAGGTGTATTCTTGGGTATACTAGCTGGTTAGGCATCGAGTCATGTCCATTCATGAGGGATGGTATCTTCCAACCCCTTCACATTTGTATAGCCTTTCTATATCTATTCATTCTATGTGAATATTACCCTCAATCAAATAATGATCACAACCACTGTTTCCAGCTCCTGGAGTAGTAAGGACTTATTACAATTTCATCCAAACTCTCTAAACATCTTATTGACTTGTTTCACAATCAACAAGACCATCAAAGCATACCCCCACATCCATTCACTGAGTTCCTTTTGTCGTCCCTTGTATATCCATATTCCCTGTACTTCCTGTCACTAATATGTGTTACTATGAGGCATGTTTCGACTTGTGTGTGCTAATAATCGAAAAGTGGACACCCCGCTTCCAGCCAGCGCCAGTTGGACTATCAATTACGTCAGATTCTCCGACGTCGGCCGGCGCTGGCTGAGTATGAATCACAGAAGATTCTCACCGTCGGTTGGGGGTATCAATTACATAAGCCACCACTATCCATTGGCTGCTGCTCTTGCTTGGTGGAGAGCGCTGGATAAATCCATGGGCACTCTAAGTTGTACATGTCTACAATCAGACTCAGGTCTGTTTGTAAATGAGGATAAAACAGTTGTAGTAATTGTTTACGTCAATGATGTCCTCTTCCTTGGAAAACATAAAAAACAAATTGATTCCCTGAAGCAGCGCTTCATGAGAATCTGGGAATGCAGAGACCTTGGTGATACCAAAGAGTTTCTTCGAATGCGCATACTACATTCTAAAGGTAGAATCCTAATTGATCAACAAGATTACCTTCAGAAAGTGTTGCAGTGCTTCAAACTGATTAACGCCAAATCAGTACCCACTCCACTACTGGAAGGGTATCATCCTACCTCTAATAAGGGAACTGCATCTCCAGATCTCTGCACTTCATACCAACAAGTGATAGGATCACTCCTATACATTATGATTGGTACACGACTGGATATTGCCTATGCTGTTACCAATATGGTGCAGTTTGCTGCCAACCCATCAGAAGACCATTTGAAGCGTGCTCTTTATATATCCCGCTACTTACTTGGTACTTCAAACTATGCCTTAGTCTATGACAGCAAGAGTGATGCTGGTATAATAGCATACGCAGATTCCGACTGGGCTTCTGACCCAGTTACCAGGAAGTCCACTATGGGCTACTTAGTAAAAATGGCAAATGGAATATTTTGCTGGAATTCAAGAGCACAAAAGTCAATTGCACTCTCATCCACTGAAGCAGAATATATGTTGCTGTGTGATACCAGCAGACAATTGGTTTGGATATGATCGCTCTTTCATGAGCTTGGAATAAATCTAGAACCAATTCCATTATGCGGAGATAATCAAGGCTCCATATTTCTATCTTCTAATCCTGTTTAAGAGAAACAGATTAAACACATTGATTTACGTCACCACTACATATGTGAAGTAATCTGTGATAAGAAGATAGAGTTATTCTTTATAGAAGGAGCTGAGAACCCTGCAGATCTTTTTACTAAGAACCTGGGTCGCATTAAGTTCCTAAAATTCAGGGAACAGCTTGGGCTTGAGTTTTCCTCACCCACGCAAGCTCGAGCAACTTGACCACTATGCTTGAAGTGTAGTAGATAAAAAGGGTTTTTTGTAGCTTCTCAGTGTACATCGCTTCTTCTTTAGAAGTGTGTCATGAACAACTTGTTCTTTTCAGAATCTTTCTGAAAAGACTGTTCCAAGAAAGCTGTTTTGTCACAAACCATAGAAGTTTATTGAGTCATCTGACTCTAAGCCTCTCATGGTTTTGCGTCAAACAACCCTGGTATCTCTACCAGAAGGAAGTTCACACATCCTGTTCCATCAAGGCATAGTACGAGAGGTCAAATTGCTCATAAGAAACTGAGGATCAACAACCATTGTTGGGGTGTAGCATCTTTACTATGATTTCCAAAACCCCTCACAAAAAGGATGTTGCAATGACCCCGCAACCAAATCCCCTATACATCCCTATGACATTTGAGGGTCAAGGTCTTTCCAGTCAATGTTTATTACCAATCCTTATGTCTATAGAGTAAGGCTATTGCTTAGAAGCGCTTTACTAGCTGCACTAAGCAAGGGGGAGTGTTGGAATGTGATAAGTACATAAGGACCTTATCTATAGCAGTTACGACATTATGGTACTATGTTTACCATATTAGGCAAGTTAGGATATGTACGGTAGTGGGTGTATCATGTCCAGTGATGAGGAGAAGTCTCATGACTGTCTCAGAAGTGTGAAACACATCAGGCATGTGTAAAAATGTGATATTGTGGACACCTTTACTCATCACTTTTGCACAAATGGACATGGTGGGGCCATAGAGCATAAATATCCCCCTATGGGGATGGAGGCGAATACAGAACTTCACCCCTCTTCACTTGTGCACACTCTCCCCTCTGAAACAGTCTCTCAACCTACTGCAAAGGTGAGAATGTCCCTCCTGCATGCTGCGCTTTAGCCTGTAAGGCTTTTGCTGCGCAACAAGTCCAACTTGGACTCAGAGAAGGTGTAGTTGACTTAGCAAAAGTCAGGCAAATGGGGATCACATGTCAACCCAATGCAAGCTGAACAGGGGCACTTCAGGCACATGCTGCAGCGAAGGTGGAAGAGGACTATCCCTTGGTGGATAGGAGTGGAAGTACTCTTAGTCAGGGACTAAGGCAAGCAATAGACAAGTCAATAGGGTGGATTGAAGAAGACCAAGATGGGGACTCTTGGTCTTCTAAAGCAACTATTTATACAGATACACATGGGCTTTAAAGCGCCACTGAAATGGTAACTACCCAGTAGCGTAACTAGCTCAAACCCTAGTACAGCTATCCTAGGAATGAGTCATGCACAAGTCACAATCACATGCGAGCTACTATGCTGACTGATACAATGTAAGAGTTCATGACTAATACTAAGTCGCACCATAGTCATAACTGGCCGTGAGTCATACACAAAGCGTAGTAGAGTCTGTACTGTAACAGAATGGCTCTTGCCATTCACCAGGTATGGAGAGCACTGGTGTGAGAGATGAAAGATTGTGGATTGTAACCTTCATCCTGGTGTGGTGACTCAATACCACCACAAAATAGAAGAAAATACACGCACACTTCTGAGTCAGCTCCTTGCAGCTCCCGTGGACTTCCATGGTCATGTTGATTTGTCAGTGGTTCTCTTCATTAGCTCACACTGCACACTTGAAATGATTTCACAGATCTCATGTGTTATGGTTTGACCCTCATGATCCCAGCAAATGGTGATACAAAGGACACAATCATGAGACAAAGAAGAGGATGATGAAGAAAAGGCTGAAATAAGCCATAAGCCAAGAGATAAGTGCCCTGGACCATGATATCACTGGACCTTCTGTGATAATGCACAGAATTGCAGGTATCACCAGCCTGGATAAAACAGACCTAAGTCACCCATCATGTGACCCTGGCATGTGACCTGGCTAGAATGCACTGGAAGAGTCCAGATGAGCTTGTGCCTGGCTGACTGATGTGTGGTACCTGATGACTGATACGGGCTGCAGAGTACTCATAAACAATTACACTGTTATGATAAGGATGACTGATGATTGGTTGACAGACTGTATGCTGACTTGTTGATAAGTGACCCTTGCACACTTAGCGGCTCGTACGGACTGGACTTACAGCATGGACTGCTTTAGATTAGATATACAGGACTTGTAGATTAGATACTTTTTGATCTGTACAATCTGGACTTACCATTGCGTCATATATGACATCACTGTACTTCTAATGACATCATACATCCGGACTCTGCGTTGTATAACACCCTTGTACTTTCCTTTGTTCTTTACTTGGTATTATCTTTATTATGATGTCAGTATGATATCATCTAGTTCTGGACTCTTCTTGTTCTCCTCTCCCTTGTTCTCAAAGTGTCCACTCTTTTGTCCCTTTGTAGAACAATGGCACCTTTGTACTTTGTGACTAGCGTTACTTATGTTGTACTACTGTCACCCTCTGTAGGAGTATAAGTAGAGTATCATGTACGCTCCTGGTCCACATCAGTTCTCACTGCTTGTGTGCCAGGTAAGTTTCCTTCCCTCCAATGTAACAATATCAGTTCTCACTGCTTGTGTGCCAGACACCCTCTGCTTCACTGCTTGACATTCCCCTCTGCTGCTAACCAGCTTGCCACTAGTATCTCACCACAGACTCTTTGCCTCTGTGAGTACTGGTTATGTCTTTGCTGTTCATCATGACTGATACTTACACATTCCTGATGACACTCTTACTGTATGATTACTCACCCTAGGATCATTGTAATAGGGTTTCTGAGTCTGAACCTCATGATAGCTGGAGTATAAGTAGAGTAGTTTGTATCCCCTACTCTCCAGCTTGAGATTTTGGAGAATTGTACTGGCTGTTCACCATCTTCCCTCAATCTTTTGAGCTGGGCTGTCTGCCACCCCCCCTTTGGCTGTCTGTCAATTTCCCCCTTTCCTCTCTTATCTGCCATTTTCTGCCTCTCAGTGCTCTTGCCTGATAGAGTGCTGCTAGTACCTTTGTCAACTAGGGGACACCTTGGCTGTATTTGCCCTTCCCCATAAGTTGACCAACAATTTGGGGCACAGTGCTCCCACAGAACCATCCAAGTTGGATACTATGCCCATACAAGTGTAACATCATGGATGACTTATCATGTCTCTTGTGTATGAGTACGACCTAAAGGAGAATGACGAAATAACCAAGGCTCCAGTGGAACTGGTTCACACGCTGAGTTGTTTACTTCTACCTGGAGCAGCTCTAGTAAACCACTTCCCATTCCATATGAATCCCCACTTCATGATCACTGTCAGGAAAAACTGACAACCGTCTCCAGTGTGACATATCCCTTTATGGGTCCCTTGGCTTAGCTATGAGCTGCTGGCTTGGCTAGGCAGGGAACTCAGTCAGAGGACAATGAATGAACCCATGGATTTTGTGAAAAAGGCTATGGTTTGTGGTCATGACATTTATGAGTCATTCATGTCACGCAGTACGTCTCAACTATGGCCATCTAGCAAGACGGAACAGCAGTATCATCGCTGGCCCATGATCAACTCCTGGAGGTAGAAAGTCTGAATGGCCCCAAGCAACAAATGCAGGAGAACCTCGTCAAACAAGTCCTGGGTTCCATGTATGAAGGTGAATCTTTCTATCTAATATGAAGGAACAAGATGCTGATCGTGAACATCAGCTGGTGTGGACACAGTGCGTGTTTGGGCTTTTGAGTCTGAGTCTCCTTCAACAATTGAGCTCCCTATCAGAGTGCGTCCACCATGACTTCCCTCTTTGTTGCACTCTCCCTCTATCCAGAGGTACAGAGATGGGTGCAAGCTCAAATCAACTCTGTCATATTGAGAGACAGGCTTCTGTTGATAAGTGACCCTTGCACACTTAGTGGCTCTAACAAACCAGACTTACAGATATGGACTGCTGTAGATTAATTAGGACCGCTTTAGATTAGATTTGATCTGTACAATCTACAATCTAGGACTTCTATGACATCACTGTATAATGACATCATATGGACTACTTCTGGACTTTTCATTGTACTATGTTTCTTTGTTCTACTTTTGTTCTTATC
This sequence comes from Lactarius indigo, assembly GCA_025766275.1. Classification (NCBI taxonomy): domain Eukaryota; kingdom Fungi; phylum Basidiomycota; class Agaricomycetes; order Russulales; family Russulaceae; genus Lactarius; species Lactarius indigo. Next base: position 238,040 of record JAFKAC010000032.1, read on the forward strand.
TTTATTATGATGTCACTATGATATCATCCTGCTCTGGACTCTTCTTATTCTCATCGCCTTGTTCTCTCTATGTCCACTCTTTTGTGTCCTGTATAGAACAAATGTGTCTTGTATTCTGTGACTAGGTGTTACTTACCTTGTAGTACTGTCACTCCCTGTATGAGTATAAGTAGAGTACCATGTACGATCCTGGTCCACATCAGTTCTCACTGTTTGTGTGCCAGAATACTTCTTTGCTTCACTTGCTTGACATCCCCTCTGCTACTATCCAGCTGCTACCTGTATCTCACCACAGTCACCTTGCCACTGTGAGTATAGGTTCTGTCTTTGCGGTTCATCAGCTTCCAACTTTCAACGACAGATCGCATCTTCCATACATTGAGGCAATCTGCAAGGAGCTGATCAGGTGGCAAATCATTGGGCCCCTAGGTACAAGTTCCTCTCCTGTGGGTGAATCAGAGTATCTCATCATTTTTACAAGGTGTCCCCCATTCATCAACCAAGGATAGTGTCTACCGAGGATTCTTCATTCCAAAAGGTTTCCATGTCACTAGATTGAAATATCTGTGGACTGTTGCTGAGGTGTCAAGGCTCAGCGGAGCCTCGGTGCACGACATGCACTGACTAACACAGGAATTCTGCTGAGTTCAGAAACTCAGTGGCTGAGTGTGACTCTTGTTATAGCACAGAGTCCAAGCTTCGGAAATGATCCCCACTCAAGGGGAATCTAGTATAGATGGTGAGAGTAGAGAGGGGCACTCAAGAGAACAAGGTAATGATATTCACTGATGAGAGATAAAGACAAGTCTAAGTAATACTGGGTTTTCGTCTATGGTTTATATAGGTCCCTAGCGCATGTATGACTAAGGGAATGGAAACACGGAGAACGTACTGGTGACAGTAGAGAAAAGGGTGAAACATGTATCAGTCATCGGACTATGAGTCGTCGGAGTATTCAGGAAGGGAAGAGAAGAGAAAGGATTATGGTAGAAAGTTCTAGATTGTTATGGGATCATGACATGAGGACCAATTTGATAGGTTCAATGGTGATCGTTAACTCGTGGTATGTACTATGAGCTGCTTTTCCTGATGTTTTTCCAAGAGGAGGTCTCTAGGGGGATCCTACACAACCCAGAATTGTATCTGGATCTGGAAACATTCAATCCTGAGCGATTCCTGAACAAAGACAGAACATTCAGAGATGACCCGACCATCTCCCTTGCATTTGGCAGTGGCAAACAGATCTGCCCTGGGTGTCACTTGGTAGACACGATACTTTTCATGGTCGTTGTGTCTGTGCTCTCTGTTTTCAATGTTACCAAGGCAAAAGATGAGAACAGTCGTGAAATTCCAGTCAGTTCAATGCTTAAGGTCAACAATGTCACATGGTGCATAGCCCTTCAATCGCTGCAGCCATCTCTTGGCCCTTACTAGTGGTCCCTTACAGTTACCCAGCAAAGTTCAAGTGTTCCGTCACTCCAAGAGACAAGGTCGCAGAAGATTTGATTAGGGAGAATGCTCAAGCTTGATGTTACATCCCTTGACTCTTGGTTCTTCATATTTGTACAGATGTCCTGCCTAACTTTTGAAATGTGTTGTGCTTCTGAGTGGCTTGGCAAAAAGTCAGTTCAAATCCACTGTTGTTGAGGACATCTTGCCTACCACTCCTGTTTTAAGGATGCCTCATGTGCTGAGCCCAAAATCATTACTAGTTTTTGGTCTTTTTAGTCTTGGTCCTTGGCCCCGCATGTGATACTTTCGTTCTGTGTGATACATCATTGTACCAATCGTCTGTCTCCTCTCAAGTATAACGCAGGTTAGCCAAGTGGAAATGCAACGTACAGTACTTGTCATGAACTCCCCTGTTACCTTCCTGTTTTCTGCCCTTAGCTGATCCACTTCCTTTCTTGGTAGTTACCTTCTTATGCTCCCCCTTATCTGATTGTTCTAGCACCTTCTGTGCTATTCTTAATTCACCCTTCTTGTTGCCTTGCTGGCATGATACCATCTTGCACCATACTCACATCATCCTGCCAGCACATCACTCTATCTATAGCAGCCAGTAGCATTATGTGCTCAGGCACAATCCTGTACTATATAGGGACTCCTGTAGTGTGCCTTAGCTCCTTAGCTTTGGCTTAATCAACTATCTGCGTTGTATCTCCCATTGACTCCTTGAGTGCCTCAGTTCCTTCAGCACTCAAGCCCTTGACCCAGAACCTCAGACCCTTGACCCTTATCCCCTTTGGGTCATTCCCCTCTCAGCCTCTGTGCAGGCTTCCCCTTGACTTCGCTCTTATCCTCTTCCTGTCTTACTGGTCAGCCCAGTGACATGTGACCTTTGAACTTAGGCCATCGAGCTCATCCATTGCTACAGACTCAGTCACCTTAGCACAAGGGGCTGTTACAGAAGGACCTTCCCACCTCAGCATAGGGGGATCGCCACAGACTCAGCTACCTTAGCGTAGGAGCTGTTACAGAGGACCTTAGGAGTCGTTGCACACAGTGCTGATCCGACTTGGCTGTTGACTGCCATGTGACAGGAAGCCATTACAGAAGACCACGCCCCTGCAGAGGCGTGACAGTACTGGTTTGTTCAGGACTCACTCATGTTTTGGCATCTTCTCAGAAAGTTCCTAATGACTTGGTATGCGCTGGTTGGATTGATCAACCAAGTTTCGGTGCTACCATAATCAAAACTCCAAGAAAACATGGCCTTTCAAAACTCGAGCAAGCCTGGCTTGCTGGCGACATGCTGTATGTCCCCCTAACATAGACTTTGAGACAGGCCTCAAGAATCTGAAGGCATGTAGCGCTGTGGGTGGCGAGACAACGTCTACTACACTCCATTGGTGGCTTTTTGCCATGTTCATGTATCCTGATGTCTAAGCCCACGCCCACGCTGAGCTTGATGAAGTCGTAGGCTGTGCTGGTCCTCAATAGTTCCCTTTGGCAGGCCGCATGCATCGACCTGGCTCAACTGTGGACAACTGGTACGAAGGTATGTCCATCCCTGAGGGCACTATCTACTTCCTGAACATGATGCACACCAAGGGGGTCGCGGAAGTGTAGTTAGATATAGGGGGTACAAAAATCTCATAAGGCCGATGGGGAAAGGGGGGTAGGTATTTACATAAGCGAGCGCCTATCCAAATATGGTATTACATTCTCACACCTACTAAATACAGCAATCGGCTTGGTAATTCACTGCTACCTTTTGCTGTCCAGCCCCAACTCTCCCAGCCCATCCTCAGGCTCTCCATCTTCAGTGCGATCTGGAGTCTTGCCTCATTTTGACGCTCTCTTCTCTCCACCCCCATCAACTACTCCTTTTCTCTCTCACAGACAATAGTAGACTTTTTCCTTTAGATTTCGGACTTTTGAGTGCAATGAGCCTAATCTCTTGTGTTCCCCAACGTGCCCCAATTGCACGCGGCCTTAGAGATTCAAACCCAACACGTTCCCAACTCTGGCGGTTACCTCTGTGAGGTTTCGCACCATGCAGAAGCGTGCACAACCATTTGCGACCACCCTCATTCCATGGGCTCTGTAGCCCACCATTTCCATTCCTGACCTCTCCGCACTTACATGCGGCCCTAACCCTTGTACAATGAGGCGTACATGATCTTTGTGGGTCCATATACGACAGATCGTGCCCCGCAGAAGCCCGCACAACACCTGGCAATGCTTCAGACACCACCACATCTTGCACGTGTTGCAAGACCATTTCCTCTTCAAACAATCTCTTTCATGGTCTGTTAACTGTCCCATTTACCGATTCCATTACCACTTAATGCACTCTTCTCACCCATGCTGTCACGTTTCTACCATTGTCTGTGAGTCGGATGGGACCCTTACTGTACCGGTTGCAACTATGGCGGTAAGGTAGATTAGTTGCGGACTTACCTACGGTGATACGGCTGTGCGATAGGCAATTGCGTACAATAGCTGACTGAGCGGTACCTGGGTGACTCGATACTAGTACAGGTACTAGTAGTATTAGTGTTTGAGATGTTTCTGCGATACGTTGGACGCTACCTACTGTGACTCATAGCAGCGCTTGAAAGCCTGCTCAATATGTATTTAAGACTCTACGCGAAGACCAAGATATGCCATCTTGGTCTTCTTGAATCGTCACTTGTTCTATTCTCTTTCTCTTCTCGTCTCTAAGTATCCGACTTCGCTCGTGATCAGTCAGCAGTACAACTCCTTTAGGTGTGCCTCCGCGCATTCACCAGAACTACGAATTGGACCTCCGAGTCTTCAAGCAAACGACGGGACTAACGCTAAGTTGTTATCGCCTCTATAGAGCTCAAGTCGAGCTAACGTCATCACGACGTTACATTAAGACCAAGATCCACCACCGTGGCCACAACAACCAGAGAACAGTGGACGAGTTTCCGTCCATACTCGCTACAAAGGAGGGGAGAACGAAACGTCCCCACACGCTTTTTACAAGCTGCCAGCTGGAGAGAAAGACAAGAAGAAACCGGATACTTCGTGGAATTTAACGGACCTAGCAGGTTCCACCCAGTTGAGTTCAACTTCGACCATCTGTGTTGGGTAGAAGTTATGTGGAACCCCATAGACTCCCAGTGGGACGCAGTACGACCAGCAGGACCTAGATATTGGTGTGATATCGACGCAAGAGAGCTAAACAGTAGGGCGGACTGGGGCCCTATCGACGGACAGTTACGAGAACACTCCACTGGAGAAGTCGTCTCGGAAGAAGGAGAAAGCGAGCAAAGCCAAGAAGAAAGTGAAGGACGAGAGCCAAATCAAACAGAGACTAGCGGAGGGGCAATACAAGACCTCCTTATAGAACGAGCTGAGTCCGCGCATATTACCGAGCCAGAACCGATTCATATTCGATCACCAGCAATCATGGCAACCCTAACACAAGCCATGGAAGAAGTCGTGCTGGAAGAGACACGTGCTATACGGGCCGAAGTGAGAGACATCCTCATGCCCATCAATCCAGAAACCAGAACACGCATGACCGCGGAAGACGCCGCAATTTTCAGAGCCATAGGGTCAGACAGAGGAGACCCCCCATCCGGACGACAACCACCACTAGAACTACTGCCAGGAGTGGGAGGGCCAGGTGGAGACCCACCACCGCCACCCGGCGGAGGAGTCCCCTTTGACCTACGAAGGACAGAACCACCAAGAAGACCACCCCCCGGACCACCCGGAGGCGGAGGGGGAGGAGGAGATAGTGGCGGAGGCGCTGGAGGAGGTGGAGGACACCACAACGAAAAACTTACTGGCGAGCCACCTTCTATTTTTGACGGGGACAGGCTTAAAGTGGATCAATTCCTAACGCAGTGGCACGTCTATTGGGGCATGAATCTGGATGCGCCCATCATGCAAAATGACTACAGGAGATGCCTCCTGTTTCTGTCATACATCAAAGGAGGAGCCGTCAGCGAATGGGTTTTGTCCTTCCTGAACTGGCTCAACAGGCAAATACAACGAGGGATCAGCCCCTATACCAGAGATTTGTGGGAAGCCGTAGCCGACGGCTTCAGCCAGCGATTCGAAAACACATTGGAACGAGAACAAGCACAGGCCATACTGAGAAAGGGCTTCAAGATGATGGGAGAGGACATCGATAAGTACGTCAACGATTTCGAACAGTTAGCGCGGAAGGCTCATTACCGCCTCAATGAACCCCAAACCATCGATCTCTTCACATCGGGGCTGCCAAAGGAGTTATTCAAAAATGTGTTCCAATTCGACAACCCGGTCACGTTTGACGACTGGAAGAGAGCCGTCCTCAAGCGACAAAAAAACTACATACACCTCAAGGCCAGACTAAACGAATACAAGAATACAACAACACAACCGAAGAAGCAGAGTGGGAATGCGGGATGGACGCTTCCCCAGAATCTACCGCAAACTAATCCGTGGGCGATGGACACTTCCGCCGATCGCGCCAAAGTGCGACTTGCTGGATCGGAAGACATCGATTTCAACAAGCTGCCCCACGTCGGAGCTTCGCCCCCGTTCCTGCCGAGGGGGGGACCGGGAGTTAGAGGACGAGGAAGAGGAGGGGCTAGAAGAGATTTAAGGAACATCCTCTGTTATAACTGCAATGCGCCAGGACACCTCTCACGAAACTGCCCCTATCCGCGAATGCCGAGACAGTGGCAAAATCCCCCCTCCAGCAGCAGAGCGACCGAAACAATGTGGTCCACTCAATGGCCAACATCGCCGGGACCTGTGTCGCAGTACGAACCATCGTTACCAGGGTATGCGACACCAGCACCAAGTGCAACACCCGCACCGCAAATCAACGCCGCAAAAACAGCTGGAGAACAGGCGAAGGAATGGCTCACACAGGTGGCCAATAGCACGGACGAGGTAAAAGACCTCATACTTCAAGACCTGTGGGGGAAAGAGGGTTTTCGGGACGCCTAAACCCGTCAGTCTGGGTGAGGGCTTTACAATGTAATTCTGTAATCGTGACAACGCGCTATCGATCTTTGCGACTTCCAGTAACTGTCCGAATGAATTGCAAAACAACTGAAACCAACGCATTGGTCGACTCTGGAGCGACCGACAACTTTATCCGGCCAAGCATGGCAGTACGGGCAGGTGTCCCGGTACAGCCGTTAGACACGCCTCGCAAAATATGGAATATAGACAACACGGAAAACAAAGCTGGGTTAATCACTCATTATGTTAACCTGGAGGTAACAACACGAGGACAGGTGAAGAAGATGACCTTCCTGGTCACCGACCTCAGCAGCGAAGACATGGTGCTGGGCTATCCATGGCTGAGCGCCTTCAAGCCCACAATCAGCTGGGCAAACGCAACCATACATCCAGACATGTTACCAGTCGTGCTAGCCACTACTGAGGAACTGCTGCACAAAACCGTCGTCCGAGCTCTGATTACGGCCGAAAAAGAACAAATCGTACAAGAACTGGAGGAAGAAGCCTTCGCAAGGGCCACCACTTCGACAGAGCTGGCCATACAAGCCAAGCAACAACAGACAACAGTGCCGCTTCCCTCAGAATACGCAGCATTCGCAAAATTCTTCAGTGAACAGGCGTCACACCGCTTCCCCCCGGCCAGACCGTGGGACCATGCAATCGACTTCAAACCATCCGCGCCGGCCGCCATAGACTGCAAAGTATACCCCATGACACAAAAGGAAGAAAGCAAGCTCAAGGAGTTCTTGGAAGAAAAGTTGAAACAGGGGTACTTGCGCCCCTCCATTTCGCCGTACGCATCCTCCTTTTTCTTTATTAAAAAGAAGGACGGAAAACTACGCCCCATCCAGGATTACCGGGTCATCAATTCTCATACCATCCGCAACCAATACCTGTTGCCTCTAATCCAAGACCTCATTCTGGATCTCAGCAACGCGCACATTTACACCAAACTCGACATCCGCTGGGGATACAACAATATACACATACGCGACGGCGACCAGGAGAAAGCGGCGTTCAAAACTAAGTTTGGCCTGTTTGAACCAACGGTCATGTTCTTCGGCCTTACCAACTCCCCCGCCACCTTTCAAGCAATGATGAACCACATCTACAGGGACACAATAGCAAAGCACGAACGTCTGGGCACCACGATACGTGTTTACATGGATGACATCGGAATAGCCACTCACTTCGATCACGATCTCTCAGCTCACGTCGCCGCCGTCCGCGATGTCTTACGCGTCGCGGAGGAACATGACCTCTACTTCAAACTGGAGAAATGCCTATTCCACCAACCGCGAATGGATTACCTGGGGGTAATCCTTGAAAGGGGGGTAACTCGCATGGACCCTGTAAAAGTCCAAGGCATTAAAGACTGGCCAACGCCAACAAAAGTCAAGGATGTACGATCTTTCCTGGGCTTTTGCAACTTTTACAGACTTTTCATTCGCGGCTTCGCAAATCACGCCAAACCACTAACCAAGCTGACAAGAAAAGACGAAGAATGGCGATGGACGGCGGAAGAGGACAAAGCGTTTAACACACTGAAAAATCTCGTCACAGAAGAACCAGTACTGGCACACCCCGTCCTCCAAGACCCATTCGAACTGGAAGTAGACGCTTCGGGCTACGCGGTGGGAGCAGTCCTATTGCAAAAGAAGTCTGACGGCAAACGACACCCCATAGGCTATTACTCAGCCACACTCTCTGAAGCCGAGAGAAACTACGACATTTACAACTTAGAGTTACTCGCGATCGTCAAAGCCCTGCAGAACTGGAGACCGCTACTAGCAGGAGCCCCTCACAAAATCAAGATCTTTTCGGACCATCTCAATCTACAGTACTGGAAGTCCCCGCAAAAGATCAGTAGGTGTGTAGCCAGGGAAGTACTCGAACTCTCTGAATACGACTTCGAGATTCACCACATCAAGGGAAAGAATAACGGAAGGGCGGACACGTTATCACGCAGACCTGACTACAACCAGGGGATCGAAGACAATAACGAGGTCATTGTTCTTCCCCCTGAGGTCTTCGTACGAACTCTCAACTCCGCGCGTACCTTCATTGCGAACCCAAATCTACTGCAACCACACCATCAACAAGACGAAGAAGTAATCAAAGTATGGGTAGATCCCCACAACCTTAAGAAGATACAGGGAGAGTGGTACAAAGACGGCAAGTTCGTAATAACCGGACCTGCGTCAACTCACCGAGTGCTAATACACGACCACCATGACCTGCCGATACACGGCCACCTGGGAATCGCGAGAACACAGCGAATCCTGGAGAGACACTACTGGTGGCCACGGCTACGAAGAGACGTATACGAATACGTGCAAGGATGCGCAGAATGTCAAAGGAATAAAGTAAACACCCGACCCATCCGCGCCGCGCTACACCCCATAACACCAATACTGGAAGCCACGCCGTTCTACACGATCGCCATGGACTTCATCACTAAACTCCCACCGTCCAAGGGGTATGATAGTATTCTGACCGTCACAGATCATGACTGCAGCAAAGCCTCCGTCTTCATACCATGCAAAGAAGAAATTTCCGCGGAAGAAACAGCGATTCTGTATGTGACTCATGTGTTCAAACGCTTTGGATTACCGCATAAAATCATCAGCAATCGAGACCCCCGCTTCGCGTCCAAATTCGCAAGGGAAATCTGCCGAGTTTTAGGGATCCAGCAAAACATATCCACGGCGTACCACCCGCGGACCGACGGACAGTCCGAAAGGACTAATCAATGGCTGGAGCAGTACTTGCGCTTTTGGGTAAACGAGCGACAAGATAACTGGACTGCTTATCTACCGATCGCAGAATTCGCGCACAATAACTGGCCACATGAACACACCAAGCAATCACCGTTCCAACTTCTGATGGGATACGGCCCGCATGCGGATTGGACCGATAAGCCATCTCCTATCCCGCAGGTAGTGAAACGACTAACACAGCTAAAAGAAGCACGAGAGGACGCCCAACGCCTCATGAAGAAGGCACAGGAAGCTTGGGTGCACAACAAAGATACGCCCAAGTTCCATATCAACGACCTCGTATGGCTAGAAGGGAAACACCTCAGGACCAATCAACCCACGGCGAAGTTGGCGGCAAAACGCCATGGCCCCTTTCGAGTAACTCAGGTGATGTCCCCCTACAATTATCGATTGGAACTTCCCACGCAGTGGAGCATCCATCCAGTATCCCACATCGATCTTCTCACACCGTACAAACAAACTCTCCTTCATGGGGAAAACTTCACGCGCCCGCCGCCCGAACTGATTGATGGAGAAGAGGAGTACAAGGTCGAGGCTATTCTGGACTCACGGCATTTCGGCAGGGGGAGACGCCTCCAATACCTCGTCAAATGGAAGGGGTACCCGGACTCGGAGAATCAGTGGGTCAACAAGGATGACATCTTTGCGCCAGAAGCACTTCGTCTTTATCAGGAAGCGCAGGCACACGGGAAAGAGGTTAAAACAAGCTCAATTCGCACTCAGGAAAGTCATCCCCTCTTCCTTCGCTCTATCATTACTTCCATGCCCACTTCTCCTCTTCGACATGTCACCCAAGCAGAACTCCTTGACTCCCTTGCCAAAGACGCCCGCGCCCTCCTGGCTGAGGACGACGACACCAAAATCCCAAACACTCAGCTCACCCCATGGACACCTCTTGTGCCAGCAGAGGGGCCTATCACCGCGCAAGAATGGGCCCACATCATCACCCGATTCCCCGACCCAACTACCACTCCAGACGACGAGCAAGCCGTCGTCCACGTCTTCCGAAACGATCGCGGCGAGCGAGAACCCATCGCCGCTATCCCCCCAAGCGACGACCTCATCGGCATTCGTGGAGTTTTCCCGAGCAACGACCAGCGTTCAAGCGCTGATGGAGTACGAGTTGGAGGGCTGGAGGAAAGTAGCGGCAGCGTGGCAGAAGGAGCAGCTCGACTCAGCCGCGGCCCGACTGAGAGAGATGCGAGAGCGACGGCAGCGATGGCAGCAGCTAAGGCTGGCCATGACGACGAAGATTACTACCCGTCAGCACATTCCTTCCTACGAATGAAGCGCAACGCTGATAATCCCGGCATCACGCCATGGCTCGTCTACACCGACGGCTCCCCCATGTATCGAGGACGTGTGCGCGTGCCTGGCGCCGCCGATCACCGTCCGTTCACCGCCGCCGATGACCCCGCGCACGTCATTGCGCCTGAAGGGTTCCGGGCGAACAGACGACCCCATCACATTCGATACCCCATCACCGGCCCCGACAGAGTAGAGAGGGACGCATCCCACGTCCAAATCATCGGAGGGGCAGACCCAATCATACTAGGGGTCATACTGGGCTCGCCACACGTCTATGGTAAGCCCTTCTACGCCGAGCCCCACGTATCCGCCGTGCTCCGCCCCACATACCCACACGAGGACTTGGTCGTCTTCGAGGCGGACAAGATCACCAACCGCGCACTCAACCGAATCAACGACGAATCCCTCATGGCGGAGGTCACGCGCTTCCGCGCGGCCAGTTATGAACTGGACCGACTTCGCGCTAGGGTGAGTCAACTTCGCGCGATGATCGAATGCATGCAGGACGACAGGCGCGACTCCATCTATCGATTGGAGCGCGCCACCACCCTCGAACGTATTGCCGACGAACAACAGGGCTGGCCGGCGCGGGACTTTCGGTGAGTTGGGGTCTCATGCTGAAAAGGGGGTGATGTCACGTTTCTACCATTGTCTGTGAGTCGGATGGGACCCTTACTGTACCGGTTGCAACTACGGCGGTAAGGTAGATTAGTTGCGGACTTATCTACGGTGATACGGCTGTGCGATAGGCAATTGCGTACAATAGCTGACTGAGCGGTACCTGGGTGACTCGATACTAGTACAGGTACTAGTAGTATTAGTGTTTGAGATGTTTCTGTGATACGTTGGACGCTACCTACTGTGACTCATAGCAGCGCTTGAAAGCCTGCTCGATATGTATTTAAGACTCTACGCGAAGACCAAGATATGCCATCTTGGTCTTCTTGAATCGTCACTTGTTCTATTCTCTTTCTCTTCTCGTCTCTAAGTATCCGACTTCGCTCGTGATCAGTCAGCAGTACAACTCCTTTAGGTGAGCCTCCGCGCATTCACCAGAACTACGAATTGGACCTCCGAGTCTTCAAGCAAACGACGGGACTAACGCTAAGTTGTTATCGCCTCTATAGAGCTCAAGTCGAGCTAACGTCGTGACGACGTTACACATGCAGTCATGAGTACTAGTAGGAATAGATTAATGTATAAATTGTTCTTCACATTCACTAGATTTGGCTAGAGTAGAGTTAGCGCCCTATAGGCGCTGGTAAATAAAAATCTGCTAAGGGTCCGCTATACCCCCCCTATCCCCCTAACTGGGGTATGGGCGCTTAAAATCCCGTGACCCCCTTGATGCACACGCTCAACTTCAACCTGGAAGTGTTTGGCAGAAACGTGGCAGAGTTTGACCCGATTAGGTATCTGGATGAGAAGGGTCAAGTAAAGACAATGATGAGGGCCGAGAGGTGGGACACATGTCATTTGGATTTGAGCAGCATGCGTGTTCTGGGAGGTAAGTTGCGGAAGGGACTCTTGGGATAGACTTTGTGACATTGCTTAGGAGGTGTGGTTCAAGCATCCTGAAAGATTGCAAGGTGGGTTGGACATGCATACTCGTGTCCAATAGCGTTCACTAGTCTGAGTTGTGATTAATTATCACGATTATCATGGGAGGTTTTTCCTGATGCTTTGGATGTCTGAGTCGTGGTACTTGGCATTGTGGTTTTTGTTCTTCAAAAAAGGGATGGGCACTTGAGTCTGGACTCCTATTTCTTGATTATTAGTGACTCCTGCCTCACGTTTTACACAAGACGAAGTCTGGGAGCTAGAGTAATCTTTGCAAATCCATTGACAAGTGGCACTCGCTCATCCTGCATTGTGCATCATAGACCGTGGTCCATGGGATCCCCTGTATACCTTTGGATCTCTGGTAGAGGGGCGTGTTCAACTACAACTCGAATCGTTTGACACTCAAGAGCCACTCAGTAAAACATTTTGAATGGAGGGGCCGGACAAGAGAAACATAACCATAAAAAGTTAATTTTATTATCTTACTGTTGCGCTCAACGTTGATCTTACATAAAAAGGCCTATTGACAGATTTGACGGCCTAGCTCCACGCGCGCCAAACCTCGTTTTTCCATGCGGGCTGTCCGCGCTCTCCCTTTGTACGCAAATGGGCATATAAATGATTGGGCGCAGGTCGCATCCCCCATTCCTCTTGTTGCCGCCCACCTCTCATCCCATGGCCCTATTTGCATGCGAAGAGCGCGCATTAATGTCAGGGGCATGCAACGGCGTCCACGTGGAATGGGGGCGGGAATCCCCGCCTCTGTTACTCTAGCTCTATGAACAACTTGGACAAAAAATGTGTCCACATTATAGTAATGTTAGATACTGTGATACAGATATTCTGCCGAGAAACCCTGTCAGCACAACTGTCAATAACTTTATGGACCAAAAAAAAAAAAACTATCGATAACTTTGTCAAACAAAACTGTTACGGTAGCTGACGTACTGATTTGCAAAGCGTTGGTTGATTGCTCCCACGGTTTTTGTTAACCCAAAGCCACAGCAGCCACTGGTGTTCGAATACCTTGCAGTTCTAGCCGTTCTACGTCCACTTCCATTCCGCGGGTCCTTCCCCGAAGTTCATTCCAAATTCCGTAGCGGCCGTCCCGTTGCGCTGCCTACCGCCGGGTTATGACTGAAACAGACATTTGCTGATGCACCGGGAGCGAGATCGGGAGCGAGGCCCGCCGCCCAAGGATCCAAACGATAACAATTGAGACATAGCGCGAAGGACTCACGCGAGGCATGGAACGAACGTATAAGAACGGACTCAAATAATATTGCACGAAAGGTGCTCCCCGTCCCGGTTCACTTTCGCCGCCCCCATGGTTACTCAGCTTCCTGAGATCATTGACTTTACTTGGGTACTTGGCGATGGCAGCGACCGAACAACCCGCATCCTAGCTGCATTTCTCCTCCTCGCAGGTATCGGGCTCATCGCAAGACTCGCTCAGAGCTACATCCGTAACCTTCCACCGGGTCCAAGAGGCCTGCCCCTCGTTGGCGATGTTGTACACATCGCGGATCAAGAATGGCTGGCTTCACCGAAACGCAAGGATGACTATGGTGAGATTCTATACCTTCTAGTGCCTCCAAAGCCCACTCATGAATCGGACAGGGGAAATGATGTATATAAGCGCGCTTGGGGCAGGCATGCTGATCATCAATAGCCAACGCGTCGCCATCGATTTACTTGAGAAACGATCTGCCATATATTCCAGCCGCCCCCACTACATCTCTGTGGGTGATTATATGACACAGAACTTGGCGTTTGGGATCCTGCCATATGGCGACCGGTACGCAAATCCATATTTTGTCTTGTATCTACGCTGACCCTATTATAGAATGCGTCAGTTCCGTCGTGTCACTACATCAGCCTTCTCCAAAACAACCCTACATGAATACCACCCCATCCAGAGTCGCGAAGCGCTCATCTTGGCACTTGCGCTGATGAATAATCCCGCTCCTCCGGAGAGGCATTTTTATCGACACGCATGGTCTATTATGTTGTCCGTCAATTACGACCTTCCGCCGGTTGAATCAGAGAAAGACCCATGTCTCAATGAAATCGAGGACCACCTGGCTCGGTTTATGAGCGAGATACAACCCGGGACACGTCTGGTCGAGTTTTTCCCTTGGCTGAGATATGTCCCAAATAGGTGAGTACATCATTGCATCGGTCGTCGGTCTCCTCAGGATCATCTTTCCATACAGATTCGCCAAGTGGAAACGCGACACAGAGAACTGGTTTGTCCAGGATTCGAACATGTTTAAACGTTTCCTTGGAAGAGTCGATGATAACCTGGTACGCCCTTGCTCTATTGTCGTACAGGTGAAACGGGTCATTTATTCCAACTGCAGGCGAACGGAATCGACCGACCGAGTTTCGCTGCCACAGTAATCAAAAATCAGAGCAAACACGGCCTCTCGGAACTCGAGAAAGCCTGGCTTGTCGGTCACGTACTGTACGTCCCCCAACATAGACTTTTGAGGCAGGCTCCGAGGATCTGAAGGCGTCATCCGATTGTAGCATCGCGGGCGGGGACACAACGTCTTCTTCACTACTGTGGTGGCTTCTCGCTATACTCGCGTACCCTCATGTCCAAGCCCGCGCTCAGGCCGAGCTCGACGAAGTTGTAGGCCGCGGCCGTCCACCGACCTTCGCAGACATCCCCTTTCTCCCCTATATCCGCGCAATGGCCAAAGAGACACTGCGCTGGTCACCAATCGCCCCCTTTGGCGTGCCACACGCTTCGACCGCGGACGACTGGTACGAAGGCAAGCTCATCCCCAAGGGCACGGTCTGCCTGCAGAACATGCGCGTGCTCAACTTCGACACGGAAGTGTTTGGGAGCAACGCGGCAGATTTCGACCCGAGTAGGTACCTGGATGAGAAGGGTCAGGTTAAGACGCAGATGGGGGGCCGAGAGGAGGGGCACGTGACATTTGGATTCGGGCGGCGGGTGTGTCCTGGGAGGCACGTCGCTGAAGGGACACTCACGATCGACTTGGCGACACTCCTTTGGGCGATGCGATTCGAGCGTCCTGAGGGATCGAAGGGCGATTTGGACGTGCATACTATTGTCCAATCTGGCCTGACGGCGTACGTGTTTTTCCGTATTTTTCGTGACTCGGAGTCCGTGCTAATTTGACAGGACAGTCACCCTTTTCCGTTCGAATGCAAAGTGGTACCTCGGTTCACGGAGGCTGAGGCCTTGCTGAACGAAGGGCTGAGTATGTACAAATAATGGGGGTCTCCTGTGGTGTTGTAACATAATTATCATAAATGATACTTAAATGGTTATAACCAGCTTATAAAAACTTTATGACCATATAAGGGTCTCTGTAATTATAACCAGTTCCCCGTTTTTGCGACATTATTGGTGCAACATCTGAAGCAGGTTTCTTCTAGAGAAACTTAGCTACCTGCAAACTTTTATTTACCACTTAGTACAGTAGTACACGCCTCTAATGTGGTCTATATGACCGATATGTACCACGGATCACGCATTCCGGGCTCTAAATGGTTCACAAAAAAAAGTCGGCCATGCGTTTTATACCTTGTTGTGAGCCTTGACAATCACAAACACGTCGCAAAAACAATTTCATTATTCTGAACCTTCATAGTTTCGTAGTCAACACTTTTAAGGCTCGGCTTCTGTTAAGCACAATTGCGCTATCATACCATTCTAAAAACCTCTATTCTCTTCGGTCGCTCGATTTGATCGCTCTGAGCATCAGAAATGGATACACACAACTCTATCGACATCAAATGTGTTCTGCGAACGTTCTTCTTATCTCTGCGTGCCTCCCTCCGGTTTCTCTATTTGAAAGTCTCTCTGGGCACTGGAAGCGAGCAGATACTTATGACGTATGGTGCGTGCTTCATGCCATGACAATTCTTACCCCATAGTTCGAGTTTTACGATCTCTTGTCACCCTCAATCGCGATTTATCCAAGGTGCTGGCTTGTGAAGATGATTAAATGTTGAGGGCTGTCCATTTCTCTAGGTTTAGTTATAGGTGCGCTGCATCAGGGCATTTCCTTTGTATTGACTGTTGCTTTTTGCTCAGCCGACGACCGTGTTTTTCTCCTTTTCAATTCACGAAAAGGAGCTCAGACATGCGAGGGCCACGTCCTGGACCGTCTCCTTTCCCCTTCCTATTCCTGGCCTCAGAGGTCCGACATCTCTGTCACGTCATCTCCAACTCGTCTCATTTACGTCAATTCGCTTTTGTCCCATTTTTTCCGTCGACGAGGCACACTTGCACTGCTACTCGCTTGCGTGTCCGTAGTATTCACCGTGTACACTGTTACTTGGCGGTTTGGAACAGAAGGGAAGCTGTGGCCGGCTACCTTATTCACTGGAGAGCCTCTGACAATCGTTTTTTCGGGTGAGAAGACCTGCGGAAAAGATGGCAGTCAGAGATTCAAGCGCCCAGTACTCCAGTTTGTCGAGATAGATTTTTTTTTTTGCTTCTGCGCTTACGTTCTGGCACTGGTGCTCATTTCCCTCCAGTTCCAAAAATGCGATATAGGCTAGACGTCACCACCACTCGTTTCTGCTTTGCCTCCGCGAAAGATCGCCAAAATTCCTTCACAAATTCAGGCCTCCTGGTGCTACTATCAATGAGACTGTAGAAACCATCAGGATCACAAGTGCGTCTATTTAGATATTCAATTCGCACTTAACGACGCTTGATCGGCCTGTCGACCCCCATTTCTCAATTCACGAGTTCATCACGTGCCCACCTATCATCTCACATCCCATTTACCGTCGAGGTATCGTCCCCACATCGACAGTCCTTCCATCCTCTAGTAGACCCGACAGACCCTCAGCATGCGCACCTTCTTTGCGCGCT
The DNA here is from genome assembly GCA_025766275.1 of Lactarius indigo. Lineage (NCBI taxonomy): Eukaryota > Fungi > Basidiomycota > Agaricomycetes > Russulales > Russulaceae > Lactarius > Lactarius indigo. Next base: position 254,996 of record JAFKAC010000032.1, read on the forward strand.
CGATCACAAACCACAACGCCCTCCTCCACTACAGCAATCGACAACAGAATCACCCGTGTCTCTGTACCTGAGTGTGGAACCTTCGCCTACTCCTAGAATGGCTGGGATGGTATCCAGACCTCTTCACGAGCTGAGGTCCCCGATGAACACTTCATATAGATACCATCACGTCGCTCATTGTGACTGGGATAGCGACCACCCCCAGGAAATACCTGTCTGGCCCTGTCCACCATACGCTTCCTTCCACTCTCCGTGACGACTGAGATGTGTGCAGCAACATGCAGTTCCGACAGACGCTGGTGTCGACGACGAAAACGATCACGACGGCAGCGGTGATGAAGACGACCACGACGCCACTGGCGCAGGTGACGGCAATGGTGACGAAGGTGGCAGGAAGGGCGATGGCGATGGCGACGATATTATGTAGTTATGTCATACCTTGTGTTGTCCATACTCGGGCTCGCAAAGCAGTAAAGTTTCCATTCACAAATGGTATTATAGAAAGTAGAAAGCAATATATTGATGATATACAAGTAGACTGGTAATTATATAGTTGCCGAAACCGACAATAACTGTGATCCGGTTTGTCGGCCCGCTTGCTTATGTCCTTTGTTTGGCTCTATTACTACTCTATTCGCACAGCCGGAATTGACCGAGATGGGACCCTTCGCTCTTGCGCCCAGCTATTGACGCACTGATACCGCTCACTGTTCGCATCGGCAAACCGGCTTTGGTGGGCGCAACGTGGATAGAGCCAAACAAGGGCATAAACAAGCGTCTTGATTAACCGCCTGTCGTTGTGAAACTTGATGTATGGCTTTCACGGGGTGTTACCAGTGATGACCGGGAGCGAGTTCGGAAGCGATGCCCGCCGCCCAAGGATCCGAAGGATAAAAACTGAGACATAACGCGAAGGAATCACGCGAGGCATATGATGAACGTATAAGAACGGACTCAAATAATATCTTACGAAAGGTACCCCTCGTCCCGGTTTACTTTCGCCGCCCCCATGGTTACTCAGCTCGTTGAGATCATTGATTTTACTTGGGTACTTGGCGATGGCAGCGACCGAACAACCCGCATCCTAGCTGCATTTCTCCTCCTCACAGGTATCGGGCTCATCGCAAGACTCTCTCGGAGCTACATCCGTAACCTTCCACCGGGTCCAAGAGGCCTGCCCCTCATTGGCGATGTTATACACATCGCAGATCCGGAATGGCTGGCTTCACCGAAGCGCAAGGACGAATATGGTGACGATCTATACCTTCTAGTGCCTCCAAAGCCTACTCATGAAATCGTTCAGGGGAAGTCATGTATATAAATGCGCTTGGGACAGGCATGTTGATCCTCAATAGCCAACGCGTCGCCGTCGATTTACTTGAGAAGCGATCTACTATATATTCCGGCCGGCCCCACTACATCTCTGTGGGTGATTTCATGACGCGGAACTTGGCGTTTGGGATCTTGCCATATGGCGACCTGTACGCAATCCACATTTTGTCTCGTATCCACCACGCTGACCCTATATAGATTGCGTCAGTTCCGTCGTGTCACTGCAGAAATCTACTCCAAATCAACCGTACATCACTTCCAACCCATCCAGAGTCGCGAAGCGCTCATCTTGGCACTTGCGCTGATAAAGAGCCCTTCCAAACCGGACAAGCATTTTCATCGACATTCATGGTCTATCATGTTATCCGCCAATTACGACTTTCCCCCAATTGAATCAGAAGAAGACCCACGTATCGTTGAAATCGAAGACCACATGGAGCGGTTTTTACGCGAGATACAGCCTGGGACACGTCTAGTCGAGTATTTCCCTTGGTTGAAATATGTCCCAAATGGGTGGGTACATCATCATTGCATTGGTCGTCGGTCTTCTCATCTTGCCACACAGGCTCGCCAAGTGGAAACGCGACGCACAGAACTGGTTTGTCCAGGATTCGAACATGTTTAAACGTTTCCTCGGAAAAGTCAATGACGACCTGGTACGCCCTAGCTCTATTGGCCTACGGATGGAATAGGACATTTAATCCAACTGCAGGCGAACGGAATTGATCGACCGAGTTTCGCTGCTACAGTAATCAAAAATCAGGGCAAGCACGGCCTTTCTGAAACTGAGCAAGCCTGGCTCATCGGTCACGTGCTGTACGTCCCCTAAAATTAACTTTGATGCAGGATCTGAAGGCGTCATCTAATTGTAGCACCGCGGGTGGGGAAACAACGGCCACTGCACTGGAGTGGTGGCTTCTCGCTATGCTCGTGTATCCTCATGTCCAAGCCCGCGCTCAGGCCGAACTCGACGAAATTGTAGGTCGCGACCGTCCACCGACATTCGCAGACATTCCCTTTCTCCCCTATATCCGCGCAATGGTCAAAGAGTCCCTGCGTTGGTCACCAATACTTCCCTTCGGCGCGCCACACACTGTGGCCGAGGACGACTGGTACGAAGGCATGCTCATACCAAAGGGCACGATGTGTCTGCAGAACGTGCGCGTGCTCAACTTCGACACGAAGGTGTATGGCGAAAATGTGGCAGAGTTCGACCCGACTAGGTACCTGGATGAGAAGGGTCAGCTTAAGGTGGTCGATGGGGGCCGTGAGGTCCAGGATGGACACGGACACGTGACATTCGGGTTTGGGCGGCGTATATGTCCCGGGAGGCACGAGGCTGAAGGAACCCTCACGATCGACTTGGCGACGCTGCTTTGGGCGATGCGATTCGAGCGTCCTGAAGGATCGAAGGGCGAGTTGGACGTGCATACTCTTGTCCAACCCGGCCTGGCAGCGTGCGTATCTTTGCGTATTTTTCATGACTCGGAGTCCGTGCTGATTCGGCAGCACAGTCACCCTGTTCCATTCGAATGCAAAATGGTACCTCGGTTCGCGGAGGCTGAGGCCTTGCTGAGCGAAGGACTGAGTATGTACGAATAAAGGGGATCTTTTGCGGTGTTGTGACATCTTCAGGCTTGGATGTCTTGGTACCGAGCGTTGTTGTCACGCTTCTTTTCTTCTTCGCCTCCCCAACCTGTTGACTCAGCGTACCATGCTCGGAGGCGTATGACTCGGTATCGAATGACCCCGACCCCTTTGTAGTCACGGAACTTATAGACAGCTTGTAACCCCCCTACAACCCTTAAGCTCGACCTACTGTATTCAACTGCACAACTGCAGTACTATCTTTCTCATATAAACACCGATCTTTGAACCGATTCCCTCTCGTCTTGTGAATCATCGTTCCTTGTACAGCGCCCCTCGTACAGCGCCCCTCGCCGTTTATTCGCTTCGGTTGATTACTAAGCATACATGAACCTATGCGAATGAACATGCCTTCACTTCTGTGCCTTGTTCGGCGTTAACGATCTCCGTCCGCGTCTGCACTTTCGGCTCGCTTCCCCCTCCCATTTTACGCTTTTCTTTGGCTTTGGGATGGCTTTCAATCTCATTACGTGCTACACTGGCAGTGGCGGGCGCCCGGCGATAACGAAGTAGGCCGCACGCAGCACCCGTTCTTTGAATGAACGCAATCCTTCTCCAAAGGATTCACATGTCAGCGTCGGGCGTCCCTGGGGGGGAGACGTGCAGCACTTTCCATCTCTGGAATGATCCCTATACTACTCGCGATAGCGTATGTACGGAAGACTTCTGTCGCAACTGTCGCAGGAAACGTTCAATTTTGGTACGGATTATAGAATTGGATCGTATTGTTTCTGGCAGGCGGCAGTAAGGCGAACACTTTTTTCGTTCGTAAGAGCCAGGTATGACGGGGGAGATTGGGTAAAGCAATGATATGAGGCTATTCAGCAGGCCAGCATCCTCGTACAAATGGATTACAGGAAGGCCGTCTACAAGTTCGTCATCGCGTGGCCCGGGGAAAGAGAGCGTATGTTTGAAAAATGATGACGGCATGGTGACTTGTGGACCACGGATGCTGGCTTGGTCAGACGACCGAACTACAGTATCTGAGTGTCATACTTGCATCGGGCACGTCTAAATACAATGGCACGGATGGAGAATCCGAGTTTCTGAAAGTTCGTTCTTCGTTCGAGCTCTCTCGCTTTCGTGAGCGCCGTCGAGAGACTCTTCAAGTTGTCAGTCTCTTGTCAGGTCTCATGTCTCTAATTATTGCTCTGTGACTCGGCTCACTCTCGGTTCTTGTCCCTCCGTATCAGACATACGGCTCGGTTACCTAATACTGCTCTATCCTCTTTTCTAAGCGGCCATGCGGCAACCCTCTTTCGTAGCATATAAAAAACTCTGCAACAGACGTTGCCAGCATCCCTTCTCTTCCTCGTACCACCATCATCTCTCTAAGCGCTGGTGCTGGTATAGCTACTCATCGTCCAATACAACATAGACAAGGAACACGCCTGGTGTCCTCGCGACCCTTGTCCAGCAATGATCCACCCGGATCCACCACCTGAACTCCCTCCCGACGCCCTCGACGAAAGCAACCTGTACTTCGACCACTTTTCTACCCCCCCTCTTCAGAATCCCGACACATACACCGCGGTGGACACACCCATTCCACCCACCAGAACGCCCTCTGCAGAAGGGACCATCGGCACAGCACTCAACCCAATCACCCTCTCCAGTTCGGACGCTCAACCCCAAGGGGACGACCAGGACTCAAGGATGAACTCCCCTGAGTCAGAAGAAAGCACACACCCCGCAGTTCTACCTGCAGGAACACACGTTGCCCCCGATCTTCCAGAACTGCCGGAAGAAATAATAGTCAGGGGCCGAAACACATCTCGAACACCTCGTGCCCCCACACGCCGTCTCTCAAACGCCTCCGTCTGGTCCCACATCTCCGAGGAACCTGCTTCATCACACTCCCGATCCCCCACCCGCTTCTCATCACCACCGCCCGCACATGTCACTACTAACCTCACACAGGCGGTTGCCGGTGGAACCATGCCCCCTCCGATATCAATCAACGCATCCAACGCCAAATATGGTACAGATCTAACCAGCTCGCTTGATATCAACCACGAGGATCAAATCGTGGGCTTTGAGGCAAACGACCAAACCCTCAAAGAAGAATTCACGCGAGAGATCAATGACGTAGTTATGGGCTTCTCGCAGTATTACCTCACCGGGCCGCTCCAATTCCGGTTCGACAATGATTTCTCCTTCAGGCAGGAGAACCTGCAAACGGCCGTGCTACTTACACTCCAAGCTCTTGACACTGGCACCGCCTTCAAAGAAGGTGAAACCGCAGTTTCGATACTAACCCCCCAAGCGTGGCACCGTCTTGTGATGGCTACCTTAGCGGCCATCCTCAGAGGTCACCTGCGCTCCCCCAACAGAGCGACGAACGGTAATAAATCTCTCAACTGGTCTATCGACTCTTTTGTCGTTAGTCATAACATCCCCAAACCACTCTCCGAAGGAGGCGCCATTCGGTCCATGGCCCTCCAACTGGCAGGGTATTATGACACCAAACGAGCTAACCCGCTACACACCTCACCAGAGGAATTCTTTGATTCTCTCGTCGAAAAACAAACTAACACCTTACAGCGCATTGCTAATCGCACTACATCCATTACCCAGACCGTCCACAAGGAACTACTGCAAGACGAAGTCGAGATGGCAGCCATCCGAGACAGAGTCAAGAAATCCATATTCGACTCCCTCAACACCGAAGCACTTAACGACCTCGATACCTGGCGGGGTATCTACCGCGAAGAATTCAAAGAAGTTATGCAGAAATACATCGCCGCCAACAACTTCGGACAAATTGATCCGGTCTTCCTCAAGAGTGACCACAAGGGGAAGAAACGCGCTAAATCAGCAACCCCAGAACTTGAAGCAGACATGGAACGTATTGAGCAATTGATGCGCACTGACACACAGGCACAAATTGACCACCTCCGCAACGACTTACTACTTTCCATGAAAACGGAGATGGAAAGGGAAATCGCTGACCTCCGCAGAGATGAGCTCGTTAGAGCACAAGCTGAGGCTTTACTCCAGGTCCAAAACGAAGTCAATCTCTTCAAAGCACAGGAAACTGAACGTCTGCGTACTGAAGCTCTCAAACAAGTGGATGACGACATTGCAGCGGTAAGGAGACGTTATCGCGATGAACACGAAGCGTACGTCCGCACCCAGCGGAATGACGTACGCGCGGCCCTCAAACAATGGAAGATTCGCCACCGCAACGCACGCAACCTAGAATTCCTACGCGTGGAGGCGGCGAAACTTGGGTACGCCCTCACCCCCGAGTCTGCTGACGCATTTAGACCCAACTCGGATCCCGTGGAAGCTGAGCTGGATTGGCTGCCGACGTCGCGCGCCACCTCTCGTGCTTCCTCTCGGGCACCGTCTCCTGCACGGCACCCATCCACACCACCAAACATCCCTCTGCAGGTTGACACAAACGTGACCCCGACACCGGTACGAATCAAACGCGTCCGTACCGACGACACCGATCTCCGGGAGCCTGCCACGGATGTCACCGTGGAAGCCCCCTCACCCATCCCCTTTCCGATCCCAATCCCACCATCCCCCCTCCCCAACAGTTCACCCATGTCACTGTCTCCCATGGCGGAAGACCACCCAATCGACGCCCTAGCCGACAGACTGGACGCTAATGGCGGTGTAGGAGCCTCCATGCACGCGGTTACGCGCGAAACTGGGGCCCCGCAAACACCAACCCAACCACATATCCCGGAGGCTGAACCCGAGCCTCCACTGCATGTGGACATCCCCCGTGCAGCTCCTTTCCCAGTACCCTTGCCTGTAGCCTCGTCAGGACTCGCAGTCCCTGTCGGCCCCGCTGTTCAGAGCGGAGACAGTGAGCTCGTCCAGCTGATGCGCCTCATCCAAGGTACTATCACACGCCTAGAAGAGAAGGTCTCCGCGCAAGACGCGCGCATTGAGTCCCTCTCCTCTAATCCTACACCTGCAGGACGGAAAGCGGCTAAACGGTCGGAGGCGGTGGCAGCCCCTCCGACCGCCAATACCGCGACTACGTCGGCCGCCGCAATGGATGAGGCTCCGAGCAGTAATGCCCGAGCTGATGACCCTGCGGACGCCATGCCCACTGCGAGCAAACCCCCTCCCGTCAACCGCGCCACTAGGCCTGCGCCATCCGCCAACCTTCCCCCCTCTTGGTCGTCCATAGTCACCCAGAAGGCAGTCAAACAACAAAACACAAACGCCACCCTCGCCAAGAACACTTTAACTTCCACCGGCCGAGGTACCAACGGCAAAAGCAGCGGAGAGGCGGCCGCACGCCGCAACAAAGCCAATATTACCGAAGTCACGGTCATACGGGGCCAGGGAGTGGACAATGCCGAACTTGAGGCAGCCCTATATGGCACCCCACCATCGGTCATCGTCGGTTCAGCCCGGTCCGAGATCGAACGCCTTACGTCCACACCAATAGTCCTACTAGATGGCCGATGGTCCACTAACGCGTCATCTCACAACTTCGTCTACCGCATTGCAGGCGCTATCCCTTTCCGCACCATTTATGCTTTCCGTAACGCCCTAGTGGGACCTCTGAAACGAGGTAACCTCATACCCAACGACGGGTGGACCTACGCGCAGATCCGGAAAACGCCGACCACCAGCGCTGAAGGAGTAGTCTACGACAGCGACGAGCTCACTGACGAACTCCGCCGCAACACGGCCTTTAAAGACGCCATTCTATGCATCGACCCCTTCTGGCAAGGCAACCCCCAGAACATCGGTCGGAACCCGCATGGCACTGTCAAGCTCGCATACGTCGACGAGGATGGTCAAATAGCCCTCCAAGTCAAACGTGACGGAATCTTTATGTTCAACGAACCCGTCAACTTTGTCATCACGGGTGACAACCCGACAATCCAAATGTGCGGTCGCTGCCACAAAATCGGTCATACCACCGACTCCGCGGCATGCCAAGTACCACGCAACTCCATCGTCTGCCACATATGTGCAGGAAGTCACCACCCCTCTTCCCACGCCTTCCACTGCCCCAGGTCGAATCAACATCAAGAGGCAGGCATCTGCCGCTGCCGCTTCACCTGCATCAACTGCAGCGGGAACCATAACGCCCGCTCCCCCTTCTGCCCCATGAAAAAGTCATTTGCGCCTCCCCCCATCGCCACCATCTCATCCGCCCCCCCCGCCGCCCCCTCCCAACCCTCTGCCAAGGGGAAGGAGAAGGAACAGGCTCCCCCGGTCCCCGCCGCCTCGGCGCCGGCGACGTCTGCAGGAGCAGCTCCCCAGGCTCGGGTGGACGATGATAATACAGGTTTCACAACAGTCGCACGTCGGAACAAGAGCCAACGGAAGCGGGACAACCGCCAACGCGCCAACCGGGCAATACCAGGAGCGCCGGACTACGACCCGTCCCTCGTCCAACCCCGCGGCCAGAAACTAACGTCAAAAGTCCCAGCGCGTCCGCTTACGAAAACTTCCCCACCGGCTGCAGCCCACACTGCAGGTGGCTCCTTTGGCGACGTAGCAATCACCCCAGGAGTTCTTCCTAGTTGGAAACACATCCCGGTGTTCTTTGAGCAACATGTCGCCACCATCAAAGACACACAAACAGCCTTCCGCAAACTAGTACCTCCAATGGAACCAGAAGCCGAACTTGCTGCCCTTAATGACCTTGACAAGCAGTGGCACGGAGCAGGTGATGGTAAATTCATGGGCATTGATAGTATCGAAGCTAGGTTAGCAGTGCAATTCGGGTTCCCCCTCAGGCGCGAGGACATCCCCGCACACATCCTACGTTTCCACCCGCAAACCAACCCAGAGGTAGAGATAGAAAGCATCGCTGACCAGTACACCGACGAAAGGCCCCCCCCGGCGCTCACCCCCCGCCTTTACCTTATTCATTCCATCCCACGTGAACAGCGCTTCGCTTTCCCCGGCGAGCTCTTCGTCCCCGAACCTACCCCAGAGGAGCTGCGCAAGGAGAAAGACATCAAACTCAAGCTCGTCGAAGTTCTGTTAGCCCTCTTCGGTGATAACTCAGCCTTCTCCCCAGCCATCATCGACCAAACAGCCAACATAATCAACCTCAAACACCTCATGGCCCTACCAAACCAACAAGAACAATGGTCTGTAGTCCAAGACGTCCTCAAGTCCTTCAACGACATCACCGGCAACCCCTCCAACTTCCTTTAATATGCATAATACGACCATCCTCTCGGTAAACATGCGCCGCCGCAACGCAGCGATGCATGCTCTTCTTGAAGACAACAACGACCACGACATAATCTGTGTACAGGAGCCTTGGTTTGACACCATAGGCACGGCCCGCAACGATAAGATGAGAGACGGAATCGATGTCCTTGGGGGTGCTAGTCACCGCAAATGGGACATCCACTACCCGTTCTTTTCCGCTAACAAACGGGCTAAAGTCCTTATTTATTCCCGCAAGCATAGCAGAACCGCCTCCAAGTATAGGCGACATCCGGCACTCGTTATCCCCAGACTAGACCTCTGCCACCACCCGTCCATCTTGATGGTGGACGTCAGAATAGGTAAACACGTCATACGTTTAATTAATTTCTATAACGACACAGCGGATCCCTCCGCGCTCCATTCCTTACTCTCTCTTGACCTCGACCCGCTAACTCCTACAGTTCTCCTGGGAGACTTCAATCTCCATTCCCCCCAATGGTCCCCCCCGGGCCTCACCACTACCGCCAACTCCAAGAAACTGGAACAGTGGACCGCCACACAAACCCTTCAGCTCACTAGCCCCCCTCAAGTAATCACGTGCCGGGGTCTTGAAAGCGAACGCCCCAGCACCATCGACCTAGTATGGTGCAACGAAGCAGCGGTATTAGGCAACGCCATCACCCCGCCTATTGTCGACTGGAACGCATCGATCGGCTCGGACCACGCCGGCATTATCTTCAGCTGGATGGTTGACGGTATTCACAGAGGGGATAAACGTAACCCCAAACAAATTTTCTCCCCCTCTTTCCAAAACGAAGATCAGACTAAAGCGTGGCTCGATGACATCAGAGCACGATTACCCCCCCTTTCTGACTCACTACACCCACTAGATGTCGAAAACGACGCCATTGCCATCCAAAACGCGATCACCCACGCCTGTCTTCAACATATGAAAGTCAAGGGCCCCCATTCGGCACGCGGCAACCCATGGTGGGATAAGGAGTGTAAAGACAAGCTTACAGCGCTACGCTCTACCACCCACGACTCGCCCGAACGACGCCAAGCCCTCAGAGAATTCAAAGCTCTTACGAAAAAGAAGAAGCGTGCTCACTTCGACAAAGTCATCAGGGATAGCCCCGTATGGGAGCTAGCACGATGGCGACATGGTCGTCGGAAAGATGGCATACCCGCCCTTGTTGACGCTGATGGTTCCCTTCACTTCACACAGGATGAAATAGGTTCTATCTTGGCCCGCAAATTTTTCGTAGATGACCTAGGGGAGGTAGAAACCGCACAAAGGGACGATCCCCCCCCTATCCCCACAAGAGACTTCTTCCCGGTCACCTCCAGGGAGGCGGAAACTCTGCTCAGGGACACGAGCAACAAGTCCGCGCCCGGAGAATCCGGCGTCTCCTGGGCCATCCTAAAAATGGCATGGGACACCATCGAAGAACACGTAGTCCAATTGTTTCAGCGCATTCTCACCTCACAGCATCACCCATCCATATGGAAGACAGCTACGGTGGTGGTCATCCCGAAACCCGACAAACCAAACTATCTCCTCGCCAAAGCCTACCGACCTATTTCTCTCATAGAGTGTCTCAGTAAGCTCCTTGAGAAGATCGTGGCCAAACGCATAACCTTCTGCGTCGATAAGTATTCCCTTATGCCGACAACCCAATATGGCACCCGGGCTTTTTCGTCCACGGTTGATGCCGGACTAACCCTCGTACATGACGTACAGTCCGCTTTTCGCGCTAACCAGAAGTGTGCAGCCCTCCTTTTCGACATCAAAGGCTTCTTCGACCATGTCCATTGCGGCCGCCTCACGGCCACCCTACGCAATCTAGGCTTCCCACCCCAGATATACAACTGGGTACAATCCTTTCTCAGTGGACGCCTAGTTAAGATGTCCTTTAATGGTAACACGGATGACACTCGACCCCAACCGATCGGCACCCCCCAAGGTTCTCCAATCTCCCCGATCCTCTCCGCCATCTACACGTCAACACTCCTCAAACTTGCGCCCACACACACTAACACCACATTAGGCATGTATGTAGACGACGGCCTCATATTCGCACACGGACAAACATGGAAGGAGGTAAACGATGCCCTCCGGGAACGGTATAGAGTCTGTGAAGACTGGTTGAGACGCTCTAACTTGGAGTGCGAACCGGACAAAACAGAACTAATCTACTTTTCGAAACCTTGGACTAGAAACAAATCCCCGCCCCCAACAGTGCTCTTCCTCAACAAACCGACACACAACACATATTACAGCGTCACTCCCTCCGACAACATCCGATATCTCGGCTTCTTCATCAACTTCAAACTTAATTGGGAAAACCACGTCAACATCATGTGTAACCGAGCACGGGCGTCGATCAAGTCTATTCAACTCCTCGGCAACACCCGGAAGGGGATCAGCTCCGCCAACTGGCGCCTCCTCTTCAACGCAATCTGCCTCCCTGTACTGTCATACGGGTGCCAACTGTGGATGACTCAAAAACGCAAAGCGGGACTTATTCACAAAGTCCAATTGGTAATGAATGAGGGGGTAAAGGTTATTTCTGGCTCCTTTCGCACCGCACCTCGTGGCCCTCTGCACGAGCTGGTTCGGGTTCTCCCGGCCAAACAATACCTTGAGAAACTGATCGCAACTTCCTCCCTTAGACTGTTCCGTGTCCCCCGAACCTCCCAACTTCTTACCCGCCTCGGGGAGGAGTGGGTTGGCGAGGTCCAGAACGGCCCACACTCCAGCAATGGAGGGGTGGTGTGTAACAGCAGCATACGGGTGAGGTCTGGAAAAGCCCAACAGCGCCCCACTGCCTTGGAGGCTCTCGCCAGCAAAGTCGACCCTCTGTTGACTGAGCGGGTCGACGTCACAGCCATCGCCCCCTGGGAGGTCCCCAACTGGGTGGCGCATGTGAACTGTGAAGGGAAAACGGACCCCAAGTCCCGAAAGCAGGCGGTCAACGGGCTCTATGCCAATTGCCAGTCTGCAAGTAGGGTTATAATCCGTATGGCGAGCACTATCACGAACCGGCACCGGTTCGACAACAAACACGTAGGAGGGGCCGCAATTGACGTCACAACAGGTCACGCGCCCCCCCACTCCTGCAGTTGGGCGATGGGTACGGAGGTGGAGGATAATGACGTTGCCCTGTTTGGCCTAGCCAAGACAGCGGAATTCATATCAGCTGAGTTCTCACGTGCAGCCCCAAAGTCCATTTACATACTTTCAAACAACGAGTCTGCCCTGACTCACATTACGAATTACCGTACTTACGAGAACCAAAAAGAGGTACTGATGTGGCACCGCGCTCTTTCCTCCTTTTTCGCACAGCCCAGGGACACGAGGATAACACTCGTGTGGTCGCCAGTTGACCAGAAGAGAGCTCCCGATTCCCGCGCCCGCAAAGCAGCACTCAAGGCATGCCAACACCCATCCCCATCTGCCACCCAGCCTATACGCTCTACCGCGTGGGTACGCAAACACCTCAGAGGCGCCGCGTTCCGTTCCTGGGCGGTAGACTGGCGCATCACCCTATCCAAACCCCACCCACCCCGCGCATACGGTCACTCCATCGACACCACCCGGCCCCCAGACGGTCGCAACCACCCCCTATGGCTGGCCGCCATACCCCCCAAAAAGCCCAGTAGTGATTACGTGGACATTAAGCGCCGTGCCCACGCTACTGCCATGCAACTTGCAACCCTTCACTCATTCACCTCCGACTACACCCTATCACACCGCCCTGACCTCCCTCTGAGCGACTCCCTGTGCCCTGCGTGCAAGGTGGCTAACTCATTTACCCATCAAATCCTGCACTGCCCCTTGTACGTTGAGGCCCGACGCTCCTCTTTCCACTTTTACCTCGACCAGTACACCAACCCCCTCCGCATCTTCTATGTGCTGGAGTATCACCTATGCCTATTCCTACAACGTTCAATCGCTGCTTATGCCCCCCGGCGCCCCAAAAATCCCGGATGAAAGAGCTCTCGGACCGCAACTGTCGCCCTGTGCCCAGCACAGCCCCGTAAGTGCTACCCCTTTCGTGTTCCGCGCCCTCTTAAGGGTCCCTTGCGCTTCGGTGAACCCAACCGTCCGTTAACTACCTTACTTTCTGACCTGTCTCCTCTGGGAGGTGACATCTAGCGGAGTTATTTTTCTCGGCTATCTACCATTTCTGCCTGCACGTGAGTCTCGGCTTACTTACACTCTCAAATTCTTGTTACATTGTGACTGGAGACCGGCCTTGTATTATGTACTGCCCCGGAATAAAATCGATTCAAAAAAAAAAAAAAAAAAAAAAAAAAAAAAAAAAAAAAAACAGACGTTGCCAGTTCCCACGAGACCCCTTCGTGTATTCCCAGTAGTTGCTACCATATCTCCTCCCACTCGAGTACGAGAAGGGTTTGAGGCCCGGTCTGACTGCGTTAAATTCGAATTGATCGACTCTTTAAATGGGCCTTGTCTCTCGATGAGGTATCTACGTATATGTGAAAACTCCAGGCGCTCAACAAATCGCCGCCGTCCCTCCATTGGGCTTGATCGCATCTGATACATCACGCATGGAACTTCCTTTTCGATAGGATTTATCAACCCATCAACGGGATCGTGTAACTCCATCAGACCAACAGCTTGTATGACAGTTATGAAACTCGTATATTTACTTCAGGTTGTACATTCTCTGTGGGTCGTTTACCTTGGCTTACTGAGGATGCACACCCGTGCCGTGCCGAACGAGGAGGGCAAGGGAGTAATGTGAACGTCTGACACGAACTGCACGGGAAAGGGCAAGGAGAAAAAAAAAATCGCGATTAGGGAATGAGCAAGCGTGCTAGGAGCAACTCAAAGCAAGAGGGGATACTGGGCGGAAGCACGAAGCGCTTCTCGATCGAAAAATTGGCGGTTTGTGTCCGAGTCGAGGTCGCGACGGAACGGGCCGGTGGGAAGCGTCCCGGGGCGCGCTGACGCGCTCGGGACAAAAAACCGCTTCTTCATCGATCCTTTGGCGGTTTTACTTCCAGGGCGTGGCGGGCGGGCGAAGACAGAATAGTTACGGTTCTTCTAACTGGTTGAGGATATGGATGGACTGGTGGCGACACGGAAGGAAGGGGTGGGTCACGTGCCGCCCTGTACACTCGCACAAAGACTATAAGCCCGCGCTTGTTCCTCACTCCGCCTCAGACCCGCTAAAAACTCCGGATTAGACGTACGACAGTCATATTTCGCCGACGCTCCTACAACGTAGTTCAGTCCCTATCACAGTAAGATGACATACCGTCACGTGCCAGTGTAGCCTCTAGTATTACTGCCATAACTTTTCCACTGCATCCGGCGAATGATATCCGCCCCCTGAAACTCTTACCCCCGCGGCGACATGGTGCGCTTGCGATTGAAGAATGAGAACGATGTGATCTTATAAGAGGACACCGATACCTATAAATAGGATGAGTTGGAACTCAAGTACGACCTCCGGTCAGAGCATACCTAAGCCGTACGAGCAGACAGGAATCAGGACCAGTTACGCTCAAAATAATTCAAAATGAAATGGCGTATTTACCTCATCTAGTTCCTGCGCCAACTCCTTTTCTAGATCCTTGCAGAATGTCTGTCCCTCTACATACACACGAGCGCAGGTATAACAACCTGATTGCGTGTGAAACTTGAGGGCTACTAGGAACTCCTCGAGGATAGTTGAAGGCGAGAAAATTGCATGGGTGAAACCCTCCGAGTCTTTCACCTCGGCGCTCTTGCTCGTAAAGAAGTCGCGCAGCCAGCTGGACGACCCTCTCTGACAGCTTGCCCATATCTGGCGTCTGGAATGAACATCGAAGAATGAGTCTAAACACGAAACAACGTTGTCTCTGCAACGTTTGCGATAGCGAATCAGGTCGCACAGTGCCTGCCCTTTGAATGATTGTAAGCTTTCTCCAAGGGATTCGAATGTCATCGGGTAACCCAAGGTGAGACGAGCTGCACTCTCCGTTTCTGGAATGAGCCCCAAGCTACTCGCTAGGGCATATGTGCGGAAGGCTTCAACCCCAATTGGATTAGGAGGCCAGCGTTTAATCTCGGAACGGATATAGGATTGAATCGATACCATGTCGTATTTCTGGCAGGCGGCGAGTAAGGGGAATGCCTTTTCATAAGAGCTGGGTAGGTAGGGAGAGATGGGGTAAAGCAACGAAATGAGGCTATTGAGAAGGCCAGCGTCCTCGGACAATTGGATTACAGGAAGGCCGTCAAAAAGTTCGCCATCGGGTGGCTGGGGGAGAGAAAGCAGATCTTCGAAAAATGGTGAAGACATGGCAAGCAATGACTTGTGGACACGGAAGTTGACTTTGTCAGAGGACCGAACTATAATATTTGCATCGGGTACGTTTAAATACAATGGCCCGAATGGAGGACTCGAGTCTTCGGAGGTTGGCTCTTCCTTCACGAGACTCAGAGTCGAATCTGCCTGTGGTGTTCATATTCGTTATCATAACGACCGAGCCTAGTCACACGAGCTCCACGTACCTTTTCTATCGTTCCATGAACAACTGCCGTCAGAGAATCCCAGAAAGCGTGTATAGCTTCACTGGATATAGACGAACATGTTGTACAATGACCCGGACGGGGATGAATCATGTGGCGTGCCCGTGCATTGTCAAATTCGACGAGATCGAAGAGGCGAAAAGATTGGGCTAAGGACTCGACGTAATCGCCAAGCCATTGCGGCATAGGGTTGGTGGTACCAGGGGGAGGAGCCTGAGATCCGCAGTTCGCGATATTTGTGCCAAGCTTCCTAAACTCGAGAAGGCTTGTTCCAAGATCGTTTCTAACCTTCTCGTGATACTTCCAGAGCTCAAAAAGATAGACTCCTGGCATGAAACCGATCTTGTCTTCCAAATCCTCGATAGTCATCGAGAGGCGCAGGGTGCTTCGCGCGGCCAGAAGTGCCTCTTGGTGAAGTTCATACTTCTGTGCGAGGAAATATACGTAGAGTGCCGTCTTTGGGAGAATGAATGGTGGATCCTGTCGAGAGATGACAGCCCGGATATAAGTCATAAGTGAGTCCATTTGATACTTCTGGGCCACGGCTAGGAGTTCCATGGTTCTCTCGGTGGTTGAAGGAAGAATGGGAGCGACGGGGAAGATGAAAGTGAGGAGGCTGTGAAGGATCACCCCACTTTCCGGTAGTTTAATTACAGGGAGCGGTGATTGTTCTTCGGTTTGTTCTTCGCCATTGGGGGCGTCGGGAGTATTTAAAATGCCTTTTATCAGCTCTCGAAGTACTGGGGAACTATTGACGAGATAAAGCTGGGGCACACGAAAATCATGCGAGTCACATGAGCGAAGAATGATGTCCGAGCCAGGGTAGTCGAAGTGTAACGATTTGTCTGTGATCGATGGAGGTTTCGATGGAGGGGTTGTAGGAAGTTTTGTAAGGAGCGGTGGTGGCGGAATAATAGGCATGGTGCTTGAATTGTGCAGTATGTCAACCCATCGTAGCTTTTAAAAGAGCCGGTACAGTGCCACAGCAGGCGTAGAGTGAGGTGGCCGTGTTTTGGGGCATGTTCGAGCAGCTCCTGCAAAGCAGGTGCACAATGTCACGGTTTCACAGAGAAACTATTCAAATTACCTCGTATCGATGGAACTTTAATTGGAGCAGGGCGTTATTGAATAGTTAATGTGACGTACGCTCAAAGCCCTAAGTTTGTGTCAACATCACCTAACATAGCAAACCGCAAGTAGTCAGGTGAACCATTGCGCAGGTATCTTCATATCGCAGCAGTTTTAGATAAGATATTAATCAACCGCTCGTCATAGCGTATCCAGTTTTGTTTACAGCCAGCTGCGGACAGGGTGCAGATGAAGTTGCAGGAAGGTGAGTGTGGGAAAAGACGCGTGAGGCGTAAATCATAACTGACAGCGGGTCACCTCGAGGCCGCCGCCAAGTTCAACTTGAAGTTCTCTGAGAGAACTCGTCCCAAGCCAATCGTCGTCTTTGCGCTTGAGTCAACATATGAAGGTCCATACTGCATGTTTTACGCTGATTGAGATCGTCCTCCAAAAAGGTTCCCATACTGATGTCCTCACCTTCCAATAGGATGAAAGCATCAGGCTCAGCGCTAGCTGGGCGCTCAAAGCCAACAACCGAATCCTTCCCACTGGTTTCTGATTCTCACCTTCTTCGCGCAATTTCGTGGCGCAAATTGCACCCATGGGGATGAGACCAAGAACGCGCGATGTGCGTTGGCTTGCGGTCCCATGACGCGATCGGTGGTCATTGGGCCAATGATGGCACAAAGAATCTTCAGGCCACATGCTGATCTTTTAGTCAGGGAATGAAAAGGCGCGTTCTTCAAAAAAACATTCGGATCGCTTGCAAGATCGCTTGCTAAGACTCAGGGAGACGCACAGACAATCATCTCAGGCACAACACCAAGACAACACCGAGACACGAGATAGTTGCGCTTGCCTCTGATTCGAGGCTGCAAATCGTCCCCCAGACGAAAACGGGTACATGAAGTCATAATGGTAGCAAGTGACCCCTCTCTTGGTTATTGACGTTTAATTACTGGTTATGAACGGCCTGAGCCTGTTGTCCACATCGTCACGGTGTGACACGGATAGTAGGTGTAATAGGGGCAAGAACCATTGTCTCCCCGTTCCAGTTTACTTTCGCCACCATGGTCAGTACTCAGCTCCCTGAAGTCATTGCTTTTGCTTGGATACTTGGCGATACCAGCGACCGAACATCCCACCTCTTGGCCGCATTTCTCCTCCTTGCGGGTATTTGGCTCATCGCAAGACTCGCTCAGAGTTACATCCGTAACCTCCCACCGGGTCCGAGAGGGCTGCCTCTCATTGGCGATGTTATACATATCACAGATCAAGAATGGCTAGCTTCACCGAAACGCAGGGATGACTATGGTGACACATCTTACCTTCAGTGCTTCAAAGCCCGCTCATGAACCGGACAGGGGAAGTCATGTATATAAGCGCGCTCGGGAAGGGCATGCTAATCATCAACAGCCAACGCGTCGCCGTCGATTTACTTGAGAAGCGATCTACCATATATTCCGATCGACCCCGCTACATCTCTCTGGGTGATTTTATGACAAAGAATCTGTCGTTTGGTATCCTGCCATATGGCGACCTGTATGCAATCTACACCGTCTTGTATCGACGCTGACCCTATGTAGGTTGCGTCAGTTCCGTCGTGTCACTGCAGAAGGCTTCTCAAAATCAGCCGTACAACACTTCCACCCCATCCAGAATCGCGAAGCGATCATGTTAGCACTTGCACTGATGAAGAGCCCATCCACTCTGGATAAGCATTTTCATCGACACGCGTGGTCTATTATGTTATCCGTCAATTATCACCTTCCGCCAGTTGAATCAGAGGATGACCCATGTCTCGTTGAAATCGAAGACCACATGCGGAGGTTTTTGCGCGAGATACAACCCGGGACACGTCTAGTCGAGTATTTCCCTTGGTTGAGATATGTCCCAAGTAGGTGGGTACATTATTGGACTGGTCGGAGGTCTCTTCTCATCTCGCCATACAGGTTCGCCAAATGGAAACGCGACGCACAATACTGGTTTGTCCAAGATTCACTGACGTTTCGGGGTCTGCTCGGAAAAGTTAATGATGACCTGGTACGCCCTGGCTATATTGGTTCAAAGATGAAATAAGTCATCCAACTGCAGGCGAACGGAATCGATCGACCAAGTTTCGGTGCCACGATATTAAAGACCAAGAGCAAGCACGGCCTTTCGGAACTCGAGCAGGCCTGGCTCGTCGGGGACATGCTGTACGTCCCCTAAAATTAACTTCGAGGAGGCTTCGAGGATCTGAAGGCGTCATCCGATTGTAGCGCCGCGGGTGGGGAAACAACGTCTACTACACTGGTATGGTGGACTCTCGCTATGCTCGTCTATCCTGATGTCCAAGCCCGCGCCCATTCCGAGCTCGACGAAGTTGTAGGCCGTGGTCGTCCACCGACATTCGCAGACATCCCATTTCTCCCCTATATACGTGCCATGGTCAAAGAGACACTGCGCTGGTCCTCATTAGTTCCCTTTGGCGTGCCCCATGCGTCGACCATGAGCGACTGGTATGAAGGCATGTTCATCCCCAAGGGCACGATCTGCCTCCAGAACATGCGCGTGCTCAACTTCGACCCGGAGGTGTTTGGCCATGACACGGCAGAGTTTGACCCGACTAGGTACCTGAATGAGAAGGGCCAGGTCAAGACGCAGATGGGGGGCCGAGAGGAGGGGCACATGTCATTTGGATTTGGGCGGCGTATGTGTCCTGGGAGGTACGTTGCTGAAGGGACTCTCGCGATTGACTTTGCGACACTGCTTTGGGGGATGCGATTCGAGCGTCCTGAAGGATCGCAGGGTGAGTTGGACGTGCGTACTCGTGTCCAATCTGGCCTAACGGCGTACGTGTTTTTGCATGTTTTTCATGACTCGGAGTCCGTGCTAATTTGACAGCACAGTCGTCCTGTTCCGTTCGAATGCAAAGTGGTAACTCGGTTTACGGAGACTGAGGCCTTGCTGAAAGAAGGACTGATTATGTACAAATAAGGAGGTCTCCTGCGGAGTTGTATTATTTGGACGTGCCGTGGTTTTATTCTTCGAAGGAGGGTCCATGGCGAGGACTTGCCACTGAGCCTGTACACCCATTTCTTGATCATCCGATAACATTACGTAGTGCTTGAAGTTGTGTCTCGTGTTTGGCCCCGCGTACGTCTCATGTTCAGTAGGTCTTCGGGTCTACTGTATACGTACAGCATACTTGTTCTGTAAATCACCTGACCGTCACTGGCACCATCGGAATTCTGATTCTGATCACGCGTTTCCCGATTAGGTCATACGCATGACCTTGTTGCCCGGGTTTTTCCGAGTTCTCTGCCTAACTAGGTGTCCGGGACCAGTGACTAGTATGCAGTTGCAAGGGTGTCTTAACCGTTAACAGCACTTAAAATGCTATGATATCTGAATATCATTCTAGATGCAAGTGGCACCTCTCTGGGTCATTGATGATTATTGGTGTTCAGGGACTTCGATCACTGGTTATAGACGACTTGTCTGCAAATGGTCTGCATGTTGTCCGCATCACGCACCACAGATGATATGTGCAAGAACCGTTGTCTCTCCGTCCCGGTTCACTTTCACTTCCATGGTTACTTGGATACTTGGCCATAGCAAAGACCCAACGACCCATCTCCAAGCCGCATTTCTCCTCCTTGCTAGTATTTGGCTCATCGCAAGACTTGCTCAGAGTTACATCCGTAACCTTCCACCGGGTCCGAGAGGGCTGCCCCTCATTGGCGATGTTTTACACATCACAGATCACGAATGGCTGGCTTCACCCCAACGCAGGGATGATTATGGTGATACTCAACGTGTTTTCAACGCCTAGACGTGCTCATGACTTGGAATCGTTCAGGAGAAGTGATGTATATAAGCGCGCCTGGTAAAAAAAAGCATGTTAATCATCAACAGCCAATGAGTCGCTGTCGATTTGCCTGAGAAGTGATCTACCATATATTCCGTTCGACCGCACTACATCTCTGCGGGCGATTTTATGACAAAGAACATGTCTTTTAGCGTCTTACCATATGGCGACCTGTATGCGATCTACATTTTGTCTTATATACCCACGCTGACCCTCTATAGACTGCGTCAGTTTCGTCGTGTCACCGCAGAAGGCTTCGCAAAATCAGCCGTACAGCACTTCCACTCCATCCAAAATCGCGAGGCGATCATGATGTTGGCGCTCGCACTCATGAAGAGTCCTTCGAATTTGGAGAAGCATTTTCATCGACACGCGTGGTCTATTATGTTATCCGTCAATTATCACCTTCCGCCAGTTGAATCAGAGGATGACCCATATGTCGTTGGAGTTGAAAACCAAGTGCGGCGGTTTTTGCGCGAGGTGCAACCCGGGACACGCTTGGTCGAGTATTTCCCTTGATCGAGATATGTCCCAAGTAGGTGAGTGCATTATGCGTTGGTCGTCGGTCTCCTCTCAACTTGCCATACACAAGGTTCGCCAAGTGGAAACGCGACGCACAGTACTGGTTTATCCAGGATTCACTCAGGTTTCAAGGTCTCCTCGGAAAAGTTGCCGACGACTTGGTACGTCCTGGTTGTATTGCCAGTGATCGACAGACGAGACGGATCACGTATTCTAACTGCAGGAAAACGGAATTGATCGACCGAGTTTCGGTGCTACAGTAATCGAGACTCAGAGCAAACACGGCCTTTCGGAACTCGAGCAGGCCTGGCTTGTCGGTGTCATGCTGTATGTCCCTTGACACACACTCTAAGACAGTCCCAGAAAATCTGAAAGCACGTAGCTCCGCAGGCGGGGAGACAGTCTCTGCTTCACTGCAGTGGTGGATTCTTGCCATGCTCGTGTACCCTAATGTACAAGCTCGTGCCCACGCAGAGCTTGACGAAGTTGTAGGCCGCGCTCGTCCACCAACATTCGCAGACGTCCCATTTCTCCCCTATATCCGTGCAATTGTCAAAGAGACACTGCGCTGGTCACCAGTAGCTCCCTTTGGCGTACCGCACGCCTCTATGACGGACGGCTGGTACGAAGGCATGTTCATCCCCAAGGACATGATCTGCCTCCAGAACATGCGCGTGCTCAACTTCGACCCGGACGTGTTTGGCATTAACGTGGCAGATTTCGACCCGAGTAAGTAGGTATCTGGACGAGAAGGGCCAGGTTATGACGGTGATGGGGGGGCCGAGAGGAGGGGCACATGTCATTTGGGTCTGGACGGCGTGCGTGTCCTGGGAGGTACATCGCGGAAGGGACTCTCGCGATTGACTTTGCGACGCTGCTTTGGGTGATGCGATTCGTGCGCCCTGAAGGATCGCAGGGTGAGTTGGACGTGCGTACTCTTGTCCGATCTGGCCCCACGTCGTGCGTGTTTTTTTACCGCCTCTCAACGAGTCCATACTAATTAGACATCACAGTCGCCCTGTTCCGTTCGAATGTAAGGCGGTCCCTCGGTTTACGGAGGCTCCAGGGTTTCTGAGCGAAGGACTGAGTATGTACGAATAAAGGGGTCTCGTGCGATGTTGTAAAATCTTGAATTTCTTGACCACCAACGACGTCCCCCTTCAGTACCTCTGTTTACCCCTATGCCCAATTTTCTCATTCTGTACGACCAGGGAGACTGTTTTTTGACCAGACAACATGCTCGCTCAAAGATTTGAATTGTCCGGGTTCATTACTTGTGTTTTCCCATCCTAGATCGAATACCAGATCACAGATTGTGACCTATGGCCACATGATCGAGGGCGACCACAACTCATGCTCCGGTACTAACCACTAGTATTCGTGTAAGTTGTTATACAACGATGCGTTTGGCTCTTTTTGGCACCAGACTTCTTTTTTTTTTTTAAAAAAAAACTCCGGTTCTACAGCATCCAATCAGCTGTACATGCCTCACAGATTTTACCACCAATAGTAGTATTTGTGTCCCGTGCCAGCCTCATGCCCTATAGGTCTTCGGATCTACCGCCGACTTTCTTCGTCATTCCATGAGTCATGATCCACATGATTGCACGATGAATCCGGCGCGCTTTTTTCTCGAGAACAAAATTTTTCTGAGGCCAGGAAGTTTTTCGGGAAAACGTTGTGTCGGTCGGCATGGAGCGCCGCGGCGTCAGGATCTCCCGCCACTGCAGGGCCTTCGGTCAGTAGAATCAGCTTGCCGAGTCACGAGACCAAAATGTTATCATCGCCTTCGAAGCGTACAAGTCTTGGTACAAGTCTTGAAGATTCCTCTCATGGAGACACTGAGATCTAATCACGCTGGCAGTATTCTCTGTGTCAACCCACCAGATATCCACATCCTGCAACATCTATTAAAACACCGAGAACTGGTACAATTAAGCCCATTACGGATACACTACAGTACCAAAAAAAAAAAAAAGGAGCCCCATTATTGACGCAGCGCGCTGCGTCCTCATCGGACTATTATCGGAACGCCTTTCCGATAGTTGGGCAGGTATCTCACAGCCCAGTATACTAATTTCTCAAGACCACCAAATCCACAATCGACCGGACGACACAACTCTGACAACGAAAAAGGGGCACTGCACGACGTCTAGGGTAGCGAGAAATAGACGGTGAGGAATTGCTCATAGTTGAGCTGGACCCAGCCGTCCTTGTCCCCATCGAGTCGCGTAAAGGACTCCGTGAATTGCTTGACGAACACGCACGCACGCATGAAGCGGTCGAAAGTGATTGATGGCCGACCTTGTACCTCAGAACCCGTAGGCGAGGAAGCTACCGAAAAAAAAAAATGAAGTCAGTCGTACAAACGAATCACACATGAAACAGATGGGTTTCGTACCATATTTGGCCACGAGAAGCGCGAGTAAGTGGTGGGGGAGCTTGAAGCCGAACTGGCTGAGGGCACTCTGGAGCTCCGAGCCGTCGATGGTCCCAGAGCCGTCCCGGTCGAAACGTCGAAATACATGTTGCCAGTCCTGTTGTGATTTGGATGTATTTCGTGTTTGACTCGACTTATACATACCTCGATGTATCGCCAAAGGCCGGAGAACTGTCGGAGCGAACACGTGAGAGACTGCGGACGACACACGGGTAAGCTCGCTCACCTCATTGAAATCAATGTCGCCGGTCCGATTTGTGTCCTGTGATGTATGATGTTAGTAAGTGGAGCAAGCGCCACCTCGGTGTACGATCACCACAAACTCACAAAGAGGGTCATGAGGAGCTTGACAGTGTCGAGGTCAAAAGCTACAAGTCACAAAAGAAAAACGCTGAGTAATCGCCAAGCAAAGATGGTGTGGGAGAAAAAAAACGTACGGGTCCAGTCACCATTAATCAGTGCCCTCTCTGTCAACCATCCATTTAGCTCGCTGTGATGATCAGGGGCACCAGAGGTACAACTCACGCAGTTCGGGTGCAGAAATGCTCCCAGACCGATCCACGTCGACAGAGACGAACCACGACCATAATCTAAGCGTTCGAGAGTGAGCCCCCCGCAAGTTCGAAGATGCTTTCAGGATTTTTGACTTACTTCGGGTTGGCGCCGGGCGGCGGGACTGACTCGCGCATGACGGCAAAGCCACCTACTCCGCTCGCGACTGGGTACCGACCACTCGCGCGTGTATATTTTGTGCCGGGAGGTGGGGGTGGGGGCACAGGAGCATTGGCGTACTGCGTGCTGTATTGTGTCGTCCCATATTGTTGACTGTGTTGTGAGCCATGACGCTGTAATCGGGGGCGCACCGACGCATGTGCATGTGAGTAGGACGACGACTGAGGTAGTTGGTGGATTAGGCCTACACGAAAGAAAGACATTTTCATAAGACGGAGGCTGAGGTACTACTAGACTGGAGTGGTTGGAGGAGAAGTGTTGGTTGGGTTGGTGTCGTTTGATTTCCCTTACGACCCTGAAGGACGTGGGGCAATATAAAGGCGGGCGAAGCGCACAGCCAATTCTATTTCAGGGTCTGATGATTCAGGGGAGGGGAGATGTCGAAGGAAAAGTGGTGCGGCAGTGGAATGGAGATACCCCATACAGCCAGCGGTGCGCCGGTGCTGTACGGACGGAAGATCCTCCTATGGTTGGTTAGTGGGGCACTCTCGACGTATTTGGGCACTTCGCACAGCATGCATGCGTCACCCATTTTGGAGCGACATAGAACCCCTGGAGTGGCCCGTTGTCAACTTCGCGACACACAGCCCTGGCCACAGCCAGATTATTCCAGGCAGGGCTGCGCGGTGCAAATGCGGTGAAGACGGGTCGAACGACGGAATGCCAAAATTAGGCACGCTTCCTGACAACGGCTGGAAATAGAGCGGCCCTGCGTCCTCGTTACAAATGTGGAAAGCTCGGTTAATCCATTTGTCATCAGGATTATGTAATTCAGACCATCAATAATAGACGACGACGACGACGACGACGAGAGGCAAGGAAACAACAAACACAATTCACAATACGGGGATCCAGATCTTCGAAATACTAGGCTGCTCAACGTACTGTACAAGTAGCTTTCTTTCTCATTCTCCTACAAAAAAAAGTTCCAAACCAATTTCTAGCTAATCAAGCTCTCCTTCGGCCCATCACCCGTTCAGGGCAACGACAAGACGGTCTGGAGGAACTGATCATAGTTGATTTGTATCCAACCATCGCGGTCGGTGTCGAGAGCGGAGAACGCCTCGGTGATCTGCTTCACAACGACGCACGCGCGCACGAAGCGATCAAAGGTGATGCCGGGATGGGCTCCCGGATGGGCCCCCGGGTAGGAGCTCTGGGTCGGTGCAGATGCTTTGACGTCTTGTATGAGTAAGTGTGCGGATAGTAAAAGCGACATCAGCGGTACAGACCGTATTTGCGCTGCAGGAGGTCGAGCAGCTGCGGGGAGAGCCTGTAGCCGAATTGGTTCAAAGCATTCTGTAGCTCGGTACCATCGATGCTGCCGGATCGATCGCGGTCGAAGTGGCGGAAGACGCCTTGCCAGTCCTGGTGCGTTATCGTCAGATTCTGTGGGTGCGGAATGTGACCAAGAAGGAGGTGCATACTTTGATGTACTTCCACAGGCCGGCGAACTCGTTGAAACCGATCGTACCGCTCCTGTCGGTGTCCTTCGCAGGCGGAAAGTGGAAAAGGTCAGGTGTGAAATGGACAGAGGTCATGAAATCACACATACGAAGATGCTCATGAGAAGCTTGACAGTGTCGAGATCGAAGGCTAGATAAGCGATGTCGTTAACGATCAGCGCCATCCGAAAAGATCGACATCCGGAGGTACGCACGAGACCAATCTCCGTTGATCAGCGCCCTCTCTGAGGGAAGGTATAAGCGGCATAGCAGGATCGCAAAAAATGAAAACCACTTACGGAGCTCAGCTGCAGAGATGTGGCCCGATCGGTCCACGTCGACAGCGGAAAACCACGACCAAAGCCTATTGTTCGAACAGTTGTCAACTATAGCTCGCAGCGGGAGTATGTGGAGCGCTCCACGTACTGGGGGTCAGCACCGGGGGGCGGTGCTGCCTGATGAGGTGCAAAGCCTCCGGCTCCGCGATATCCACCAGCAGGGGGACCGTACTACTCGTGTATGTGAGTGAGTGCACAGTCAGGAGTCAGCGCAGGCTAGAGTAAACGCACACCACCGTAAGACATGTTTCCGTATATTCAGGGGCTGAGGGTGAGTTGTGTGTGTGTGTGTTCGTGTGTGAGTAAACGAAGTCGAAATCGAATAGATGAGATAGAAGGTCGCACGGTTGTTTATATATGTGAGAGATTTGAGACACAGCCACAGGCAAATTCAATTGTTCTGGCGCTTTTTTAGCACCGTGGAAGTGAGGCGATATTGCACAGCGTCTCGCTGTGAACTGAAGAATGGAGAGGAGAGGAGCAGAGAGGAGTTTCAAGCCAGGCAGTGCTATCGATTCCACCACGGCCATTGCCGCTCTTCCCCCTAATGCAATCTGGGTAATCACGGGTCCGCGCACAGCCCCGACGCATGGCCCTTCCGAGTTGGCGAGGCATCTCCAGAGTATTTCTGGCCAGCTTTCACCGCTTATCGGCAACGAGTGGGCTCACACCCGAGCCCATCGAAAAATACCACAAACACAGCACGATCATGAGGGACCCTTGCATTGCCACCGAGGCGGGGATTTCGGAGACCTGGCTGAAGCCCGAAGCTTCGAGGCTCTGCAGCAAGGGCCCGCGTATATTTTGCTATGCTAACTTATTACTCGGCAGACAAGTCGGCAGAAATGCTGGCACGGTGACTCGCTCTGGAAATCGATGCCGTGAAATCAATGCTGTACTACTGGGGGAAAGGGCACGCCACCATCTTCTTTCCACACTGGAAGCATAGTAACGATTCGCATGATTGTATTGCACTATATCGAGGTCATGGCGTACCCAAGCCCAGGGCAAACACCCCATATCTCAGACGAAACGCAATACATCAAGCAGCACATCGTACTCCGTCAAGTGACGTGACGATGACGCGACGATGCTTAGTCTACAGGTACAGGTATATGCAGCAATAGTTGCATAGCGCCTCTTTTGTTCCCTACGATATGGCCATCGGCCATCCCCAAGGCCATCCCCTCGAATCAGATAATCAGACTGAATACTATTACGGGACGGGCGTCCTCCTCTCCAAGAACGGAGGAACGGCGCTGATGGGACTGGGCTCATGATTCACACGTCTGCCGCCCTTAGCCTAATTGAGTCGAGTATAATCTGTAGTATAATCGTGACGTATGACGGTATGATGCATGATGTCCTACTGTACAGTATATGACACATCTCCATCTGACAACACCTTGATGTAAGGTGGGCAGGGCGAAGCTTGCACGAGACAGCTGGTCAGGTGACAACTTGAATAGTGCACAGTTCAGTCGGCGAGTGAGAGTGCAAGAAGCCGAAGGGGAGATGACGAGCGCAACAATGAACAAAAGCGGGCACCGAATCGGGCGCATGAGGATAGGAAAGGAACTTGATAACTGATTCGAATATCGTTTAAACTCTACATTTTCTAAACAGCTATATAAGAGTATGTCGGGCGGGCGACGACGCTGCTTAGGCCCTCTGTTCTCTAGGACGGAGACCAATGCCAGTATGGGGAATGAATTGACTTGCCTGCCATCACATGCTTTGCAGGTTGGATAGACCTGGTGTGTAGTCATATGAGAATCCATCTGTCGTGCAGAAATCAACGGTAATGTGGGGCGGCCACATAACCGTGGATTTCTGTACGACAGTGTGGCCGCCGGTCTTCGCTACCCCCGTTCTCCCAGTGCCAGCAAGCCTAGCGTTGGTCAGAATCAATAGCACGTTGAAGAAGAACAGGAGTACGCACCTCGTCTTCGCTGCTATCTCGACGCCACGATCTTGCGTAGTGGGCGACACGGCGCCATTGAAGCGGAAGTAAACAAGAGGGGGGAAAATTTTTAGAGTCCATGTTTGTTTATGTTAGCCCGGGAGAGCCAGCATTACATAACACAAGCAAAGCTGCGTATCTGGTGCCCCAGATGATAAACGGAGATCTCGAACTGACACAGTCGTAAAATAAGGTCTTGCTTACTACAACTACGATCACCCAAAGGGCGGGTATCTTGGCCACTACCGTGTCATGTGTATCAAGTTTGGTGATGGAACAGCACAAAGCCGACGTCAGACTCCAATCAACGGCCCATGGGAAATATAAATATTTCAAAGGGCAGACGATAAGTCGTGCTGCATCGGTCGCATCGCGGTTCGGTTTACCTTTTGAGTAGATTGCACGTCCGATAGGAGCAAGGACAGGAGAGCCGCTTGGCCAGGTAGATGTTAATTGAGATTGGCCGGGTCAAGCTTGCCCGAAAATGATTCACACCTCCCACGAATAGGGTCCTTTTCCTCTCCGATCGATCGCAAGCCTTTAAAGTGTGATATCCTACAGGCTCAAGGTCTTTGAGGGGGGTGGATGAAAACGTAGCTATTCATTGTAACTCTGCAACACGAAGATCCCGTAAATAAACAAGCAACTCTTTCGCACACCCATCATTGCTTGAATCTTTATACAAGATCCGCAGCAGGAGGAGGAAATTCTATACAAAATAGCTTACCGCAGCCGATGTGGTCGTCAAAGAGTACCGTAGGATATATATATAAACAAAAAAAAAAAAAAGAACAAGGGTGACAGTAATAAGTTACCACACAAAACGAGAAAAAAAAAAAAAAAAAACACCCCTCCCCTCTACATGTGTCTGATCATGCACTCGCCACGACGATAGGTGGTAAACCCTCTGGCGGTCGCCCGCGCTTCTTGCCCGTGCCACCTCCGGCGCCGGGCCCGCCGCTGGCCGCAGCAGTAGGTGTACCCTTTTTCTTTGGTGTCTGTTGCTCGGGAGCAGGCGTTGCCCCCGTGGGCGTCGCCATACCTGTCATGGTCGGGGCCGACAGGACAACAGATGCGGATATCGGAGTAGGTGCGGACGCCATCTGCGGACTGAGCACGGGTGTCGCGGGTTGAACCATGCCCATAGATCCGGGCGCCGCTCCCATCGCTACCCCTGACATCCCCGCTGACTGCATAGTCCCAGCGTCTGCGGAAGTACTGCCGCCAACCCTCGTCAAGGGTACACCATTTACAGCTGCCACTGTTGCGGTAGAATCCTTCGGCTTGGATTTCTTCTTCGAGCCGGACGCGGCTGCGGCGATCGCTGCGCTGCTCGGGCGCATCACCTGCCCGAGCGGGCCGAGCTTCGCTTGGGAGGGATTCGGCGGGTCGTCCTGGAGCACGACGGGAGCCACGCCGCTCGCGCTCGCGCTCGCAAGACGGAGCTCGTAAAAGTTGCGCAACAGTCCGATTTGATTCTTTACGCTCTCCGCTGTCAGTAAGACGAATGGTGGTGGTGGCGGGTACGGCGGTGGAGGCTCCGCGGACTTGGCGCTATCATGGTAAGAGAGCATGTCAGTACAGGAGGCAAGGGAAGGGAGAGGGAACCGCACGTCGCATTTGGGCCCTTGGCGTTCTTCTTGCCCTTGAGGAGCCGTTTCGGTATTGAGAGAGATGAAAGACCCAACTCGGCAGCGATTCCGAGCTCGCGCAGGCCGAGAAAGTCCTCGCCAATGTCGTCTGTAAATTGGCCCCTGCACAACTGTGTTAGCGCTATATCAGCTGGGGCGTAAGACGGAGAAACGCGTACATGACAAATGCGCTCTCTTCTTCCTCATCGTCCTCGTTAGCAAAGAGTGTATCGTCATCGATGGCCTCGGCGCTAGTGAACTCCTGGTATACATTCACGATCTTCTTCTCGAGGTCGTTCAGACGGTTCCCGTGTCTCACGATGTCGTCATTGATATACCGTTCGAGGTTCTGAATGCGAGATACGCCGCTCTCGAAAAGGGAATGGAGAATGATTTCCTAAGAAAAATTCACGTCAACATGCGAGCGCATCAAGGAGTCGGAAGTCATGACACACCTCGGAGGTCATCGTATTGGAATACTTATCGAGGTAGAAGCGGAACGTTCGCCCGACATTTGCTAGATATTCCACGGTTATTCCCGTAAGTACATCCAGCGCCAACTGCGACGATCCTGTGCATACGGCCTTCATATAGCCACAGCCCCTACCATCAAGAAAGAGAACGCACCTTGGAACCCGATATGCTCCAAGATTTTCCGATTCACCCACTGCATGCACTTCTCCGAAGCCATCTCACCGATATCTGGACTCGGATCAACGAAACCGTCTTGTAAAGCCTTCCGGCTCGGCCGCGGAACGGGCCACGGTCGCTCATCTACAGCAACAACTTCCGCATCCTCGGAGCCGTCGACGTCGCCTGCCAACCCCGTTGACACGCCAGCTGTCGGTAGGTCACCACCATCGCCATCGTCCCCGCCCGCATTATTAGACGCAGCGCCGAGCGCGACAAACTTGGCGTGGGTTCGTCGCATACGCCGCTGCGTACTGATATTCGAGTTCATCATCGCCAGCAGCGAGCGCGGGCGAGGTGGGGCGGGTTTCCGCGGGCGCTTCTTCCGTCTCTTCGATGTTGCAGATTGTTCTTCCTGCCGAGGCGAAGAGGATGGAGGGGCTGGGCCGGAGGAGGAGAGGGAAGGGAGAGGTGGGAGGGAATTCGCGATGAAGGCGTCGGACGACTGTGCGTCCCACCAGAGCTCGACAGTATGGGGGGTTCGAGGCGCAGCCAGACGAGGGCGCTTACGGATGCGAATGTCGATAATACCGTTTCTGTAAGGAAAGTATTAGCACCGTGCAGAGAAATCAAACGTTACTGGATGGTTACGAACAGCTTACGCTTGTCGCCCGTGGCGCCGTCCACTGCCAGAGCCTCACTATCGCTGTCGGCTTCACCGTCTGCGTCTGCATCTGAATCCGAATCCCCAATGTAAGAGCACAAGAGCGCATCAAGAGCCTCAGCATGGTTCGATGGCCCAGGTTCTGAGAGCACTGCGTCGAGGGATCGCTCAAGCTCCAGAATGGCGGCCATTCCGTCTGCTGTGCGTACAATAGCCGGAGAGTCTGGAAAACTCTGACCGGGGATGCGTCGTGGGGGGGTGAGAGCGGGAGTGAGACGCCGGCCTGATCTCGTATCGTTGCTACTTGGCGGGCGTGAAGCTAGGAACGAGAGCGTATGTGCGTGGCCATTTATGCCGTTTAGTCTAGTCGGAGGGTGAGACGGAGCGCGTCGGCCAGAGAGGTCGACAGGAACGGGAGGATCGGCGCGCTCTTTACGGTCGGTAATATACTTGAGAAGGTGTTCGGCCTTGGCTTTGAGGCGCGTGGCGCAAAGGCGGAGGGGATGGTTCTGGACAGTCGTTGAGGCGGATGAGGCAAAAAGTACGAGTGACGCACCTCAGTAGCATTGTAAACAAAACAATTAGACCAGATGAGATCGAGGTCGTCCTTGAACTCTTTCTTCGATTTGTACTGCTTCTGCTTAACTTTCTTACCCATTGTCTGGAAGTCCATGGGGTTCGTTATGACTAAGTGGCGGGGGTAAACATCTGAGTATCGGCGTCAAAGACAATGGAAACGTACTGTCATAATAATCCGGTACATCCGCCCTGGATACGGGCTTGATAAAGGCGTCGGCATCATGGTTATCCTGGATGGACAAATGAGGTCAGAGGCGCGCCGGTAGTTCGGAACGGGGAGACACACCATTGTGACGGTGCGGAGATCATGCAGCAAGTCCTCGAGAGCGTCATAGAATGGATCCACCAGTTTTGCATCGTGGGGTTGTTTCTGCTAGAGCAGCAAGTGAATATATGCAGTCATAGTGTCAGGCACGATTGGATTGCACTCACTCGGCTGTCCTTGACCACCTGAAGGAGACGCTTGAGATCAACGTCGGGAATTGATGGTTTGACCTGACTGTTGGCCAAGGACCTCAGAAGGTTCTTCACGACGTCAGAGCGCAGAAATTGGTGGTGGATGGCAGAGTTTGACTCACGTTCATGGCTCAGTGCACCATTCAGCCTTGTATCCAGCGGCGCGCCATCCGTGAGCACCTTGGTCGTTTCAGTCTCCGCTTCAATGTATCC
Organism: Lactarius indigo; assembly: GCA_025766275.1. Lineage (NCBI taxonomy): Eukaryota > Fungi > Basidiomycota > Agaricomycetes > Russulales > Russulaceae > Lactarius > Lactarius indigo. Next base: position 287,209 of record JAFKAC010000032.1, read on the forward strand.
GCGAACTGCCGAACCCTTGGCGTCGTGGTCTATTTTCAACACTGCAGTCAGTGCCAATAGAATAGCTGGAATATCTGCTCGATACCTTTCCAGCGAATATACTAAAACATGGAGCAGAGAAAAAGGCCATTCGTGGTGTCGAGATGTTTTGCAAGCCCAAGCGGAGATAAATGATTGCTGACATAATTAAGCTGCCGCCGCGTCGAGTCGCGCGTCGTCGCGTCGAGTCCGTCGTTCAACCCAACCCGCGCTCGCTCGGTCAAAGTCAAAAGTTGAAAGTGCCAAGGGGAGAGTCGAATAGCGCTCTCATCTCGCTGTTTTATCCTTCGACACTCTCACTATCTCTGCGCTTTCGCTTTTGTCGCCATCCTTCATCTATGCTAGCGGAATAGGCCTCTCTTGCTTTCTCGATATTGCTAACTAACAACAACCATCACCAACTCTACAGCTGCAATAGCCCCATCCTATTTGGCCTACAAACCAATGTCCGGTCTCAAGAATTCGCCTTTTGGCAAGCGGCTCCGAGCAACTCAGCAAGATCCTGACGAAGAAGGCCCACGTCGCAGTCGGCCACGTACAAACCCTATCTTTGGCGTCGCACCTGTATCGACCCCTTCTCTCGACTCGTCACGACCCAGCACGAGCGAAAGCGCGGGACCGGAGTCCCCAACGGAGCTTCACCGTCCTAACAAGGACTATGGCGACCGTTTCATCCCATCACGCGACGCGGGTGACTTGCGGACATCCTACAATCTTATGGAGGAGAGCGGGCCATCCACCCCATCGCGACATAGGGCCATGCCTACTGAATCGGATGCTGCCAAAGGTGAGCGTTCTGCTTTCTTCTTTCGCACAGCCCAACTCGGACCAGTGGGGTCGGTCTGGCCCTCATCGACCCACATGTATTCTCCATTTCCCTGTTTCCTCGTCTCCACACCCTCGTAATGCCCTCAATTGGTCGTCAACATCCCTCGTATTCCGGAAATGACGGGCCGGGACGCGTTATCGTCCCCCCGCAGGTCACAAATTTCATTTTAAAAACTTTGATTGCGGGCCACCTCGTTCAATAGCCAAAGACGACGTCTCCTATTTTTGTTCCCCCCCGTGTTTTTCTTTCGCCATTGTACCTACATATATGCGGTTTGTCATCTGCTGACCCATTTCCTCGTGTAGAACAAGCCAACGCGATTTTTACATCGATACTGCACACAGAGGTCACACCCCCATCACCTCGTCGCCCGGTTTCTCCAGTTCGCCCAAGTGCCTCCTCATCCAATGCTACCACAGCCCCTTCCACCCCAAGCCGCCGTCGACTGTTCTCGTACAACTCTCCCTCTGGCTCAAATCCTTCTACACCAAAACGACGTTTAGACAAGCCGACCGACGAAGCGTATTCAATGAGCCCTGTGCGCGAAGAAAGTCGACAAATTCTGGAGAGCCCGCGACGACAACTACGCAGCGTATCCAAAACGCCGTACCGAGTGCTCGATGCGCCCGAGTTAGCCGATGACTTTTATCTCAACCTCGTTGACTGGTCGAGCACGAACGTGCTTGGTGTCGGCCTTGGCTCCTCCGTCTACCTCTGGACGGCGCATACCGCCGTCGTGTCGAAGCTCTGTGACTTGGCTAGTACAAACGACACAGTTTCTTCTGTCTCGTGGGTGCAAAAGGGGTCAACACTCGCAGTTGGCACGCTTACTGGGCGACTGCACATATATGATGCGCATACATTGCAGCTGCAACGAACCTACCAACAGGCGCACACACAACGAGTAGGCGCACTTGCATGGAACTCTCACGTGCTGAGCTCGGGATCGCGCGACCGCATGGTACATCATCGGGACGTACGCGAACCTGGAACACGCCCCTTCCGGAAAAGCGCTGGACACCGTCAGGAGGTGTGCGGCCTACGTTGGAACTCGGACAGCGCGGCACAGGGTGGCCTACTCGCGAGCGGAGGTAACGACAACAAGGTCTGCATATGGGATCTACGGAGCTCGCGGCGACCCGCAACGCGAAGTGGCTCAGGAAACGCAGAAGAGGGTGGGAGCAGTACAGGCGGCGCCGCTGCGCAGTCGCTGCCGGCGGGAGACTCGCCACTGTGGAAGTTTCACGAACACACGGCAGCCGTCAAGGCACTGGCGTGGGACCCTCACGTCGCGGGCGTCCTTGCAACCGGCGGGGGAACGCAGGACAAACACATCCGCTTTTGGAACGTGCAGTTTGGGAACATGCTCAGCGAACTGGACACCGGGAGCCAGGTGCGTCCGCCTTATCACCCTTACTCTCACCGCTTTTCCGAAGCTGACTTAATCTACATAGGTTTGCAACCTGACATGGTCGCTCACATCGCACGAGATCGTTTCGACACACGGCTTCTCCTCGACGGCTGCCCAGAACCAAATCTGCATTTGGAAGTACCCGTCCTTGGACATGGTCGTATCGCTCACGGGCCACACTAGCCGTGTGCTCTACCTTGCGATGAGTCCCGACGGCGAGACGATCGTCACAGGCGCCGGAGACGAGACGCTCCGTTTCTGGAACGCATTTCCCAAACGTGAAGGTGGGGAATCGCGCCGGGAAAGCCGACTCGACTACGGGCGCCTCATCCGGTGACCGGCGGCCCGTTGGGACGATGTCGCCAGGCTCACATTCGAGTCGCCGCGCTCCTTGCTCTTTCGTTCCATCTGCACGCTCTAACCCTCTCTCCCCATACCCGTTTCCTCTTTGTTTCTGGGTTGCAATATTCATTTCACCTCCCGTCCTGCACACCCCATCTGTACCCTCACGAACCTCCGCCATCTCTGCTGCTGCTCATACAACGCATACACAATATTATACGTACAATACAAACCAAGCACATACATGCGCCGATACTCCCACACCTTATCCTACTGTACCACACACAGTCAATCCCCTCTCGCTTTTCCTGCCCCATCTCGATCTGTGCTCTGCTGTTCCTTTTCGTTCCTTTCCTTTCCCTTTCAATTTTTCTTCCTTTCGCTTTGTCTCTACCTCTACCTCTATACAATGCTCTCTGCCTTTCACTCTGTCACGTTTCACTCTTCTCTCTGCTCTCGCTTTTGTCATCCGTCGTTTGGTTTGTGCTCGCTCACTCTCTTTCACTCTCACTCTCCTTTCCTCTCTCGCAATTACTTCCGCGGGATAGCCGACATCTGAAATCTAGGCAATGCCACTTTTCAGAAGCCCAGGAATGAAGCAAAGCCCGCTCATAAAGAGAGTCCTTTTTGTGTGAGGTGTGGATACTACTATGTGGATTTGTATACACGCCTGACGGAGCCTGAAGGAGCCCCGTCGGCCATTATTGTTTTCCCCATTTAGATACGCTTCCGTGTTCCTCCTTTGTCCCACCGCAGGAACACGAGGTCAGTCAAAGGGACTGCCATCAAAAGGAAGGCTGCGGTGTAGCCAGCGATGCAGACTACGCGCGACCAATAATCACACGAGTGACTCATCCGCCCCTCATTGTTGTGCAGAAAGTGGACGCTCCTAGTGACCTCAAAACAGAAACTCCAATTATGTTGGTAACTTACCTCATCGTGGACCAACGGACGCACAGTCGGATGTAAACCTTATTAAAAGCCAGACCCACTCCCCTCCTTGGGCTCTATACCCATTTCACGCGTCTGCACTTGCGTTTCTAAATGCCACCCGAACCCACCTTTTCTCGCTCGCACCTCTCTACCCTCCGCAATTCCGCAATGGCAACGACGAATGCCGTTACAAGGAAAACAAGGCCACTACCCCAGCAAGCCACCGGTCTGGCACCCCCCAGTTGTTGCCACAAGCAGCGCCACGCGACCCGCAGCCAAAGTGAAAGTAGTCCCCGGACTGCAAGTACTAATGACGACCGAGCACGACCGACGCGGAGTTCCGCATCTGAGTCGCCAAGCCGTACTTCAAGTCCAACACCATCAACATCAACATCATCACCACCACCACCGTCACCGCCAGAGAGTCACCTTTCACCCGTCCTGACGGCGGAAGCGAAGGAGGTCAGTGCACAGCGTTGTCTTAATAAACCGAGCGGGAACCCTGACGTTGCCGCGAGCAGGACCCAGATGGCACCATCTCGCCAGCGACGATATACCAGCACTACGCGTGCGTCGCGCGGCGCCTATTCCCGGTTCTAGCCGCGGAGCGCCAGCGTCGCGTAGCAAACCCGCGCCGGAACCCAACTGCGAGCGCGGAGACAAGACTAAATCCGCAAGTGCAGGCGACGGTACCGGCACCGCGCGCGCTCGACTGGCCCCTCCCGACTTCTGTCGGTCCGGCACCGACTCTTGCTCTGGACGATGTGACAGGCGCGACGACGACGACGACGGTGGCGCTTGACGAACTCCCGGTGTCGGCGAATTGCTCGTTGCCGGAGTATCAGCTCACGCAGGAGTGGTTCGAGCGGATCGTTAGTGATTTGAGGGAGGCTGAAGAGTCCAAGGCCGCGGCTGCTGGAGCTGGTGGGGAGGAGGAGGCTGAACACAGGAGACATCAGAAGTAGTTGGATTGGTAGACGAGAAGGTGTGGAGGATGTTTGTGTTAGATACGGGGCTTTGTTCGCTCAACCGATGCCGGGGCATACCATTGCCATGACCGTCCAACGGATAGATACGGGTGGCAGCCACTTGAGGTCACAAATACATGCGACACAAGGTTAGGTCTTGGCCATGACACGAAAGAAAAGGCATTACAGTACTGCCAAAGAAAGCGTACCCGAAGGTGCGGAGTTCAAAATAAGACCATTGACACGACTGCGGAAACCGATACCCGAGTATGGATCTACGACACGCGTTGGGTTCGCGTCGTTGACACGCGGTAGGGCGACCCTCGCTATTTTTGTGGCTTGGCCATGGACCAGATGTGTCTGGGGATTTCACGCAGTGAGCCCCAAATGTGGGAGAAAGCCGTTGGAGATGCGAGAATGAGGAGTCCTTCGTAAACAAAAGAAGACAAATACGCGCTCCAATGGAGCTTGTGCCAGTGGCCAAAGCTCCATAGGAGGACAAATCTCGAGGGATAATGAGGCGCTTCCAGATGTTTCCTTCATTCTTCGAGGTCAGCATGTGGCCTGAAGATTCTTTGCGCCCTCACCGGATCGTGTCATGGGGTCACAACCCAACGCATCACATCGCGTGTTTTTTTTTTTCCGTCCCGCGCCAGGAAATCAAAGTGAGAGTGAGAAAATCAATGGCCGGAAGAAATGTCCCGTCGTTTATTGGTTTTGAGCCGCTGGCTGGGCCCGATGCTTCCATCCTAGAAAATGCAGACATCAGCTTGATAGTCCTTTGGGAGAGCAATCTGAATCCGTTGGCTCGAGCACAAAAGACTGAAGAATGTCTTGGGGCGAGTTCTCCGAGAGAGAAGTGACCCAATGTCGGTTATGATTCCGCCTTACGCGTCTTTTCCCACACCTACTTCCTTTTCTGTTGCAACTGCCAGTGGCCGCAGCCTGAGTGCTTCGAGGGGGTCCTGTCCGCAGCTGACGCTAGGACGAGCGATTGATTACTATCTTATCTAAAACTCCTGCTGCGATACGAAGAAACTTCCGCAGTGGCTCACCAGACCGCTTGCGGTTTGCTATGGGACCTGTGACTGCGGGCGCACGTCACTTTGACCGCCCAACAAAGCCCAGTCCCAATCCGAGTCCCACAGGTGCGAGTTAAATTGAATGGTTTCTGTGAGACCATGACGTTGTGCACTTGCTGCGTAGGGGCTCGAAAACATGGCCCGTAACACGACCACCTCGTGCTACGGCTTGCTGCGCTGCTGTACTGGCTCTTTTAAAAGCTACGACGGATTAACAAACTGCACCGCTTAACCACCATGCCGCCGATACCGATAGCGACATCGCCGTCGCCACTTCCTGCAACCCGTCCATCCAGGGGTCAATCCAGGGTTCAATCCAAGGCTCAATCCAAGCCTTCGTTGATCCCAGACGAATCATTACACTTCGACTACCCTGGCTCAGACATCATCCTTCGCTCGCACGACTCGCACGACTTCCGCGTGCCCCAGCTTTACCTCGTCAATAGTTCCACAGTACTTCGAGAGCTCATACAAAGCGTCTCTAACACTCCCAATGTCCCAAATGGTGAGGAGAAAACCGAGGAACAAACACCGCTCCCTGTAGTCAAACTACCGGAAAGTGGGGTGATCCTTCACAGCCTTCTCACTTTCATTTTCCCCGTCGTTCCCATTCTTCCTTCGATCACCGAGAGAATCATGGAGCTCCTATCCGTAGCCCAGAAGTATCGAATGGACTCAGTCATGGCTCATATCCGGGGCGCCATCTCTCGACACGACCCGCCATTTGTCCTTCCAAACACGGCACTCCACATTTATTTCCTCGCACAAAAGTATGAACTTCACCAAGAGGCACTTCTGGCCGCGCGAAGCACCCTGCGCCTCTCGATGACCATCGAAGATTTGGAAAACAAGATCGGTTTCATGCCAGGAGTCTATCTTCGCGAGCTCTGGAAGTATCACGAGAGAGTTAGGGAGGGCCTCGAGTCAAGTCTTCCCGAGTTTAGGGAGCTTGGCTCAAATGTCGAGAGCTGTGGGAATCCTCCCTCTAGTATCCCTAACGTTATGCCGCAATGGCTTAGTGATTACATCGAGTCCATACCGCAAGCTCCTCACCTCTTCGATCTCATCGAATTCGAAAATGCGCGGGCAAGCCATATTCAACCCCATCGTTGTAACATATGTCCGTGTATATCCAGCGAGGCCATACGCACTTTCTGGGAGGCGCTGACGGCTGTTGTTCATCAGGCGATTGAAAAGGTACGTTGAGCCCGTATGATGAGGCTCAGTCATTGTGTTGATGATTATGAACACCCCATAGGCAGATTTGACTCTGAGTCTCGTGAAGGAAGAGCCAACCTCCGAAAATTGGGGTTTTTGTCCAGTGGCGCCACCCTGTTTGGACGTACCCGATGCAAATATTATCATTCGGTCGTCCGACCAAGTCAACTTCCGCGTCCACAAGTCCTTGCTTTCCATGTCGTCACCATTTTTCAGTGATTTACTATCTCTCCCCCAGCCACCCGATGGCGAACTTGCTGACGGGCTTCCTGTGATCCAATTGTCTGAGGACGCTGACCTGCTCAATAGCCTCCTCTCGTTTCTTTACCCCATCTCTCCCTACATGCCCGGCTCTTACAGACACGCGTTCCCCTTACTTGCTGCCTGCCAGAAATACGACATGGTATCGATTCAATCCTATATCCGTGCCGAGATCAAACGCTGGCGCCAGCCAGTTGGGGCTGAAGCTTTCCGTGCATATGCCATCGCCAGCAGCCTAGGGCTCACTCAAGAAGCGGAGAGTGCAGCTCGTCTCACCTTGGGTTACCCGATGACATTCGAATCCCTTGGAGATGGCTTGCGGTCGTTCAAAGGACGGGCACTGTGCGACCTGATTCGCTATCGCAGACGTTGCAGAGACAACGTCGTGTCATGTTTAGACTCATTCTTCGATCCTACTTCCAGGCGCCAGACTTGGGCAGGCTGTCGGGAAGGGTCCTCGTACACCTGGCTGATCAACTTTTTTACGAGCAAGAGTGCAGAGATGAAAGGCTCGCAAGGCTTTACGCGCGCAATTTTCTCACCGTCGACTATTATCGAGGAATTCATAGTGGCTCTCAAGGATCACACGCAATCAGGGTGCTATTCTTGCCCTCGTGTGCATATGGATGGGCAGACGTTCTGCAAGGAGCTGGAGAGAGAGTTTTCGCAGGGACTAGATGAGGTGAATACCCCATTCCATTTTTGGGTGTTTTGAGCGCGACTGACCTCTACTGCTCGTATGATTTAGGTATGCTCTGACGGGGGATCGTACTTGGGTTCTAACTCATCCTACTTCTAGGTATTGGTATCTTATATGGGACCGTGGCCGGTCCCGTTGCGCGCTACTAGTAGTGACCAGCATGGCCAGGCGCGCCGGAGGGCCATGTAAGAGTTTCAGGGGACGGATACTGTTCGCCGGATGCGGTAGAACGGTTATAGCAGTAATACTAAAGGCTGTACAGTACGTCGTCCTGCTATAGTAGGGACTGAACCACGTCATAGGAACGTCGGTAGAATGTAACTGTAGTACGTCCGAGCTTGCGTCCGAGTTGGAGTTTTATGTACAGTTTGTAGTAAGTAAACGAGTTGTGATTATTGTTGGAGCCACGCACCGTTGTTGGATAGATAAGTCCTATCGAAAACGAAGCTCAGTCGTCTGCCTCTGTATATACAGTAGCGGAACCAGAAAATCCAGTCCTGGGATTGTTCCAATAAATGAATAACCTACGCCGTCTGAGCCTTAGTTAGGCAACTCAATTGTTCACTTCACGGTCAAGGCTGCATGACTTCAGGCTTGAAAACCATCATGGTCACCATGCCTACAGTCCTTCCCGAAACCCCTGCACCCAACGATGTCGTCTCGAGCGAGACTTTCCGCTTCGACTACCCTGGCTCGGACATCATTCTTCGCTCGTGCGACTCCCATAAATTTCGCGTGCCCAAACTTTACATCGTCAACAGTTCGCCAGTACTTCGGGAGCTCATAGGGTCCGTTTCAAAGACTTCCGGAGTTCCCGATGGTAAAGAACAAGAACCGCTCCCGGTGGTTGAACTATCGGAAAGCGGGGTGATCCTTCACAGCCTTCTCACTTTCATTTCCCCGTCGTTCCCATCCTTCCTTCAACCACCGAGGGAATCATGGAACTCCTAGCTGTGGCCCAGAAGTATCAAATGGACTCGGTTATGGCTCATATACGGGGCGCCATCTCTCGACAGGACCCGCCGTTCATTCTTCCAAACACGGCACTCCACGTTTATTCGCTCGCACAAAAATATGAACTTCACCAAGAGGCACTTCTGGCCGCGCGAAGCACTCTGCGCCTCTCGATGACTATCGAAGATCTAGAAGACAAGATCGATTTCGTGCCAGGAGTCTATCTTCTTGAGCTCTGGAAGTATCACGAGAGAGTTAGAAAGGATCTCGCCTCAAGCCTCTCTGAGTTTAGGAAGCTTGGCTCAAATATCGCGAGCTGTGGATCTGAGGCCCCTCCTCTCAGTGGTATCCTTGATCCTATGCCACAATGGCTCGGTGATTACGTCGAGTCCTTAGCGCAGGCTCCTCACCTCTTCGATCTCGTCGAGCTCGAAAATGCACGGGCACGCCACATAATTCATCCCCGTCCAGGTCATTGCACAACATGTCCGATTATATCCAGCAAGGCCATACACGCTTTCTGGGATTCCCTGACGACTGTTGTTCATGGTGCGATAGAGAAGGTACGTAGAGTACATGTGACTAGGCTCAGTCATCATGATGACGAATATGAACACCCACAGGCAGACTCGACTCTGAGTCTCGTGAAGGAAGAGCCAGCTTCTGAAAATTCGGGTTTCCCATTCGCGCTACCCCGTTTGAAAGTACCCGATGCAAATATTATAATTCGGTCTTCTGACAGAGTCAACTTCCGTGTCCACAAGTCATTGCTTTCCATGTCGTCACCATTTTTCGAAGATCTGCTCTCTCTCCCCCAGCCACCAGATGGCGAGCTTGTTGACGGCCTTCCTGTGATCCAATTGTCCGAGGACGCTGACCTTCTCGATAGCCTCATTTCTTTGCTTTACCCCATCACTCACCACCTACCTGGCTCTTATGAAAAGGTATTCGCCTTACTCGCCGCCTGCCAGAAATACGACATGGTATCGATTCAATCTTATATCCGTGCCGAGATCAAACGTTGGCAACAGCCAATTGGAGCCGAAGCTTTCCGTACATATGCCATCGCGAGCAGCCTAGGGCTCATTCAAGAAGCGGAGAGCGCAGCTCGTCTCACCTTGGGTTACCCGATGACATTCGAATCCCTTGGAGAAGGGTTGCGGTCATTCAAAGGACGGGCGCTATGCGACTTGATTCGCTATCGCAAACGTTGCAGAGACAACGTCGTGTCATGTTTAGACTCATTCCTCGATCCTACTTCCAGGCGCCAGATTTGGGCAAACTGTCAGCACGGGACCTCGTACACCTGGCTGCTCAACTTCTTAACGAGTAAGAGTGCAGAGATGAAAGACTCGAAGGGTTTTACGCATGCAATTTTCTTACCTTCAACTATTCTCGATGGGTTCCAAGTAGCTCTCAAGAATCACACGCAATCAGGTTGCTATTCCTGCATTAGTGTGCATGTGGATGGGCAGACATTCTGCGCGGAGCTAGAGAAGGAGTTGGCGCAGGAACTAGATGAGGTGAATACACCATTCCAATTAGGGTATTGTGAACGCAACTGACCTCGACTGCTCGTATGACTCAGGTATGCTCTGGCAGGAGATCGTACTTGAGTCCCAACTCATCCTACTTCTAGGTGTCGGTATCATCTTATACGGGCCCATTGTTCATCCCGCCGGGGCGCAACTCGCGCAAGAAGGGTCGGAAGTAAGAGTTTCAGGAGACGAATATCGATTGCCAGATGTGGTGGAACAGCTATGACAGTCATGTTGAAAGGTTACACAGTGTGTCGTTCTGCTGTGGTAGAGATTGAACTACGTCGTAGCAACGTCAGCCGATAGCTTCTGTATTACGTCCTAGTTGGAGTTTTCAAATTATGTATAACCTGTAAGAACAAGTGTAGGTTAGTGATTGGTGATGGAGTCACGCAATACCGTTATTGGATTGACAAGTTCTATCGAAAGTGGAGTTCAGTTGTCTACCTATAAGATGGCGGGACCCGGCGAAAAATACCTAGCGTCGAACGTTTGGTCGAGCGTTTTGTTTTCGATAGCTATAGGTGAACCTCCCAAAAAATAAATAACCCCGCAGTCTGAGCCTAGGCAACTCAAATCGATCATTCCAGAACTAGTACAGCAAGTTACTGTAGTGTGGTCACTGCGGCGTGTGTTTTCGGAGCCCCTGCTGCTGAATACCGATAAGTACCGAACAAAATAGACGCCTTATATAATTCGATAGGAATCATGGGCATTTGTGGCACATAACTGCACAACTATTTATAAACCAGATAAAATACCGGTACCATAAGTCCAAAATGATTTGATAGGAACGTTGTTCAAGGCTGCCAGTGGGAGCGCTAAAGGCTGAGGCCGCTTGACTTAAACAGCATGTCTACCATCCTTCCTGAAACCCCTGCACCTAATGATGCCGTCTCAAACGAGACTTTCCGCTTCGACTACCCTGGCTCGGATATCATTCTTCGCTCGTGTGATTCCCATAATTTTCGCGTGCCCAAGCTTTACGTCGTCAACAGTTCACCAGTACTTCAAGAGCTCCTAGGGACCGTTTCAAATACTCCGGGAGTTTTCGATGGTGAAGAACAAGAATCGTTTCCTGTGGTCAAGCTACCGGAAAGCGGGGCGATCCTTCACAGCCTTCTCACTTTCGTTTTCCCCATCGCTCCCATCCTTCCTTCAACCACGGAGGACATCATAAAGCTTTTAGCTGTGGTCCAGAAGTATAAAATGGACTCAGTACTGACATATGTCCGAGGCGTCATTTCATTACAGGATCCACCATTCGTTCTCCCAGAGACGGCACTCCACGTATATTATCTCGCACAAACGAATGAACTTCGCCAAGAGGTGCTTCGGGCCGCGCGAAGCACCCTGCGCCGCCCAATGATGGTCCTCGAGAATTTGGAAGACGAGGTCGATTTCATGCCAGGAGCCCATCTTTGTGAGCTCTGGAAATATCACGAGAAGGTTAGAAAGAATCTCGCCTCCGGCCTTCTTGAGTTTAGGAAGAATGGTATACCCGATATCGTGGTGAACCTGAACTGTGGAACTCCTCCCTCTAGTACCCCCTCTATCCCACAATGGCTTGGCGATTATGTCGAGTCCTTAGCGCAAGCTCCCCATCGCTTCGATCTCATCGAATTTGAAAGTGCTCTGGCAGACCACATCAGGAAGCGGCCCCAGAACTCTACACCATGTCCATGTGTAGGAATGTCTAGCCAGACGATACATGCTTTTTGGGTAGCCTTGACTGCTGTTGTTAATGAAGCGATGGAAGAGGTACGTAGAACCGATATGACTAGTAGATCACCCTCGCGATAACGAATATGATTACCCACAGGCAGACCCGACGTTGGCTCTTGTGACGGAAGAGCCAACCTCCGAAAACTCGGATCCTCCATCCCTGCCATTGTGTTTGGACTTACCTGATGCAAATGTCATAGTTCGGTCGTCTGACCAAGTCTGCTTTCCTGTCCGCAAGTCGGTGCTCGCCATGTCATCGCCGTTTTTCAATGATCTATTATCTCTCCCCCAGCCACCCGATGGCGAACTTGTGAAAGGCCTTCCTGTGATCCAATTGTCCGAGGACGCGTTCCTGCTCAATAGCCTCATCTCGTTGCTTTACCCCATTTCCCCCGTCATACCCAGCTCTTATGAAAAGGTGTTCGCCTTACTCGCTGCTTGCCAGAAATACGACATGGGTTCAGTCCAGTCCAAAATCCGTGCCGGGATCAAACTTGGAACGTTTCCAGCACCAGTGGGGGCCGAAGCCTTCCGTGCATACGCCATCGCGAGCAGTATGGGGCTCATTCCAGAAATGGAGAGTGCAGCACGTCTCACCCTGGGATACCCAATGACATTCGAATCCCTTGGAGAACAATTACGGTCATTCGAGGGGCGGGCACTGTGCGACCTAATCCGCTATCGCAAACGTTGCAGAGACAACCTCGTGTCGTATTTGGGCTCATTTTTCGATGTCCGCTCTAGGTTCCAGATGTGGGCAGGCTGTCGGCAACCATTCATACCCGTGCCGATCAACACCCGGGATCCTCCTACTGTCTGGTTGCGCGACTTCTTTTCGAGCAAGAGCACTGAGTTTCAAAATGGTTTTACGCGTGCAATTAGCTCGCCTTCAACTATTCTCGAGGAGTACCTAGAGGCTCTCAAGAATCATAATCACTGTGATTCCTGTTTTCGTGTGCACGTCAGGGAAGGGACGACATTCTGCAGGGAACTAAAGGGCCAGTTGGCGCAGACACTGGACGAGGTGAACACTTCTTTCCTTTTAAGGGTTGTTAAGCCAACTGATCTCAACCGCTCGTGTGAAGGTATCGGTATCGCGAAGTGAGGACTCACAGCGGCCGCGCAGGAATTAAAGATATTGTCCGACAGGTGTGATGGGACTGTGGCAATGACCGAGGTTATGCGGCATGTATTACTGCTTGAACCACCCCGAGAGCGTAGGCAGATACGTCGAAGTTGGATCTCTATGTGACTAGCCCACTACTATCCGTGTATTATGGAGCTTTACTATTCAATTTACATTCACGGAAAACTCGGGGCATCTGAATCGATCTAATCCAATGAAGTAGTACATACTTGAGTACATGGCTTCAATTGGTACATGATGTTTTCAGGTTGTTTTACGGGCTCTGACTGCAGCCGATCACAGAGGAATACCGGACACGTCAGGACGAACACTTGATTATTATCCTTCCTGGGACTCCTGTGCGATAGTCACACGTACAGCGTTATGATATACTTCCAATCTTTGTGACTGCGCCGGTGACGTGCGCGTCGACCGTTCAACCACGCCTTTCCCCAGTCCGAGTTCTCGACGCGAGGTAAGTGCATGGATTCTCCAAGAGATTCCCTGTGCCAGTCAAGGTGTCAGTGCATGTTGCGCTCGGAGCTCGGAGCGGCTCGGACGTCGACATGCTCGTGACATGTTGATCGTTACGTACCTCATCCTAGTACGGCTTTAGGCACTGCTGGATCTGACTCTGAGTCTTTCAAAAGCTACAAGTTGACAGACCACACAAATTTTAACACCATGTCAACCGTGCGTCCTAGGACCCCCGCACCGAATGAGGTCTTAGATGAAACACTGCACTTCGATTTCCCTGGCTCAGACGTTGTTCTTCGTTCGTGCGACGCCAATAATTTTCGGGTGCTTAAGCTTTACATTGCCAATGTTTCTCCAATACTTCGGGAGTTGCTTGCAAGCGCTCCAAATCCCTCCGACACTACCCACGGTGAACCGGTGAAGAACCGCTTCCGGTAGTCGAACTACCGGAAGGTGGAGCTATCATTCTCAGCCTCCTCACCTTCATTTTCCCCGTCGCTCCCGTCCTTCCTTCGACCACGGAAAAAGTCATGGAGCTCCTATCCGTGGCTCAGAAGTATCAAATGGACTTAGTGTTGGCTCAAATACGAGGCGCCATCTCTCGGCGGGATCCACCAATCATTCGCCCGGAGACAGCATTCCATGACTATTTCCTTGCACAAAAGCATGGACTTCACCAAGAGGCATTTCAAGCTGCGCGTGTTACATTGCGCCTCTCGTTGACTATCGAAGGTCTGGAGGACAGGCTCGAATTCATGCCAGGTGCCTACCTTTATGAGCTGTGGAAGTACCAAGAGCGAGTTCGAACCGATCTCAAATCAAGCCTTCTTGAGTTTAGAAACTCTGGTCTACCGGATGACGTAAAAGGTCTGCGCTGTGCAGATTCTCGCCTTTCTTCCCAGCTTTTCCCGCGATGGCTCGATGATTACATCGAGTCCTTAGCGGAAACTTTTCATCTCTTCGATATCATCGAGTTCGAAAATATACGGGCCCGCCACATCAAGGATGAGTCTCGGCGTTCTACATGCCCATGTGCGGGAATATCCAGCCAAGCCATACGCGCTTTTTGGGAGGCCCTAACGGCTGTTGTTCATGGGGCGATAGAAAAGGTGCGTAGATCTTGTGTGGTTAGCTTGGTCGTGATGACGAATACGAGCACTTACAGGCAGATTCGACTCTGGCTCTCGTGAGGGACGAGCAAACCTCCGAAAACTTAGATCATCCATTCGTGCCATTGAGTTTGAACCTACCCGATGCGAGTCTTATAGTTCGGTCGTCTGACCAAGTTGACTTCCGTGTCCACAAGTCATTGTTTGCGGTGTCATCACCATTTTTTCAAGATCTGCTCTCTCTCCCTCAGCCACCTGATGACGAACTCATAGACGGCCTTCCTGTGATCCAATTATCCGAGGACGCTGCCCTGCTGAACAGCCTCATCTCGTTTCTCTACCCCATTCCCCCAGTCACTCCCAGCACTTACGAAGAGGTATTCGCCTTACTCGCCGCCTGCCAGAAATACGACATGGAATCAGTTCAATCCAATATCCGTGCCGAGATCAAACGTGGAACATTTCCTGCGCCGGCTGGGGCCGAATCTTTCCGTGCATACGCCATCGCGAGCAACATGGAGCTCATTCCAGAAATGGAGAGCGCCGCTCGTCTCACTCTGGGCTACCCGATGACATTCGAATCCCTCGGAGAACAATTGCGGTCACTCAAAGGACGGGAACTGTGCAACCTCGTTCGCTATCGCAGGCGTTGCAGAGACAACCTCGTTTCATGTTTAGACTCGTTCTTCGACGTTCATTCCAGGTGCCAGATTTGGGCGAGCTGTCGGGAATGGTCCTCATGGAGCGCCCCCCGGACAACTCCTACCGGCTGGCTACGCAGCTTCTTTACAGGCATGGTCGTTGAGCTGAAAAGGGGTTTTACGCGTGCAGTTTTCTCACCTTCGACTATTCTCGAGGGGTTCATGGTGGCTCTTAAGAACCACACGCACTCAGGTTGCAATGCCTGTGCCCGTGTGCATATGGAGGGGCGGATATTCTACAAGGAGCTGGAGGACGTGTTGGCGCAAGCACTGGATAAGGTGAATACCTCAAGCGCAACCGAACTGGATAGCCTATAGGGGTTAAGTATGTTCTGATGGGAGATCACACTTGAGTTCCAACTCGTCCTACTTCTAGGTATTGGTGTTGTCTAGGGCGACTTGAATGAGCGTTAGTGGATGGCTGGTACGTCAGAGTTTAAGTTCTACATATGGCCTCTAGTAAGTACATGTAAGTACGTGAGTAACGATAGCTGTTGAAACCACGCAATGCTATTATTAGTTTGATTAATTACGAGTTCGCCTCCGCACGAGATGTATCATATGTCGAATGCGACGGAGTGCTTTCGGCTCATCCGGGTATAGACACGGCAGGGTATCCTCGTGAGAGGAGTATCGTCCGTACTTGATAACAGGTCAGTGGCCACGTTCAACCGCACCGCCTACCCGTACAATATTTTCTGCATCGAATTCAGCTAGTCCAAGTCCAGGTGCGGTACAAATGCGTCAAAGCAGAGCGCGGGTAATCGAATACGTGTATGATGGGCATCTCGCTGCCTTCTGCTGGCGGGTCTTATCATCGACTTCTAAACTTGTGTCCGTGTGGCAATCACCTGAAATGGACATTGGTGTGCGGTGTGCGGTGGCGAGAACCAATACATTCAAACAGTACGTCACACATTGAGATTCCAGGAGAGCCAATGAAGAAAAGGTAGGAAGAAAAGGTAGGGGTGGGGTGATCACCTCATCCGGCGATAGCATCAAGGATTGCGTCAGTTTCGTCTCGACTTACAACTTCGACTAGGATATGCGGTCTGTCTTGCTGATGTGATCAAGGAGTACCACGAGGTACTCCGTGTGAACTGTGAAGACCCGAAGGTCTGGGTAAAGGGATGGCCCGGATAGTGTGGTATTAGGATGGCTGAACCATATACCTGATGGGGGGAAGTAAAATCAGGCAGTGATTCGAGACCGTGACAAGAATCTCGATGATGCTTGCGAAAGCGTGAGATGCTGGTCTTCCAAACATAATAAAAAATGGGGTGCCCCGGGAATGGGCGACTTGTGGGCGACTAAGTATACAGTAGTACGAGAAATCAAGTAACTACCGTGACAGCACTAATCTCAGCGCTTGTCCTCAGCGCTTGTCTTCTAGGGCTACGAATTAAATTAGTAAGAAGTATTGTTTTTTAAAAACGAGGACAGCGGTCAAGCAGCTGATCATGAGTTCGACTCAAATTAGACTTAGACCAGCCGGCCCGGGGTCTCCCGGCGCTTGCACGCATCAACTCTTTATCCACTCAGTATCCACAAGTACCAAAGTATCAGTGGCAATCGGCTGCTAAAAAGACTGCCTCTCCAATCTTACGGATCCTGCAGGCATGACCCGACCACAAAGGAAAACTGGACACTCGGAAGCAGCGCGCTTACAGCATCTATATAGAGCTCCTGCTGCGCAATATATACTTTCTATATTTGCGCCTTACTTTGCGCTGACCTGACCGCTGGCAGTTTTCTATGTTAGGTGATGCTGTCAGACTGCGAGTGCACGCCACATCGAACGCCGTTCCCCAATACAAATTCCATCGATACGAGATGGTTTTCGTGTGCACTGACACCTGCTGCGCACGAGCGGCTCGAACACGGCTCGCGTGACATGGCCATACCCCGGGCCTTATCCTATGGCTTGCCACGGCGGCGTACTAACTGAATCGGCTCTTTAAAAGTTACGGTGGGTTGACATACCGCACCATTTCAACACCATGTCTATAGCGCTCCCTGGAAGCCCTGAACCAAACGAGATCGTCTCAGACGTGACACTACACGACAAGACATTACAGTTCAATTTCCCTGGCTCAGACATTATTCTTCGCTCACATAGATCTGATGATTTTCGGGTGCCTAAGATTTACATCAACAAATGTTCCCCGGTACTTCGAGAGCTCATACAAAGCGCTTCAAACATTTCCGACGCACCACTTCCGGTGGTCAAACTACCGGAAAGCAAGGCAACCATACACAGCCTCCTCACCTTCATTTTCCCCGTCGCCCCCGTCCTTCCTTCAACCACAGAGACAACTATGAAGCTCCTGGCCGTGGCCCAAAAGTATCAAATGGACTCAGTTTTGACTCGTATCCGAGGCATAATCTCTCGACAAGACCCACCATTCATTCGCCCAGAGACGGCATTCCACGTTTATTTCCTCGCACAAAAGCATGAACTTCACCAAGAGGCGCTTCAGGCTGCGCGAGTTACATGGCGCCTCTCGATGACCATCGAAGGTTTGGAAGACAAGCTCGACTTCCCTGGAATGACAGGCTCCTATCTTCATGAGCTTTGGAAGTTCCACCAACGAGTTCGAACCGATCTCAAATTGGGTGTTCTTGAGTTCCGAAACTCTGGTTTACCCGATGTCGTGAATGGTCTACGTTGTAACAGTCCTTACTCTTTCGGCGACTCTTTCCCGCAATGGCTTGACGATTACATCAAGTCCATAGCGGGAGCTCCTCATCTCTTCGATCTCATCGAATTCGAAAGTACATGGGCGCGCCACATCCAGCGTTACGACTGCTCCTGTTCATGTGTGGGCATATCCAGCCAGGTAATACGCACTTTCTGGGAGGCTCTAACAGCTGTTGTTCATAGGGCGATAGAAAGGGTGCGTAGAACTGGTCTGGCTAGGTCTTATCGCAATAACTAATACGAACGCCCATAGGCAGATTCGGCTCTATCTCTCGTGAAGGAAGAGCCGACCCCCGCAAACTCGGAACCTCCATCCATACCATTGTGTTTGGACCTGCCTGATGCAAGTATTATAGTTCGGTCGTCTGACCAAGCCACCTTCCGCGTCCACAAGTCGGTGCTTGCCATATCGTCACCATATTTCCAACGTCGGCTCTCTTTTCTCCAACCACCCGACGATGAACTTGTAGATGGTCTTCCAGTAATCCAATTGTCCGAGGACGCTGGCCTGCTGAACAGCCTCATCTCCTTGCTTTACCCAATCTCCCCCGTCATACCTAGCTCTTACGAAAGAGTGTTTGCCTTACTCGCCGCTTGCCAAAAATACGGCATGGCATCGATCCTATTCTATATCCGTACAGAGATCAAGAATGGAAGGTTCCCTGCGCCAGTCGCCACTCAAGCCTTCCGTGCATATGCCATCGCAAGCACCATGGGGCTCATTCCAGAAAGGGATAGTGCAGCTCGTCTAACCACGGGCCGTCCGATGACATTTGAATCCCTTGGAGAAGAGTTGCGTTCATTCAAAGGGTGGGCGCTGCGCGATCTGCTTCGCTATCGCCAAGGCTATGACCATGTAGCCCCCAGAACCGCCACTGCCAGTGTAGCAAGTATTGAAGGTGAAATTCCTCGATCTAAGGGAAAGAAAAAGAAAAGGAAATGACGGAGGTGGTGGTGCAGACGCGAATATTGTCGTTAACGCAGAAGTGACAACATGTTTATTCATGATCATGTATTTTCAAGTGTATTTTCATGGTCTCGTCGTCAATAACATAAGCTTAGTAATCAAACGTAATTAGTAAACAAGGTGTGCGAACCTGAGTACCCACTGGACTCAGGCTTCGGGTCGCCCGCCGTATACAAACTTAGTCGCGCCTGAATCAGATTTTATAATGTACTCAAACTCGTGCAAAATCAGGCGCCGTCATGGCATTGGTACATAACTTGGTGACTTGGACATGCGTTGCCCTTGGTGGATTATGTGTCCATTAGGTGAGCCAGAGATCGGTTCGAATGATGCGGACTGTCATCAACCCCAAAAGCTTTGAGATGACTCGACGTACGTCAGTGTATTCAACCGACGGTCGATCACTACCATCGTAAAGAAAGTTCAGTGCATCGTGATGTCACAGTATACGTAGCTATCGGCGCAATACTAATGCCACTGACGCCTCTGTAGCTCATTCGCACGGCCGACATCTGATTCCGGCAACCACAGTTGACCCATGAGTTTGATCCTGGAGCTGAGTGGCATCGCAACCTGTCCATGACGGTCATAACAGGGAGCATCTAGACCAAGATCCAGATGGACTCAGACCAAAGACAGCCCGATTTGAAAAGCAGGTAAAGAAACGTCCAAACTACTAGTTTCTGGAAACGGAATAGTAAATGTAGTTGAAGGTGAGGCAGATGATATTTACTTTTAATGTGCTTATCCGATATCAATAGTACTACGAGTAGTAGTACAAGTTCTTTTCGGATCTTGTTTCGGATGCCAGTGGTTCTGACCACAGCTAGTCACTGAGAAAAACTGGACACCCTTGATCCTTATCTTATTTGAAATTGAAACTCCTGCTGCGTAATACGAATACACCTCTAGACTTTGCGCCGTGGTTCACCTGACTGGTAGTAGTTTGCCATGCTTTTTGTGATGCCGGCATGAATTCGTGCCAGTGTGACTGCGGGTGCACACGTGCACATTACATTCAGTTGACCATTGGCGCTCGACAACGAACGTTAACCTGAATGGACTCCAGGTACTGTGTCACATTATTGTGACCATTCGACAACGCCTTTCCCCATCCAAGTTCTATCAATGTGAGGTAATCTGCATGGTTTTTCTGTGAGACCGTGTGCACCTGCTGCGCACTCGAGTCTCGAACTTGAACACGGCTTGTGACACGCTTAAAAGCTACAACCTGAGGTGGATTAGCACCATACGACACAATTCCGAGTCTAACACCATCATGACACCCACAATACGTCCTGGAACCCCCGAGCAAAACGAGGTCATCTCAGACGAGACATTACACTTCAATTATCCCGGCTCGGATACCATTCTTCGCTCGTGCGACTCTCATGATTTCCGGGTGCCTAAGCTTTACATCGACGTTTGTTCCCGGGTCATGCGAGAACTCATACAAAGCGCTTCAAACACTTCCGACGGACCGCTTCCGGTTGTCAAACTACCGGAAAGCAAGGCGACCCTTTACAGCCTCCTCACCTTCATTTTCCCCGTCGTTCCCGTCCTCCCTTCAACCACCGAGAGAATAATGGAGCTCCTAGGTGTGGCTCAGAAGTACCAAATGGACTCGGTTTTGGCTCATATCCGAGGCGCCATCTCTCGCCAGGACCCACCATTCATTCGTCCAGAGACAACATTCCGCGTTTATTTCCTTGCACAAGAGCACGAACTCCATCAAGAGGCGCTTCAAGCTGCGCGGGTTACACTACGCCTCCCGATGATCATCGAAGGTCTAGGAGATAAGCTCGAATTCCCTGGCACGACGGGAACCTATCTTCTTGAGCTTTGGAAGTATCACCAGCGAGTTCGAACTGACCTCAAATCAGGTGTTATTGAGTTTAAAAACTCTGGTTTACCCGATGTCGTGAAGAATCTGCGTTGTACGAAAAGTCAATACGATTACAACATCCCAAGCAACCTCCGCAACTCTTTTCCGAAATGGATCGACGATTACATCGGGTCCATAGCGGAAGCTCCTCATCTCTTCGACCTCATCGAATTCGAAAGTGCATGGGCACGCCACATCCAAGATAACAGCTATACTTCTTCAAAATGTTCATGTGTGGGCATACCCAGCCAGACCATACGCACTTTCTGGGAGGCTCTAACGGCGGTCGTTCACAGGACGACAGAAAAGGTACGCAGAACAGGTGAGGCTAGCCCTTATCGCGATGACTAATACGAATGCTCACAGGCAGATTCAACTCTGGCTCTTGTGAAGGAAGAACCAGCCCCCGGAAACCCGGACCCTCCATCCGTGCCATTGTGTTTGGACATGCCCGATGCAAGTATTATAGTCCGGTCGTCTGACCAAGCCATCTTCCGCGTCCACAAGTCGGTTCTCGCCATGTCGTCACCATTTTTCAAAGATCTGCTTTCTCTCCCCCAGCCACCCGACGACGAACTTGTAGATGGCCTTCCTGTGATCCAATTGTCCGAGGACGCTGGCCTTCTGAATAGTCTGATCTCGTTGCTTTACCCCATCCCCCACGTTGTACCTAGCTCTTACGAAAAGGTGTTCGCCCTACTCGCTGCTTGCCAGAAATACGACATGGAATCGGTTCAATCCCATATCCGCCTTGAGATCAAACATGGAACGTTTCCTGCGCCAGCCAAGGCCGAAGGCTTCAGTGCATGTGCCATCGCAGGCAGCTTGGGGCTCGATCCAGAATTGGAGGATGCGGCTCGTCTCACCTTGGGTTCCCCGATGACATTCGAATCCCTCGGAGAGCAATTGCGATCATTCAAAGGGCGGGGATTGTGCGACCTTGTTCGATATCGAAAACGTGGCAATAAAGCGTGATGTACTTAACGACAACGATTGTCGACTAATTCCAAGTCAGTCTTCTTTGTTGCCTCAATATTTCTACTTACTTGAGTCGGGGACAGGTTCTACTGGTACATACAATCTACCCTACCGTTTTTAAAGTATCGCTTTTTCCACTGTACACTAGCAGTTCTACGCCCCTTGTGTGACTGCCTCACTGCGCATTTGGTCGTACTCTTCCCTAACCTGTAACATCACAATTGCAGTCCATGCGTCCAACTACTCACTCTTAGTACCGATTGCCGTCCTCCAATGCTTCCGCTCAATCGGCTGGGAACCGGGACAAATTAATACTACGCGTAATCGTTTTGATCTTCGGTCGAGCTGACGCCTTCGTAAATATAACGCAACTTCAACTTCCTTTAGGAAGTGATCAAGTCATTGTGCTCCTTCTTCCGCCTCATCGCGAACGTAGTGGTATTGAACGTCGATATGCCAGCTGGAACCCTTGAACCGAACGAGGTCATCTCAGACAACTCGGAGACATTAATCTTCGGTTATCCTGGCTCGCCGGGTGATATTGTTCTTCGCTCGAGCGATACCTATAAGTTCCAGGTGCATAAGCTTCATATCGGCAAATGGCAAATGTTACAGAGTCAACATCGTGCCAGTGTTATGTTTGGAACAATTTTTCGATGTTCATTCAGATGTGGGCAAGCCATCTGGGTCACCCTCGGGCCCAGAACACTCCCACCAATTGGTTTCGCGATTCATTTACGAGCAAGAGCGTTGAGCTGAATTTACGCATGCAATTAATTGCCCTCAACTATTCTCGAGGAGTACCTAGCGGTTCTCAAGGAAAGTCACTGCCCCTCCCGCTTTCGTGCACATGCTGCGTATAGAAGGGAGACCTTTGGGGAGACTGGCTTTCCATACCCCAAGAGAACTGGAGCCTGAGCGCAGCCGAGTGCTATTTGATGTAGGCACTGAACAAAGGCTTCGAGTGAAAACCACATTCCTTTTGTATCGTTGAGCCAACTGTTCCAAGTCGTACAACTGTACAAGGCATCGCAAGGTATCAACTTGAATACTAATTTGTAATAAGGATCTACGGCGACGCAAGGCTTACAGTAAGCCGCGCTGGAAGTAATAAAAAAATTTACGAGACTTGGTTCCCTTCGGTGGGGAAGTTGTAGTAAAAGGATACTCAGCCTATATGGCAAACATGAAATCTGCGATGAGTAGTATTTGTGGCTCATCTTTTTTTAGGGTGGCTTTCCGGATTCTGATTGCAGCTGGCCACAAAGGACTGGAAGGCATCAGATAAACGAGAACATGCGCCTGGCTCGAATTTTGCTCAAATTATCATCTTATCTGGAACTCGGGCCCCGCTGCGCAACACGTACAGTAGGTTACGTCCTACTAACTTATCTTCACGCAGTGGTTCACCAGCGCTTAGTACCTTCTGGTAATTTGTTAATGGATCCCGTCATTACTCGAGTCCGACATCCGACTGTGGGCTTGTGACTTCGGCTGAGCGTCACATCGACCATTCAACAACGCCCTTTCTCAAATTCGCAATCCAAGGTCAATGTCCAAGTTGTTCCATCGATACGAGGTAATTTTTATATATGAAATTCGTGAAACCTTATACACCCCCTGGTGCACACAAGACACAGTTCGTGACACGTTCATTACCTCATCATAAGGCTTTAGGTGGCGCTGATACAGTACTCTTTTCGTTAGTCAGGCCTGATAACTACGGCCTCCTCTCGACTAACATCCATTCTCGGGTTACTAGATATCTTAAGTAATATGGAGATGGAGCGCTTTCCAAACAAAAGAAAAAAGATACAGCACTCTTTTTAAAGCTAGAATAGATTGTCGTACCGCACAATTTTAACACCCACCAACTTGAAGTCGAACTGCTGCGACATAACCTAGCCGCCCTCATCAGCTCTTATACCTTGGACCTCTAGTTTCCTCTAGTTTGAACCGCTCTTGGCAACCAAGACACCATCATGGAGAATAGGGAGATCAACGCCAGGGTCGCGAAAATCGAAGGTACCGGCTCTTACAGCTACCGTGGATCATCATACCCACAACTCTAACACTGTGCTCACAGTCCCGCCTGGAACCTCTGAACCAAATGAGGTCATCTCAAACGACTTCGATTACCCTGGCTCGGATAGCATAGTTCTTCGCTCATGTGACTCCCATAACTTTCGGGTGCCTAAGTTTCACATCACCATTTATTCCCCGGTACTTCGAGTGCTCGTACAAAGCGCTTCAATCACTTCCGATTTACCGCTTCCGGTGGTGGAACTACCGGAAAGCAAGGCGACCCTTTACAGCCTCCTCACTTTCATTTTCCCCGTCGCCCCCATCCTTCCTTCAACGACAGAGACAACCATGGAACTCCTGGCCGTGGCCCAGAAGTATCAAATGAACTCAATTATGATTCATATCCGAGGCGCCATCTCCCGACAGGATCCGCCGTTCATTCGCCCAGAGACGGCATTCCACGTTTATTTCCTTGCACAACAGCACGGACTCCGTCAAGAGGCGCTTCAGGCTGCGCGTGTTACGCTGCACCTCCCGATGACCATTGAAGATTTGGGAGACAAGCTCGACTTCCCTGGAATGACTGGCGCCTATCTCCACGAGCTTTGGAAGTATCACCAGCAAGTTCGAGCCGATCTCAAATCAGGTGTTCTTGAGTTTAGAAACTCTGGTTTACCTGATGATGTGGAAGGCTTGCGTTGTTTAAGTCCTCGCTATGGTAACCAGTCTTTCCCGCGATGGCTTGATGATTATATCGGGTCCATAGCGGAAGATCTTCCTCTCTTCGACCTCATTGAGTTTGAGAATACACGGGCACGCCACATCGAATCTAACGTCGTTAGTTCTCGGGCATGTTCATGTATAGATATTTCCAGCCAGGTCATACGCGCTTTCTGGGAGGCCTTGACCGCTGTTGTCCATGGATCAATGGAAAGGGTACGCAGAACTGCTGTGACTAGGCATCATTGCGACAACTAACACGAACACCCACAGGCAGATTCAACTCTGGCTCTTGTGAAGGAAGAACCAACCTCCGAAAACACTGAGTCGGATCCTCCATCCGTGCCATCGTGTTTGGATATATCCGATGCAGATATTATAGTCCAATCATCTGACAAAGTTAACTTCCGTGTCCGCAAGTCAGTGCTCGCCATGGCGTCACCATTTTTCAAAGATCTGCTTTCTCTCCCCCAGCCACTCGATGACAAACTTGTAGACGGCCTCCCTGTGATCCGATTGTCCGAGGATGCTGACTTACTCAATAGCCTCGTCTCATTGCTTTACCCCATTCCCCCCATCATACCCGGCTCTTATGAAAAGGTATTCGCCTTACTCGCCGCTTGCCAGAAATATGACATGGAATCGGTTCAATCCAATATCCGTGACGGGATCAAACTTGGAAGGTTTCCTGGGCCAGTTGAGGCTGAAGCCTTCCGTGCGTGTGCCATCGCGGATGGCTTGGGGCTTGCTCCAGAATTGGAGGACGCGGCTCGTCTCACCCTGCGTCACCCGATGACATTCGAATCCCTTGAAGAACAGTTGCGATCATTCAAAGGGCGGGCATTGTGCAACCTCATTCGCCGTCGTAATGGTAGCAATAAAGTGTACGAACAAATTGAAGAGGGCTTCACTAACTCCTGATAAGTCAGTCCTCTACATAGGTCGTATTGAGATTTCGACTCACCTCGGTCAGGACAGGTTTGACCAAGGTACATGCAATCTCCGCTATCGTTTTTAAACTGTATCCTCCTTTCCACCGCACACTTCTGCGCCCGTTGGGTGACCGCGCATTCGGTCATACACTTTCCCGATCTGTAACATCAGTCCATGCGCCTATGCTATTCCGAATCCCATCCACACTTCAATCGACTGTCGTCCTCCAATACTCTCGTTCAAATGGCTGGGGGCTGGGACAAAAAACCAATGCTACACGTAAATGCTTCGATCTTCGGTTGTTCGGTTGGACTATGTATGATAGAACCTTTGTGAAGTAATCGAGTCATAGTGCTCCCGTGTCCACGGTTGCGAACACAGTGAGATCGAGTGCCTGTAGCCCTACGAAGCGAAATCAGCGTCTCTGAATCTGACCGCCTTCCATTCTGGCGTCCCAGCTCCTTTTACGGGCCCATTTGTCAGTGTATAATCGGTTGTTTCCTTCGGACGCTGTAGGATACTGTATGTGGCTTTCCAATGGACAGGGTTTTGAGAAACTGGGACAGAATGGCGATGATATATGCGGTGTCGAGGCGCATTGTGACCGCAAGGTAGCTCAGTCTCTCAAGCGGCCAATGAATTTCCTGTGTTGCTTCCTCCGTGAGCTTTCCCATTGGTCATGGTTGGTCGAAGGTGTGATACTATTATAAACTGTATAATGCTTCAGATCCAGCTAAGTACAGGTGCGATAGCACCTCATGGTACGGATGCATTAGGTCAAAGCGGAGCACCGGAGATCGGAGATGATGACGTGGACCTCCTTCTCTCCCCAGCAGGTCCTATTGCGGATGGCTAATATCCTTGGGCTAAACCCAAGATGCAGAGATGTTGACATAGACGTCGGAAGTCCAGTTTGGTGAGGGTGTTGGCAATATTCTCATTGGAAAAGACATGCTATTAACCTAAGTAATGTCGTCGTGTCGATGGCTGGGACTTATCCAAGAGTGCAGTGGTACTAGGCATGTTTGCTAATTTTCGGTGTGGGTTCACATGTTCGCAGTCTTCCGTCGAGAATCTCCGTTGGTGTCACAAAGGAGGCAAGTAGGAGGGGATGGCACTGGTAGGAGGTGTCCTCCGAGTCTGGTACGAGACCGCTCGTGATGCGTGATGCGTGACTGCGTGACCCGGACGTGACAAGGCCATTTCCTACTTGAACCGGCTCAGGCAAGGGTTCTTTAAAAGCTAGTCGTGGATCAACACACCACACAATTCTAACACCATGCCTATAGTAGTATGTCCTGAAACCCCTGAACCGAACGAGGTCATCTCAGATGAGACATCACACTTCAATTACCCTGGATCAGATATCGTTCTTCGCACAAACGACTCCCATGATTTCCGGGTGCCTAAGCTTTACATCGAAATTTGTTCCCCGATACTTCGAAAGTTCATACGAAACGTTTCAACCCCCCCCAATTTCCCCGACGGTGCGCTTCCGGTGGTCGAGCTACCGGAAAGCAAGGCAACCCTTTACAGCCTCCTCACTTTCATTTTTCCCGTTGCCTCCATCCTTCCTTCAACACCCGAGAAAATAATGGAGCTCCTGGCTGTGGCCCAGAAGTATCAAATGGACTCAGTTATGACTCAAATCCGAGACGCCATCTTTCGACAGGATCCACCATTCATTCGCCCAGAGACGGCATTCCACATTTATTTCCTTGCACAGGAACATGAACTTCGTCCAGAGGCGCTTCAGGCTGCGCGAGTTACGTTGCGCCTCCCAATGCTCATCGAGGATTTGGGGGACAAGCTCGATTACCCTGGAACAACAGGTGCCTATCTTCATGAGCTTTGGAAGTATCACCAGCAAGTTCGAGCGGATCTCAAATCAAGTATCCTTGAGTTTAGAAACTCTGGTTTACCCGATGGTGTGAAAGATCTGCGTTGTACTGCTCCTCGCACTGGTCGCCGCACTTTTCCGCTATGGCTTACCGCTTTCATCGACTCCATAGCAGAAGCTCCTCATCTCTTCAATCTCATTGAATTCGAAAATGCCCGGGCACACCACCTCAAGAATGAGACCAGTTATTCTCAAACGTGTTCATGTGCAGACATATCCAGCGAGGTCACGCGCGCTTTCTGGGAGGCCCTGACCACTGCCATTCATGGGACTATAGAAAATGTAAGTAGGCTAGAAAATGGTGTGACTAAGCCTCCTCACGAAACCTAATACCGACATCCACAGGCATATTCGGCTCTGTGTCTCATGAAAGTGGCAAACCCCCCAAAACCGAATCGTCCATCTATATCACGATGTTTGGATTTACCTGACGCAAATATTATCGTTCGGTCATCTAACAGGTTCAACTTCCGTGTCCATAAGTCAGTGCTCGCAGTATCGTCACCATTTTTCAAGGACCTTTTCTCTCTCCCCCAGCCACCCGATGACGAACTTGTAGATGGCCTTCCTGTGATCCAACTGTCCGAGGACGCTGACCTGCTCAATTGCCTCATCTCGTTGCTTTACCCCACTCCCCCCATCATTCCCAGCTCTTATGAAAAGGTGTTCGCCTTACTCGCTGCTTGCCAGAAATATGACATGGAATCAGTCCAATCCGATATTCGTGACGGGATCAAACTTGGAAGGTTTCCTGGGCCAGTTGAGGCTGAAGCTTTCCGCGCATGTGCCATCGCGGGAAGCATGGGGCTCGATCCAGAATTGAAGGATGCGGCTCGTCTCACCCTGCGTTATCCGATGACGTTCGAATCCCTCGGAGAACAATTGCGATCTTTCAATGGGCGGTCACTGTGCGACCTCGTTCGGTATCGTAAAGGTGGCAATAATGGGTGACGTACCTAAAAGACGACGATTGTCAATTAAGTATAAGTCTGACATGTCTTTTATGCCGTCTCTACTCAGCTTAGTCGGGACTAATGCGCATACAATCTACGCTACCTACCGTTTTTTTATCTCCACTGTACGGCCCTGTGTCTCTTGGGTGAGAATTTGGTTGCACTCCGAGTCTTTTCCAATCTGTACCATCACAATGCTAACCCATCTGTCCATACTACCACCCGCACTTCTACTGGTATCGGGCCAGCTTCTGTCCTCCAATACTCCCCCTCTTATTCACCCGGGAGCTGGGACGAACCCGAGCTACCCGTTACAAGTAAACGTTTCGATTTTCGGTAGGGCCAGCGCCTTCGCGATCCGCGCCTCTACACCAAAGCCTGCTGACAGGTGATGGCTTGCGCGATATCGAGGTACGTAGCGACTGTAACGTAGCTCGGCACTCTGGCCGCTGTATGATGTGCTCACCATCTCTTGTGTTTCTTTCTCCGTGCCAAGCGACTAAGCCGTTGACAGGCCGATCGTGTTTGCGCCCTTCATATTGGGCCTCGCAAGAATCAGGGCCGGTGTACACTCCCTGGCAAGCCGGGGGACAACTTGCGCTTTCGGACTGGTGGTGGTCGGAGAAGTGACTTACCCGTGCTAGTATAATATATTTGCTGTTTTAGATCCAGCTGGTACGGGTACCATATATAAGAGACTTGGTTCCCTTCGGTGAGGTAGTTATGGTAAAAAGACATACGGCACGTAATACCGTTGTGGTAGACTCGAACCACGTCTTTAATGAGAGAAAATTGGGCAGATATGTCGAAGTTGGATCTTCAGGCATTTGAAGGATGCCTTTCTGTTCAATTTGCCTTTTCTCTTCATCACGGAAAATTCGAGGCATCTACTAGGCCTGATGATCGATGATCTGGCACATGAAGACTTAGAAGCTCAAGTAGAAGCTGGTGCATTGGCAGTATGACGATGAGTAGTATTTGATAGTTCATGTTTTTTTTTCGGGTGGTTTTCTGGATCCTGACTGCAGCCGACCACAGAGGACTCGAAGCATCGGATACTGGCATTGGCAGGCGCCCGACAGTCTTGACTCGGAATTTGCCAAGGAATTTGCTCGGATTCTCATCTTATCTAGAACCCCTGCGGCTGCGCAATACGTACGGTACGTACAGTACCTTCTATCCCTGCCTTCTATCATTGCGCAGTGGCTCACGAGCGCTTACCTGCTGCCAGTGGGAATTTGTCAATTGATGACGTCATGAGCTTGTGACCCCAGGTGGAACAACGGGTGGACGTCATATCGACCACTGGCATTCAACAACGCCTTTCCCAATTTCTCAATCGAAGTTGTTCCATCGATACGAGGTGATTTGTATGTGAAACCTTGTACACCTGCTTTGTACCTGCTGCGCATGAGCGGCCTCGAACATGGCTCATGACTCGGACATATCTATTACCTCATCCTAAGGCTTTCAAGTTGGCGGCGCTGATACAATACTCTTTAAAGAGCCAAGATGGATTGACATACGGCACAATTCTAACACCATGCCTATAGTAGTACGTCCTGGAACCCCTGAGCCAAACGAGGTCGTCTCAGACGAGACGTTACACTTCAATTACCCCGGCTCGGATATCATTCTTCACACGTGCGACTCCTATGATTTCCGGTTGCCTAAGCTTAACATCGAAATTTGTTCCCCGATACTTCGAAAGCTCATACGAAGTGCTTTAAACACTCCCGATGTTCCCAAAAGTGAAGGACACGAACCGCTTCCAGTGGTCGAACTACCGGAAAGCAAGGCAACACTTTACAGCCTCCTCACTTTCATTTTCCCCGTCGACCCCGCCCTTCCTTCTACCCCCGAGAAAATCATGGAGCTCCTAGCTGTGGCCCAGAAGTATGAAATGGACTCGGTCATGACTCATATTCGAGGCGCCATCGCTCGACAGGATCCGCCGTTTCTTGGCCCAGAAACAGCATTCCATGTCTATTTCCTTGCACAGGAGCATAAACTTTATCAAGAGATGCTTCAGGCTGCGCGAGTTACGTTGCACCTTCCGATGATGATGGAAGGCTTGGGAGACAAGCTCGATTTCCCTGGCGCGACAGGCACCTATCTCCATGGGCTTTGGAAATATCACCAGCGGGTTCGAACCGATCTCAAATCAGACCTTCTTACGTTTAAAGACTCTGGTTTACCCAATGACATAAAATTTCTTCGTTGTAATCGCACTCAAGATCGCACTGGTCGCCGCTCTTTTCCACGATGGCTTGATGATTACATCAACTCCATTGCGGAAGCTCCCCATCTCTTCGATCTTATTGAATTCGAAAATGCCCGGGCACGCCACCTTAATTTTGAGTCAGATCGTTCATGTTCATGTGTGGGCATATTCAGCGAGGTCATACGCGCTTTCTGGGAGGCACTGACTACTGTTATTCGTGGGACTATAGGAAAGGTACGTAGACTCGGAACGGGTGCGATGAGGCCTCTTTGCGATACTAATACGGACCCACAGGCAGATTCGGCTCTGTTTCTTATGGAAGAGTCATACTCCCCAAGACCGGAACGTCCATCTATGTCACCATGTTTGGATTTACCTGACGCAAATGTTATCGTTCAGTCGTTTGAAAGGGTCAACTTCCGTGTGCACAAGTCTGTGCTCGCCGTATCGTCACCATTTTTCAGGGATCTTCTCTCTCTCCCCCAGCCACCCGGTGACGAACTTGTAGACGGCCTCCCTGTAATCCGATTGTCCGAGGACGCTGAGCTGTTGAATAGCCTCGTCTCGTTGCTTTACCCCGCTCCGCCTGTCATTCCCAGCTCTTATGAAGAGGTATATGCCTTACTCGCCGCCTGCCAGAAATATGATATGGAAACAGTTCAATTCAATATTCGTGCCAGGACTAAATTTGGAACATTTCCTGCGCCAGTTGAGGCTGAGGCCTTCCGTGCGTGTGCCATCGCGGGCAGCATGGGGCTCGAACCAGAATTGGAGGATGCGGCTCGTCTCACCCTGCGTCACCCAATGACATTCCAATCCCTTGGAGAACAATTGCGATCATTCAAAGGGCGGTCACTGTGCAACCTCATTCGCTATCGCAAACGTGGCAATAAAGCGTGATGTACCTAGACGATGATTGTCGAGTAAGTGTAAGTCTGTCACTTAGTCTGTCATGTCTTCTGCGCCGTCTCAAATGTAGCTACCCAGCTCAGTCAGGACTAAGGCGCATACGATCTACTGTTTTTCCCCATTGTCCACTGCACACTCCGCGTACCTTAGATGCGCGTTTGGTTATACCTTTTTCCAATTTGTGACACGACAATTCTAATCCATGTAACTACTCTTGTCCACATTTCGCCGTCTATCGGACCGGCTGCCGTCCTCCAACACTCCCCCACGCGTAAACGTTTCGATCCTCGGTAGGGCTGGCGCCTTCGCGGAATATATCCATCAGGACGTAGTCGAGTCATAGTGCTTCCACTTCCATGCATCGCGGATGTAGTGATATTGAATGACCGTATATTTAGTGCGACTTAAGAATGAAAGGCGTTGTCCTTCGTGAGTGCGGGTACCTGTGCTCCTGCAAAATCAAACGAATCTGATAGCCTTACCCTCCGGCATCCCAACTCTGAGCCCTTAGCGTGTGCTTTTCGCATTGGTGGTGGTTAGAGGGAGGGGAGACGTCTACTCATACCAGCGCAAGATATTTCTGCTTCGAGTTCAGCTATTACGAATCCATTAGGTCGAAGTAGAGCACTGGAGATCGAATGCGTCTTTGCCTCCTGCCGGCGGGTCCTACCGGGTTCGCCGAACCCGGGTGCAAGGGGCGCCAATTAATCGGTGCGCGGCAACAAGATCCATTACAGTATACATTCAATACAGCACTGGAACATTTAGCATACCGTTGTACCTACTCCTACTCATAAAGCGTCACTGGACTACCATCGATCAGTCTGGACCTGGTTGCTCAATCGCGTCCTGTGTCGATTCGGGGTTGAAGCGTACCTACGAGCAATCATGGCTAAGACTTCACGAAGAGAAGCCACGGTAGCACTCACCTCATCCAGTGCTTTCGCCAGTTTGGTCTCGACTTGTTCGCGGTACGTCTCCCCGTGCATGATGTGCACCTTCGAGCAGAACGAACAGTCGTATCTATTGATGTGTCCTTGAAGAGCAGAGAGGTATTCTGTGGAAAAACTTGAAGGCCGGGGCAGAGGACGCGTAAATGCCACTTTGAGCGACTTGAGATGTAGTGAAAGCAGCCACCCAGCGAGGTGGGATTGGTTTGTATTGGGGCAGCCGACCCAGATATCTGATGGGGGGAGGCGAGAATCGAGTAATGATTCAAGACACGAGGTAAGATTATCTCGACAGCGCTTGCGATACCGTACGAGGTCGCGCAGCGCTAATCCGCCGAACACGGTCAAATGTTCTCCAATGAACTCGAAGCTCATGGGGTATTCCAGAGTGAGGCGTGCCGCAGCCTCCATTTCCGGGATGAGCCCATGGTTGCTGGCGATGGCATACGCACGGAATGCCAACGCACCGGTTGGCGTGGTGAGATTTCTGCTCTTCATCTCGGAACGGATGGTTGATTGGACGGTAGGCATGTCGTATTTCTGAGAAGCGGCGAGGAGATCCAAGGCCTTGTCATATGAGTCAGGTATCACGGTAGGAATCGGATAGAGGATAGTGATGAGGCCAAGTAGAACTTCCGCGCATTCGGTTAACTGGATCACGGGAAGGTTATCAACTACCTCGTCAAGTCCCAGTGGTGGTTGAGGAAGGGAGAACATGTCACTGAAGAACGGTGAAGAAATGGATAGGGTTGATTTGTGAACGCGGAAGTCGACAAGGTCAGACGACCTAAGTATGACGTCCGCGCCACTTGTGTGTAGAGATTCAGGAGGCGAAACTTTCGACTTGGTAGAACTTCGTCTCTGTCTTTCTCCCCCCAACACGAAATTTCCTTCGGCCTGTAAAAAATGATTAAAACCTGTATTGCGGCATGATTGGGAGGACGACGCTTACGTCATCCATACTACCCTGGACGACGGCTTTCAAGGCTGTCCAAAAGGCGTCTATTGTTTTGCTTTCTATTGCCGCGCAGGATTGGCAATAGTCGGATACTCGCGGGTCTGAAGGCATGATGTGGCGCGTCAAGGTCATATGGAATTCGGAAAGGTCGAAGAGAGCGGGAAATTTTGCTATGGAATCGATATAATCACCGAGCCATAGCGGAACGTCGCAGTTATCGAGCTCCCTACACCGAACATTTATACGCGCCGCTGTTCCAGACGTAATAAACGCCATGAGGTCATCTTGAAGGAACTTTTGCACCCTCGCGTGATAGCGCCAAAGTTCATAAAGGAATGGGCTGGGCATGATATCCAACTTTGCAGTGCTCTCCAGACTCTCGATAGTCAGTGGGAAGTTCAGCGTGAGCTGCGCTGCGTGAAGCGCTTCATGACGAAGGCCGTACTTCTGGGTAAGAGAATAGGCATGAAAAGCGGTCGATTTCCGGATGAGTGGTGGGTTCTGTCGGGAAATATGACTTCGAATGTGGGCCAAGACCAAGACCATTTCATACTTTTGAGCTACTGACAAGAGCTCAATGATCTTTTCGATCGTTGGTGGAAGACGGGGGGTCATGGAAATGATAACATAGCTGAGAAGGCTTGAAAGGACGTCACCGCGTTCTGGGAGATGGTATACCGGGAGTGATGCTCCTGCAGTGTCAGTACGAATGGCGGCACTGGAGGTGGAAAGATTGGAGATGTCTGAACTAGGGGCTTGTATCTGCGTGGCGAGGACAGGGGAGCTATCAATGATATAAATCCTTGGCACTCTGAATTCACGGGAGTCGGAAGAGCGAAGAATAATGTCTGCGTGAGGGTGATCCGGAACACATTCTGCTGCAACAGCTTCAGAGCCCTCGGTGGCGACAGTAATGGGCATCCACAAAGTCAAAGCGGAAAGTCTGAGTCCGAGTCAGTAAACCTGAGGCTCACATCAATGGTTGTTGTCATGGGCGCCCTTCGACGCGGCGGTTACCGAAAACCGTTCCTGAAACTGCACTGCCCGACTCGGACCTGCCCCATGTTTATCCACGTTGGACTCGGCTCGAAATGTATAAAATAGGCGTATCCGTATATCCTTGAAGTAGTGGGCGCTCAATGGAATACGTCATCTCCAAGAGCCTCGGAAAACAAGTGCGACAATATATTTAGTTTTGTATTTAGTTCACGGTTTAGGTTTTGGTTTAGGTTCCACAAAATACAGAATCCACTCGTCAACTTTTGTCGCCACTTTATTTCCCTGTTACTTTCGTCGTACAGAGGTAAAACACAATCACACTTTGACCTGCGCAGTGGATTGTGCTAGTAGCGCCGGCAAGTGCGCCTGACCGAAGAGGCGAAGGAGGAGACAGCATCACCTCAGGCTGTTTGATGATGCAAGGGATTGAACATCGATGATGAATGGCCCATGACATCCTTCGTGAGTACATTCTCAATGTGCTTCCTCCCTAGTCTTGGAGAATATAATAATACCATCTAGGTGTAAACTATCGTACATTTGCTACTAGGCCCAAGGGGCTCGCGGGATTTTAGGCGCCCATACCCGGGTTAGGGGGATAGGGGGGTATAGTCAACCCTTAGCAGATTTTTGTGCACCGGCGCCTATAGAGCGCTAACTCTCATTCTAGCGAATGTGGAGAATGTGCTTATACACTCTCATGTAATATTACAGTAGGCACACAGAGTATACATTTGATCTGTAGCTCACTCTGGTGCTTGCTCTGGTGACAGCGTTGGTGATGGGCAGTCACATCACCGGGGTCTCGCCACCATGACTGCAGGACCCGGAATATACACGCACCCAAGCCTTCCTTAGCACCCTTAGTATGCTTTGCACATTTTCCGTTTCAGTCATTAGCACCCTTAGGATGCTTTGCACATTTCACAGTTTTTTGGCTTGCCCCCTCGCGTTCCCCGTTGTGCCGCACCCACGTGCGGCCTTAGTGACTCAAGTATGACGTGTCGCCGACCACTGCGGCCACCTCTGCGATGTTTCGTGTCGCGCAGAAGCGTGCGCGACCATTTGTGATCGGCTGCAACCAACCAGACCAGCAGGGCTTCATGCAGCCCTCTATTCCTATTCTCAACCTCGCTGCACCAACATGCGGCCTTAGATACTCAAGCACAATGCGTCACAAAATAAAGTAGCCAACTCTGCAAAGCTTCGTGTTGCGCGAAAGCGTGCACGACTGTCTTTGATCACCTGCGACCACTGACCCAGCAGGGCTCAGTGCAGCCCACTGTTCCTTTTCCCGCTCGTGCTGTATGTGTGTGCAGCCTTAGCTATTTGACACAGAGGCAACCCTGACCACCATTTACCTACCTACGGCACCTCCTTCCATTCGGCTTGGCACCT
Organism: Lactarius indigo; assembly: GCA_025766275.1. Taxonomy (NCBI): domain Eukaryota; kingdom Fungi; phylum Basidiomycota; class Agaricomycetes; order Russulales; family Russulaceae; genus Lactarius; species Lactarius indigo. The sequence continues at coordinate 323,122 of JAFKAC010000032.1, forward strand.
TCAGTGCCCTGGCACTTCCCCCCCCCCCCCCCCCCCCACCTCGGGTCATGGAACGAAAATGGGTGAGTAATGCATTCAATCGCAATTATACTGGTCTAAACTATACCAGTATCATATCACATGCGTTTGGCTTTCATTCACACCTAAGAATTGGACTCGCGAGGTGTGCCAGAATGACACAGGCATGCCAAAACAGAGGTGTATGTGAAGGCGGCAGTGAATTACCAAGCTGATTGCCATATTTAGTAGGTGCGAGAATGTAATACCATATTCGGATAGGCGCCCGCTTATGTAAATACCTACCCCCCTTTCCCTATCGGCCTTATGAGATTTTTGTACCCCCTATATCTAACTACACTTCCGCGAGCCCCTTGACTAGGCCAGTATACTTGCGATGAGTGTCATTCATCATTCGGCAGGTGAACGTGCCCTGCCGTACGTCTTCTCAGCCCCATCGGTCATCTGACAATATCCACTGCGCAGGTCAAGGCAAGTAAAAAGCAGACGCTTCACAATCTCCAACAGTTATTCTTACGGCACCCGCGGACCTCGAACTGAGTTGCGCTGTACTTCGGTGTGGGAGACCGCGGTGGTACTCCAGTTGTTCAACTGTATCAACGCCATCAAAGTCGACGTTACTTCATTTCCTCGTTAACATTCGTCACAAAGAGGTGGGCGACATCACTGGCACATTGCTACGCGCTTCTTAGTTCTTGATTTGATACTCAAGTACGTGCTGCAGCTCAAAAAAATCCGGCGTCCCGAGACCAGTGACCTAGGAAGCCCAAAAGTCAGTCAACTCCGAAAGGAACACAGGTCTCGCGGGACGAACGGGATCCCACCCAGCGATGGCGGAGAATCCATCGGTGTTGCAGCCTGGGTTAGAGCCAGATATAATATCGTTGAGGCCATTGACGCCTTTATCGTACAGCAATGGGTTGAGGAAGCCAAGTGCTTTCTTTCCCCTTGAAAGCTGAAAGTCATTGAGCAGAGAGATTATGCCCGCCACTGTCTGTGCGTAGGCGGTAAGTTGAGTATTCGAGGACAGATGACACAGAACGGCCGAGGGAGGAAAGACGCACTGGAGCGGCGCAGCTCGTGCCTTTTGTGGGACCGAAAGTGTCATTGACAACGATCACAAAGTTCAGCGCTTGGGCGGCGATGTCGGGAATGCCGCGGCCAGCAGGGCTGCGCAGATTACAAAATGTGAGAATGGTTCAAGTCGGTCAAAGCAGAATACGCACTTGTAGAGGCGCGCATACTTGCGGCGGCCGAATTTTCGGAGGTAGGCGGGAACAATTTTATTCTGGTATTTCGGGCGAGGAAAAATGTCCGAGAAGCCACCCCCGGAAAAGGACGCTGCTTCTTCGGGGAATAGCTTCGTGCCGCCGACACTGGTGACCCAAGGACCTGCAGAACCATGCCAGTCTGGTGAGCAACTAGTACCAGCGCGTGTATTACTTGCAAGGATGGATAAAACACCATGCGTACAGGATGCAGGGAACACGGGGATGAACCGGACCTTTCCGTCCTCACCCTTGCAGTCTCCAGCGCCGACGCCGTCGTCACCGCTCCCGAAGAGGAGGCTGACACCACGTGCACCGAGCTGTAAGAACAGCTTGCACAAGGCTTTCGCATATTCCCGCGGACAATCTTTCTCGTCAGTACCGTATGACGTTGAGATCGTCTGCGGGACGTTCGGCTCTTGGAGCACGTATTTGAGCCACTCGAGGATTACGTCACCCGGGGCTGGCTTGCCATCTGGAAACACTTTCGTCTCGCCACCGTTGCTGTAATAGACTAGCGGGGTTGGGTACGCCATGGCCGAGGCGTACTGGACATTGAGGCTCGCCTCATAGCCTGGTTGACTCTGGTTGTATCCGCCGCCGTTTACCTGCACGACGGTGTAGCTAGCGGCTTTTGCGTCTTCGCGAAATTCGGTCATGAATGTCGTTAGATCTGTCTGGTTCGGGTACTCATTTAAGTAGCCCGCAATCCCGATTTTGTTCCGGTCCGTCGCGGCAGGAACATATGTGAATGTCTTGTACAGCCAGCGCAGATTCGCTGGCGTGATCGTAACTAGATCATCCTCGCGGCTCGACAGCACCTTTACGGGCTTTCCGGACGCAGCATTCTCCTGAGCTGCTGCTGCTCTGACGGAGGGCCTGCGTGGTATCTGCTGCAGCGTGTGGGTAGAGGCGAAAAACGTCGTAGGCGCAACGGTTTCCACGTGTGGGTGCAGTACTGCGGGGAGCGCATAACTGACCGTGCGAATAATGGTTTCTTTTGTCCTGGTGTGCCTGTGGAGCTCGTATGACGCGCCGAGGAGTTCGTTAGCTTGGGATATGGGCACGCCGGTGAGCGTCAGCCAGCTGCCGCCATGTGTTATCGAGATGGAGGAGGGTGGTACACCGTTGTACTCAAGCCACGAATTAACAAGCTCGAGTGTGTATGGATGTGGCGCAACGAGCTTGGCGACTTGTTCCTTTGAAAGGTGAGCGCCATATCTGCAAACGAGCAGCGGCACACGTGAGTACACGCGCGCGCACAGGGGTATTAGAGGGGACGTACTTCGGATGCTCTGGATCGCTGACCTCGTATAATGCATGGATCAAGGCGTCCTCGTCGTAAGATTTGAGTGCAACGTGAAGGTCGATCCTGGTACCGGCGGGCGGGTACCCCAGACGTTCCCAGTTGGTCGGAACGGCACCCCACATGTGCTTCACACGGACGTCATTCCAAGGTGGTTGGAGGGACGCTACGATGTCCGCAAGGAGTGCGGCGGTGAGGAGGGAGAGCAAAAATCGCCGGTAGTAGCGCATGATCACCAAAGTCAAGGCCAGTGAAGAGTGCTGGAAGTCCATAGGTCACTGAGCACTGAAAAACTGAGAGCAGGAAATCATTTATTGGGTCTGTGCTAGAACCAAGCTTGGAGCAGATCCGCGGACCCCTCTACGATACCCGAGTCAACAGGACTCGATCTGTAGTACTAGCCCTTGACCAAACAAGTGGAGTGAGACGCAGTCGAGTAAGGACAAAAGTCCGCTCAAGTAAGATGCTACACATGAGATGCTACACGGAGTTTTTCCGGAAGCCTTTTAATCTCAGGGCCTTCTTACAAATGCCCATGAACTTGACTGCTACTAGACCCGCTAGGATGTAACCCGCATGGGTAGCCGTCAAGATTTGAAGATCACAGGACACATATCGTAGTTATGGCTTTCCCCCGCGGACAATAACTTGAATTCTCCGGCTTTAGTCCCCAGGGGCTGTCCGTGCTGTAGAAAAGAATCCTGCCAGCGGGAAAAATGACCTTTCGGTAGTTTTGTCTTCCACGGTTCGGGCCAGGAACGTTCAAGTTCTTACCCCATGTAGGTCTTGACGCTTTTGGTCTTGACGCAGACGGTACTTCTCTACTCGGGGCTAGCTTCACAGTCCTATGATGCTGTATGTCGCACAAGTACCTCGCCACAAAAATACTTCGGCCCCTTCCACTACGGGACGCATCAAGGGACGCATTAAAAATATTTCTGAACTTTAACTCAAGGGGCTCGCGGAAGTGTAGTTAGATATAGGGGGTACAAAAATCTCATAAGGCCGATAGGGAAAGGGGGGTAGGTATTTACATAAGCGGGCGCCTATCCGAATATGGTATTACATTCTCGCACCTACTAAATATGGCAATCAGCTTGGTAATTCACTGCCGCCTTCACATACACCTCTGTTTTGGCATGCCTGTGTCATTCTGGCACACCTCGCGAGTCCAATTCTTAGGTGTGAATGAAAGCCAAACGCATGTGATATGATACTGGTATAGTTTAGACCAGTATAATTGCGATTGAATGCATTACTCACCCATTTTCGTTCCATGACCCGAGGTGGGGGGGGGGGGGGGGGGGGAAGTGCCAGGGCACTGAAGGTGCCAAGCCGAATGGAAGGAGGTGCCGTAGGTAGGTAAATGGTGGTCAGGGTTGCCTCTGTGTCAAATAGCTAAGGCTGCACACACATACAGCACGAGCGGGAAAAGGAACAGTGGGCTGCACTGAGCCCTGCTGGGTCAGTGGTCGCAGGTGATCAAAGACAGTCGTGCACGCTTTCGCGCAACACGAAGCTTTGCAGAGTTGGCTACTTTATTTTGTGACGCATTGTGCTTGAGTATCTAAGGCCGCATGTTGGTGCAGCGAGGTTGAGAATAGGAATAGAGGGCTGCATGAAGCCCTGCTGGTCTGGTTGGTTGCAGCCGATCACAAATGGTCGCGCACGCTTCTGCGCGACACGAAACATCGCAGAGGTGGCCGCAGTGGTCGGCGACACGTCATACTTGAGTCACTAAGGCCGCACGTGGGTGCGGCACAACGGGGAACGCGAGGGGGCAAGCCAAAAAACTGTGAAATGTGCAAAGCATCCTAAGGGTGCTAATGACTGAAACGGAAAATGTGCAAAGCATACTAAGGGTGCTAAGGAAGGCTTGGGTGCGTGTATATTCCGGGTCCTGCAGTCATGGTGGCGAGACCCCGGTGATGTGACTGCCCATCACCAACGCTGTCACCAGAGCAAGCACCAGAGTGAGCTACAGATCAAATGTATACTCTGTGTGCCTACTGTAATATTACATGAGAGTGTATAAGCACATTCTCCACATTCGCTAGAATGAGAGTTAGCGCTCTATAGGCGCCGGTGCACAAAAATCTGCTAAGGGTTGACTATACCCCCCTATCCCCCTAACCCGGGTATGGGCGCCTAAAATCCCGCGAGCCCCTTGCTTTAACTTCCCATAAGACTTTCTGAACTCATTCGTGGCCATCAAAGTGCTTCCATTCCGTTGTGACGACAAGTGGGAAGTCACCCACCAAAATGATTGACCAAGAAAACCCGTTGGGATGGGACCGGCGCTGTTACTCAGTACTCAGTACTCAGGCCTCAGGTTCTACGGCTTCGCGCAAAGCTTCGCACTTGGCTACGCGCTTACTACTGTACGGAATACGGCGTAGCCTATTACAGTACAGAAACCAACGCAGAAGGGCCTCAGAGACAAAAATGGAAACGGTTGTATTTTTACTGTTGTATTTATCCGAACTATAGTGATGACCTGCAGGCTGCAGCAGTGCTGCAGATCAGATCGATCGTCATGATGCAGGCCAGAATGTCGAATTTGACGCCTCTGTCTGGGCCGCTTTTGGAAGGTGCATGCTTATTCAATCAAATTCCGACCAGAACATTGGTCGACCAGCGCGACGAACCACTCAATTCTCGTTTTTTGCAGCACAACAACATTTTTATTTTAAAACAGCGGGAGAGTGTTCAGAAATGGTACCGTATAGTTTATATCAAATTTCGATATGATCGGAGAAGAACTGAGCAAGAAATTTGGAGTGACCGAACTCAGGTGGGTGTTCGACTCCTAGTGCGTCCGAACTCCGGATCAGGCATTGTGGGGTGTTAGGACTTATTGCGCGAAAAAGGTCCATGGCAAGTTTGGAGTGGAACCGTTGCAAGTTACAGAATGAGATATTTGGTCTCATTATTTCGAAGCTGCCCGACTAGACACCGCATGCGCATGCGCTGGCTCATAGTAAGGAGTCCGGATGGACTGACCCGCGCTAATTCGGGTGGACTCCCTTGGGATTGGGGCCCCTAGGCGTTCGTTTGTCCTCTGTTCCATGCGACAGGTTTTCATCTCAGGTACATACCCCGTATAACGGTACAAACTTTTCGTAAAAAATAGATCGAAATACAATGAAGTGCATTTAAAGATACAGCATCGTTCCTCCTCGATTTTCTAGTCGACTGTCAATTGGGCAGCACAGGGACCTACAATTCGAGCGAGTTGGCTCTCAGTCCGACTTAATAAAGGGGTTCAGCTCACCTTGTCCCGCGCCATCATCAATTTGCTCTTGACCTGTAACCAGAATGCCTCCCCGTCCATAATGTGAGCCCTCGAGCAGAAGGGGCAGTTCGTTTCTGTGATATGCTGCTGGAGTGCCGTCATATATTGCTTACGGAAATTCTGTTGCTTGAGCAAGGGGAGCGTGTACGATTGCTTCAGTTCTTTGATCACCTGCGAAATCAGGTCGTGCAGCCACCTAGCAAGGTGGCCCTGGTCAGGCACGTGCAGTTGCGAGCTGAGATATGAGGGGAAGCAACACGTCCAGATCTTCGATGGGCCATCTCGATAATCCAAAAACGACTCGAGGCACAGGACAAGGCTGTCCCGACAACGCTTGCGGAAGTGCACAAGGTCGCGCAGTGCCCAGCCATTGAACAGTCTTAATTCGTCTCCAATGGACTCGAATGTCATGGTGTAGTCCAGCGTGAGACGGGCGAAGTTTTCCACCTCTGGGATAAGCCCTTTGCTGCTCGCGATCGCATACAAACGAAAAGCTTCGGCTCCCGATAGGCTAGGGTATGACTTGCGACTAACCTCAGCACGGATGGAAGATTGGACGGCGGCCATGTCGTATTTCTGTGAAGCGGTAAGGAGATCTAGAACTTTATTGTACGAGTCAGGTAAGACGGAAGGAATTGGGTAAAGCATCGTGATAAGACTACGCAAAACCTCCTCATCCTCAGATAAGCGAACCACGTGGATCCCGTCGATCGTCTCCTCTTCGACCGGTTGGGGAAGAGAAAAGAGATCATCGAAGAACGGTGATGCCGTAATGAGCACCAATCTGTGGACGCGGAAGCTGGCACCGTCGGACGATCGGAGTATCACGTCCGTGTGACGCATGTTAAAATCTTCCGGGGGTGGCGAGGCTTCCCTTGTTGGTTCAATGTACCCCTGGCTGTGTGGTTCTTCCTCCACAAGTGAGAGATCTGCTTCAGCCTGTAAAAATAGTCAACCGTTGGCACAGCATAGTTAAATCGCCATTACTCACTCTCCTAAGACTCTTATGGAAGACCGCCGTCAAAGCAGCCCAGACCAACTGTATCGTCTCGATTGAAATAGATGCGCAGTGTGTGCAGCCAGATGAGGAGCCTCCCAGTGCGGAATGACGCGTTAAGGCCATGTGAAATCTAGTTAGATCAAACGCTGCTGGAGATTTCGATATCGATACAAAGTAGTCATCTAGCCAACCAGGATAGCCAAATGAGCTGAGATTGCTGCATTGCAGATCCTTCAGCGTGCCTTGCGCACCGGACCTTCGAAATTCAATAAGGTCCAACATCAGACTGCCTCGAACTCTCTGGTGATACTTCCACAGTTCGTGAAGAAAAGAGCCTGGCATGATGTCGAGCTTGTCTTCTAAACTTTCAATAGTCATTGTACTGTTTAGCGTCATCCGCGCCGCCTGGAGCGCTTCGTCTCGAAGTCTGTATTTCTGGGCCAGAGAGTAGACATAGAAGGCGTTCTCTGTGTGGATGACTGGTGGGTCCTGTCGGGCGATACGATCACGGATATGGATCAGTACGGTGTCCATTTTATATTTTTGGGCCACCGAGAGTAGCTCCATCGTCTGTTCGATGGAAGGAGGGAGTGCGGGAGACACAGGGAAAATGAAAGTGATGAGGCTGGAAAGGATGGCGTAGTTTTCTTCAAGCTGGATGGTTGCAGGCGAGGGTTCATGACCTACAGGGGCAGCCATATCGCTAGGATTAGATGAAGTTCGTATCAGCTTTTCGAGGATAGGAGAGCTGTTGATAATGTAAATCTTTGGAACACGGAACTCATGGCACTCGGAAGAACGAAGGATGACATCAGCGTCTGGGGAAGAGTCGACTCTGAAGAGTTTGTCAATGGGACTGGAAGACCCATCCAGGATTGGGGCCGATATCAGCGTCTCGCAGGGTGAAGTCGTCGACATGGAGTTTTCTGGTCAAAGCCACCTTTGCCTTGGGGGCTTTTACTAGAAACGTGGAGCACCTGTGGTGATGCGGAGCTGCAATATATGCGATGCAGACACTGGCATGAGTACCGCCGCCAAGACCGCCCGGGCCGCAATGATGTTGGGTAGTGTGATGACATAATCAGATCCTAGAGCACTGTCATCCTCAAAGTCACGTGAGTGAGGCGAAGTCGTTGTTGTTCCGTTGTGTCATTGTCTCGAGGGGATGTTTGAACGCAACAGAACGTGAAGGAGAGATTTTCTTTCGAAGTGTCAATATTGTTAATTCCGTGCGCTTAGGAAAGGGTTCTTTCAACGTCACTAAATGGACGACCAGCAGTTGCATGAGGCTTTCCGACTGATTCAAACCATCTGCGATGAATCCAATGGCCGCTCTCAGTTGTTTCGTTCCGGTGAGTACTTCTCACCTTCCTGTGTTTCAATTTACGATAATTCATCGATAGGTAGCCATGGCCATCTCAACGGTATCAGGCACTACTACGAGAGCAGTTCTCAGGACGCTATGTTTTCAGTTGAACCTGGGTCTGCCGATAATTTATCTAAAATCGTACGTCCCTTTGCCTCTGGTGCCGCAGATGTACTCATTGTGTATTCTAAAGATGCAAGTCATAAAAGCGCACCTTGTTCCCTTCGCAGTTAGTGTCCAGCCGTCTAACCGAAACTTGCGATCGTCGAGCTTACCCCGATCGGAATATCGTGTTGTAGGTCAAGGGCGGCGGTCACACGTCCAATGCCAAATCCAGTTCGACACGGGGTACATAGATCTCTCTGTTGCGGTTCAACAAAATCTCTTTCAACAATGATAAGACCGAGCTGACCGTCGGCGCTAGATGCGCGTTTGACGAGGTCTAAAAGGTTGTCCGACCCGAAAATTATAATATCGTTGGTGGAGGAGGAAGCGTGGGGATCGGAGGTTGGATGATGGGAGGAGTGGCACAAGCGGGCGCGTGTTCTTTTTCTCCTTCCATGGGCAGTTGACGCATTGCCGACACTTCTCCACGTTTCCCTACTTCTGTTCTTTGCCGGAATATCTGTATTCCTCTGTAATGTTAATACCAGTATTTCCCAACAGCCCATACTACACCCCGCTCTCATTACCGATGTAGGACATTGTTGCCTGGGTACCATTTATCACATTCCGGCTCCTTTGGTGGCTCACTGGTGCTCCATAATTTAGTCACGGAGCCTGGAGACGCTTTGTGGGCTTGGAGAAAAGGTATGGCAAATCACTTGCGCAGGGAATGGAGAGGACAGCCGAGGAAACCGCTCTCGAGTCCCAGTCAGATACCGACGCTCGTACCTTCGTGTGGACGTCTCGACAGTTTGGACGAAGATCACGAACCGGAGCGCTTCTTTTCAGGCTTTCCTGGTTTCCGAAGCTCCAAATTCGTCGACGATCCTCTGCCCAGTCTCACTTGAGAGCAAAAGGGCAAGCTTTCGGCGGCATGAAAGGGGTCGTTGGACATCACTTTCTCAGCCGATTTACTACCTGAGCCTGTCAAAGACCGGAGAGCCATCATCTGCGCGAAAGCTCTTGATCCGGCATACATCCCAGTTAATGGATCAAAAAAAAAGACAGGTTACGTTTCGCTTGTCGAAAGTCTGAGTACACGACGCTGGTATACCCTGAGTTTGTCGATCATTTCTATATCGTGCCCCTTCCTCATGATACCGTGTGGTTCCATCCCCTTAGCCCATTCTATCTCACCAGAGTTATTGAGATTTGCCAGGTATCGTGTTTGACTGTCCTGACCAACCCATTCAAAATTGATGAGCAGAGCCTGATCGCGTGCGCCCGTCGTGTCGATGATTATGTTGGGACGACGTAGGTCTCCGAATACGAAGCCGGCGTCGTGGAGTACCCTCACCGCCGATTTGACATCGTCCAAAATGGCCGAAGGCAGGTCGACTTTCTTGAAACGATAATATGCGTCCTGGCCGGCGATGAACCCCATGATGACCATGGTAACCCCGCCTTGGATTCTTTCGCAAAAGAAAAGCTCGGGCGCATGCGAGGCTTCAGCAACGAGGTTATGGGCATTGCCGTGGTATTGTTCGCAGAATTTGACAATGACCCCTTCGTTACGGTAAGTAGCACGGAATAATGACCGTCGGTAGATATCCGACTCTCGTCCCTCATATTCAAATCAGGAGCTGAAGGTAGGCCTTTCCTCCGGCATCTTGTTGGCGATGTATGTAGGGTTGGGAAAAAGTCGACATAACTGAGGAGTACCTTTCGGCTTGAGACCTCCAAGGTTGCGGAGCGCCTCTACAACAGTGGCAAATAACCTGGCCCTGAGAATGATCAACTCCTAATCGTAGGAATTCCCGCTTAGGTAGATGTATCCTGTAAATGATTCAACAGTAAAGACATCAGCCAGGATTGCACTACCGATGCTTATGTATGGGCCCGCAACCGATACAGTGATGCAGGGGCAACAGGATGCATTCCGTATTTCCTTGTACTGTACAAGACTAATATCAGTAAGGTATCACAGCCGAAATTGTGGAACACAAACCCTCTTTAGGGTGCGCAACCCCAGAGCATTCTGGACTCCACAATCTCCGCCAATCCCAAACTCATTCTTGACTTCAATATAGCAGATGACAGCTTCCTTTCTCCCATAAGTCACATCCTCAATAACTTGAGTGTGGCGATTGCATCCGGTTCAAAATCCTTCGCAAGCTTGGGCTTTTCGGCAAGGGTTATATCCAGGAGTTTCACCAGAAGGGGGATAACCGCCTTGCAACGCTCGCTCTCAGTCTCATAGATATTTGTTGATGCAATGAACAGTTTAGCCATATCATCTACTTGTTCTTTTCCAACCCTATTGACCGTCCTTTGAGAATCCTCCAACGCATCTTTGAGTTTAGCGAAGGCTTCGTGATAGATGGTAACAGGAGGGCCCCTTCTTCCAGCTGGACGCCCACTGTAAATGGGGCGTTCAGCCTGTTCAGCCCTAAACATCTTGGCGCCCTTTGAGACGCTTGATGTAGCACGGGCATCAATTGCATTCTTAATAGCCTTCCTGTGCGCTACAATGAGTCAGCATGGAATGCGGGATTAGAGACTCTGGGAACCCACCACGTACCTCGTTTCCGATTGGTTATCTTCAGACAATGTAATAGCTATGACCTGTGTGAGAACGCAATCAACAGTAGTAGAGATACCTCACGTACCAGGGAGTCGTATGAGCAGGATTTGAGTGTCTGAGAGTTTAAGGTTCGCCACCTGCTCGACTTCACTAAGCTTCTCAATGGTATCCCTGTTATCGACGTCGATGCTGCCGAGTATCTCCGCCAAGTGTCCGAAATTTGATTCATCGATAGCCATTGAGCCCTTCGTCTTCCATACGGTGAGGTCAGAGGGGTCGACATGGGCACGGGAGAGGGCTTCCGGTATCTCTTCCTTGACCTTCTCCTTCAAGGTGTTTATGTTATCGTCTTCAGAGGCAGAGTCAATGTCGAAACAGTTTCCCATAGCCTGGAACTTGTGGTTGACAAGAAGAAGCCAGATTTTCATGATGACTGGTTCCGAGTCGTCGTCACCAGCATTTGTGATAACTTTGGGGTCTAACAGTACACCTTTGTCAAAAAGGTTTCAGGGGGCAGTAGAGTGACATACTAGGCAGTTGTACGAGAAGTGTCTGACCGTGTGAGAGTCCAAGTTCCACCACCCGGACCTCTGGGTCAAGCACCTCAATAGTATCCCTGTCATCGACGTTAATGCGCTTGAGTGTCTTCGTCAAGAGGTCGATATTTGATCTCTTGATAACAAGTGGGCCCTTCGTCTTCCACACGGTGAGGTCAGAGGGGTCGACATGGGCGCGGGAGAGGGCTTCCGGTATCTCTTCCTTGACCTTCTTCTTCAAGGTGCTTACATTATCATCTTCAGAGGTAGAGTCAACGTCGAAACGGTTTCCCATAGCCTGGAACTTGTGGTCGACAAGAAGAAGCCAGATTTTCATGACGAATGACATGTAATTGATTGGAGAGCCAAAGTAGATATCTTGGTAGAGCACTTCTCGCTTGGTGACCGGTGACCCCTTTTCGGGTCTCGGCATCTAGAATAGCCCCCGCGTTGATCACAGAAAGTCTTCAAAAGCCGAAAGCACTGCCAGGTGCGCAATTCCGTGGCGGGGCATAGATTCCCTTGATGACACTGACTATTCCGCGCTCCACGCAGGACGCATGGAGGTGTCGGTGCACTCTTCACTTCATGGGTCCGTCTGCTGCGGCGTCAGGCTTCCCAAGTCGTGCCGCATTTCGTCTTCTGCTCTCACCCCCCAATCCGAGTCGACTGCTCCTACTCAAGGGCTCCCGCAGATGCCAGCGGGACACTAGGTCACAGTAACGGGTGACGATGTAGACTCCATGATGTTATGGAGTGAGCCCATCTGCTCCGCATACTGACACCTGGGATGCATTTTATATCACGTTACCGGGTCCTGGTGGTAGGCATATGATGAATCTTTTTCATGGGCCTCGCTGCTTCCAAGAGCCAACTACTCATTCAATTTCCCTCTCTTCTAGTGTAATCCGGAGCTACTGCTGTCATTATTGACAACCTTCTGTGAGCTATCATGGGAGATTCCATACCTCCTTTTACTTTCCCAAATACCATCTCCAACACCCCAGCACCTAATGTGATTGTCGTCCTCAACGCATTGATTAGCACTGATCATTGAATTTAGTCTCCGTACGATTCAAACCCGACGAGAACCAGCGCGAGGACAGTGTGGCAATCTCTCCTGTAAGCGGACCATAAGCGGCGAAGTGCACGCCCAACGTGTTCCCAAACACTTTCGTTTAAGCGAAGGACGACTCGGAGGCGTAAACCCGTTGCATCCTTCTGGGTAATCTAGTTCCGGATGAAAGATGTCAGGAAAACTAGTGAAGGAAGTCTGGTATTTGGACCTGTGAGAAACGTACCTGCACCCATGTTTGAAGTTGGCATCTCGGGCGTGCCGAGGAAACGTGTCCAATCCCTGATCTAATCACTTAGCGGGGACGGCGCAGAGCTGGTATGTATGTGTCAGCGTTTTGTGTCGTTGCAAACTCAAAGTGGAGACATCCACGATGTGAACAAGAAGGAAAGGTCCAGGTCCCATGGCGCGATCAAGGTGAGTGATATGTTCAACTGGCCAATAACTGACCAATATTCTTTGTGTGCCCGCAGGAAGATCTTAGAAAGTAGAAATTATAGGCGTCTCGCCAAATTCCCTCGGAAGTTCCGATCCCTTCACAGCGTAATACAGTCGCTGGATTGCGTCGCAACATGTGTCGCTGTCATATTCTGAAGTGACGATGCAATTCGTCTTGGAACGTTATTGCGACGTAATCATGACCCACGATTACAACTGCGATCTGAACTCTTATCGATTCCAAAGCCATACTGGTTGATTTTCAGCGAGTATCCTCGTCCCATCATCCAACCTTTGATACCCACGCTCTCTCCTCCACCAACGATGTTATAGTTCTCGGGTCGGACGACCTTGTAGATCTCGTCAAACGCGTATCCAGCGCCGACAGTCAGCTCGGTCTTATCAGTGTTGGAAGAGTGAACCTCAAAAGCGGGATCTGTATGCCCCGTGTCGAACTGAACCTAGGATTGGACCTGTGACCGCCGCCCTTGACCTACAACACGATAGTCCGATCGGGGTAAGTTCAGTGATCGCGGGTTTCGGTCAGACGGCTGGTCGCTGACTGCAAAGGGAAAGGAGTAGGCCTTTATGACTCGCATCTTTAGAATACACAATTAATACACATACGGCCTTTCTTTCACCTAGAACGACACACGCAGGGCGAGACGTTGAATCTCGATTTCTTCCTGACGGCCGCTGGATGACTACATCGGTGAATGCCGAGAGTAATATCCTTTGGGCCATTAAAGTACGTCCCGGGCATGGTTAGTGAACATTGAACGAGGGTGGCGGGAATAATTTTGGTATTGCGACCGAGTTTGTTCTGAAGACCCATCGTCAAGGCACCAATGGAAATAGATATGTCTACGTGAGTTCATTTGCCTCCCACGCAGCGTTCATTCGCGATATTTGTTTCTAGGGTGGGTGGGCTGCTTACTTTCGACGGAGCTCGTGTTGAACATGTCAAGTGGGTCATTGTTGACTTTATGAGGAAGAATGGCCCCAAAGCCGCCGTTGTTGCCGCCTTCCGACTCTGCCGGAACCATGGCGTCCGAGATATTCTTTTCCGACTCCTTTCGCAATTACGTGCTCATCAACTGCTTTGACAGCCCACAATGATACGAAACCCGATGGACCTGACCCTTTCAGCTATTTCCCTACCATCTCTCACCAGGTTCGACTCGCGAACTCAAATTATACGACGCTGGATGTCGTTACAACTCTGCTTTACTTCCACGTACTGGCGGATGTTGCGACTGCAGTTCTTTCTAGTTCTTAAGACGACGACTCTGCACCGTGGTCTTTTCCCGACTCAGAAATCGCTGGATTAGGCGTTACAAATGCTCGGTGCGTCATTGTCAAGGGGGTATCAGGGAAATTTCTCACTTGTTGCCAGAGCCCGATAGGGAACCGTTATGGTGTCCAGGTATACACCAAACCTCATCAATTTCCAGGCGGCCAAATAACTCATGGGACAACACAAAGGGTCTTAAGATGTCACGGCCGAAATATGACCTAGGACGAACAGGTTTCGTATCCCGTTTCCATTTGGACCTCTGACCGTCTACCCAAGCACTTATCCCCAAGCTTATCCCGGCCTTTCGTCGGGATGTCACGTCAAATAATAACTGATTCAGCACCTTCCAGCGCCGCAAATTAGTATGCGTTCTCCGGGTACTGGCTCCCAGTCAATTCGGAGATACCGGGCCTTTCTGCTTGCGCATGGTGAGACCTGACCCCTATTTTCAAAGAAAGACTAGGTTTTCTTCAAATCTCAGGCTGACCTTGCTCGATGCCTCTATCTGCGTTCGAATACTGTGTCCACGCAAACCGATCGAGACCAAGACGAGGGAATAGATTTTTTCAATACAGATAGCAAGTAGATTAGCGTGTACTATATATAATGGCTCCGTAGTGTCCAATTCGTAGGTCGTGAGCGCCGCGTAATGCCAACTATCGGGCATCGGAATTTCCTAAATCTCCGGACGTATTTGATGCCCCAGCGTCAAGTTGGAAGGGTTCCTGTACATGGCGTAAAACCCATAATTGTAAGTGGGACAGGAGGGTACGTACCTCGTCTCGTGCCTTCGATATTCTACTGTACAACTGGTCATGGAAGGCCTCTCCCTCCCTGGCGTACATCTTTGCGCAGAAGGCACAACTGGTCTCAGATACATGAGTGCGGAGAGCAGCGACAAATTCTTTGCGAATAGATGAAGAATTAGGCAATGTATTGGTATATGTCTCTTTCAGTTTTTCGGTATGCTGCAAAATTAAGTCACGTAACCAGTCAGCGAGGGTCGGTTCGCCATTTTGGCGCTCGGTCTTAGGGCAACCAAACCAGATTTTCGATAGGCCGTCGCTACCATCAACAAAGCTATCAAAGAACGAGATGAGATTGTCCCGGCAACGCTTGCGGAAGCGGACCAGGTCACCCAGCGCTGAGCCTTCGAACAATGGTAAGGCGTCAGCGATAATGTCAAACGTCATGGGGTGGTCGAGAGTGAGGCGCGCCGCAGTTTCTATCTCTGGTATGAGCTGTTTGCTACACGCAATTGCAAATGCACGAAAGGCAGCCTCCGTAGTTGGCAGTTGGCGACCTATTCCGGAACGGAAAATAGATAGGACTGCGATTATGTTGTACTTTTGCGAAGCGGCGAGAAGAGCCAAAGTCTTCTCATAGGAGTCGGGTATCGCAGAGGGGATGTGGTAAAGCACCGTGAGGAGGCTGTGCAGCAGCTCCGCGTCTTCGGATACCTGCACAACGGGAAGACCTTCAATGGCTTCACCATCAGAGGGTTGAGGGAGCGAAAACAAATCAGTAAAAAATGGTGATGATATGGCCAAGATAGACTTGTGGACGTGGAAGGAAACAAGGTCAGACGATCGAAGGATGACATCCGCTCCTGGCAGGTTTAGGCCTTCAGGCAGAGGCAAGGGCTCCGTTGTGGCAAGTTGAAGGGTAGAACTCTGAAAGCATATTTTTCCTTTTGTGAGTGAGAAATCTGATTCAGCCTGTGGATGCAATGAGTGTCGTCACATGTCAGATTCAGGATAGTAAGCTTACTTTTCTTGTACATTCACGGACAAGTGCAGTCAAAGCAGCCCAAAATTCACGAATAGTCTCATGGGGAATGGATGTACAATGTTCACAGGAAGAACCCGTGGGCGAGACATGAGAGGAGAGGGTAAGATGAAATGTGGTGAGGTCAACACAAGTAGGATCTCCCGGGATGGACTCAAGGTATTCGTCAAGCCACAGCGGAATATCACGTTGCTCAACAAAATCAGTACACTCCACGCAGTCTAGAGCTGCATCATCCAAGATTTGGTAGACTGCCGAGCTGAAAAACTGGTTGATAAGGCTCTCATTGAGGTTTTCAAGAACTCGCTGACGATATTTCCAAAGTTCGTAAAGAGGGACACAGAGTATGGTGTCAAGTTTGTCCTCGAGATCCTCGATAGTCATTGGGGATTTGAGCGTCACTTCCGCTGCTTCAAGTGTCTCTTGAAGGAGCCCATAATGCGATGCAAGACAATAGACATGGAATGCATTTTCGGGACAGATAAAGGGTGGGTCACGTCTGGAAGCGCAGTCTCGGATTCGGATTAGAGCGGTGGCCATCCTGTACTTTTCAGCCACGGAAAGGAGCTCTAATATCTGATCGATAGTTGGAGGAAGAATGGGAGATACAGGGAACACGAAAGTTAGGAGGCTGGAAATGATTGTGTGGTTCTCAGCAACCCGAACGACCGGAAGCAAAGTGTCCTTGGTTTCACCGTCCATACTGGTGGCTTCAGAAGTGGCTGTTATTTGTTTTTACCCCCTTTTGGAAGGCAGTTTGTGGGATGAGACTCACCTTCCGGCCCCACGCGGCATGTAGCAGCCATTATTTGCTCCGAGATTTGCTCTCCAAGAACCGGAGAGCTGTCGACCACATAGAGCTTTTGGACAAGAAAATCATGAGAGTCAGAAGTACGGAGAATAATGTCAGCACAAGGAGGGAGTGAGAATTTCCCCAGAAGATCTGGCAAAGATGTGCTGGGAGACGAGGGGGCAGTTATAGACATAAGTGAGAAAGCCGCCGAACAGTGTTCGAACTAACACCCGGCTCCGGGCCGGCACCACTGGACTGACTTTGGACTGACTTTGGGACGTACCGGTAAGAATGCACGCGTCACTGGACTCAACACCAGACTCAACACACTCTCAACACTACTCGAAAATACAGAAATTACCACCTGGGGGACGCCAACCACCACACGGTATTTGAAGCCGAACTAGTAGGACTAATACTAGGCCTACACCTAATCAAGACGGAGAAGAAGGGTAGAACAAGTTATGCATTAGGCGTGGACAACCAAGCCGCACTAAGCGCACTAGCCACACCAAGCAACAGATCGGGACACTACCTAGCGGACAATTGTCTATCCACTGCCAACAACATCCGCAAAGGGAGAGGCACAGCCAACTACAGGCTCACAGTGCGCTGGACCGCAGGACATGTCTGTTACGGTACGGACTTGATGACTCATTAACACACGACTCATGACCGGTTATGACTACGGCCCAGTATCAGTATTAGTCATGGACTCTTACATTGTATCAGTCAGCATAGTAGTTCGCATGTGATTGTGACTCATGCATGACTCATTCCTAGGATAGCTGTACTAGGGTTCGAGCTAGTTACGCTATTGGTCACCTATTATTCCAGCGGCGCTTTAAAGCCCGCACGTATTTGTATAAGTAGTCGACTCGGAAGACCAAGAGTCCCCATCTTGGTCTTCTTCAATCCACCACTTGACTCATCTTCTCTTGCCTTAGTCTAGGACTAAGCGTGCCTCCACTTGTATCCACCAAGGGATACCCATCTTCTACCTTTTGCTGCAGCGTGCGCCAGAGGGCCCCTGTTCAGCTTGCATTGGGTTGACATGTGATCCCCATTCGCCCTTACTTTGCTAAGTCGATTACGCCTTTCCAGAGTCCAAGTCGGACTAACGCCAGTGGAGCGTAACAACGTCGGCATCGAAGGAAACGAACAAGCGGACTCAGAAGCAAAAGTAGCCACCGAAGGAAAGTCTTCACAAGCAAACGACCTCCCAAAACTGCTCAAGAAACCACTACCGAAGAACAAATCGGCCGCCAGACAACACTGCAAAAGTGCACTCAAAGAGATATGGAAGACAGAATGGTCTCTATCACCGCGCGCCGAAAAACTTAAATGATTCGGGTTTACCTCTCCGTCTAGTAACTTCCTTAAGCTGACGAGCACCCCGAACCTCTCTAGGAAAGGAGCGAGCTGGATATACCAGATGAGAGTGGGGCACTTCCCGCTGAACGCATATCTCTTCAGATTCAAAAGAGTTGACAAAGCAAACTGCCCAGCTTGCGGTTTCCACGCGGAGAGCGCCCAACATTTCCTATTAGACTGCCCAGCGTACGCACACGAAAGATGGATGCTCACAAAGAAGCGAAACCTCATGGAAACAGACTTTGTGAAACTAATTTCAAACCCGAAGACCGTCATTCAAGTAACAAAGTACATACAAGACACAGGGAGATTAACGCAGGACAACAAAGGCTTACGAGGAAGCACAGAGGATAAGAGAGACAGCAAGAGACAGCAGGAAACACCCCCCCATCCAACATGCCCCAACCATCCAACACGCCCCATCCATCCAACACGCCCCATCAACCCCCCTCCTCATCCCCGCTAAACCCCATCTCCACAACCTGCCAAACTTACCCTAAATAGGTTCGCTCAAGACTCGTAGAAGAAGGCGGAAGACGAAGGAAGCGGCCTTAATACACGCATCAAGCCCACTCAAATCACAGCCGCACCTTGCGCCACGGCGACCAATCATGCCCCTCCAACTTCAACGCTTGACAGGAAGCCACGCTTTTCCGCTCCGGAAAAGGGGAGAACTAAGATGAAAGGGTAGAACATAACAAGTGGAAAGCTCCGGACATGTAGTATATTTCACGAGTGTAGTGCTACATAGGGTACTATTCCCTCAGGCGCACAAAAATGGATTCGAAAAAAAAAAAAAAAAAAAAAAATACAGAAATTAACAATGCTTGTACCACTGCTGGGGGAAGCCTGAATCTCCTCACCTGGGCGTCTCGCCTCGAATTGCTACAATATTAATAATACTCAATGCTTGGAACACGGATGCGCGTCGTTCCTGCACCTTGACAAGCCCCCAAACCAAATTTGACCTGTTTTCTGAAAATCTCTACACTCATCCTACAAATGTCCTCCCACTGTGCTGTGGGGAATATATGCGTCAACCACCCAACATACGCAGAGGGAGAGGTGAAACCTCATTCTCCTACTTCACGTGCGTCCAAGGATTGTAATATGCACCAGTAACGACACGACAATGACAAGAGCGCTAAATGTGGTGTGACTGGGCTCAACCTGCCAGTGTCTGTGCCACATTCCGCATATAAGGTCCTCATATTTCTAGATACGCCTACACCCTGGTCCCTAGCGACAAAAAATGACATTCGATACCTTACCATTGTACTCACCTTTTCCACAACTAGTTCTACAACTATATTCATGTTTACATCCTGATCCAGAGGGCGAAAGACGCGAGGCAACGAGACGACTGAGGTAATGACACGCTGAAACTGACCCAACCTACTCAGAACCTGTCCATAGACAACCATCCAGACACCCACTAGCATACATCTGCCCGAGTCGCCTATCACGATGTGATGACCCAACGAAACCAATATCCTCCACGAGTACCTTTCGTCCTTATGTTGACACGGATTCCTGGAAACGGGTTCAGTGAGTGGAGTCATCCCCGTGAGTCTGGGGTTCTGCGTACCTGGATCGATCATGTGAATGACTCAGACTCCGAAGAACTCCATCACGATGAAGTGCTCACCTCATCCAGTGCCTGCGTGAGTTTGCTCTCCAACTCCACGCAGAAAGCTTCACCCTTCAAAGTGTGCTGCATCGAGCAGGATTGACAATTTTGCGAGCTGACATGGGTGTTTAGAGCGGAAAAATATCCCCCACGGATGCTTGAAGGCTTCAGAAGAGGGAACTCCATATAAGAAGTCATCACAAATTGGGTTATGTGTCCTAAAATCATGTCTCGTAACCACTGCGGCTGAATGACCGTGACCAATTGACTGTATTCGTTATAATGGGTCGTCTGCACAATACTGGCACAACCAACGAAGATGTTTGGGAGTGTAGCAGTGTTAAGGAATGATTGAAGAGTTGAGACAAGACGGTCTCGGCAACGCTTGCGGTAACGAGAAAGATTTCGCAATGCCCAACCTGTAAATAACGGCAATTCATCGCTTAGATATTCGAGCATCATAGGGAAATCCAAAGTGTGGCGAGCGGAAGTCTCCATCTCAGGAAGAAGTTTTGCATTGCTTGAGATAGCGTACGCACGATAGGCCACCATCCCCGTCAGTACAACAGGTCCCCAGCTTTTGATTTCGGTACGGATGAAGGATTGGACGCCAGCCATGTCGTACTTCTGACATGCGGCGAGTAATTCTACCGCTTTGTCGTAACTGTCGGGTACCGCAGAAGGAACTGGATATAGCATCGTGAGGAGACGGTTCAAGAGTTCCGCATCCTCAGATAGTCGCACCACCGGAAGCCCGTCGATGACTTCATTATCAGGGGTATTAGAGGGTTGGGGAAGAGAGAACATGTCGGCGAAGAATGGCGATGACACAGATAGGACGACTTTGTTGACACGGAAGTTGACAAGGTCGGACGACTGGATTATTACGTCTGCATGAGGCGGGTCCAAGTAACCACTCCCAGGTCCAGGTGAATCACTTCCCCTCAGATGTGGGTGACTTCGCGACTTTACTTCCTCTTCTGTAAGGAGAAGATTTTGCTCGCCCTGTGGAAATACAAGCGCTTTAATTGCTGTTTGGTATTGTTCCGTGGTTACGTAAGACCCACGTCTGTCATGCTGTTGTTAACAACAGCAGTTAGTGCCTTCCAAAAGGCATGTATCGTCTCCATGGTCATACTGTCACACAAAGTACACCCAGCGTTGAGAAGGTGACCGGTCAACACCTTGTGAAACCAAATGAGGTTGAATCGGGCTGGATCTTCCCCGATGGACGCGATATATTCATCAATCCAAGTGGGGATACTCGAAGTGTTGGCGGTCTGGCAGGTCAGACCGGCCAGCGTACTGCGTACTTCGTGCGTTCTGAACACCTGAAGGTCCGATCTGAGGTTAATGCGAACTCTCTGGTAATACTTCCATAGTACGCGCATATGAGCGCCAGGCATGGTGTCAAACTTGTCGTCCAGATCTTCAATGGTCATCCGGAAGGTCAACG
Source organism: Lactarius indigo (assembly GCA_025766275.1). NCBI lineage: Eukaryota > Fungi > Basidiomycota > Agaricomycetes > Russulales > Russulaceae > Lactarius > Lactarius indigo. The sequence continues at coordinate 344,451 of JAFKAC010000032.1, forward strand.
CCATGCGCGCGGCTCGAACAACTTCTGGACCAAGCCCATATCTCTGAGAAAGGGAATAGATGTGGAAGGCAGTCTCTGGGCGAATGAATGGTGGATCTTGTGAGGCGATAGCTCCTCTAATGTGAGCCAAAGTTGAGTTCATCATGTACTTCTGCGCTACCGATAGCAGCTCCATGATCTGCTCGCTAGATGGAGGAAGGATGGAGGGCACGGGGAGAACGAAACTAAGAAGACTCGAAAGTATTGCACCGTTTTCAGGTAGCCTGATGTGCGAAAGCGATCCATTCTGGAGGGAGGTGGAGGAATCGGGAGATTTAATAGCAGACGATTGTATTAACTCGCGGAGCACAGTGGAGTTCTTAATAAGATAAATTTTCAGTACCCGAAACTCTTGGAGGTCGCATGAGCGAACGATGATGTCCGCATCAGGGTCATTGGGGAGTTGGATCTCTGGTGATTCATCTGGGTTTGGGTGAGACTGAGATGTTTCCATTGAGATGTGGACTTAAGAGTTGAAACGTTGAAACGTTGAAGAAGCTTGAAACTGGCTGTCGGCGCCTATTTTCTTTCAAAACCGTGACACAAGGCCATCACGTGCTTTGGATTTGGATATGCTCGCTTCAAAATGACTGCCAGTGAGCGCTGAGCAAAAGTAATAATAAAAACGCGACTCCATAGTCAATTATTCATCGACAATCGTTATAATTAGCTCCCATGAGGCCTCTACATGCACTCCAGTGTATATTGTCAGAAGTACATGCACTTGCATGAGCGTCGTGATACATCAGCTAGAGTGATTGTGTTTTAACTTTTACAGTAAGAGTATCTGGCCCGCTTCACCGTAAGCTACGTCACGCTCATGGTTCTCTCGGAGGTGGTGCTGGCGCAATCGTGCAAAAAAAAGTACCTTCAAAGTTTTCTTCGGCGAATGGCAAAAAAAAGGAAGAATTGAGAGCCGGAGATCATAGGACGAACAGAGACTGTAATTTTTTCAGGGGCAGAAGGTAATGGTGTAATCCGCCTTTTTTGAGGAGGGACACGAGAAAAGTGCCGTGCCGCTCGACTCATCATAAGCATACACGTATGTATTCGGGCAATTTGATTCTGACGTGCCAGGTTATTGTCAATGAGGTAAGTAGAAACTAGAAGAAACCCACTGAAGTAAGAATAATACTGAACGCCTGAGGATGGGCAGGTTGCGGCCGTATTATGCCTTCCTGTGCAGCAATTTGGGGAGTTGTTCGAGTCTGGCGCGAGGCTTGCCACGCAGGCACTCTTGCATCCCACAGGGAATCCAGTCGAATCGTATGGTCCTCTGAGCGGCGCAGGGCCTCTTAAAAAGTTGAGCGGAAAGTCATGAGAGAGATTATCGGAAGACTGACAGTTCGGGCCAAGGTCAACACCACACAGCGGAACGCCGCAGCCTTTGTCATTTTCAATGCGCATAGGCAGGTTGTAGCCATCCACGAGTGAAACTACAAACGTGGACATAAACACCGGGTTAAGGAATATATACCGTCGACCACAGACTATCGTAATAATCGGGTACACTGGGATTGGTGCTCAATGTGAATTCGGCAATAGTAGCTGGAGGAACACCCTGAATAATGTCAGCTCGCCAAGAGGAGCCATTGAATTAATTTAAACAGGCTCACTGTCCCAGTATGTGCATCGCAGAGCAATCCACCGTTGCAGCCTCCATCGAGACAAGAATCTGGGCCAGGATTAGTTCTAAAATTGCAATCACGGCGACCCTTTGGACACGCTGTCAGTAAGCAAGAGATAGCAACCGGGGTTGAAAAAGATACCCAGATACGACCGGCGCTCCAATTGTCGGGCACGAAAAATGAAATGGAGGAAAAGGCGGGGGCGACCCAACTGTTACAGATTCAGCCGGGGTAAGCCCGACTATGTAAGAGATCTAAGTTGTAATCATACCCAGTTGCTTGACTGGGAATCGCTGTGCCAGCACTTGGGCCGGTGAAAAGCTGGTTCGTAGTGAATTCTGGAAATCACTCCCAAGGTAGATATACCTACAGCAGGCCTGAAAAAATGCGAGTAAGATCGACGCAGATTTAGATGTAATCCATGTCAAGGCAGAGACGCACCATATTGTAAATGAGCACGCATTATTAACGGTGAAGGTGCGCCCCATCGCTGTAGCGAGCAAGGAACTAGCAGAAAGGAGGACGATGTGAACTCTCATAGTTGGAAGTGATAGCGAAAAGCCCCAAGACACAGGGCCAGCTTTTATAGTGTTCTCCGCAGCTTTGCCTTGCCATTTATCCGCTGACAAGATCACATCTAGCTTGAAGGTGGATTGTCTCGTGGGTTCGGATTGTCTCCTATAAATATATAAGCTCTATATTTAGTGACACGCGCCGCGGCACCAAGCTCAGAAAAAGGACCGTGAGAACGGAGAGCGGAGGATTTGGAGATCGCGGGAGGTCGGGCCGATAAGAGGACCAGTTATCCGATAGTTTCGTCTGGTAGTGCGGTACCTTGGGATGGTAGTGGGACGGTCGTCCAGATAGAGCCTTCCACCACCTCTATGTGGAACACCGGTGAGTATGTTCACCTTACGGTCACGAAGCTAAGGTGCTGATGCACGGGTGTGAGAAATCGACCAGGCGCATAGTGTGTCTAGCTCCCAGTGTCGAAGGTCGTTCCGGGTAGTGTGATTGAAATACATTCTGCGACCCAGCAGAGCTGCTTCTGTGGCATCGTACCCCCTTTAACTGCCGGATGTGCCAGCCCGGGAGTTGAAGCTTGAAGCGCGACACGGGATTATGCCGAAAGGAAGGGTGCAGGTTCGGGACAGCGAGGATTTGCGGGTCGGTCTCCGAGTCCAAGCACTGTTCAAGGCAAAGTTGGACTCCGTCAGTCTCGCGTTGGTCGTGCCCTCCTCACATACTCACAAAAAAATAGTCCAGATTTCCACTATATACGGCTACGCGTGACGGAATTATGAAGCCCATTGTGCCATTCTCTTTTCGTTCTATTTACCCTTATGTTATCACTGATTCCTAGAAGTCGGTTAGTGTGGACGCTTTGCGTGCGAGTCTTGCGTAAAGCGTACCTAGATGAGTGAATGAGTCTAATAGAGAACTCTTTGTAGACGGATGGAGTACTCACCTTGTCCAGTGCCCGCGTAAGTTTGTCCTCCAACTCCTCAAGGAATGTTTCCCCCTTCAAAGCGTGTACCCTCATGCAGGGAACACAGTCTTGCGAGCCGATGTGGGTGTTCAGGGCCGCCAAATACTCCCCGCGGATGCTTGAAGGGCTCGGGAAAGGGCTCGCGAATGTCTCTTGTAACGTTATCCTATGTTTTGATAAAAGGTTGGATAGCCACTGGGGAAAAACTTGAATTTCGCGTCCAGGATATGAATTGAGACTGTCTGCAGTACAGACAACCCAAATATTTGATGGCCTGACGTTAGAGTCGAGAAGCGAGTCGAAAGTTGTGACAAGACTGTCTCGGCAGCGCTTGCGATAACGGACAAGATCACGCAATGCCCAACCCTCAAATAGAGACAATTCGTCGCTCAGATATTCGAGTGTCATTGGGAAATCCAAAGTGTGGCGAGCGAATGTCTCCATCTCTGGAAGGAGCTTCGCACCGCTCGAGAAAGCGAATGCGCGAAAGGTTCCGGTTAGTACGATAGGTCTCCAGCTTCCGATCTCGGTACGGATGGCATCCTGGACGCCAACCATGTCGTATTTCTGAGCAGCGGCGAGTACCTGTAGGGCTTTTCTGTCGGGCACCGCATAAGGAATCGGATAGAGCATCGTAAGGAGACTATTCAGGATTTCTGCATCCTCAGATAATCGCACTACCGGTAGCCCATCGACAACTTCGCTTTCAGAGGGTCGGAGAAGAGAGAACATGTCGGCGAAGAACGGAGACGACATAGATAGGACGACTTTGTTGGCACGGAAGTTGACGAGGTCGGACGACTGGACCATTACGTCTGCATGAGGCGGGTCTAAGTAAGCATCCTCAAGTGAGGGCGTCGCATTTCTAGCAGTATTTTTGTGGCTTTGCGACTCGGTGTTTGTTTCCTCTCCTAAAAGTAGAAGATCCTGTTCGCCCTACGAAGTGCAGTGTTCAAATTATCACGAGATACTATCGAATACGCCAGTAGCACCTACCTTTGTCATAGTACTGTGAACTACTGCCGTCAATGCCCTCCAAAAGTTGCGTATCATCTTGGTGGGCATACCTCCGCATGGTGTACAACTGTATAGTGCGTGGCGTGTCAAGCACATGTGGAATTCTGTGAGGTCAAAAAGGGCAGGGTCTTCTCCTATGGACCCAATGTAGTCATCTAACCAGCTTGGGATAGTACCAGAACTGGTGCCAGTTTTGCAAGTCAGACCCACTAGCGTACTGTGCGCTCCAGATATCCTAAACGCGGCAAGGTCAGACCTTAGTCTGGTCCGAATACTCTGGTGATACTTCCAGAGTATGTGGAGATGAGCGCCATGGATGGTGTCAAACTTGTCTTCCAGATCTTCAATGGTCATCGGGAAAGTCAACGCTATGCGCGCAGCTCGAACAAGTTCCTGACCAAGCCCATACTCCTTTGCAAGGGAGAAAATACGAAAGGCGGTCTCTGGGCGAATAAAGGGGGGATCTTGTGAGGCGACTACACCTCGAATGTGGGCCAAAGCACGTTTCATCTGGTACTTTTGGGCTACTGATAGGAGCTTCATGATTTTCTCGGCAGTTGGAGGAAGGACGGGAGTTACAGGAAGTATGAAGCCGAGAAGACTGGAAAGCATGTCCCCGTTTTCAGGTAGTCGGACGCACGGGAGCCCTACATCGTGGGTAGAAGTAGAAGAATCAGAGGAACCAATAGTAACTGATTGTATTAAGTCGCCAAGCACGGGCGAGCTCCTGATGACATCGAGTTTCAATACTCGAAACTCCTGGAGATCGCACGAGCGAAGAATGATGTCTGCATTGGGGTCATCGAAGAGTGAGATCTCGGGTGGTGTATCTGGATTCGGGTGGCACTGGGGCGAGGACACTTTGAGAGGGGCTGTCACGGTCTCCGTCTCCATTCGGACGGGCATTAAAAGGTAACTGGCATTTTTTAATTACCATAAGATTACATAATTATGTCACACAGTCCAAAGTTCCAATTGGACTTGACGCGTCCTTGTACTACCCTCCCCATCACGACTTCTGTGGCCGAAGGCGCTGTGTCGTATAGGTACCAGTGGGTGAGGAATCCTACCATTTTTTCCGACACGTCAATTCCGGATACTTGAGTTGTGTGACTAGGCGCCTTCCAGAGCAGGGGTCTTTTTCTGAGTTGATCTCAGTGGAAGCTCGGGTTTCACGTCCTGCTGGTAGACAGCTGTGCTACCGTGACTAGGCTTTTTGCGTATCCTATCAAGTCCCGACCACCCAATTTACGCCGTAAGTGCCCGTGCTACCTCGAGTGCATGCACCGGCACGGCGGTATTATCCCCATTTCGTGCCAGTTTGTCCAATGTACAGTGCAAGGACCCAAAAATTACTGTTTGGCAATACCCGTGGTTATTCGATCTGCAAAAGTGGTCGGAACGATTTACTCTTTGTCATTACAGTACATGTAGCACGATTCTACCTGCCTCGCCTACTTTATTCTTTCGGAGTCGAGTGCTGAGAGTGAACAAACGAAGTCGCCCTGGGAAGACGGAAGCAAGATTAGGAAGGATAAGAACTCCAGCAAGATGATGGTGAAGGAGACTAAAATGGCTGAACGCGAGACAACTTTCTTTCCAAAAGTAGGAGTCACACACGACATCACTAAATTCGTAAACTGTAATTTTCTGGAAAATAGGGCTGCGCAACCACGCAGAGAATATAAGAGGAACTAGCCGCATCAGAGGCGGTGGAAGCGTCTCGCGGTAGGTCGCTCAGAACAGGAGAGCCATGGGCGATGTAGAGCTCTGTACTCGAAACCCCCGGTGGTCGCGGGAATGGAAAAAAGGTCTGCATTTGAATTGTCGAAGACCCCAATCAAGGTCGGATGGAACAAGAGGGCATTTCGGAAAAGATCTTCTCTATGGAGAGTAGACACAAAGGGACTCACTGACGAGATTGCCCCCAGCTGAAGATTGAGATAGGTGTCCGTAGACCGGGATTAAGGGGTCCGATAAACGAGTGCCTCAGCTCCGTGATACGCACGCGAACGCTACATGTGGAGATGTGCTCTTGCTGGGGCCCGATCATGAGGTGAAAATCGCCCGAAACGTCAATATACGTCAATGGCTGCTATATTCGTGCGAGGGGGAGGAGGGAGTTGCCATCGGAGCCCCCTCACTTCAGAGTTGTGCTTAGGTGTCTCGGCCAACTAATAGCACCACTTTTTGATGATAGATAGTGCATGGCCGCACTGCCAATAGCGTTTGGGATTAGACACAACTAACCCACCGTGTTCCGAGTCACCGTAGCATAAAAAGAAAAGAGAGAAGTAAACTACGTACGTATATACAGACTTGAAATCTTTTGTTGTCGTTCGAGCGCATACATTTCCCACGTGGAGATACTTTGATTTCGGGTCCCTGGGGCCGCGGTTAGACCAAGATTTCCATACTAAAACATATTGTGAATGAAGCCTATCAATGGTCGATGGAAGGACGTGAGACATTGGTAGGAGCCATACTTTGAAGCATGAAATTGAGAGAGGAGACGCGGAGGCACGATTCGGTCGTACAGCAAACCCCGAATCATCAACGTGACCGCGTCAAAACTTTCTCACGACTCACGTGGATCATGATACACAAGCGAGCAGAAGGCTCACACTCGTACCCGACAACGGGCAGGAGCTTGGTGACTGCTTGGTGTCACTGCTACGAAGATAACACATGGTGACACCCACGAGGCTATCTGTAGATTTGGAGAACCAGTAGAGAACTGGTTTGCTCATTGGTAACAGACAGGCAGGGTTACTGTTTGCCCTGTGGCTGTTTGCATTACCGTCTGCTGTCGCAAACTTGAAGCGAGACAAATTTCCGAATTCGACGCCCTCCGGCCCCTCCCAAATAACTTTAGGGGTGATCTGGGGGAGTTTTAGGGTTGCGCACACCTTACTGGTCAATAGGTTCTAGAGCGCCCACCCACACCTTTTCATCGTGTATTAGATCGCCATGAGGAGAGCTACTGGAAGGGTATAGCACTCGACAACCACATTACAGCCACTCGCTTACCGTGATACGCCACCAGAGGCGACAACGAACCCGAGCACACAATAATACAAAAACTTGCTTTATGCTGCTGTCTTCTGCCGTTTGGTCCATTAATGATGCGTGTTTCAGTAGACTACGACGAGGCACCATCTTACCAAGTGGTCATTTTCCTGCTACCCGGAACACTTGGCCATATGAGAAATTTGGGGCGTAGTTTGGTATGAAGAACAGCCTTTCCGGGCCCAAGCGCGTTGAAGCTCCGGCGGGTCTGCCACAGCCCGCTTGGGCCTGGTCCCAGGATTGCTAGGACCTTTTGTTCATATCAATGGAGTCATTATCCGAATTTGCGATGAGCCCGGCCATTGAAAAGTACAAGGCAAAAGACACAAGAAGGACCTTGACAAGGACACTCGTTCACCATGGAAATTTCTCGGGTCGGGAAAACCCAACTGATAAGACCCTTAAGGCCTTAAGGACACATCAATAATTGGTCCCCCGCGCCACCGATCACAGTTATCAGACATTGTTTGTGAAGGGGAATTAGAGCGCACGACTACCACGAGGCGGTCCTAACCACAGCGGAGCAAAAGGAATTGGGGAGTATTAAAAAGACCACACGTGGTTGTATCAAAGCGGAGTGGCGACCCCCGGCCTGGCCGCGTGAATGCCACGCGCGGTCCTGGCTGTGGTCGCCTTCGCTAAACATGCAAGCGATGCCTCTGTGGGATGGCCGGAACTCGATAAAAGCGCAACGCCCCTCCGCAATCCCTCTCGAGAAATCTGCCGCTCACATCCCACAATCACTCATACACACAACAACCTCTCAGCCACAATGGTCTTTCCCGCCATCTACCCCAGCCCACCCGATACCCACGTGTCCGCACCCCTGCCGGAAGTCCCCAAAGAGGACGATTCGATGGCGCAGTGGGCCCAACACGCAGGGTACGTCCAGCCCGAGCCGGTCGACGGAATCAATTTCGACTTCGAGGGCCTGGACGCGCTCCTCGGTTGGGAGCTAGGTGATACGCCCCCGGAGCCGACTCCGGCCTCCCAGCTTGGAGGCGGCCTTGTGAGCATATTCTTCCCCGCGACGAAAGGACTCACTAACATCTGTTCTAGGATTTCGACTGGGCCACCATCATAGCCGGGGACATGCCCGGAAATGGCGCCCTCGACCTTCTCGGCGCGGCGCCTTTCGCAGCGACTGCCCCCGTGCCGGCGCCGCCACCCCTCCCCACCAATATCGACTTTACGAACAGCATCTTCGATCTACCCGTAAGCACATAATGAATGGTAGTCGGTTGACAATGCCACTCACCTCATAATGCCACAGGAGTGGGACTCGCTCACCCCATGTATGTCTCCGCCCCACGTCTTCCACAACGTCTTGTACTCACCAGTCCAAAGCGCTGACAGACGTCAGCTCACTCACGTCGCCGCATAGCGACAGCACTGGGGAACAGCTATTCCCACTCCCTACCTACGAGGCGACGGCTTCACAGTTCGTGAGTACAATGCACCAATGCAATGAGCTTTACTTACCACGTTTTGCAGGTTCCATCACCGGCTACCCCGATCCTGGACTTCGACTACGCCGACCTCTTCCAGCCGGGACAAGCCCCCTCTTGGATCGTCGGGGGCGGCATCGACTTTACTGGGCAGACGCAGCCTGGTTTCCCCTCGATTCCCGACCCTATGAGCATGTACGGGAACATGTGTGTACCATGGCTCTGCTTGCTGGAGAAATATCTCACCCTTCTGATAACGATGTTCATCCTCGCTTAGTCACCTTGGCACCAACCTCGATATGGCACCGCCCCTCGATGGATTGACGACGGAGACCACGAACACAGAGGATGTAGGGGTCTCAGAGACGGTCCTTGGGAAGAGACGTAGGGAAAGGTATGAAGCCTATCGTAATCGCTCCGCAGGGCCAGGTGATGACGACGGCAATAGCTATGAAGTACCCCGGAAGAGGGGAAAACCGAACAGAGAAGGGGTCTTGGAGGCAGCGGGGTCCACAAAGAGGACCCGCCGTGCACCTGCCATCAGGACCCAACTCAATATCAATGGTAAATCCAAGGCGGTGGGATGCGGAGCGGGGAGGCTCGCGTCCACGAAAGCACGAGGAGTTTACCATCGACCCTTGTTGGGACCTAGCGTTCCGCAGGGGTCGATGGGAGCCTTTGTGCAGGGACAGCCGTCTTGGACTGAGGAGAGAGAGCAAGAGGAAACGCAGCACGACACGGGTAGTGGTTGGCCGCAGCAGATCGATCAACAAAATCCGGAGATCGCCGATGACCTGGAAGGTCTCCACGCCATCCCAAAGTCGTTGACAACGTGGCAGCGGTTATTGCTCCAGACCACCCAGGCCGACGTGGAGCGCGAGGCCGTCAGCGAAATCAAGTGCAGGTTGTGTCCTACCGAGCGGTTCAAGACCTGGGCGTGCTTTTGTCGCCATTGCAGAGACTGCGAGGAGCACCCTGCCGAAATCAAGTGCTGCGAGCGTTGCGGAATCTATTTCGGCCGCCAAGACTCGATGAAGCGTCATAACGATTCTGCAACGAAGGCGTGCTGCGGGACGACATCAGAAGAGGCAGCGTGGAGGAAGTATAAGGCCAAGCAGCTCTTGGTGACTTTCCAGGCGAGGGTGGAGTATTGTCTGAGGACAGGGGAGGAGCTCGGTCCCAAATTTGCCGCGATCGCCAGGGCAGAGCTCCCGAGTAAGTCGAAGAAGGCGTTCGCACCGAGGAGGAACAGGTTGGAAGGCAACAATTCGCAGGTCGCAGGACTCTAATAGCAGATGAATAGATATGTACCTTCTCTCTCCTCTTTTTTTTTTTTCCTTCCTTTCGCCGGCCCCACTGCATACGCATGTTTTTTGTGTGGCGCCACGGACGATTTCTACTTTTCCTTGTTTGCTTAGTGATGGTCTTTACTATATCGGTTTCGGTCTCGTTCCGTTTCTTCGTATGTGTATTGTACTGTAAAGAGTTCTCGGATCAGTTTTCGAATCTATTTATTGGTCACGTACCGTATTTGTCCCTTCTCCCCAATCGACTTTTTGCGCAGTGGGCGCAAAGGTATATGCGTGATGGCGTTGGAGCGAATCGTACGCCCGCGAGCTCCAAACATCTGGTACTGGACCCTTATCCCCCGAATGAGGGACGTATGGGCCAACGCGAACAGATCCGGTATGGATCGGAACAGCTTTTGAACGTGCCTCGTGTGGGCTTGCCACGTCATGTTCTAGTACAAGAGCTGTTATATGTACCAGTACCCGGACAGTACACCGAATATCTTCCACATAACGGACCCATCGACCGCATCACATGCGAGAGAGGGCGGTTGTTATAGAAGAAGAGTACAAGCAAGCACGCGTCGCTTTCGGACACACGCGTGTGGTTGGTAAGATCGATGAGTAGGGGGAGCGACGGACACGGCTGAACACCCCATCCCATTGCGGTTTCCGTCCTCTGCCTGAAAAAAAAAAAATTTGCTTGTGGATTTGATGAGCTGATGAGCGGAGAACCGCTTGTCGCGCAATCGATCGATTGTGCAAAAAAGAAAATTCGAGACGTGTATACGGCATGGGGCGGCGCTTACCTCGACGCCCCACTTTTCGCCACGCTTCACTGCGTCACCGTTACCTCGCGCATTCCCGGCATCTTGCCACAAGACCTCCCCCTATGGAAGCCTGTTTCTATTTCTCAAGATTGTTGAGCAGTTACCATGCAGAGTCAATTCGTTCGTTGCCACCAGCAGCTGGACTGGTTTGGGCCTCCTTGTTGGAGTTGGTACCGCGTTGTTCTATACGCGACGGCTGATTGCATGGACACGAACCGTGGCTGTCCGCTGGCGTCCTCTCCGCAGATCTGAGTCAGGTGGTCATGTGATCGATCCCAATTTTTGACCATCGATTTGTGTGTACATATCAAACTATGGAGGATGAGCGATCCTTCCTGCATCTTCGTCATTAATACAACCGTATCTCGAAACTATCGCTTCAACGCGCATTTTGAGGCGGTTCAGCTAGAGCGCTTGGTTTGGAGGGAATTTGACAGTCGTCCCCACTGGCAGTCAACCTACTAACCTACACAAGACATGTACACAACTATCGCTGGTATGGCTACAACTTCCAATTCCATAACTTCGATCTCTCTCTGTTTCCGGAACTCGAATGGCCGCATGGGCCATGGCGTTGCCTAGGTTAATTTTAGTGGCGTCTACAAGTTGGAAGATGTATAACGCGTGTTCAGATACCGAGGATAGATACCCTAGAAATACAACACTCACCTCCTCCCGAGCACGGGCAATTGCCCGCTCCAGTTGCACGCAATAATCCTCCCCATTCGTAGCATGTTTCTCTAGGCAGAACGTGCATTTTCCTGAATACCTATAAGCTGCATGTTCCAGCATCGCCCTCAGGTATTTCGAACGAATGATCGAGGGTTTGACAAGTGGGCGTGTAAAATCTTGCTTCAGCTCTTCGATTTGCTGCGAAAAAAAGTCATGCACCCACGTCGGGAGTGCGGGTGCGTCCTTGGTCAACGACTGGGTCTTGTTTCCACGACAATCAATCCAGATTCTCGAAGGGCCGTTGAGAGTATCGAGGAAAGATTCGAAGCACAAGACTAGTTGATCTCTGCAACCTTTCCGGAAGTTAGAGAGATCGTGAAGTGCCCATCCTTCGAACAGTCGCAAATCGTCTCCTAGATGTTCGAACGTCATCGGATAATCTAAAGTGAGAGAGGCGGCCGTGTCCATTTCTGGGATGAGCCCACTGCTGCTCGCGATAGCGTACGCGCGGAAAGCCTGAGCGCCATCCAGTACGGGCGGCTGTCTGCGTGCAAGTTCATCGCGGATGGAAGATTGGACAGCCTTCATGTCGTATTTCTGGGCCGCGGCAAGCAAGGCCAGGACTCTGTCATATGACGCAGGAATTTCGGAAGGGATAGGGTACAAGATCGTAATGAGGGACCGTACGAGCTCTGCGTCCTCCGATATTTCCACCATAGCAAGCCCGCCAACTGTTTCACTGTTCGGAGACTGAGGTAGAGAAAACATATCCCTGAATACTGGCGACGAAGAGGCCAGTATCGCTTTGTGGACAAGAAAATCGGCACAGTCAGATGACCGTACAACGATATCTGCTTCACTTATGTCCAAGCATTCAGGAAGGGGAAAGGAAACGGCAGGTAGGCCTACATGATTCTGAGGATTCGAGTTTGTCCCTAGGACTGACAGCCCTGATTCGGCCTGTGGAAGCGTTTGAATATATTTGAGGTGTAATGTCATATGGTGCCTGCTCACATTTTCCATACTGCGATGAACGACGACAGTCAAGGTTGTCCAAAAGGTGCGCATCGTTTCGGCTGGGATGTGTACACAAAGGGGGCACCCGGCCACAGTTCCCCCGGAGTCTTTACTAACTGTTCCCGTAGTATGACGCATCAGCGCCATCTGGAACTCAATAGGATCGAAGAACGAAGGATTTTCTGATATCGACATGATGTATGAGCGAGTCCAGCTTGGGGGATGAGGAGCATATTGATGACATCGGAAACCATTCAGCACGGCGCCGGCGTCGCACGAGGGGGTGTCAAACTTGAGCTGGGCCCGGACTCTTTGGTGATACTTCCAAAGTTCGTGAAGATAAGCGCCTGGCATGACGTCTTCGAACTTTTCAATTGTCAAAGTGAACTTTAATGTGAGTCGCGCAGCCTGGATTGCCTCATGACGCAGTCCGTACTTCTGCGCAAGAGAGTAAGCCAGGAAAGCGTTCTCTCGGTGAATGAAAGGTGGGTCTTGCTGAGAGAGAGAGCCACGGATGTGATCTATCACGGAGCTCATATCGTATTTCTGAGCGACTGATAGAAGTTCCATCTTTTGGTCGAGGGATGATGGGAGAACGGAAGGTACGGGGAAGATGAAAGTGAGCAGACAGGAAAGGATTGCGCTGCTATCAGACAGCTGGACTTCGGGAAGCCGTGTTCTGGCACTGGCAGACTTCTTCGCAGCGCCAGACTTGGAGGTGTTGGAAGCGGCTTGTATCAGTTTGCCGAGAACGGTGGAACTCCTGATGATATAAAGCTTGAGCACCCGAAATGTCTGGGAGTCACTGGAGCGAAGGACGATGTCTGCATCAGGGTCGTCGAAGAGTATGTGGGGGGATTCATCGGGATCAGGCCGAGGGTAGGATGTGTCTGGAGGAACAGTAGCCATGGAAAAGACAAGGGCCTACTAGTAGTAGGCTCTCGATGCCTGTGAGAGTCGATACTCCTCGGGGCCACTCTTCTTAGGCTGAGGCGCTGGTGCAAGTACCGATGGTTCGAATGAATTCCTTTAAAACGACACAATGGTACCCAAGATGGTACCTGTTCAAGTCAGAGGGGCACCCACTGTACTAGACCAGAATCAGGACATGCGTCACATGGTTCGAATACTGATATCCCTCGATAATTAGACTTGGTAAAACACGTGGAAGCGACTCACAAGTGTGCCGCGCGTGCGTGTTGGTGTCTGCCAGTACTTCAAATTGTGGGGCCCCATCACAAAATGGCCCCGCGCAAATGACATTTGCCTCGACTCTCGAGATAACAGTCATTCCTAGCAGACTAAACTGTACAGAACACACACGCATACTTGAGTGAAGCTAGGAGCAATCCTTCAACTTCACGACAATTCAACACTCTCATCAGATAGAGTCACCCTCGGCCGAAATCCCCGAAACAGTTGATACACTACCAGGATATAATTGGGTTCACTTCCGAGCAGGGAAGACTGGCGTCTTGAGAAGATGCAGCGGGTAGTCAGACTCTAAGGATACCCTCAAAACGTAAACGTTGTACATGCCTTCTTGCGGGCCTGGGCCAGCGCTTTCTCTAGCTGCGTGCAATAGAACTCCCCTTTCGTAACATGTACCTCCAAACAAAAGGTGCAGCGATCCTGAGCGGCATGCTTCTGGAGAGCTTCCAGGTATTTCTCACGAATGCTTGACGGCTTGATGAGTGGACGTGTGAACGCCTGCTTCAACTCTTCGACCTGTGGAGTAATAATGTTGTGCACCCATGTGGGAAGTGTGGGACCGGCGTTTTTGGGCCGAGCGCTTGTCATGCCAAAGCCTGGTGTGGCAAAGAGAGAAACAGGGGTAGCTGGAACAGGCGATACCTTTGGGGGACAATCAACCCATATTTTCGAAGGGCCACTATCAATATCGAGAAATGATTCGAGGCACGAGATGAGATTGTCTCTGCAGCTTTTCCGAAAGCGGGAGAGGTCGCGTAGTGCCCGTCCTTCGAACAGTCGCAACTCGTCTCCGAGATGTTCAAATGTCATGGGTTGATCCAGAGTCAGACGCGCAGCCATGTCCATCTCCGATTTGAGCCCACTGTTGCTCGCGATTGCATACACACGAAAGGCCTGAGCAGGTGATGGCCTGCGTGCAAGCTCGGCGCGGATAAAGGACTGGACAGCATCCATATCGTACTTCTGTGCAGCGGCGAGCAGAGCAAGGACTCTGTCATACGACGCAGGTAGGTCGGAAGGGATGTGATATAGTATTGTAATGAGAGACCGTACTAGCTCCGCATCTTCCGATATATCCACCACAGGAAGCCCGTCGATCATTTCACGGTTTTCACGACTTGGAGGCTGAGGAATAGAAAGCACATTCCTAAAGACCGAGGAGGAGGAGGCCAGTACCGATTTGTGGGAACGGAACATAGTAAGGTCGGGGGTCCGTACTATGATGTCCGCCTCACTTAGGTACAAGCATTCGGGTAGAGGCAAGGAGACAGCGAGTGGACCCATATGGCTCCGCGGGTTCGTTTCCCCTGTCGTTTTAGTCCCTATGATCGACAACTCTGATTCGGCCTGCGGACGTGTCGGAATATTCTTAGTGTGTGATTCACGCATACAACGCTCACCTTTTCCATGCAGCGATGGACGGTGGCAGCTAGGGAAGCCCAAAAAGCGCGCATCCTCTCGGCAGGTATAAGGATACAGGATGAACACCGCATCGTGCCGCTGCCTGCGGTATGCCGCGCCAGGGCCATTTGAAATTCAATAGGATCGAAGTGGGAAGGATTTTCTTTTATGGACCAGATGTATAATTCGATCCAGTATGGGATATTGGTGCCATTGATGTGTTGAGAACAGTTGAAGCCCTTCAACGCCGCACCGGCAAAGGACGAGAGGAGGTTCAACTTGAGCTGAGCCTGGACTCTCTGGTGATATTTCCAAAGTTCGTGAAGATAAGCGCCTGGCATCATGGCGAGCTTGTCTCCGAGAGTCTCGATCGTCAGAACGAACTTCAACGTAAGTCGCGCCGCTTGGGTTGCTTCCTTGTAAAGTCCGTACCTCTGTGCGAGCGAGTAAGCGAGGAGGGCGTTGTCTGGAGTGATGAAAGGGGGGTCTTGCAGAGCGAGAGAACCCCTGATGTAAGATAGCACGGAACTCATCTCGTATTTTTGAGCAACCGACAGGAGCTCCATAGTTTCTTCGAGAGTCGATGGGAGAACATGATTTACGGGGAAAATGAAAGTGAGCAGGCTGGAGAGGATCGCACTGCTCACAGGAAGGTGTACTTCGGGGAGCTGTGTTCGATTCGGAGTACTATCTGAATCAGCAATGGCAGAGGTGTCGGATTGCGCTTGTATCAGCTCTCCGAGCACGGAAGAACTGTTGATAATATAAAGCTTGAGGACCCGAAACGTCTGGGAATCGCGGGAGCGGAGAACGATATCTGCGCCAGGGTAGTCGAAGAGTACTTCAAAGGGTTCAACAAGACTATCTGGCGGAGGGGGAGGGTCTGGAGTGATGGTAGCCATGAAAGAAGGGTCAAGGGCACTTTCGAAGTGGGCTATGATCGATGCATTATCTATTGGGCCATTATAGTAACGGATTAACACGGACGTCCGAGTCTGACGCGGGTTGGTCCTAACCTAACGAGCGCCGGCCAGGATACAGTGTATGGACTCAGACGAGTATAGTTCTCACGCCTTCGCTGGCCCCGTGCACCTTCACCCCGTCGCTATACATGCTACATGCTTCACACATATAAGAGGGCACCACGTAAACTACGTCACTGGTAGACTTTCAAGTCCGGGTTTATGACTATTCCATTAACAATCATAATCCTCGTAACCGGCTCCCAGAACCCGTAATGGACCGTTGCATTGCCTAAGTCGAAGCGAACGATGTCTGCAAGTTGTGAAAAGTAAAAGTAAGCACAGCACGTATCCAGACACCAGGGCTATTCTTGACATGGAATACTTGCCTTCTCCCGAGCGCGCGCTATTGCCTGCTCCAGTTGCGTGCAATAGTCATCCCCTTTCATAACGTGTCTCTCTAAGCAGAAGGTGCATTGCCCCGAATATCCCGAAGCTTCCTGTGCATGCTTTCGCAGAGCCTCCAGGTATTTTTCACGAACGGTTGATGGGTTGATGAATGGGCGTGTGAAATCTTGCTTCAGCTCTTGGATCTGTGGTATAAAACAGTCGTGCAACCACGCGGGGAGTGATGGCGCATTCTTAGTCAACGGCTGGGCCTTGCTTTTTGGACAGCCAGTCCAGATTTTTGAAGGACCATTACGGGTACCAAAGAACGATTCGATGCACGAGACTAGTTCATCTCGGCAACCTTTCCGGAAGTTGGAAAGCTCGTGCAGTGCATGTCCTGTAAACAATTGCAAATCGTCTCCGAGATGTTCAAACGTCATCGGGTAATCCAAAGTAAGAAAGGCGGCTGTGTTCATTTCTGGGATGAGGCTACGGCTTCTCGCGATAGCATACGCGCGGAAAGCCTGCGCCCCGGCCAGTACGGGGGGTTGTCTGCGTGCAACTTCATCGCGGATAAAGGACTGGACAATGTCCATATCATATTTCTGTGCGGCTGAAAGCAAAGCCAAAGTTCTGTCATATGACGCAGGAATTTCGGAAGGGATCGGGTACAGGATTGTGATGAGGGATCGTATGAGCTCCGCGTCCTCTGTTAAATCCACCACGGGAAGTTCGTCAACTTTTCCATTGTTCGGGGGCTGAGGGAGAGAAAACATGTCCCTGAATACTGGAGATGAAGAAGCCAGTATCGCTTTATGAACAGGGAAATTGACACGGTCAGAAGACCGTACTACGACGTCTGTCCCACTGAGATCCAGGCATTTGGGAAGAGGACGAGAAACTGTGGATAAGCCCGTTCGGCTCCGAGACCTTGTTTCCGTCGCTGAAATAGACAGGTCTGACTCGGCCTACGGAAGCGTCTGAGTGCATTTTGAGTGTATACATATATACGACGCTCACTTTTTCCATGCTGCGATGAACGACGGCAGTCAGGGTTGTCCAAAAGGTGCGCATAGTCTCGACCGGTATCTGGGTGCAGAAGGAGCACCCGGCCACGGATTTCCCGGCGACGTTACTAACCGTGCCCGTAGTATGGCGCATCAGCGCAATCTGGAACTCAACAGGATCGAATAAAGAAGGATTTTCTGATATCGACGCAATGTATGAGTGGACCCAGTGTGGGGAACCGGTGGTATATTGAGAAGTACAGTCGAAGGCATCAAGCATGGTACCAGCGTCAGACGAGGGGAGGTCCAACTTGAGCTGGGCCTGGACTCTTTGGTGGTATTTCTGAAGTTCGTGGAGATGAGCACCTGGGGTGACGTCTTCTAACATTTCATTCGTCAAAGTGGATTTTAATGTGAGTCGCGCGGCCTGGGTTGCTTCGCGACGCAGTCCGTACTTCTGCGCGAGGGAGTAAGCTAGGAATGCGTTCTCTTTGTGAAGGAAAGGTGGGTCTTGCTGAGAGAGTGAGCCGCGGATACGGTCTATCACGGAGTCCATCTCGTACTTCTGTGCCACTGATAGAAGTTCCATCTTTTCGTCGAGGGATGGTGGAAGAACGGAAGGTACGGTGAAGATGAAAGTGAGTAGGCAGGAAAGGATTGTGCCGCTATAATACAGCTGGACCTCGGGAAGCCGTGCTCCTGCACTGGCGGAGTCCGCACTGGCAGCGCTAGAGGTTTTGGAAGCGGCCTGTATCAGCTCTCCGAGAACGGTAGAACTCCGGACGATATAAAGCTTGGGTACCCGAAATATCTGGGAATCACCGGAGCGGAGAATGACATCCGCTTCGGGATCGTTGAAGAGTACGTGGTCCGTGGGGGATTCATAGGTCCCAGTATCATTCTGCGGGTAGGACGTGTCTGGAGAGTGATCGGCCATGGGAGAGTCTAGGGATTCTAGGGATCCTTCAATGTCCATAAGAGTCGATTCAGCACTGGTGCAAATACCGGCCCGGGCAGTTCGGATCGATAATCTCAGCGGGGCACGTGATGCGCGATGCGTGATGGTGGAAACGATCTTGGAAAGCGACCCTGAAGCGCAGCGCCCACCGTGTAGGCTCTCGACCATCCCGGCACCGCCCACCGTGCGTGTTGATGTCCACCCGAGTCTCTGGTCCCTTCGCCGTCACCAGATGACACTGCGCAAATAACATTTTTACAGAATACACACATATTCAAGCACATACTAGTACACAGTTAAAACTAGGCCACATAACCCTTTGAGATCACGACAATTACACCTTCATCAAAAAAGAATCCCCCTGGACTGAAATCATCGAAAAAGCCGTGTCTAAGAAGAAACGACTGGCATCTTGAGAAAAGCGTAGCTGGTGATCAGACTCTAGCATACTCTCGAAGCGCAAGCGCTGAACTTGCCTTCTCTCGAGCCTGGGTCAGCGCCTTCTCCAGCTGCGTGCAATACGACTCCCCTTTCAAAGCGTGGACCCCTAAGCAAAATGTGCAGAGATCCGGAGCGGCATGCTTCCGGAGGGCCTCCAAGTATTTCTCGCGAATGCTCGAGGGTTTGATGAGTGGACTTGTAAATGCTTGCTTCAGCTCTTCGATAAGTGGGCTAAAAAGGTTGTGCACCCATGTGGGCAATGTGGGCGGGGAAGTTTTGGGCGAGGGATTTTTGGGCTGCATTCCGTGAGTGAACCTTGAGCGAGCGCGACAAAGAGAAAAGCACTTGATCAGCAGAGGACTCACCCGTTTGGGACAGTCGACCCATATTTTCGAAGGGCCACCGTTAATGCTGAGAAATGATTCGATGCACGAGACGAGGTTGTCTCGGCAGCCTTTGCGAAAGCTGGCTAGTTCACGTAGCGCCCGTCCTTCGAACAATCGCAACTCGTCTCCAAGATATTCAAACGTCATGGGTCTATCCAGAGTGAGGCGCGCCGCCATTTCCATTTCTGGTCTGAGCCCGCTGTTGCTCGCGATAGCATACGCACCAAAGGCCAGGACACCGTCCAGAGTAGGTGGCGGTCTGCGTGCGATCTCGGCGCGAATAGAGGACTGGACGGCAGCCATATCGTATTTCTGTGCAGCAGCGAGCAGAGCCAGGATCCTGTCGTACGATGCAGGTAATTCTGAAGGGATGGGATACAACATTGTAATCAAGGATCGTACTAGCCCCGCATCTTCCGATATATCTACCACAGGAAGTCCGTCGACCATTTCGTTGTTTGGAGGCCAAGGGAGAGTAAACATATCCCTGAAGACCCAGGACGAGGAGGCCAGAACGGACTTGTGGGCAAGGAACCTAGTAAGGTCTGAGGTCCGTACTACGACGTCTGCCTCACTCAAGTCCAAGCATCCGAGAGGTTGAAAAGGGGCGGCAGATGTACCAATATTTCCCCGCGGGCTCGTTTCAGTCCCTAAGATAGACAACCTTGATTCGGCCTGCGGGAGTTTCAGAATGTTATTAGCGTGTATCTCGCATATACAATGCTCACCTTTTCCATACAGCGATGAACGGTGGCAGTCAGGGTCGTCCAAAAGGTGCGCATATTCTCGATAGGAATAAGTATACATGATGAACACCGCGTCGTGCCGCTACCTGCGGTATGCCGCGCCAGGGCCATTTGAAACTCAATAGAATCAAAGCGAGAGGGATAGTCTATTATGGACCATATGTATAGCTCGACCCAGTATTGGTTACCGTTCTTAGAACTTTGAGAACAGTTGAAACCCTTCAGCGCCGCAACTACACCAGACGAGGGGAGGTCCGATCTGAGCTGGACCTGGACTCTTTGGTGATATTTCCAAAGTTCGTAAAGATAAGCGCCTGGCATTATGGCAAGCTTGTCTTCGAGAGTCCCGATCGTCAAACTGGACTTTAACGTGAGTCGTGCCGCCTGGGTCGCCTCTTCCCGAAGTCGGTATCTCTGTGCGAGTGAGTACGCGAGGAAAGAGTTCTCTGGACTGATGAAAAGCGGGTGCTGTCGAGAGAGAAAACCCCGGATGTGGGTTAGAACGGTGCTCATCTCGTATTTTTGAGCAACCGATAGAAGTTCCATCCTTTCCTCGAGAGTTGATGGGAGAATGGGATATACGGGGAAAATGAAAGTGAGCAAGCTAGAGAGGATCTCGCTTCTTTCAGATAGCTGCACTTCAGGAAGTCGTGTTTGAACACTCGCAGAATCAATGGCGTCAGAGATGTCGGAAGCAGCTTGTATCAGCTCTCCGAGCACGTTGGAACTATTGGTAATATAAAGCTTGGGCACCCGAAACATCTGGAAATCATGGGAACGGAGAACGATATCTGCGTCAGGGTAGTCGAGGAGTATATTAGGAGATCCAACAGGACCAGCAGGAGGAGAGGAGGAGTCATGGATGACGGCCGCCATGAAAGAACAAGGGTCGAGGGCACTTTCGAAGGCTGTTGGACCATGAACGTGCATGAACCCCTGACGCATTTTCTAGGTGTCACGCCGGTAACGAGCGCCGGACACCAGTACAGTTCCCACGCCCAGGCTTTTCACTTGCACAGTGTCTGAGTGGCTGATATCGCTTCATGGTTTGGTACAGAACATGACACGGCGGCAAAGCAATCGCAAGAGCCGCACACTGTAGGTGTTGATGTCCACCAGTACTTGTGCTGCAATCCTCCCGGCCCCGTCGCGGTGAAAATGACGTCTTCCAGAGGTCGTAATTCTAGCGGCGCGCCAGCTTTTAGAACGCTCTGCTGAAATTCCAAGAGGTAACAAGAGGGTTCAACGTTCAACAGCCGTCCCCAGCAAACTACTGTAGACTGTACAGGACACACATGATCAACAGAGAAACTTAGGACTAATCACAACGACGACAATTCCACCTCTCATCAAAACGGGTCCTGCTCAACTAAAATTCTCGAAATCGTTCATAGAGCATATCTTGATCGTATCTATGTCTAAGCGGAAACGGTGGGCGTCTTAAGAAAGACGTGGTGGGCCGTCAGACTCTAAAGATATCCTCGAAACGCAAACGGTGCACTTGCCTTCTCCCAGGTCCATTCCCAGGCCCCACCCAGCGCTGTCTCTAGCCGCGTGCAATACCAGTCCCCTCTCATAGCGTGCACCCCTAGGCAAAAGGTGCAGAAATCCGGCGCGGCATGCTTCCGGAGAGCTTCTAGGTATTTTCCACGAATGCTCGAAGATTTGATGAGTGGACGTGTAAACGGTTGCTTCAGCTCTTCGATCAGTGGGCTAAAAAGGTTCTGCACCCACGTAGGCAATGTGGGTGGGGACGTTTTCGACTGGTCGTTTCCGAAGGGATCTTTGAGCGAGAAAGACAAAGAAAGGCACTGGCTAGCAGATAACTCACGTTTTTGGGACAGTCGACCCATATTTTCGAGGGGCCACTGTCAACATTGAGAAATAATTCGATGCACGAGACAAGATTGTCTCGGCAGCCTTTGCGAAGGCGGGAGAGCTCGCGTAGCGCCCATCCTTCGCACAATTCCAACGCGTCTCCGAGATGTTCAAATGTCATCGGTTGGTTGAGAGTGAGGCGTGCCGTCATTTCCATTTCCGGGATGAGGTCGCTGCTGCTCGCGATGGCATACGCACGAAAGGCCAGCGGCCCTTCCAGCGTGGGTGATGGCCTGCGTGCGACCTCGGTGCGTATGGAAGACTGAACGGCGTCCATTTCGTATTTCTGTGCGGCGGAGAGCAAAGCCAGTATTCTCTCGTATGATGCAGGTAATTCTGAAGGGACGGGATACAGAATTGTAATGAGAGACCGCACTAGCTCCGCGTCTTCCGATATGTCTACCACAGGAAGTCCGTCGACCATTTCGTTGTTTGGAGGCCAGGGTAGGGTAAACATATCCCTGAAGACTCGGGACGAAGATGCCAGAACGGACTTGTGGGCAGGGAAGCTACAAAGGTCCGAGGTACGTACTATGACGTCCGCCTCGCTCAAGTCCAAGCAATCCGGTAGAGGCAAGGAGGCAACGGATGAAGTCGGACTCGTTTCAGTTCCCATTATTGATAGCTCTGATTCGGCCTGCGGAAGTGTCAAAATATTATCAGTGTGTACTTCGCGTACACAATGCTCACCTCGTCCATACAGCGCTGAACGGCGGCAGTCAGGGTCGTCCAAAAGGTGCGCATATTATCGACAGGTATAAGGATACAGGATGAACACCGCGTCGTGCCGCTACCTGCTGTATGCCGTGCCAGAGCCATCTGAAACTCAATAGAGTCGAATCGAGGAGGGTGTTCTATGATGGACCGGATGTATAACTCGATCCAGTACGGGTTACCGTTCTCAGCATATTGAGAACAGTTGAACCCCTGCAGCGCCGAACATACACCAAACGAAGGAAGGTCCGATCCGAGCTGCGTCTGGACTTTTTGGTGATATTTCCAAAGTTGATAAAGATCAGCGCCGTGCATAATGCCGAGCTTGTCTTCGAGAGTCTCGATCGTCAAACTGGACATCAACGTGAGTCGTGCCGCCTGGATAACCTCTTCCTGAAGTTCGTATCTCTGTGCGATTGAGTAAGCGAGGAGAGCGTTTTCTGGATTGATGAAAAGTGGGTGTTGTCGAGAAAGGGAACCCCGAATATGAGTTAGCACGGTGCTCATCTCGTATTTTTGAGCAACCGACAGGAGCTCCATCCTTTCCTCGAGAGTTGATGGGAGAACGGGATTTACGGGGAAAATGAAAGTGACCAAGCTAGAGAGGATCGCGCTGCTCTCGGGAAGCTGTACTTCGGGGGGCCGTGTTTGAGTGCTCTCTGAATCAGCAGTGTCAGAGGTGGCATCGATTTGCGCCTGTATCAGCTCTCTGAGCACGTTAGAACTCTTGAAAATATAGAGCTTGAGGACCCGAAACGTCTGGGAGTCGCAGGCGCGGAGAACGACATCTGCGTCAGGGTAGTCGAAGAGCATGTCAGAGGATTCGACAAGATCAGTTGGCAGAGTGGGAGATGGGGGTTCTGAGGTGACGGTAGCCATGAAAGGTCAAGATCAAGGGCGCTTTCCAGTTGGGCCATGAACCTGAAGGTGTCTACTTAATTATAACCAAACGTAACGACTCGTAACGAGCGCTACTGTTGTACCGTGCCGGTAACTCTCCGGTTATAAATATGGATTTTTTGATCGGTTCTGACCAAGGTTCTCACGCCTTCACTACCTCGTCGTAGGCCACACTTTCACACAGCCTTCACAGCGTTCAACAGCCGTCCCCATTATTGTAGACTTTACAGAACACACACGATGCACAGAGAAAATTAGGACTAATCACAACAACGACAATTCCACCGCTCTCGTCGAAACAGGTCCCCCTCAACTAAAATTCTCGGAATTGTTCATAGAGCCTGGCTCAGTCGTGTCCATGTCTACGCAGAAACGATGGGCGTCTTAAGAAAGACGCGGTGTGTGGTCAGACTCTAAAGATACCCTCGAAGCGCAAATGCCGCACTTGCCTTCTCCCACGCATCGTACAGTGCTTTCTCCAGCCGTATACAGTACCAATCCCCATTCATTGCGTGCACTCCTAGGCAAAAGGTGCAGCGATCCGGTGCGGCATGCCTCCGGAGAGCTTCCAAGTATTTTTCGCGAATGCTCGAGGGTTTGATGAGCGGACGTGTGAACCCTTGGTTCAGCTCTTCGATCAGTGGACTAAAAAAATTGTACACCCATGGGGGCAATGCGGGCGGGGACTTTTTCGACTGGTCGTTTCAGGAGTAATCTTTGAGCGAGCGAGACAAAGAATAAAGGCACTGGTCAGAAAATGACTCACGTGTCTGGGACAGTCGACCCATATTTTCGAGGGGCCGCTGTCGACATTGAGAAATGATCCCAAGCACGAGACGAGATTGTCTTTGTAGCCTTTACGAAAGCGAGAAAGCTCGCGGAGCGCCCATCCTTTGCACAGTCGCAACTCGTCTCCGAGGTGTTCAAATGTCATTGGCTGATTCAGAGTGAGACGCGCCGCCATTTCCATTTCCGGGGTGAGTCCGCTGCTGCTCGCGATGGCATACGCACGAAAGGCCTGCGCCCTATCCAGTGTAGGTGACCGCCCGCATGCGACCTCGGCGCGTATGGCGGACTGAACGGCGTTCATCTCGTATTTCTGGGCGGCGGCAAGCAAAGCCAGGATCCTGTCGTATGATGCAGGTAATTCTGAAGGGATGGGATACAAGATCGTAATGAGGGATCGCACTAGCTCCGCGTCTTCCGATATATCTACCACAGGCAGTCCGTTGACCATTTCGTTGTTTGCAGGCCAGGGAAGAGTAAACATATCCCTGAATACCCAGGACGAGGATGCCAGAACGGACTTGTGGGCAGGGAAGCTACAAAGGTCCGAGGTACGTACTACGACGTCCGCCTCGCTCAAGTCTAAGCATTCGGGCAGAGGCAAGGAGACAGTAGATGGACTCGGACTGGATTCGATCCCTAAGATAGACAGCTCTGATTCGGCCTGCGAAAGTGTCAGAATATTCTTAGTGTGTAGTTCGCATACACAATGCTCACCTCGTCCATACAGCGATAAACAGTGGCAGCCAGGATCGTCCAAAAGGTGTGCATATTCCTGACAGGTATAAGGGGACAAGACGAACACCGCGTTGTACCACCACCTGCGGTGTGCCGCGCCAGGGCCATTTGAAACTCAATAGAGTCGAAGCGAGAAGGGTGGTCTATTATGGACCATATGTACGACTCGATCCAGTAAGGGCTGCCGTTCTTAGCACTTTGAGAACAATTGAAACCCTTCAGCGCAGCACAGGCACCAGACAAGGGGAGGTTCAGCTTGAGCTGGGCCTGGACTCTTTGGTGATATTTCCAAAGTTGGTAAAGATAAGCGCCTGACATAATGGCGAGCTTGTCCTCGAGAGACTCGATCGTCAAAGTGGACTTCAATGTGAGTCGCGCCGCCTGAGTTGCTTCCTCCTGAAGTCGGTACCTCTGTGCGAGTGAGTAAGCGAGGAAAGCATTCTCCGGACCGATGAAAAATGGTTGTTTTCGAGAGAGAGAGCCCCGAATGTGTGTTAGCACGGAGCCCATCTCGTATTCTTGGGCAACCGAAAGGAGCTCCATAGTTTCTCGGAGAGTTGATGGGAGAACAGGATTTACGGGAAAAATGAAAGTGAGAAGACTGGAAAGAATTGCGCTACTCTCGGGTAACTGTACTTCGGGGAGCCGTGTTTGAGTACTTTCTGAATTAGACGTGTCAGAGGTGTCGGTTTCTGCTTGTATCAGATCTCCGAGCACGGTTGAACTCTTGATAAGATAAAGCTTGAGGACACGAAACGTCTGGGAGTCACGGGAGCGAAGGACGACGTCTGCATTGGGGTAGTCGAAGAGTACTTTAGAAGATTCAACAAGTTCGGCTACCGCGGAGGGAGAGGCTTGAGGAGAGTCTGGAATGACGGTAATCATGGAGGGTCAACGTAAAGGGCTCTTTAGAATGTCCACTGTTGGTCTATGAACTTGAAGATAACCCGAAGCCACTTGTATGACACATTTCTGGGTGTGTCCTGTGCCCTAACATCATTGTCCTAGTGGAACGAGCGCCAGTGCCACACCGGTAACTCACTATCGGTTATCAATAAGAAAAGTAGTACGAAGTTGGACACCGACAATTCCCACGCCACTCAGTTGTGTACGCAGCCAGATGACTGCTGAATAACGTTCGCTCCATAGCGTTACACTCTCTTTACAGTATAAGAGACACTTTCTGTCTAAGTTTAGTTTACTTAACCGCAAAATTGACTTCCCGCTGGCACTGCCACTTGCATCGCAAGGAGCGTGTTTCCCTGAATTACTGAACGCGATAGTCGCAGATCGGGGACAGTTGGGGTAGGCATATAAGCCTTAAGAATACTTGAGCGTAGTCTGCGAACAGATCAAAAAAGTGCAGTGACATCTGGTTGAAGCGCCTACCCTGTTCCGTGTTTGGGTCAGCGCACGTTCCAGCTCCGCGATATATTTCTCCCCCTCCAAAGCGTGCACCCCCGGGCAGAACGTGCACTTATCCGTAGTAACATGTTTCTGCAGAGCCGACATATATTTTATGCGAATATCCTAAGGTCCGACGATCGGGAAGAGATAACAGAGTTGTAGGAAAACAAACGTGAATTTGAGAATGTGTTTCTCCTCCTAATATGGTGGGAGCTGATCCGGCCTGTTGAGGGATTCGAATCAATTTCACAGGAAAAGTCGAGGATCAACGATGCTCACCTTTTCCATACTGTCACGGACAACAGTGTCTATAGTTGTCCATATGGTGCGGATAACATGCGGCCACAATGCGGGCATCGGCTGCTCCCATTAAAGCATTGCACCCAGGCCTTCTGGAATCCTACGAAATCCCGGACGAAAGGAAATGCGGCAGATTGATATAAAATAGTCAAGCCAGTTCGGGATACCAGAAGAAGCGCGCGAAATACACTCTAAGCCTTTCAGCATAGAACTAGCGCTAGAGTCTCTGAAACCGCGGAGGTCTGTTTTGACTAAGTCAGATATCTTTCGCGGAACATTCAGAGTTCATGAAGAAACGCACCCAGCATGATACCGAACTTTTCCTCCAGAACCCGGATGATGAAAAATATATTCAAGATGAGCTGCGCCGCATTTACAGCCTCTTGACGCAGTTCTTACTTCTGAGCGAGGGAATATGCACGGAACGCGTTGTCGTCGTGAATAGAATGGTGGGTCTCGTTGAGCGAGGCAGAGTCGTATGTGGGTCAGCACGGTGCTCACTTCGTACTTCTGAGCTGCTGCTGAGAGGAGCTCCATCGTCGCTTCTATGGCTAATGTCGGAGGGAGAGTAGGGAAAAGGGGGAAAATAAAACTGAGGAGGCCGATGAGGGTGGTGCCGCTCTCGGGTAGTTGGACTGCCGGAAGGGATGCTCCTGCGTTGGCAGGTATTGTGGAATTGAAGGCGTCTCGGATCAGTGCACCGAGTATGGGAGAGAACTTAGCAATGTAGAGCCCCGGGACGCGAATTTCAAATGAATCTCTAGAACGCAGGATGGTGTCCGCACAAGAGAGTCAAGTAAGTTCTGTACGGATAGCATGTCACCCGAAATCGAGGTGGGTGAGACGTGAAGAGGGACTGGAGACATGTGGAAATAGGAAATAGCTGGTAGAGTTCAGACGCAACCCCAACAGCTTTTTAAAGCGAGTGGAATCTACCGTGATGGTGGCAGCGGCCCTTTCGAAGGGAGAGCCACAGCGAAGTTGTGGAAAATGAGACTCGGTAAATAGCTTGAAGCGCCAACCGCGTCGTACGAGAGAAAAAGTGACAGACGACGTTCTGTGGCATCCACGTGACCGTGCCTTTCACAGTAAGTCCGCAGACTGCAGTATTCGCCCCCTTCAAGTTCTAACTTACTACAGTACAGTGAGGCGTGATTGAAGGTTAGGCAAAATATTACAGTAATACAGTAGCTAATGATTTTTATGAGATCCTTTACTTTTAAGCTTTTTCTACTCATTGAAAGCTCGGAGCACCCATGAGTCTGATCTGCGATGCGCCTGTCCAGTATCGATATCTAGCAATCTGTACAAGTAGCCGTACCCGTTTTTGTTTTTGCTTAAATAAATTTGACGGATTCTGACCATCGCCGATAGCGAAGAAAAACCGGACCCACGAGAACCCGCGCTTGATTGACATTGATAAGTTATCTGAACTCCTGCTGTGCAACACGTACAGGCCGCCGTATGTATTTCCTTCGAGTTCTTTGCGGTGGAGCGGCTCACCTGACTGCTGTCAATTTGATATGCTAGGGGATTCCGTCATGAACTTGTGACTGCGGGTGTTGCGTGCATGTTACATCGGCCATCCAAGTTCCATCGATGTGAAGTAATTTGTTGGATTCCCCACACCTGCTGCGCACAAGCGACCAGAACACGGCTTATGACAGGACCATTACCTCATCCTATGGAATGCGGCTGTGTGGTACTGGCTCTTTTACAGTAAAAGCTACTGTGGATTGTTAGCGACATCATGATACCCCATTCTAACACCATGCCTATCCTCCCTCCTACACCGACTCAGAAAAAGAAAGAAATACACTCTCCTGCAACCTCTGGACCGATTGAGGTCGCATCCGACGAGACATCACTCGAGACATCACACTTCGATTTCCCTGGATCTGATATCGTCCTTCGCTCCTACGACTCCCATGATTTCCGGGTGCTTAGGGTTTACCTCGTCACTTGCTCCCCGGTATTTCAAGGGCTCATTCAAAGCATTTTAAACGCTTACAATGTCCCCAACGATGTAAAGCAAGAACCGCTTCCGGTAGTCGAACTACCAGTAAGCAAGGCAATCCTTTACAGCCTCCTCACTTTCATATTCCCCGTCGCCCCCGTCCTTCCTTCTACCACAGAGAAGATCATGGAACTCCTAGCTGTGACTCAGGAGTATCAAATGGACTCAGCTATGATTCATATCCGAAATGCCATCGCTCGACAAGATCCGCCGTTCCTTCGCCCAGAGACTGCACTGCACATTTATTTCCTTGCACAGCAGCACGAACTTCGTCGAGAGGCGCTTCAGGCTGCACGAGTTACGTTGCGCCTCCCAATGACCATTGAGGGTTTGGGAGACAAGCTCGAATTCCATGGCTTGACAGGCGCTTATCTTCACGAGCTTTGGAAGTATCACCAGCAAGTTTGGACAGATCTCAGATCAGGAATTCTTGAGTTTAGAAACTCTGGTTTACCACACGATATACAAGTTCTGCGTTGTTCAGGTCCTCGCACTGGTAACAATTCTTTTCCGCAATGGCTTGATGGCTACATCAGGTCCATAACGGATGCTCCTCATCTCTTCGAGCTCACCGAGTTCGAAAATGCACGGGCACGCCACGTCAAATCTGAGACTTATCGTTCTCAATCGTGTTCATGTGCGGACATACCCAGCCAGGTCATTCTCACCTTCTGGGACGCCATGACCACTGTCGTTCATGAGAGGATTAAAAAGGTACATTTAACTGCTACGATTATCCTTCGTCGCAACGACTAATACAAACATCAACAGGCAGATTCGACTCTGACTCTCGTGAAAGAAGAGCCAACCTCCGGAAATTTGGATTCTCCGTCCGTGCCATCGTGTTTGGACATACCCGACGCGAATATTATAGTTCGGTCGTCTGACAATGTCAATTTTCATGTCCACAAATCTGTGCTCGCCATGTCGTCACCATTCTTCAAAGCTCTGCTTTCTCTCCCCCAGCCACCCGATGACAAACTTGTAGACGGCCTTCCTGTAATCCAATTGTCCGAGGACGCTGACCTGCTCAATAGCCTCATCTCATTGCTTTACCCCGTTTCCCCCGTCATACCTGGCTCTTATGAAAAGGTGTTCGCGTTACTCGCCGCTTGCCAGAAATATGACATGGAATCAGTTCAATCCAATATCCGTGACGGGATCAAACTCGGAACTTTTCCAGTGCCAGTGGAGGCTGAAGCCTTCCGTGCATACGCCATCGCGAGCAGCATGGGACTCATTCCAGAAATGGAGAGTGCAGCGCGTCTCACCTTGAAACTCCCGATGACATTCGAATCCCTTGGAGAACAATTGCAGTCGTTCAAAGGGCGGGCATTGTGCGACCTCATTCGCTATCGCAAAAGTGGCGATAAAGTGTGATGTACCTGACGAGGTCGATCATCGACCAAGTACAGGTCAGTCGGCTCTTCTATGTCGCCTCAAGATGGGTTACTCACCGCCGCCCGGACAGGTTCGACTAAGACGCATACAATCATGCTACTTTTTTTTTACGTATCCTTTTCCCACTGTACTGACAATTCCGCGGCCCATGGGCGACTGCGCATTTTGTGCATCTAGTCGTATTCTTACTCAATCTGTAACATGTAACATCACGACTCTGGTCCATGTGTCCATACCACTCTTGTCCGCACTTCTACCGATTGCCATCCTCCAACACTTCCGTTCAATCGTCTGGGGACTAGCAACAAGCTAATGCTGTGCGTAAACGTTGCGATCTTAGTTGGGCTAGCGATTTCATGAATGTCTTCCATCAGGATGTAATCGGGCTGCGGTACTACCTCTTCCACTGCGTCGTGAGCGCAGTGATATTGAATGATATTGAGCATCGATATGTCTGGTGCGAGACTGAATGTTTTGGGCGCGAGTCTAGGTGCAAGTAGCTGACAAATCGCTAGCAAGCTCAGTGGGAAGGGTCGGCCCGGGTCCATCCGCCGCGGCCCGCGGATTCTTCGTGGTGGGCACATATTCCGCCTCCGTACCCACTAGCAAGAGGGCGACAATACCTTGGACAATACATTTCTTTGGCAACCATGAGACCGCCCCTCCATGTAACTTACTAGAGACACATACCCAAGATCAAATTCCTGTGCCCCTGAACAGCAAAATAGGCGTCTGTCAATCTGACCGCCTTTCCCTCCTACGTCCTGGCTCCTTCTGCGGAGTTCAAGTTGCGACCACAATGTAGCTCAGGTCCTTCGGCCCTGTTTACCGTTTCCTGTGTTGCTTCCGCGTAGCAGCTGACCCATGGAGGGGTGTTAGAAAGACGTGCGTATCCTACAAAAAAGTCAACGCTTCTGGATTCTGGAATTCTATAAAGTAGGCGTTAATGCGGCGAAAACTCACCATTGATGCTCCCGGAGCTGTACAAGAGTTGGCTTCCGCCATGACGCCAGAGCCATTCCACTAGTTAGTGCCACAGGATGTGAATCCCGGGGATCTCGGTCACCACAATGGCACAAGTTGACCAAGATGGTCATAATCGTGGTCGTAAGCGAGTATTTAGAAAATTGACACAGGACGATTTGAAGAAATAAGCGAAGAAGCAGCACTAAAATTGGTTTCCAGAACTGGAATAGCAAAGCGTAGCACAGGAAGCGCATTGATAACCGATGGAAGAAGCGCGGCTCATCCCCCAGTTTCGCCGCAACGTGGTTGGGGAACCACTTTCCTTTACTCACACTCACTCCGACGTTCACCCTCCCCACCCCACCGAACACCACCCCCTCTGGCTGCAGGTCACAGCAGCCGAAAAAGAACCCTCAGGTCGTCGTCGCGCCAAACACACCAGGCGTAGCACCTCTACCCTTATGCAATTCGCCACGGACCACGCCTTCACGGGCACGTACGTCCAACGCTTCCGCAATAACAACCCTCCTGAGAACGCGTCTTACCCTTGCAGCGCGCCCCTCCGGACCGCGGAACACATCATTCACTCATGTCCGCGGTACCTTCAAAATCGCATCAATACCGGCATCCTTCGGTTTGCGGTCCTCCCTACGCCCCCTCTCTACCCATTCACCCTCCTCTTATCCGAGAAGAGGGGCGTAGGGAAACTACTCGATTTCTTTGACCAGACTCGCGCGCTCTCCAAGCCGGAATCCGGTCCCCCTATACCCGTGCCCCCCGAACCCGACTAGGTAGGTGCACACTGAGATTTGGTCCTCTCTGGTCTCGTTTCTCGTGACTATCTAACCAGCGGCTAATCACCGCATATCTTAATTTACACGCTTCGGTTGTGACTGTATGCCCGGTGACCCTCGTGGTTGCCCTTCACTATTATTCTTCCCTGATTGTCTGGTTCCGTACTTACTTTCTTTCGGGGGCACCTCCCATGGACTAACGCGTTTCATAAATACGGCTTCGCTCTGCTGTGACTGGTCTGTAACTCTCTGTTGCGCATCCCAGAATAAATATTGATCCAAAAAAAAAAAAAAGAAGCGCATTGATAAAGCGATGATTAATGAATTGACGAGGCAATTCCCTTACTACTTTTTAATGACACTGAGTTCGAAACATCCATACTATGGGCCCTCTAATTTGTGATTTGCATATCCAACATCTAGTAGTAGTACCAAGGAGTAGCACTGTGTACACATATTCAAAAGACCCGCGAGGGCCCGCGCTTGATTATTATTGATACAGTAAGTTATCTAAACACCTTCTGTACAACACGTGCAGTAAGTATCTCTGTCTTTGCAGCGCAGTGGTTCACCTGACTCCTGACAATTTTCTACGTCATAGTAGGTGACGGTGTCATGAACTTGTGACTGCAGATACACGTCATATCGGCCAGTCGACAACCCCCATTCCTGGTCCTAGTTCCATCGATATGGAGTTATTTGTTGGATTCCCCACACCTGCTGCGCACAAGCGGCTGGAACACAGCTCGTGACATGACTATTACCTCATCCTATGGTTGCGGCTGTGTGATACTGGCTCTGTTAAAAGCTACGTTGGATTGCCAGCGACGTCACCATATCCTACAATCCTAACATCATGCCTATACTCCCTCCTGCAACCCCTGAACCGATCGAGGTCGCCTCAGATGAGACATTAGTACACTTCGATTTCCCTGGTTCGGATATCGTCCTTCGCTCTTACGACTCCCATGATTTTCGGGTGCCTAAGCTCTACATCGTTATTTGTTCCCCGGTACTTCAAGAGTTCATTAAAAGCGTTTCAAACACTTCCGATGGTGACTCGGAAAATCAATCGCTTCCGGTGGTCGAACTACCAGAGAGCAAGGCAATCCTTTACAGCCTCCTCACTTTCATATTCCCTGTCACTCCTGCCCTTCCTTCGACCACAGAGAAGATCATGGAGCTCCTAGCCGTGGCTCAGAAGTACCAAATGGGGTCAGTTATGACTCATATCCGAGGTGCCATCGCTCGACAAGATCCGTCGTTCCTTCGTCCAGAGACTGCACTACACGTATATTTCCTTGCACAACAGCACGAACTTCGTCAAGAGGCGCTTCAGGCTGCACGAGTTACGCTGCGCCTCTCAATGACCATCGAGGATTTGGGAGACAAGCTTGAATTCCCTGGCTCGACAGGCGCATACCTCCACGAGCTTTGGAAGTATCACCAGCAAGTTCGAACCGATCTCAAATCGAGTGTTCTTGAGTTTAGAAACTCTGGTTTACCCTACGACGTACAACTTCTGCGTTGTTCAGGTCCTCGCACTGGTAACCATTCTTTTCCACAATGGCTTGATGGTTACATCAGGTCCATAGCGGATGCTCCTCATCTCTTCGATCTCGTTGAGTTCGAAAATGCACGTGCATGCCACATCGGATCTGAGATCAAAGACACTCGCTATTCTCCAGTGTGTTCATGTGCGGAGATATCCAGCCACAGCCAGGTCATACGAGCTTTCTGGGGGGCCCTGACCGCTGTCGTTCATAGGGCGATAGAAAAGGTACGTAGAATTGTTCTGACTAGCCTTTATCACGATAACTAATACAAATACCAACAGGCAGATTCAACTCTGACTCTCGTGAAAGAAGAGCCAACCTCCGGAAACTCAGACCCTCCATCCGTCCCATTATGTTTGGACACACCCGATGCGAATATTATAGTTCGGTCGTCTGACAATGTCAATTTCCATGTCCACAAGTCACTGTTCGCCATGTCGTCACCAATTTTTAAAGATCTGCTTTCTCTCCCCCAACCACCCGATGACGAACTCGTAGATGGCCTCCCTGTAATCCAATTGTCCGAGGACGCTGACCTTCTGAATAGCCTCGTCTCATTGATCTACCCCATCGCCCCCGTCATACCCAGCTCTTATGAAAAGGTGTTCGCGTTACTCGCTGCCTGCCAGAAATACGACATGGAATCGGTTCAATCCAATATTCGGGCCTGGATCAAACTTGGAACATTTCCTGCGCCAGTTGAGGCAGAAGCGTTCCATGCATGTGCGATCGCGGGCAGCTTGGGGCTTGCTCCAGAATTAGAGCATGCGGCCCGTCTCACCTTGGGTCGCCCGATAACATTCGAATCCCTCGGAGAACAATTGCCATCGTTCAAAGGTCGGGCACTGTGTGACCTCATTCGCTATCGCAAGCGCGGCAAGAAAGTGTGACCTAAGTACAAGTCAGTCGGGTCTTCTGTGTTGTTTCAAGGTTATTCACCTCCGTCTGGAGAAATTCGAGGGCGCATACAATCTATGCTACCGTTGTTTACATATTCCTTTTTTCCCACTGTACACGGGCAATTCTGCATCCGTGGGCGACTGCGCATTTAGTCACGCTCTTACCCAATCTGTAACATCACGATTCCAGTCCATGCGTCCATACTAACTTACTCTCGTCCGCCGCGGCACATCTACCTATTTCATCATCCAGCACTCCCACTCGGTCGTCTGGAAGCCGTTCAAATTGCCAAGCCAAAGCTACGCGTAAACATTTCAATCTTCGGTCAGGCTATTAGCTCCTTCATGAAAATATCCACAACGGCGTTTACTCCCACCGAGACGTAATGGAATTATAGTGTTCCCTCTTCTACCACATCACGAACGTAGTGGTCAAGGTAGTGGTATTGAGTGTCAATATATTTAGTGCGAGAGTGAAAGATGTCCTTCGTGACTCGGAGTGCAGATGCTGACATATTATCGGCTAGCAGCAGGAACTTGAAGGGTCGGTCATTCGAGGTCCTGCGCTTAATTATTATCGATAGGTTATCTTAACTTCTGCTGTGCAGCACGTACAGTATATGTTTCCTTCTTTGCGGTGCAACGGCTCACCTGACCGCTGGGACTTTGCTATGTTAGGTGATGCTGTTATGAACTTGTGACTGCGGGTGCTGCGTGCACGTCAGATCGACCATTTGACAGCACCCTTTCTCAATCCACGTTCCATCGATGTGAGATAGTTTGTTGGATTCCCCACACCTGCTGCGCACGAGCGGCTGGAATACGGCTCGTGACATGACCATTACCTCATCCTATTTCTTGCGGCTGTGTGATTGTGGCTCTTTTAAAAGCTACATTGAACTGCCAGCGGAATCGCGATACCCTACAATCACAACACCATGCCTATACTCCCTCCTGCAACCCCTGAACTGATCGAGGTCGCCTCAGACGAGACACTACACTTCGATTTCCCTGGATCAGATATCGTCCTTCGCTCTTACGACTCCCATGATTTTCGGGTGCCTAAGCTCTACATCGTTATTTGTTCCCCGGTACTCCAAGAGCTCATCAAAAGTGTTTCAAACACTTCCGATGGTGACTCGGAAAAGCAATCGCTTCCGGTGGTCGAACTACCAGAGAGCAAGGCAATCCTTTACAACCTCCTCACTTTCATATTCCCCGTCACTCCTGCCCTTCCTTCGACCACGGAGAAGATCATGGAGCTCCTAGCCGTGGCTCAGAAGTATCAAATGGGGTCAGTTATGACTCATATCCGAGGTGCCATCGCTCGACAAGATCCGTCGTTCCTTCGTCCAGAGACTGCACTACACGTATATTTCCTTGCACAACAGCACGAACTTCGTCAAGAGGCGCTTCAGGCTGCGCGAGTTACGCTGCGCCTCTCAATGACCATCGAGGGTTTGGGAGACATGCTCGAATTCCCCGGCTCGACAGGCGCATATCTTCACGAGCTTTGGAAGTATCACCAGAAAGTTCGAACAGATCTCAAATCAGGAGTTCTTGAGTTCTCTGGTTTACCCCACGATATAAGAGTTCTGCGTTGTTCAAGTTCCCGCTCTGGTAACTACTCTCTTCCGCAATGGCTTGACTATTACATCAAGTCCATAGCGGAGGCTCCCCATCTCTTCGATCTCACCGAGTTCGAAAATGCACGGGGACGCCACATCAAATCTGAGATCACTAACATCCATTATTATCAATCGTGTTCATGTGTGGACATGTCTGGCCAGGTCATACGCACTTTCTGGGAGGCCCTGACCGCTGTTGTTCATAGGGCGATAGAAAAGGTACGTAGAACTGCTGTGACTAGCCTTCATCGCGATAAATAATTCAGACACCCACAGGCAGATTCAACTCTGACTCTCGTGAAAGAAGAGCCGATCTCCGGAAACTCCGATCCTCCATCCGTCCCATTGTGTTTGGACATTCCCGATCCAAATATTATAGTTCGGTCATCTGACAATGTCAATTACCGTGTCCACAAGACATTGCTTGCCATGTCGTCACCATTCTTCAAAGACCTGCTTTCTCTCCCCCAGCCACCCGACGACGAACTTGTAGACGGCCTTCCTGTAATCCAATTGTCCGAGGACGCTGACCTGCTCAATAGCCTCATATCGTTGCTTTACCCCATTTCCCCCGTCATACCCAGCTCTTACGAAAAGGTGTTCGCGCTACTTGCCACCTGCCAGAAATATGACATGGAATCGGTTCAATCCAATATTCGGGCCGGGATCAAAGTTGGAACGTTTCCTGCGCCAGTTGAGGCCGAAGCGTTCCGTGCATGTGCGATCTCAGGCAGCCTTGGGCTTGCTCCAGAATTGGAGGATGCGGCCCGTCTCACCTTGGGTCACCCGATAACATTCGAATCTCTTGGAGAACAATTGCGGTCGTTCAAAGGGCGGGCACTGTGCGACCTCGTTCGCTATCGCAAACGTGGCAATAGCGTGTGATGTACCTGACGATTCGGACAACGATCGTCGACTAAGGCGCATACAACCTTTGCTACTATCTTTTACATATCCTTTTTCCCACTGTACACTGGCAGTTCTGCGTCCCTTGGGCGACTGAGCATTTAGGCATACTCCTACCCAATTTGTAACACCCTGATTCCGCTCCATGCATCCATAATACCCTTGTCCACACTCCTACCAATTACACACAATACCATTCCCCTTTCATGACGTGCAATTTTACGCAGAAGGTGCAGAGATCCGGAGTGAAATGATCCTGGAAAAGGGCTTACGCATGCGGTTAATAGCTCTTCTTCAACGATTCTCGATGAGTAGCAGCTCTCAAGAATCACACGCACTACTATTCCTACTTCCGCATGTATGTCGTGGCAAGCACGACTTCCTGGAAGACGTTGACCCGAATGGCATGCACGATGAGGCCTATGAGGTGAGATATCTTTAATCGACGATCGATCACGATACTAAAGAAAGTCTGGAATTTAGCATCGTGGGAACCAACGCCATACTAACGCCTCTGCGATCTGGGCTCATTCCTATGCCCCACATCTAATTCTGGCGACCGCGGCTAACCACGCGTTTGGTCCTGGGAATCTGGGTCGCCACAACCTGACCATAACGGTCATAATAGAGTATTTAGACGGACCCATATAGCCCGTTTCGAAGGAACAAGCGAAGAAACTGTACTTGATTTGGTTTCCAGCACCGGAGTAGCAAAGCGTGGCATAGGAAGTGAGGCGTTGTTGAAGGTGAGGCGCACCATTACACTAATTGATGATTTGATGAGGCAATTCCCTTGCTTTTGAGGACGCTTTTCTGTTCACGGAAATTTCGAATAATCCGCATGGCTGCTCTAATCTGCGGTGCGCCTGTCCAATATCTAGTGATACCGTACTAGTACCAAGAGTAGTACTTGTACGCGTTTTGTTTTCAAAAGGCTCGATGGATTCTGATTGTAGCCGACAACCAGACGCGTGAGGCCTGCGTGAGGACCCGCGCTTGATAAGATATATGAATTCTTGCTGTGAAACACGTACAGTGTATACCGTATTTCTATCTTTGCGGCGCAGTCTTGGACGGCGCAGTGGCTCTCAGGCTGTCTGGCAATTTGCTATGTTACTGTAGGTGATGCCGTCATGAACATGTGACTGCAGGTGCTGCGTCCATACAGGTCACGTCAACCATTTACAGTAACAGCGCCGTTTCCCACTGGCAGTCCGCCGTTTCCCGATCTTCTAGTCGATGCGAGGTAATTTGCTTGTATTCTCTACACCTGCTGCGCATGGGCGGCTCGAACGCGACTTGTGACATAGCAATGGCCTCATCCTATGGCCTGCGGCTGCGATCTACTGGCTCTTTTAAGAGCTACAATGGATTGCTAGCGACATACCCCACAATTTGAACGCCATGTCTACACTCCCTCCCGCAACCCCTGGGCCGAACAAGGTCACTTCAGATGAGAGATTACACTTCGATTTCCCTGGATCAGATATCGTCCTTCGCTCTTACGACTCCCATGATTTTCGGGTGCCTAAGCTCAACATCGTCATTTGTTCCCCTGTACTTCAAAAGCTCATTAAAAGCGTTTCAAACACTTCCCACGATGAAAAGCAACCGCTTCCGGTGGTCAACTTACCAGAAAGCAAGACAACCCTTTACAGCCTCCTCACTTTCATATTCCCCGTCGCTCCCATCCTTCCTTCGACCACGGAGAAGATCATGGAACTCCTAGCCGTGGCTCAGAAGTATCAAATGGACTCGGTTATGACTCACGTCCGAGGTGCCATTTCTCGACAAGATCCGCCATTCCTTCGTCCAGAGACTGCACTGCACGTATATTTCCTTGCACAACAGCACCAACTTCTTCAAGAGGCGCTTCAGGCTGCGCGTGTCACATTGCGCCTCTCAATGGTTATCGAGGATTTGGGAGACAAGCTCGAATTCCCTGGCTCTACAGGCGCTTATCTTCACGAGCTTTGGAAGTATCACCAGCAAGTTCGAACCAATCTCAAATCGAGTGTCCTCGAGTTTAGAAACTCTGGTTTACCCCACGATATAAATGTTCTGCGTTGTTCTGGACCTCGCTCTCGTAACCATTCTTTTCCGCCATGGCTTGACTATTACATTAAGTCCATAGCGGATGCTCCTCATCTCTTCGATCTCGTCGAGTTCGAAGATGCACGGGCACGCCACATCGGATCTGAGATCTCAAGCACTCACTATTCTCCAGTGTGTTCATGTGTGGAGATATCCAGCCACAGCCAGGTCATACGCACTTTCTGGGAGGCCCTGACAACTGTCATTCATAGGGCGATAGAAAAGGTACGTATAACTGCTGTGACTAGGCTTCATCGTGATAACTAATCCGAACACCCACAGGCAGATTCAATTCTGACTCTTGTGAAGGAGGAGTCAACCTCCGAAAACACGGAACCTCCATCTGTCCCATTGTGTTTGGACACACCCGACGCGAATATTATAGTTCGGTCATCTGACAAAGTCGATTTCCATGTCCACAAGTCACTGTTCGCCATGTCGTCACCATTCTTCAAAGACCTGCTTTCTCTCCCCCAGCCACCCGACGACGAACTTGTAGACGGCCTTCCTGTAATCCAATTGTCAGAGGACGCTGACCTGCTCAATAGCCTCATCTCATTGATCTACCCCATTGCCCCCGCCATACCCAGTTCTTACGAAAAGGTGTTCGCATTACTCGCCGCCTGCCAGAAATACGACATGGAATTAGTGCAATCCAATATTCGTGTCGGGATCAAACTTGGAACATTTCCTACGCCAGTTGAGACCGAAGCATTCCGTGCATGTGCCATCGCGGGCAGCTTGGGGCTTGCTCCAGAATTAGAGCATGCGGCCCGTCTCACCTTAGGTCGCTCAATGACATTCGAATCTCTCGGAGATCAATTGCAATCGTTCAGAGGGCGGGCACTGTGCGACCTCGTTCGGTATCGCAAATGCGGAAATAAAGTGTGACATAAGTATAGGTCAGTCGAGTCTTCTGGCAGTGTGTCGTCTCAAGATGTGGATTACTCACCTCCCCCTGGATAAATTCGAGGGTGCATACAATCTACGCTACCGTTATTTACGTATTCCTTTTTCCCCACTGTACATGGGCAATTCTGCACCCCATGGGCGACTGCGCATTTAGTCATACTCTTACCCAATCTGTAACATCACGATTCAAGTCCATACGTCCATACTAGCCTGAGCTTACTCTCGTTCACTGCGGCACATCTACCCATTTCCATCACCCAGCACTCCCACTCAGTCGTCTGGAAGCCATTCACGTTGACAAGCCAAAGCTACGCGTAAACATTTCGATCTTCGGTCAGGCTATTAGCTCCTTCGTGAATATATCCACAGCGTTTACTTCCACCAAGACGTAATGGAGCTATAGTGTTCTTTCTTCTACTGCGTCACGAACGTAGTGGTCAAGGTAGTGATATTGAGTGCGAGAGTGAAAGATGTCCTCCGTGACCCAGAGTGTGAATGCTGATAGCGCTGACATATTAGCAGCGGGAAGGGTCCGAGTCGGTCTTTCGAGGTCGTGCGCTTGATTATTATCAATAGGTAATCTTGACTCCTGCTGTGCAGCACGTACTGTACTGTATGTATTTCCTTCTTTGCGGTGCAACGGCTCACCTGACTGCTGGGACTTTGCTATGTTAGGTGATGCCGTTATGAACTTGTGACTGCGGGCGCTGCGTGCACGTCACATCGACCATTTGACAGCGTCCTTTCTCAATCCACGTTCCATCGATGTGAGATAGTTTGTTGGATTCCCCACACCTGCTGCGCACGAGCGGCTGGAATACGGCTCGTGACATGACCATTACCTCATTCTATTGCTTGCGGCTGTGTGATTCTGGCTCTTTTAAAAGTTACATTGAATTGCCAGCGGAATCGCGATACCCTACAATCCTAACATCATGCTTACTCTCCCTCTTCCCGCCCCTGAACTGATTGAGGTTACCCCAGAAGATACATTACACTTAGATCTCCCTGGATCGGATATCGTTCTTCGCTCCTACAACTCCCATGATTTCCGGGTGCTCAAGATTTACCTCGTCACTTGCTCCCCGGTACTTCGAGAGCTCATTCAAAGCATTTCAAACACTTCCGACGTCCCCAACGGTGAAAAGCAAGAACCGCTTCCGGTAATCGAACTGCCGGAAAAAAAGGCAACCCTTTACAGCCTCCTCACCTTCATTTTCCCTGTCGCCCCCGTCCTTCCTTCGACCGCGGAGAGGATCTTGGAACTCTTGGCAGTTGCCCAGAAGTATCAAATGGACTCAGTCATGACTCACATCCGAGGTGCCATTTCTCGACAGGATCCGTCATTCCTTCGTCCAGAGTCTGCGCTGCGTGTTTATTTCCTTGCACAACAGCACCAACTCTATCAAGAGGCGCTTCAGGCTGCACGAGTTACGCTGCGCCTCTCAATGACCATCGAGGATTTGGGAGACAAGCTTGAATTCCCTGGCTCGACAGGCGCATATCTTCACGAGCTTTGGAAGTATCACCAGAAAGTTCGATCAGATCTTAGATCAGAAGTTCTTGAATTCGCAAACTCTGGTTTACCCCGCGATATACAAGTTCTGCGTTGTTCAGGTCCTCGCACTGGTAACAATTCTTTTCCGCAATGGCTTGATGACTACATCAGGTCCATAGCGGAGGCTCCCCATCTCTTCGATCTCACCGAGTTCGAAAATGCACGAGGACGCCACATCAAATCTGAGGTCTACAACATTTATTATTCTGATTCGTGTTCATGTGTGAACATGCCCGGCCAGGTCATACGTACTTTCTGGGAGGCCCTGACCGCTGTTGTTCATAGGGCGATAGAAAAGGTACGTATAGTTGCTGTGACTAGGCTTGCATCGAGATAGCTGATACAAATACCAATAGGCAGATTCCACTCTGACTCTCGTGAAAGAAGAGCCGATCTCCGGAAACTCCGATCCTCCATCCGTCCCATTGTCTTTGGACATTCTCGATCCAAACATTATAGTTCGGTCGTCTGACAAAGTCAACTTTCGTGTCCACAAGGCACTACTCGCCATGTCGTCACCATTCTTCAAAGACCTGCTTTCTCTCCCCCAGCCACCCAATGACGAACTTGTAGACGGCCTTCCTGTGATCCAATTGTCCGAGGACGCTGACTTGCTCAATAGCCTCATCTCATTGCTTTACCCCGTTCCCCCCATCATACCCGACTCTTATGAAAAGGTGTTCGCGTTACTCGCTGCTTGCCAGAAATACGACATGGAATCGGTTCAATCTAATATTCGGGCCGGGATCAAACTTGGAACATTTCCTGCGCCAGTTGAGGCTGAAGCGTTCCGTGCATGTGCCATCGCGGCTAGCATGGGGCTTGTTCCGGAATTGGAGAACGCGACTTTTCTCACCTTCGGTCTCCCGATGACATTCGAATCCCTTGGAGAACAATTGCGATCATTCAAAGGGCGGGCACTGTGTGACCTCGTTCGCCGTCGCAGGCCTGAACCGGTAGTGCTGCTAGAGCCAGACCCAATGTCAGACCCAGATTGGGATTAAAGTGTGGCGTACTTATCTACAACGATTGTCGAATAAGCACAAGTCAGTCGGACCTTTTATCGTCTCAAGATGTGGCTACTCACCTCTGTCGAAACAGGTTCGACTGAGGCGCCTACAATCTAAAGTATCCATCTTTCTACTGTACACTTGCAGTTTTTCGCTTTTGGGTCACTGCGCATTTGGTCATACTGTTTCCCAACCTGTAATACCACGATTCCAGTCCATGCGTCCATAACTTTGATAGTGCGGCTTCGATATTGGTTCCGATGTGGGCCTACACGACGTCGTCTTATTTTTATAGATGTGAAGGATGTATGAACACGCTTGACTATATAACTGGGACACGGTATCCCCATCTCTGTGTAGCAAGCTGGGTAGTCCTTGGAGCAGTCTCACGTCTATATCGCCGCGTGACTTTGCTGACTCGGACCGCGGACCGGGTGACCGTGAATGCCATGCCGCGTGCCGGTTGAAGTTGGTCGTTGAGGCCACCTCTCGAACCCGAGCTTACATTCACCATCAAATCTACTTCTCACCTCTGACTTGAAAAAAAAAAAAGCCTGCACAGAACGCGGCTGTCATGCTCGTATCTTCAAAAAACTTTCCCCAGTCGACCAACAGTAGCACAAGGCACACCCTGGTCTTGCGGCATGGATCGAGAAACGTGCTCGTCCTTTTACCCCGAACATATCAGGTAACCACCACTCATCTTTTGAGTCAGTTCTCGGGAGTTCATCACGTCTGTAGGAACTACTGGCAAT
Source organism: Lactarius indigo (assembly GCA_025766275.1). NCBI lineage: Eukaryota > Fungi > Basidiomycota > Agaricomycetes > Russulales > Russulaceae > Lactarius > Lactarius indigo. Next base: position 387,671 of record JAFKAC010000032.1, read on the forward strand.
CACGCGCTCAGTTTTCAGCATGGCACGCAGTTCAACTTTCGTCTTTGAAACCAGCGACCTCGACATCTGCCAGGACGTCGCGGTGGAGATCCATCCGGCTACATGGGAGGCAGTCGCGTTGAGCTTGAGCTCCCTCGTCGTGAAGGAAAGAAATCTGGGGTCTTCTCGGGCTCGAGGTGAGCTCGTGTCCGCACTTCTCTCTCCCCACGCGCGCTTACATACCTGTCAACCACCTCAAGGCCAACGGGATAACGCAACTCTCCATCACTCGCACAATGCCCATGGAAACAGTCCCCTCGTCACCAGGCATCCGCACGATGCACCCTCTGGATCGTCAAACGACCAGTCCGACAATGGCCTCACCCCTGCCACCAGCTATGATGACGTCCCCGACAGCATGCCAACTGATGACTTTGCCGAGGAAGAACTCGGCTCATACGACGATGATTTTAATTATACGCCCGCTCCGCCGAAGGGAAAGGGAAAAGCCAAGGCAACCTCACGCGCGCGGATCGAGTCCGATGATGATGACGATGAAGACGACGACGACGGGCACGCAGAGGACGCTGGCGGCGCACGAGGGCCCGGCTGGTTCGTCCCACACCCGGTGCAGAGTACCGCGATCAAAGCAGACCCGTCATTCTCCATTCTCCCACTGTCATCACCCAAACGTGTGGGGGTACCTGCCACCTCACCGCAGCGACTATCCGTCCACGGTGGGCTGTTTTCACCCAGAGCCAAGTCGGGCGTAAACAATCTCGCTCCGGCACCCGTGCTCTCCGATGAAGAGCAAGTGGAAGCTCGTGGCCCCGTCAAGCCGCTGCGCAAGCCCGTGCAGCTGGTTCCAGACGCGTCGCCACTTACCGATGGTTCGTTTCCATATTGTACCTACTAGCGCACACTCGAACTCTGATGGCTCCTTAGGGACACCCAAAGAGCCAGCGGCACCCACGACAGCCGCTCTAAAAGACGCCCAACACGAATGTTCGTTATCTACCATCTCCGTGTCTAAGTTTGCCCAGTCCTCCTGACCTTACCTGTCAACTAGATCCTCCGCAGCCAAAGTTCAACCCGCAGCTTAAAGTTCCCGCCCAGTTTGCTCCGGCCCCTGCTTCTGCCCCAGCCCCGGCCCAAACACCCGCAAAGGCGTCACAACCCTTCGACAAGATATTGATCACGATCCGTCACCCCCCCACCGAAAAGGAAAATAAGTTCAAAGTTAAGAGCACACATTTGGTTGGCCGAGTTCTCACCAGCGCGTGCTCTGCTTTCGGTCTGAACCCCACTGGGTGCGTTTGTCCTTCTCCCTTCCTCTTGTTCCTCCACCGACTGACGGGCTCTTTTGACGCGCCAGGGCGACGCTGATGGCATGGACGGAGGAGGATGGCCTCGAAATGACGTCTTCGTGCACAAATGATGCGTCGATGGGCAGTGTCGCTACCGACGGCGCCATCTTTATTATCGAGCTTGCAAAGTGATGAGGCACGTCTAGAAAATACCCTGATTATCCATGAACTTTACGAGTGTGCAACGCTTGGTTTACTCGTTTTCTCTCACTTTTTTCGTAGAATGTATGTACATCTGTACAACTGTGTTGTGATGATTTGAACTCGACTCTCGATACCGGATAGTTATTTGTTATGACGTTGTGTGTGGACTTTCTTCTGACCTTTGCTTTGTACAACGTAGTGGACAGTATTCGTACACGTAAACAAACCGAAGTAATCTCAGATCCCAGATCACGGCGGACTTCCACATGGCGGAACCATTGCTGCGATGCTCTCACCTTGCTTCAGACGACTCTCCTTTCTTATTAATGAGTTGAACCAGATCGAACACCGGCGACGAATACGGGATTATAGTGCAGCTGAAGAATGATCTGGGAAAACACTGACCAAGTGCCAATGCCATTTCCGATATTTACACTGGCAACATCCAATCTCATGTCCTCGCAATACTATCAAGACAGTCAAAGCGGAATCGAAAGCATGCGGTTCTTGTTAAAAAGGCAACTAAAACATCACTTACGGTCTCTTCTCCTTGTGTGAACTTGGTGGTCAAGAAAAAAAACGCTCGAGTCAAAGCCCTGCAAGTTGCGCGTATTTGCCCAGCGCTTCGTTCGTAGTGAGATTTGTGAAATTCTTGTCTATCTCGCTCTCGTTGTCCTTGTGACTGGGAGTGCTAAAGTTGCCGAGCACATCGCGCCGTGTGTGTTTGTTGAAGGTGCATATAGTCCTGGAACTTTGTTGGATCTTGCTATACCAGCGAATGTTTCCAGTCCCGATGGTGGGAAAAAACATCTAGTAAATATCTACTCTATCATACTTATGTATTTTGGCCCGAGTTTTCTACAAGGACAGAGCAAGGGCAAGGTACACATGCCGAGCACCTGCGGAGCCGAGCATGCTACAGCTACAACCTGGCACCTACACCTCCTTCCAGCCTAAACCTCTTCACGCCGTCCTCGACCCCCCACGGCACCTCGTCCTCCCAATGGCTAACAACAACCACGGCCTGGTCGTCGCCGACACCGACCCCATCTCGCAAGTACGCCCGCGCCGCGCGTACCATACCGTCGTCCATGCCAGCCCACACCTCATCGAGGAGCACGAGCGACGGGCGTCCAACAAGCGCGCGCATCAAGAGGACGACGCCCTGCACACCCGCAGGGAGCCCCGCGAACGAACGCCGCGCGAATTCCTCGACACTTTCTCCTCCCATAGACACGCCCCACGTGTGCGGCCCAAGCCCACGCAGGACTTCCCAGACGCGCTCCTCGCGCCACGCGCGCTCGTGTGCGCTCAGCTCGCCGCTCGCGCCCAGGCCCGTGCCGAGCCCGCGCAGCCCGAGAGGGACAAAGCCGCCCTCGAACCCCGTCGCGATGGCCTCCCACACGCTCATGTCGCGCGCGCGCGGCCAGGCGTTGTATAATTCTGGAGAGACGATGCCGATGCGCGTGCGGAGGTAGGCCGTCGCGTGTGTGCGCCGCGCTGAGCCGAAGAGCGTCAGTGCGGACGTTGGGCCTCGTTGGGTGTAGGATTGTGGGTGGTCGCCGGTCAGGATGGACAGGAGCGTGGTTTTACCGGAACCTTTGGAACATGATGAGACACGCTGGCCGACTTTTCGTTATTAAAGACTCACCGTTTGCGCCTTGAAGATGCCAGCGATCGCCCGAGCGGATGGTCCAATTGATGTCTTTAAGGACCTGTCCTGAATTGAGCACAAGCGGGGTACGGTAGCTGAGGTGGCTCACGTGTCGTTCATGGTATCTAACATTGACGTTCTGCATGTCGACGAGTACTTTGGCTTTAGCCTCAAGATCCGGAACGTGTACGGGGGAGGCCGAACGAGAGGCTTTTGCGCGAGAATCATCCAACTCCTGCAATATTGTTGTCTTTTCTCCCGTTTTTACCCGTCCCTCTTTTACCAAAGCGATGTGACTAATCCACTCGGGGACTGGGTCCTGTAAGCGCAGACCCATAATGATACGAGGGTTATTGGAAACATGAACCGAGTGAAGAAGAGAGAATAGAGTAGGACGAGTTTTGAAGTCGAGTCCGGCTTGAATGGTCTCTGTGAGCCGGAGTTTGTCCTTAACGCAAAAACGAACACTTACTTAAGGGTTCATCGAGCAGAAGGATATCAGGCCGTTCTAGAAGTGCCTTGACGATTCTGGCCCTTCGTGTTTGTCCGTTGCTAAGAGCGACCAGGGGGAGGTCAAGCAAGTCTTTGAGTCCCAACTTGTCGGTCAACTCCTCGAATCGTCGTCTCCGCTCCGCCCACAAAATCGCATCCTCCCGCTCGTGACCTGCTGCAGATTTGTCTACGATGAAAGACTTGATAGAGTCCCGTATGAGGCCCGATTCCTCGAGGAACATGCTTTGTCGCAGCGTGAGGCGATCCTCCTCGCGCACGGCACCATACCGGGTGGTGTAGTCGTAGAACGCACCTCCCGATGCACGTGGTCGATGTGCGAACGAAACAAGGCATACGGCCTCATTGACGGGTCGTGAATTCAGCGAGAGGGATGGCACGGGTCCCGCAGGAGGAGGCGGAGATATTCGCGTGTTTCCTACCAGGGTCTATGTATCGCGCGTAAACAAACAGCACTCGCAGTGCGAAAGGGAGGGGCTTAGGTTACAGGTAACCTAGAAATGAGTTGAGAAATGATAGGTTAATTTCTTCACCTCGAGCAATGCTGTCTTCCCTCCGGCACCAGACCCAACTACTGCCCAGCTTTCTCCTTCACGCACCGTCCAGTCAACACCGGTGAGAGCAGGTCGTGCACTGTCCGAATCCCCAAAACGATAAATATTGGCCTTTGGGATGTGCACAACATAGGAAGACAAGTGGCGGGCTCCGAGTTTGATACTACGAGTAGCCATCAACCCGGGCCAGCGAAGCGATCGACTGTCCAAAAGCAGGTTTGTGGCCCTTCGACTTCGAGGTGAGCATCACGTGCGACAGGTTAGGCCTGTTAGGGGATATTGTCCTGATCACGTGTGCTCCCCACGATCGAACTCGATGGGACAACGATGACGAGTCGTCCTTAAAGCTCAACTATATGCGCGTTCAGACCATGTTATTGCGATCAACATGACCATCTCCTCTGTTTTACAAACTATCTTCTCTTTCCGCACTGGTTCGACGACCGTGCTCGCTTCCCTCTTCTATTTGGCCATATTCGTTTCTCTCTACGCAACTCAATCTGGCCCACGAGTTCCCGGCGTTGACAGGCAGCATGCATTAGGTCTCAGTGTCGATCAAGCATACAGAGACTTACATCTGGTAGGTTTATACGCCTTTTTCGATTCTTCATCCATCTCCTATCTTTTCTGAATAGGTTGCGGAACGACCTCATCCCTACAATTCGCGCCAAAATGACGTTGTACGCCGTTTCCTGCTACAAAGGTTACAAAATATGGCAAAAGGACACGACTTTGTCCATATTGACGATGACATTCGGACCAATGCGGCATTTGTGGACGGTTCGCGAGCTGTATACTTTCAAGGGAATAATCTCCTCGTGAAAATCGACGGTATGGACAATGCAACTGAGGGTGCGTGCTTTAATCTTCCGCTCAAAACGTGGTTGTGAAATCGGGTTTATGAAAAGGTGATGGCGTGCTGTTCTCGGCCCACTTTGACTCTGTCTCGACTGCTCCTGGCGCAACAGATGACGGCATGAGTGTCGTGGCGCTCCTCCAATTATTCAACTTTCTCTGCAACAATCGCCCCAGGCGAACAGCAGTTTTCAATATCAACAATGGGGAGGAGGATGGTCTACACGGTGCCCACACGTGCGTTGTTTTCATTTACCCCTCTCCGGCTCTCATTAAAGGGGCTACCCAGGTTTTTGCGGCATTCGTGGGCCGATTTAACATCGACTTTTCTCAACATTGAAGGCGCGGGTTCTGGCGGGTACGCTCTAAGCTTCCCGTTGCCCTTTACCACCTCAAATTGTTTTTAATCAGCCGCCCGTTCCTCTTCCGTACCACGTCATATGAGGTCCTCAAGACTTTCCGTTCCGCCCCACATATACACGCCGATGCTATTTCCCAAGATGCTTGGGATCAGCACATAATCCGCTCAGATACAGATTACTCCGTCTATTCTGCACCTCGCACCTGGAGAGCCTCCTCTCTAACAGAATCCAATGTCAGTGCTCGTGGTTATGTGGGTCCTGGGGGCGGTATGCAAGGTGCGGACATCGCGTTTTACACTGGACGCTCGCGATACCATACCATGGACGACACCATTCGCGGAATGGGCGATGGTGGTGCGCAAAAATATCTATGGTCCTTGCTGGAGCTTCTACACTCCGCTAGCGATAGCATACTCAATGGCAGGTCGGGCCACATCGCCAGTGGCGAGAATGAAAGGGCCGTCTATTTCGAATGTAGGTGATTTTCAATCATAGGGTCTCATTACTTATACCTGTTCTCCAGTATTCGGCGTCTATCTTGTCGCATTCCCCTTCCGCGTATTGCTAGTTATGGAGATAATTCTTCTTGTTGTGGGTCCCATCCTCCTCGGCGGCCTTGGTTACGTCCTCGTTCATCAGTCAATCCTCTCAACTCGATTGCAATGGAGTTCAGACTTTCGAGGATATGGTCGATTCTGGTTGGCACTTATTCTGGGGGCTGGTGCTCAAGTTGGGTTGGTAGTCGGTTTCCTTAAGATGAATCCTAACGTTTGTCACCCCCTCCTTGATTCTGCAGATCACTGACCATCTTGTAGACTGCGCATTCCCATCCAGTTGCCACTTCGCTCTCCGCGCTCTCACTTGCTTACCTGTCCCTAGCCGTTCCACTCCAACTCGCTCAGCGTCTGCGACCTATTCCCCCTAGTAGGCAGCGGTCTATCATACTGGTGGAACTTTATGGGCTCACCTGGGTCCTTCTCGCTACGATCACTTTTCTAACACAACGGGTCGTCATAGCTGGGCTATATTGGATCGCGCTCTGGAATGCCTCATTGCTAGTAGCTGCAGTCCTTGGTGGGTTCGAGGGCCTATGGGGCACTGGAAAAGCGGGCAGAATAGTCCTTCCCCGAGATGAAAGCGATGGCGATGGCGATGGCGAGGAAGGTTCCCATTCTCGCGGGCGGCATCAACGACGAGAAGGAAGTGAAACTTCCGAAACCACCCCCCTACTTCGGCGGCACACCTCCCCGACTCACTCATTGGTCCTTGATGAGACAGCCCAAGACAAAGCATATTTCTGGTGGATTTTCCAGTTTATGATCTCCACGACCGCACCAGTCGTGAACTTGGCCACCATTTACACCATTTGGATTGGTGCTATGCCTCAAACAATCCCTGACGGTAGTTGGGTCGGTATAGGTACGCCATACTTTGTACTTTAAGAGTGCCAAACAAACTTGCCCTTGATAGTGTATGCGCCGATCTCGCTGCTCTGTTTCCTTATCCTTCTCCCATTAGCCCCCTTTGTGCACAAGGTGCATCGCTTGCTCACCATCGTCATACTCATCATCTTCATTTCTTCTACTGCATATGCTTGGGTCGCGACGCCCTTCACATCAAATACCCGCCTCAAAGTGTTCTTCACTCATCAGGTCGAACTGACGAACGTGTCCGCGACGACCCCGAGTCCGCAGTTGACCCGAGCTGTAACACGGTTGGACCTGATCAAGGGTTACGGTCCGCGCCTAGCGGCGACGCTTCCATCATCTCATTACTACAGTGACGAATCGAGCGAGGGGTGTAGGGCTAGCGATTTGGGTTCGACGATATGCGAGTGGGCAGTTCCTCCAGTCCTACACCCGTCGATTCCCGGTGCGAAAGAGGATTCATGGCTCATTGCAAATGTCACGCGGCGGGGGCCAGCTTCGCTCCGCGTCGAGATCGAGGGCGAGCAGACGCGCGCGTGTAGAATATATGTCGACAGTCACAGCATCCAACGGTACCGCTCGCGCACTATTGGGGGCCCACAGATGGAATGGAGCACGTTCGACATCCCTGCGAGCAAGGAGAGGGATATCCGCCTGCTGGCGCTCTGGGCACGTTCGTGGGACACGAAGAAGTTCCAAACAGACCTCGAGTTGGATGCGGGAAATGAGGGGGGCGAAGATGAGCCAATCGCGGGCAGGGTATCGTGCTTGTGGAACGATGGGCCCGGGGGTGCGTTGATCCCTGCACTGGACGAGGCGCGCGCGTTTTTACCTGAGTGGGTCGCGATTTCCAAAGCTGGGAGCGGGCTTGTAGAGGCTAGTAGCGGATTTGTGTTGTAGTATTGTAATGTTGTATCATGTGCGTATCAGCTGGTCATACTGAGGGAGCATGGCAGGTGCTGCGGCCGAGAAACGCTCGAGGATGTCTCACGGAATTACGTCACCGTCTCTTATCAAAGGGTCCTTGTACACTTGAAAGGATCCAGCCCTGCCAGCGTATCCACCGCAGCCGCAGCAACCTTTCCCCTTCATATAGCTTCATCGCTGCATACACCCACACCCATTGTATGGGCCAGGAGGTTGTGTCTCTTACGACTGCAACAGTCCTCGTCCTCCGCACTGTATCTGCCACCTAGAGTGCAGAAGGATGCCCAAGCGTATCCCGACGCCCCCACCACCCGAGGATGAACCGAGGTACCTGACCGTGGTGCACCCGTATCCTCTCCATGCGAACTTGGAACTTCACGCCGATCGACGCACGCTCGCGCTTTGGCTGGCGTGCTGCACAGGCAAGGACGTATTGCTAGCCATGTTCCACAAGCCCGCAGTGAGTCCACCCAAGGCTCATTTGATTCGCCGATACCCAACCTACGCATCCAACAAAGTCTCCAGGAATGGTCGTCATCGAAGTCGATCGCGAGTTTGACAGATTCGATGACCTGCTGGGATGCCACGCTTGGTCCGGATTCCTGAGGAAGCCGTCCGAGGAACAGGTGGACAAGTCTTCAAAGGTCTTCTATTGCACTTATAACACCGGCCGTCTGGTCGAGAAAAATGGTTCGTCCGCGACTCGCTCCACTCTGCTTCGACTCACGTATCGTAGGTTGGAAGCGCGTAAACATCGAAGAACATTGGTTTCAAGGGTGGACCGCCAACAATGCGTGAGTGGTACTAACATATCTTTCCATCCTCACCCTAACCGTATCCCAGCATCATTAAGTATCCGTATCCAAAGACCTCATATTGTAATGTCCCTTCTGAAGCAAAGACCGGCGCACCAATGTGTCGCCCTCTCCCGCAAAGATCGTTTCCTGTCCCTCCCCCAACTCCGGCACCAATAGGTGAGTCTAGCATACCTGATTCCTTTTGTATTTTCTTTTTGACAGCCAATTTGCGCGATAGTCGGCTCTCCAGAATGGCTAGCAGCCAGGAATGCCAATGAATCTGCTAGCCCAGCACCCTCGTCCAAGAAAAAAGGCAAAAAGTCGGTGGCGAGCGACACCGCCTCCGTAACGAGCGCTGGCTCGAGAAGCACAAAATCGCTCTCGCCGCCTCCCACTCAGTCTCCCACGCCATCGGTGATGGCCAACTACCGTGCCAAGAACGATCCCGCCTGTATGTGGCTATTTTTTCAGAGTGAGTGTACATGTCTAACTTCTGTATGTGTTCGCAGGGAAACGCGGGACTCCTTCAATTGCTTCCGTGGCATCAGCGGTCACTTCTCGTGCACCCAGTACCGTCGGTAGCTCGAGCGCTCGGTCATCGAGAGCTGCTGCCGCTCCGCCTGCTCCTCCAGGCCTAGGCCCCGTGCCCACTCTGCAGTCCCTAACACCCGGACGCTTCGACTGGAGTGAGGACGTGGAGCGCTTTGAATCTGAACAAGCCAACAATCCGCCCGTTCGTAGCCCAGCCCCGAGCGTTTCCACTGGTCCCGCTAGCGCTAGACGCCAGCCCTACGACCCCGACGGCCCCATTGAGCCGCCGCGAAACTATAATTACAATGAAGAAGACCAGCCAAGACATTCGACGGTAGCTGCCATGTCGGATATCTTCGAAGACAGTCTCGCTCCAGTCGCCCCTCCCATCAGAAACGGCAGGGGCGGATCTAGACCGTTGGGTCTCGACGACCCCGACTATGATCCGTGGAACCCGCCTGCGGAGGCACCCGCCCCTGCGGACGACCAGTCTCAAGCAGACGACGCGGCAGCGGCGTGGGACGGTTACGCTGATCACCGGCCGGAGCTGCCGACCAAGGTGAAGAAGAAGGGAACATGGATCTGCCCCCAGCATGGGCCGCTCTGCAACCCCGGAATCTGCAAGGAACGCGCGCGCGAAGAGCGTGAAACGCGCATGAGAGAAGAGCGCGAAAAGTGGGAAGAGGCGAAGAAACAGCGCGAGTTCCGCAGAGCGAAGGAGCAGCTGAAGAAGGAGCGGAAGAAGGCCGAAGCCGAAGCTGAGAGCGGGCGCGGGAACGAAACCAGCAGCAGCAGTAGCAGCAGCAACAACGGCGGATCAGACAACGACGATGGTGGTACTGTATTCCTATAGCCCAGTGACTCTCGTACGCACGCCTGACCACGTCCTCTCAACAGACTCCGATGCCGGCCCCCCGCCTGACCCTGAGGATTGGTCCATTCCCTTGAACATCGGAGGCGCCGACGCGTTGTCGACGGTGAGCTCTTCACGCCGGGCTTGGGGCTCGGTCGCCGGGTCGGGCGGCGAGGATGATGATGATGACGACGACGACGATGGAGTGAGCGTCGCGATGTCACGCACGACTAACACGAGCAGCGCTGCCTCACGTCGCGGCGGCCGCCCAACGCCCCCCGCGAGCGTGAGTTCAAGCGTGTGGAAGAAAGGGCCCGTGCCCTCCGTTACCCCCTTGAGCAACGCGGGTCCAACCAAAAAAATCTCACCGACATCTCCACGCCCCGCGACGCGACAGTCCGCATGGGATGCCCGCAGCGCCGCGAGCCAGAGCTCGAGCGTGATGGGCGGCCGTAGCGAGTGGCCATCCGTCTCGGGCAACTCCCGTGCCTCCGCGCTTTCCGGCGCTTCCGCGACTGGCTCCGATACCGGCCAACGCTCGGGCACGGGCCCTGCGACGCGGCAGTCGTCTCGCAGCTCTGCGACTTCGAGCGTGCGGACAGGCGCGGCGGGCCCGTCAACACCGTCCACGCCCTCGGTCGCGAGCGGCTTCCCGACGTTCGCTGATACGGAGTGGGGGGACCCGATTGCCGTGGCGCTGGCCAAGGCGGGCGGGAAGAAGTCGAAGAACGCGAGGAAGAGGGAGAATAAGGCGAGGAGTGCTCAGGTGCTGGCTCAGGCCAGGGCGCAAGCGGCGCAGGTTAATGCTCTCGATGTCGAGCTACCCGCTGGTGGACCGGGCAGCTCGTGGGGAGACCCTGACGAGGCATGGTGAGCTTTCCCCCCCCCCCCCCCCCCTCTCGGGCGGGTTATCTACGTTGATTAAAATTATGGTTGAGTTCGGTCGTACATGGCGCGATTGCCGTTGTTACCGTTGGTGTCGTCGAAGTCGTAGTTATCTTGCAAAGTTTACCAAGTCAAATACAAGTTGTTCAGATGCAGAGCGTGTAGCACCACTAGCACCTGGCAAATTCGATACGAGATGAAAAGGTGGCCCTTTGAGAGCAAGCGAGTTTATATACACTGAAGGCGTCAACCAGATCCAAGAGCCGAGATATAGAAGCGCCGCATGTCGAAGCACAGCAAATCACTGGAAAGGAGTACTGCACCTGCAAGCCTAATATCACTGTACCGCAGATGTCGTCTTGGAACCCCCCTGCCACATACCGACTTACATCGCAGCGCCATACTTTGATTCGTGCTTTGAAACCGGCAAAATATCGTGCTCGTATGGTCACTTTATGTTGCACCAACTGGCGCAGTGACCTCTTACCTCTTCCCCTATTGTCATTGGTAAAGAAACGTCGTGCACAGCCTTTTTGCCACGCGGAAATTATATGAGCGGTGCTCTAGCCAAAGATGATGTTGTGCTGGTTACACCTGGACTCGGACCTGACTCGGATGCAGGCGAGTCAGCTCGTGACCGTGTGTCGAATAATATCAGTGAAATGAAGTCAAATATCACCTTGAAAAAACTGCACTGAGAAGGTAATAACGCGTTTTGTCGACGTCGTGCATTAGTGGGCCTCACAAGTCGGACGAGTTACACGGGAAAGGCCGGGTGATGTCATGTCAGTGCGAGCGAGTCGTGGGTTGCCTGTGACCTTGCCCCGACAGACCTGGAGGCCGCGTCCGAATCTGGGGCAGTGATCTATCAACTCGACAAGAGAGTTTATTTGTAGGTGTGCCACGTCCTCGTCATCATGGTGACGGCAACGTCCGGCGCAGGTGAGTCGAAGCACCCAAGCACCTTTTCATATTCAGTTATAGCGCAAATACGCCGCTCTCTCCTCTGTCGCTCCACATCGTGCTCATACTAGGTCTGATGCCACTAGAACTGGCCTGTATGTTGACGTATCTGCTAGCCCAGTGCTGCGTGAACTGCTGCGGCTGAGCACGTCGTTCTACAGCATGAATCTTCCAAGTTACCATCATCTCCGACTTGCCTTTAATCGGCCTACTGCGCATCCCACGAGATCCTTGTTTTCCCCTTTTATCTACTCTTCTGGAATCCTCGACCTGCGGTGTCGCTTATCTTCAGCCTTGAACTACCATAGGCCTAGGCACCTGCACAGCCGCAGCCGCAGACGTCTTGTCTTCCCTTCTTTAATCACCGTACCATATATATAGAGACTCAGGGCACCAGCAAGGCTTCCTCCTTTGTCCTAGCCGCTCCCTGAAACGCAGCCAAAACTAAACGATCGATTTTCTTTATATAACACACTGCAACACATCCCCCCTCCACGCCCCACTACACTGACACGAAGTAATGCCAAAGCGGATCCCAACACCGCCACCGCCCGAGGATGAACCTAGATACTTGACCGTGGTGCACCCATACCCTCTCCATGCAAATCTGGACCTTCCTGCCGATCAGCGCAGACTGGCACTCTGGTTGGCTTGTTGTACAGGAAAGGACGTGTTGTTCGCCATGTTTCACAAGCCCGCCGTGAGTCCGTCTTGGGTCCCCACCGATACTCAACTCACACACCCCACAAAGTCTCCAGGAATGGTCATCATCGAAGTCGATCGCGAGTTCGACAGATTCGATGACCTGCTGGGATCCCACGCTTGGTCCGGGTTCCTAAGGCAGCCGTCAAAGGAACAGATGGACAAGTCTTCAAAGGTCTTCTATTGTACTTACAACACGGGCCGCCTGGTAGAGAAGAATGGTCAGTCTGCGAGTCGCTCCGCTCTGTTCACTCACTCACATTTCGTAGGTTGGAAACGTTTAAACATCGAGGAACATTGGTTTCAGGGATGGTCCGCCAATAATTCGTGAGTGGCACCAACGTATCTCGCCATTTCCATGTTAGATATTCACCCTAACCGTATCTTAGCGTGATTGAATACCCGTACCCGAAGACTTCATATTGTAATGTCCCTTCTGAGGCAAAGACTGGCGCACCAATGTGCCGCCCTCTCCCACAAAGATCATTTCCTGTCCCTCCCCCAGCCCCGGCACCAATAGGTGAGTCTAGTATACCTGGTCCCTTTTGGATTTTCTTTTTGACAGCCAATTTGCGCGATAGTCGGCTCTCCAGAATGGCTAGCAGCCAGGAATGCCAATGAATCTGCCAGCCCAGCACCCTCGTCCAAGAAAAAAGGAAAAAAGTCGGTGGCGAGCGACACCGCCTCCGTAACGAGCGGCAGCTCCAGAAGTACAACATCGTTCTCTCCGCCTTCCACGCAGTCTCCCACGCCATCGGTGATGGCCAACTACCGTGCCAAGAATGATCCCGCCTGTACGTGGTGATTTTTTCAGAGCGAATGCGCATGTCTAACTACTATATGCGTTCTCAGGGAAACGCGTACCTCCTTCCATTGCGGCTGTCACGTCGAGTGCACCCAGCACCGCCGGCAGCTCGTGCGCTCGGTCCTCGAGAGTAGTTGCCGCTCCGCCTACTTCTCAGGGCCTGGCTCCCGGGATCGCCTCGCAGTCTCGAGCACATCGAGGGAAAATCAACAATCCGCCCGCTCGTAGTCCAGCCTCCAGCGTTTCCACTGGCCCCGCCAGCCGCCAGCCCTACGACCCCGACGGACCTATCGAGCCGTCGCGAGCCTATGATTACAATGAAGAGGACGAGCCGAGATATTCGACGGCAGCCGCTATGTCGGATATTATTGATGACGAACCCGCTTCGATTGTCATATCCTTGAAGAGCGGCAGTGGCAGAACTAGACCGTCGGATGTTGACGACCCCGAATGTGTTCCCGGGAACCTACCCGCGGAGGCAGCTGCCCCTGCGAGCGACCATCCTCAAGCAGGCGACGCGGCGGCTGTATGGGATGATTACACTAAGCCCCGAGAAAAGGAGCTGCCGAAGAAGGGCGAATGGGAATGCTCTCAGCATGGACCTGTCTGCAGCCCCGGAATCTGCAAGGAACGCGCGCGCTTCGAGCGCGAGAAGCGGGAGAGCGTTAGGCGCAAAAAGTGGGATGCGGAGAAGAAACTGCGCGACGAGCGCAGAGAGAAGGCACGGAAGAAGAGGGCGAAGAAGGCCGGAACCACTGACGAAGGCGAGCGCGAGCTCCCGCCGCACCTCCCTGGGAATGCCCCTAGCAACAACAGCAGCAACAGCAACAATGGACCAGACAACGACCCGCCGCATGATCATGGTACTGTATTCCTACGATCAAATGACTCCCCCATACGCATACCTGACCACGTTCTCCGACAGACTCTAATGACACTCCCCCGTCCGACCAAGAGGACCAGTCGATTCCCTTGAACACTGGAGGCGCCGACACGCCATCGACGGTGAACTCTTCCCGCCGCGTTCGTGGCTCGGTCGACGGATCAGACGAGGAGGAGAACGATGGTAATGAAGATGGCGATGAAGATGACGACGAAGATGGGGCGAGCATCGCGAGGTCATACACGACCAACACGAGTAGCGCTGCCTCGCGCGGCAGCCGCGCCGCGTCCCCCGCGAGCGTGAGCTCAATCGGGCAGGCCACTACTCCCTGTAGCAACGGTCCGATACAAGTTTCACCGACCTCTTCTCGCCCTGCGACACAGCAGTCCGCATCTGACGCCCGCAGCGCTGCAAGCCAGAGCTCGAGTGTGGGTGGCCGCAGCGAGCGGCTATCAGTCTCCAGCAACTCCCGTGCCTCCGCGATCTCTGGCCCATCCGCAACTGGCTCGGACATAGACCAAAGCTCAGGCACGGGCTCCTCAACGCATCAGTCGTCTCGCAGCTCTGCAACTTCGAGCGTGCGGACCGGCGCGCGTGCGTCCAACCCATCCACGTCCTCCGTAGCGAGCGGTTTCCCGACGTTCGCTGATACGGAGTGGGGCGATCCGATTGCCGTGGCGCTAGCCAAGGAGGGCAAGAAAAAGTCGAGGAACAGTAGAAAGAGGGAGGACAAGGAGAGGGGTGCTCGGGCGGTGGCTCTGGCCCATGCACAAGCCACCCATGCCAATGTTCTCGAGTCAGCGCTCAACATACAGCTTCCCCCTGCCGGTCTGGGCAGCTCATGGGGCGACCCTCAAGAGGCGTGGTGAGCTATTCCCCTTCGGGCTATCTCCCTCTTTCCGAGTTGGTCGAATTATCGTCGATGTTGATATTTTGTTGAGTCTGTCGTACATGACGCGAGTGTTATTGTTACTATCGTTGGTGTCATTGTCGTTCAAGTTGTTGGAGTCGCAGTTATCTTGTAATATCAATCAAATACAGAGCGTATAGGACTACTAGGACCAGAAAACTAACATGAGACAGCTATGCACATGGCTAGTATGCAATTTATTCTCTGCGAGCACGCGAGCGGTTTATATACACTAAAGGCGTCAAGCGAAACCAAGGACCGAGACCGGGACAGAAGTGCCACGTGCTGGCATCGTCAGTGATAATACCACCTTGAGGTTACACTGAGGATGTAACAAGTCGTTCCTCTTGTCGACCAGAATAGCGGCCACATTACACTATAGACGGAGTTCGCGGACGAGTTGCTGGGGAGCCGCCAGTCTCGTGACGTCATATGTAACAGCAGTATGGCGGAGGCATGTTGATTCCCACACACCGGCATGACTCGGCCCGCGCCTTCAAGTACCTGTCTGCATATTCGATTGCCAGTGGAGGCCGCGCACGGGCTTGTGACCCATCAGCTGGACATGCGACCAAGGTATTTGACTGCGTAGGTGTTCCGAAGCTTCGTCACGGTGACGGCAAAGTTCGGCGCAGTTCGGATAGAAGCATGTCTTTTGACTTGTCTGCTGGGTGAACTCCTGCTGCGGCGGAGGACGTATAGTTCTATCGACTTTTTTTTTTCGACATACTGCGCATCCAGCGAGACCCCTGTTTCCCCCTTTTATCCGCTGTTTTGGAAACTTCGACCTACGCCGTCACTTATCGTGAGCATTGAACCAATTATCTCTGTGATATTTTAGACATAGGAACTAGCGCAGCCGCAGCCGCGGACTTGTCCTCCTTCTCTTGAACACCGCGCCGCTCGCACACACTTAGGGTACTTGCAAGGCTTCGCCCTTCATGATCTGATATAAACGGCTCTCAAAGAGAAAAAATGCATCGCTTTTGTCCCAGTCGCCCCCTCTCACATTCTAGAAAACAAAAACAAAAAAAGGGCCAAGTTCTCTGTATATCGCACACCACAACACATCTCCCCTTCCAAGTTCAGCTTGCCGACACTGAAGGATGCCCAAACAAATCCCGACGTCCCTGCAACTCGCGGACAGATCAAAATATCTGATCGTGGCGTGCCCGTACCCCCTCAATGCAAACCTGGAGCTTCACGAGGACCAGCGCTCAATAGTGCTCTGGTTGGCGTGTTGTGCGGGAAAGGACGTGTTGCTAGCAATGTTCTATAGGCCTTCCGTGAGTTCGTTCAAAGCTTCTTTTCCTTATCTCACCAACACCCAAATCGTGCATTCCGCACAAAGTCTCCGGATATGGTCATAATCGAGGTAGATCACGAGTTTGATAGGTTCCACGAACTCCTAGGGGTGCACGTCTGGTCGGAGTTCTTAACGAAGCCAACGAAGGAACAAATGGACAAGTCGTCAATGATGTTCTATTCCACTTTCGACACGGCACGTTTGGTCAAGGATGGTCCGTCCTGCGTCATTCCGCTCTGATTTATCACTCACGTTCCGCAGGTTGGAAGCGTGTAGCCATCGAAGAAGATTGGTTTCAAGGATGGACCCCCAACAATTCGTGAGTCATGCCAACATATCTTGCGTACATTCTCACAGTTGACTTTGACCGTATCTTAGCAATATTAGATATCCGTACCCAAAGACCTCAGTGGCACAGTGTAATGGTCCATCGAGTTCAGAGGCGAAGTCCGGTTCCCCAGTGTGCCGCCTTCCGCAACAACGTTTTCCTGTGCCGCTCCTCCCACCAGCACCACTAGGTAATTGTAATGCGCTCTATTTCGTTGGGTTTTATTTTTAAAAGCTGCTTTAGTCAACTCCGCAGAATGTTTAGCTTCCAGGAAGTCCAATGCGGGAACAACACCCTCGTCCACGAAAAAAGGTAAAAAGGCCGCGCCGAGAAACACCTCCGTACCAATGAGTGCCAGCCTCAAAAGCACAAATTCGTTCTCTCCGTCTCCCACCCGGTCTCCCACGCCTTCCTCTGTGGCGTCCACCGACCGTGCCAAGATCGATGCCTGTACGTTCTGTATCAATTTATTCGAAGTGAATGCCTATATAACCACCGTATTTGCAGGGAGACGCGGTATCTCGTCCGTTTCTTCCAAATCTTTAGCCGGTATATCGCGCGCGCCTAGCGCATTCCGTAGTTCCAACGCTCGGTCATCGAGAGGGACTCCGCCCGCTCCTTCGGGCCTGGGTCTTAGGCTCACCTTGCAGTCTCAAACCCCCGGACACACCGACGGGAGCGAGGACGACGAGCTCTTTGAATCTGAGCAGATCGACAACCCGCGTGTTAGTATCCCAACTCCTGGCCTACCCTCTGCTCCTGTGCGGGGCCAGGCCTACGACCCCGACAGTTCCATTGAGCCGCAGCGAGTCTACGATTATTACAATGAAGATGACGAGCCGAGAGATTCGACGGCAGCTGCAATGTTGGATCTCTTCGATGGCTATTCCTTTCCAGAAGTTGCCCCCGTCGCCAGCGGAGCTAGACCCCTTGGTCTCGAAGACACCGACCGCGATCCCCCTAACCCGCCCGCGGGCGGCCAGTCCCGAGCTGGCGGCGCGGCGAATCTTTGGGAAGGATACGACGCGCCCCGACTGGAGCTGCCAACCAAAGTGCAGAAGAAGGGAGAATGGACGTGCCCCCAACACGGGTCGCTCTGCAGCCCGGGAATCTGCAAGGAGCGCGCGCGCGTCGAGCGCGACAGACGCATGAGGGATGAAGGCGAGAAGCGGGAGAAGGAGAGGACACAGCGTGAAGCACGCAGAGCGAGGGTGCAGCTGAAGAAGGAGTTGCGCTCGCGCTCGCCGCTCCCCCATGGGAATACATTCAGCAGCAGCAGCAGCAGCAGCGGGTCAGACAGCGACACGTTGCACGACGAAGGTATTGTATTCCTATAGCACTACAGCTCTCGCATTCGCATTCCTGACCACATTCGCACCCATGACAGACTCCCGCTCCCCTCCTCAGTCTGACCAAGAGGGATGGACGGTCCCCTGGAACACCAGAGGTACCGACATGCAGTCAACGCCAGACTTTGTGCACCGCGCAAGGGACTCTATAGCCGATCTGTATGACGACTCCGACTCCGACGAAGAAGCAAGCGTCGCGAGATCCCGCGCGAGCAACACGAGCAGCAGCCGCTCCCCGTCACCCGCAAGCGTGAGCTCAAGCGGGCAGAGCGAGGGGCCCACGCTCCCCCACACACCCTATGACAGCGCGAGCCTGGCGCTGGCTTCCCCGACATCCTCGTTCCTCGCAACGCGGCAGCCCACATGGGACGCCTGCAGCGCCGCGAGCGAGAGCTCGAGTGTGGGCGGACGCAGCGAGCAGCTTTCGCACTCCGGCGACTTCCCAGCTTCCACGGCCTCCACGACTTTCGCAGGTGACTCGGACACTGGACAACGCCCGGATACGGGCCCCGCAATACGACAGTCGGTATGGGCAGCGCATAGCTCGCCATCATCGAGCGCGCGGACGGACGCAATCCCTTCCACACCCTCCGCACCTCCGAAACCGATCGGCTTCCCGAGGGTCTCCAATACGTACTGGGGCGATCCGGTCACCATGGTGCTGACTAAGATGGTCGAGGAGGACAACCGCAGAACAGGTGGGAGAGAGCCCAATGCGCGGCCGGGGGCCGGATTGAAGGTGTCGAAGAGTGCTAGAAAGAGGAAGAATTGGGCAAAGAATGCTCGGGCGCAAGCGGAGGCCCAGGCGCAAGCTGCTCTGGCAAGCCTTCTCGAGGCGCCGCTCGACGATGACCCTCCCCTCGGCGAACTAGACAGCTCGTGGGGCGATCCTAACGAGGTGTGGTGAGCTGTTCCCCACGATCCAATCCCCTTGTTTTTAAGTTGGGAAAGTTGGCGTTGATTTTTTTTGTTACGTTCCGGTAAATGTGGAGTTATTGCTCTTGCAGTCGTCGTTGTCATAGCTGTATTATTTGCGAAGTGTACCAAATCGAGTAAATGATATTCAAATACGGAGAATGTAGCGTTCAGGAAGAGGATGGGCCTGATGAGGTGATAGTTGATTGGTGCAGAGGGAACACGGGTCACACATAGTTAGATGGTCCGGTTCGGAAAAAAAAAAGGTCTAAGGGTCTAAACCACAAATCGTCGTCGTAGATCATTAGAATCACAACGGACAAAAGGAAACATGGCGCGTCCCAGTCCAAATCTGAGTGATACGCAATCACTACAGGCTTGGAGGCCGCGCCCGAACTTGTGGTCTAACAGCTGTATATCATGTTTGCCGCGTAGGGTGAGCGCAAATGTATTGGCGCTTTATATCAAGCTCTGCGGAGCATTTCGTGTTGGACCTGGAACGTCTCCCTCGTTCCTGATCAAATGCGAGCACTGGTTATGGATTCTATTGTGCAAGAAAGCAGGGGACAGTGGCCTGTGCGACGAGGACATGAGTGCATGAGCGTGAAGGCAATGAGTGCCTCTGTGGTGCGTGAGTGGAAGAGCAGGCACTGGACGATGTGAGCGCTTCATCGTGATGGGTTCTTCGGAATCTGAGTCATTCGCATGAGCGATTCAGGTACACAAAACCTCAGACTCACAAGGGAGGCTTGAACCCGTTTCTAGGAATCCGTGACGTCGAAATACTAGGGACAAAAGGTACGTGAAATATATGGGTTTCGTTGTGTCATTATGTCTCGGATCGATGTATAGCAGGTGTTTGGATGGTTTTCTATTTCAGAGGAGGTTGGGCAATCTTCAGTTTCAGCGTGTCGCGCCACCTAGTCGGCCTTCTGGCCCGGAAGGGAAACACGGATATAACTCCCCAGAGTTGTGGAAAAGAGGAGTACAATGGAAAGGTATCGAGTATCTTTCTTTACTTTATTGTCAGCAACCAGGGTGTAGGCGTCCGGAAATATGAGGCCTCATATCGGAATGTTGTAGATTCACCGGCCCGGTAATATTCACAAGTGCCGGTCTGGGGCCTGGTGTTCAACGTTCAACGTTGAACGCCTCTCTGGACGCCTCTGGTTTTTGAAGCGGCTCTCTCATGTCCGAGTCTACAACTATTATCCCTTCTCCCGACATATCCCTACCAGGCCTACTGGGGACATCCTCACTCCTTCATGCAGATATTATTCTCCGTTCTTCTGACTCTCATGATTTCCAAGTCCAAAGGTTTTACGTGGTCGACAGCTCTCCTGTTCTCAGAGAGCAAATAATGGCCGTTAGTGCATGCCACGGTGTAGGGCCGGAAGGTGAGCCTCAGTCAATAAATTGCATTCCAAAAAGAGACAAATAACAGCTACTTCTGAAATCTCTGAAGCTACCACTATGGATCGTGAAACAAATGACAAGCCTTTACTTCCGGTCATTCAGCTTACTGAGAGTCATACAATTATTTCCGCTCTCCTAACTTTCGTGTTCCCTGTGCCACCCGTTCTTCCTCCAACTATTGAGGAGATCCTAGACCTCCTTTCCGTGGCTCGGAAATACGAAATGACCACCGCACTGATTCGAATCCGGGACTGCGCTTCTAGGCGTGAACCACCTTTTATCTGCCCTGAAACTGCATTGCAGGTTTACTCTCTTGCACATGAGTATAGTCTTCTTGAGGAGGCGTGTCAGGCGGCAGAAGAAATACTCAAAACTCCAATGACTATCCAGAATTTCGAGGACAAACTCGACACTATACCCGGAACAGCTCTTTCTGATCTTTGGAAACATCGTCAACAAGTTCTGGCTAACCTCAGCGTGAGCCTCCACAAGGAATTCAATGGGTCGGAACTCTGCCGAATCTTAGCTGGCCTAGACTGCATAGAAACGAGCAATGCAGGGCAAAATGCGGAGCATGACGCGGAGGCTAGAAAAATCCCACTATGGGTCGATACCTACCTTTCCGACATTGAAGATGACCTCGCTGGTTTCAATCTCACCACATTTCATCTCGCCCTTTCCTCTCATGTCTCACCCGCAGGCAACGACTGTGAATATTGTGCATCGATCCCCAGCAAAACGATTTGTGACATTTGGACTGCTCTGACAGCTGTTCTCCATAAAAGTATAAGAAAAGTAGGTTCCGAGTCCACTATCCTGAATGCGACATGTGGATCTCAGCTCATCTACAGGCTAAATCGGATTTCATACTCACACAAGGGGAAACACGTCTTCAAAGTTCTACCCTTGCTACAATGGGAGCTTTACCTCTGCCCGAAGGCCTAAACATGCAAGGAGCGGATATCGTACTTCGATCGTCTGACCTTGTTTCCTTTCGTGTTCACAAGTCGATCCTAGCCATATCATCACCATTTTTTACTGATTTGTTTTCGCTCCCTCAACCTCCTGGTAGTGAAGTCATCGAGGGTCTTCCCGTTGCCCAGGTATCCGAAGACGCGGAACTACTGCACAGCCTCATCACAGAGCTTTACCCTATCCCTTCTGCGATACCTGACTCTTACGAGAAGACTTTGGCTCTTCTCGCCGCTTCGCAAAAATATAATATGACTACGGTCATATCTACTGTCCGTTCCGAAATAGGTCGCCAATTGCCAACCATGGAGGCTGCCTTTCGTGCATATGCGATTGCATGTAACAAACAGCTCATACCGGAGATAGAAATTGCGGCGCGCCTTACTCTTGATCATCCCATGACGTTTGAAGCCATCGCAGATGCCTTACCGTTGCTCGAGGGCTCAGCGCTGAGCGACCTGGTCCGCTTCCGCAAGCGTTGCCGGGACAATCTCCTCTCGTTCTTTGAAGGCTTTGTTGATGGTAGCGACAACCTATCAAAAATCTGGTGTCGTTGCCGCAAGACTAAACGCTCCTTCTCCGCTTCTCAAAACGACAAAGCGATCCTCGCTCGGTGGTTACGTGACTTGATTTTGCAGTATACCACCGGTTTGAAAGATGCATATACTAATCCAATACCCAATCCTTCATCCCTTTGCGAGGGTTTCGTCAAAGCTCTCCGCACTCATGTATCTCGGACCGATTGCCCCTCTTGCCCAACGTTGTGGGTTGTGGAAGGAGAGGCTTTCCATGACCAATTGAAGCGTAGAATATCGAAGGCACGAGACAAGGTATCTATCTTCCTCCCTATTTAAGATTGTGGGTTTCATGTCATGTGCAGGAACCCTTCCGACTTGACCCCAGGGCATCAAACACGTCCGGAGATTTAGGAATGGTCGATCCCTGATGACGGGCATCTCGCGGCGCTCACAATCGCGATGTCATATGAAGTGAATGCTATGGAACTATTATATATACATGTTTATCTATCGACGAGGGTTGAAAGAAATTATTGGCACGCGCATTATAACTTGGAATCTCCTGTCTTGGTTTCTATCGGTTTGCGTGGGCACAGTATTCAAGTGCAGATGGGAAGAGGCCCAAAGCAAGGTTGACCTCGGATTTGAGGAGAAACCCAGTGTCTGTCCTTGAAAATGCGGTCGGGTGTCACCATGTTCAAGCAGAAATGCCCAGTATCTCCGAAATGACCGTGACTGAGAGCCAGTACCCGGAGAACGCATGCCGATTTGCGGCTCTGGAAAGCAGTTGATTGGTTATTATTCTAGGAAGTAACATCCTGAAAGGTCGGGATAAGGTCAAGGACAAGTGACTACTAATGGCAGTGATGTAGTGACCACCCACGCTCAGTGTAGGCGCATCGATACGTTGAGGGATACACGCGCCTTGCGACTTCTGAGTTCGTTTTTGGCTATGAGTCGTTCTGTGCGTCACGTCCACAGAAACGAGACTGCGTCGTTGTCTTAGTCGATAGCTCGAGAGAACCTACCATATCCATCAGCAAATAAAATTTAAATTTTTATGTGCTTACCAAAATCGAAAGAGCTTACGGAGATTATAATCGGATTCGGACTTATCTTGAAATAACAATTGCTCGTAATTGGGCTGTGATTGCGAATGGACTATTATACATAGCATATAAGCACTCACAATTCTCGTGGTCACACGCAACCCAGCTGTAAGTACTTGTGATTTCTGTGCCAAGTTGTAAGTACATACGATTTTTGGATGGCTCTCATGGCTGAATGATATGTGCATGAGACTTCCACAGCAAGGATGACGCGCTTGTTCCAATACATCCATGGTCTCGTTGTTGGCCTCATCGTGTTCCTAAATCCATTCCCTGTCAACTTTTCAAGCCTGACAACGGCAACGGGTCCACCACCCTCAAGTTTACCCAACTCATCTGCCACATCGCTGAGGACATACGGCACACCAACGCCGTCACTGCCCTGCCAGGTCTATTAGCAACATCGTCTATGCGAGCTTCAGGAGCTTGATCCTGATCGTAAGATGTACAACAGTGCGCTAGGGTGCGTTCTTCTCTAACTCTGGGTTTTCCCCACAACGCTACTGACTCATTGCCTCTCGCCAACACCTTGCAGAGTAGGGCATACCACCTCCATTCGGTAACCGCTTCTGGGACTCAAACTGGCCTGTCTAAAATGCTCCTTTTCCACAACTTCCGAGTCTGATACACCTCGTCATCACTGTGAGTAACCATGAAATCCTTTCACCCCGTTTTGTGCTGTCCAGTGCTACATGAAGCCCAGTGTTTCCTTTCCGCTATATGCACTAGGAGGGCATCCCTTGATGACAGCCATGTCAACAGTCCCCTGGACCCATCAACAAGTCCAAATCCCTCATGGAAGTTACAGAACTGATGTTTCAGAGGTGTTACGTTCCCACCTATACGGACTGTATGACTTAGGACCCTTACTGTACCGGTTGCAACTACGGCGGTAAGGTATATTAGTTGCGGACTTACCTACGGTGATACGGCAGTGTGATAGGCAATACGAGTACGATAGCTGACTGATGACCGACGCCACTAGTACAGGTACTAGTAGTATTAGTGTTTGCGATGTTTCTGCGATACGTTGGACGCTACCTACGGTGACTCATAGCAGCGCTTGAAAGCCTGCTCCATCTGTATTTAAGACCCTATGCGAAGACCAAGAAACACCATCTTGGTCTTCTTGAATCGTCACTTGTTTGTTTCCTTTCTATCTCCCTTTGAACTCTATCTCTCTCCTTATCTCTTTCTCTATCTCGCGTTGAACTTCAAGTCAAGACTGTACTTGTCGGTGTGCCTCCGAGCATTCACTAAGACAAGAGCACGGACCTTCGTGTCGTTGTGTTGAGGCCAGATTATTCGCTAAGTAGTTCCCACCGCTCAAGCTCAAGTTGGGCTAACGTCATGACGGCGTTACAAGAGGTGCGCTCTCGTTTCAGACCCACCTGTCGCCCGCCATCAAATCGCCAACTCTGGCGGACAGATAATGATGCACCCGGCATGGCATCCCCCTTCCTGAGTTCCCAATCCTGACTCATTACTTCGAGACAACGCAGTGGAACGTGCAGCTCAACACAGGTCTCAGGCTCAAACCCATCACTTGTGACCCAGAAAGATCCCATTGCGGTGCGCCTCTCCGCGCCGTGACCGTAGACGATGTGATTTCAGACCTGGTAAGTTACCCGAGTCAGTAATCTAGAATTTTGTTCGGTCATCAATTTAGAAGGACCTCTCTGGGGCCGAGCTAAACATGGAGTACCTCATGTTCTCGGATTCACTGCTGTACGCGGTCAGCCCCAGCACATGCCCTATTGTCATGCTTCACGGGCTCAAAGAAGTTCATTGGTTCCAGGGCCATGTTTACAACAACGCTCTCAGGACCGTCAAGCTCTGCGAGCACCTTGTCCTCCAAAGCCTCAACAACCCCGAGTTATGGCGGATTCGTTCCGCCGGAGGTCCGAGCGGCGGTAGCGTTTGCGCGTATCACGCTCGGCCTCGGGCACTTTCCGTTCAACCATGCCCGAATTTTTGGACCCGCCCCACAGGGGCTTGTACGTTTCCGGTCTCTGCATATTCTCGCGTGTTCTATGAGCTTCACTACGATACGATTTGCAGATTCGGAAAGCTGCTTCAAGCAGCTATGATGTGTATGTATTTTATTATGACTTCATATTCTCGAAGGCTCCCGCGCGTTCTCCCCTCCCGTCTGAAGGACGGTTTGCAGCCTCGAATGGGAAGCAAGCGCGACTTAACTTGTGATTCGGTATCGTGCCCGATGGCCCGTGCGTCTGCCCGAACTACTATACGACTCCCCGAGTGTTCTTACTCATATTCCGACTTGTTTTTGAAAAAGCGTTTTGAAATTATTGTACTTGTACTTATAAAAACGGCTCAAAAAGAGCCCAACAATGTAACGCAGCCTCGTCTTGACTCGCATACTCCCCGTCTGCCTCCAACGCGAATACTCGCGCTCGTATTTTTCTTGACTCACTACTCTCGCGGTCACTCGCACGTGACCGCCCCCTTACTCCGGCGTCGTCCTTAACCTTACCAAGTTAGTACTCTTGCCGGACCCCACAAAGTACACCATCTCCAACCTCTACACATCATGCCACTGCTCCATCACGCCTTCCACGCAATCACGGAGCTATGTCTCAAGGCGGCGCACTAATCACCCGACAAGTTAGTGCCCAACAACACTGTCTTCCATGGACAACACAATCATGAAACATTCTTTAGTGTGTAAGTGTACTGCCCCTCAATTGAACCAGTTTGCAGTGCTGCACCCACTGTCGACAGCAGCTGCAGCAGCTGAGGCGATGGAAACGGTGATGGCTGCTCCTTACGTCTTCCGTATGATTCGATCTCTCTGACCTCACACTCACCAGCACGGGACCCTACCACTGGAACCACATCTCCCGCAGCTCCCCAGGGGCGCTTCTTCCACTGCATCCCTGACATCCACATCCTACGCTTGTGTATTGGCCACTTGGTCGACATCATCTCTACATTCGTGGGTGCGGGAGCCCATGACGCAGATTTGGGTCATTGTACTCGGCAGAGCCCACGTGACAATTTCACGAGCGCATCGGCAAAGCCCACGTGGGCCCATTGTGTGACTTAAGCGCATATAGATGTATGGGCCCATGAATATGTATTCTGTATAGGCATCGTATGGGCCAACCAAACACATATAGGGAAACTGCACAAGGTCCATGTATAGGCCCAGGACAAATGGGGGGTATCTGGCAATGAGCTTGTATTGGCCCAGAATTAAATTGCAATGTCATTGACAATATACACATATGGGCCCATAGGACTGGCATTTGCTGCTGCCGATGCAATTGTAATGGCCCAGGGCAAGCAGGAAAGCTGCCGAACAAGAGCTTTGTGTAGGCCGACGATGTGCACATAAGACCAAGCTTGTGCTGTTGCCGATGATATTGTGATGGCCCATAGCAGGTGGCGACAGCTGCCGAACATATATCTCGTGTGGGCCCATGGCAGCCATGTGTATATTCTGCCAACTAGCTTGTATTGGCCTACGATGGTCACTTGTATATTCTGCCGATGAGCTCGCATTGGCCCAATTCAACCTATCATGCATCTGACAATATACATGTCTGGGCCCATAGGAAGGCATTTGTGCTACTGCCAATTAGCTCGTAATGGCCCGCAGTAGGTAGCGACGGCTGCCGAACATATATCTTGTGTGGGCCCATGGCAGCCATGCGCGTATTCTGCCAACTAGCTTGTATTGGCCTACGATGGCCACTTGTATATTCTGCCGACGAGCTCGCACTGGCCCAATTCAACCTATCATGCATCTGACAATATACATGTCTGGGCCCATAGGAAGGCATTTGTGCTACTGCCAATTAGCTCGTAATGGCCCGCAGTAGGTAGCGACGGCTGCCGAGCATATATCTCGTGTGGGCCCATGGCAGCCATGCGCGTATTCTGCCAACTAGCTTGTATTGGCCTACGATGGCCACTTGTATATTCTGCCGATGAGCTCGCATTGGCCCAATTCAACCTATCATGCATCTGACAATATACATGTCTGGGCCCATAGGAAGGCATTTGTGCTACTGCCAATTAGCTCGTAATGGCCCGCAGTAGGTAGCGATGGCTGCCGAACATATATCTCATGTGGGCCCATGGCAGCCATGTGCGTATTCTGCCAACTAGCTTGTATTGGCCTACGATGGCCACTTGTATATTCTGCCGATGAGCTCGCATTGGCCCAATTCAACCTATCATGTATCTGACAATATACATGTCTGGGCCCATAGGAAGGCATTTGTGCTACTGCCAATTAGCTCGTAATGGCCCGCAGTAGGTAGCGACAGCTGCCGAACATATATCTCGTGTGGGCCCATGGCAGCCATGTGCGTATTCTGCCAACTAGCTTGTATTGGCCCGCAGTAGGTAGCGACAGCTGCCGAACATATATCTCGTGTGGGCCCATGGCAGCCATGCGCGTATTCTGCCAACTAGCTTGTATTGGCCTACGATGGCCACTTGTATATTCTGCCGATGAGCTCGCATTGGCCCAATTCAACCTATCATGCATCTGACAATATACATGTCTGGGCCCATAGGAAGGCATTTGTGCTACTGCCAATTAGCTCGTAATGGCCCGCAGTAGGTAGCGACGGCTGCCGAACATATATCTCGTGTGGGCCCATGGCAGCCATGTGCGTATTCTGCCAACTAGCTTGTATTGGCCTACGATGGCCACTTGTATATTCTGCCGATGAGCTCGCATTGGCCCAATTCAACCTATCATGCATCTGACAATATACATGTCTGGGCCCATAGGAAGGCATTTGTGCTACTGCCAATTAGCTCGTAATGGCCCGCAGTAGGTAGCGACAGCTGCCGAACATATATCTCGTGTGGGCCCATGGCAGCCATGTGCGTATTCTGCCAACTAGCTTGTATTGGCCCGCAGTAGGTAGCGACAGCTGCCGAACATATATCTCGTGTGGGCCCATGGCAGCCATGCGCGTATTCTGCCAACTAGCTTGTATTGGCCTACGATGGCCACTTGTATATTCTGCCGATGAGCTCGCATTGGCCCAATTCAACCTATCATGCATCTGACAATATACATGTCTGGGCCCATAGGAAGGCATTTGTGCTACTGCCAATTAGCTCGTAATGGCCCACAGTAGGTAGCGACGACTGCCGAGCATATATCTCGTGTGGGCCCATGGCAGCCATGCGCGTATTCTGCCAACTAGCTTGTATTGGCCTACGATGGCCACTTGTATATTCTGCCGATGAGCTCGCATTGGCCCAATTCAACCTATCATGCATCTGACAATATACATGTCTGGGCCCATAGGAAGGCATTTGTGCTACTGCCAATTAGCTCATAATGGCCCGCAGTAGGTAGCGACAGCTGCCGAACATATATCTCGTGTGGGCCCATGGCAGCCATGTGCGTATTCTGCCAACTAGCTTGTATTGGCCCGCAGTAGGTAGCGACGGCTGCCGAGCATATATCTCGTGTGGGCCCATGGCAGCCATGCGCGTATTCTGCCAACTAGCTTGTATTGGCCTACGATGGCCACTTGTATATTCTGCCGATGAGCTCGCATTGGCCCAATTCAACCTATCATGCATCTGACAATATACATGTCTGGGCCCATAGGAAGGCATTTGTGCTACTGCCAATTAGCTCGTAATGGCCCACAGTAGGTAGCGACGACTGCCGAGCATATATCTCGTGTGGGCCCATGGCAGCCATGCATGTATTCTGCCAACTAGCTTGTATTGGCCTACGATGGCCACTTGTATATTCTGCCGATGAGCTCGCATTCAACCTATCATGTATCTGACAATATGCATGTCTGGGCCCATAGGAAGGCATTTGTGCTACTGCCGATTAGCTTGTAATGGCCCACAGTAGGTAGCGACAGCTGCCGAACATATATCTCGTGTGGGCCCATAATCGGCATGTATGATTGATGCTGATGAACCTGATTACACTCGCAATAGCCACAGGGTCTACTTGAACTATAGTTATGGCATGAGATCATAGCTCTTTCCATCATACATGGTATTTAGAGTCTTCTGGCCGTCATGAAGCTGCACAATTTCCTGCCGAAGCATCTCAAGGACCCTCTCATGTGTCTCACATCTCGATTTCAGGTCCTCAATCATCTTGTCTTGCCCCTCGCATCTACTTTTCAGAGCCTGGACCTCTTTTTCTAGGTCTCTGACGACACTATTGTTGTCTTCGCCTCGAACTGACAGTATGCACGATGAGTGTAAAACCAGATGTAAACTTCAGTGAACACACATGAGATTGCTGGCTCATTGCCTTCCTCCCTGCTTTCATCGGCGTTCTCTTCTTGGGGCGAAGGCTTGTCCTTTATAAACACTGTCTTGGACTGCTTCCCCTCGTCCCTGACATTTGGCCCATCTCCCTTTGGCGGGTTTGTGTGCTTAGCCATCTTACCCTTGGCTTTATCTCGTAGCCTAGCTACCTTTGAACTACAGGTATTTGGAGTGTCGTGTAGAACCTGCAGGAATAATAGATCTTGGATCTTTGGGCCAGCTTTATGTTTCAATCCAATCACTTACGTTTCCATTATCTTGTCTCTTTGGCATAGTACCAGTGATTGCTTTAGTACAGTCATCGGCAGCTTTCTGTTTTTCTGCCGATCTTGTGACAATTTCTTCGGCAGCAATTTTATTTCTCAGTGCATCTGTGGGATAAAATATGGGACTCACTCCGAAGACCGCCACCAGCAGCACACTGCTGCTTCTTCCCATTGCTAGGAATAGTGACTATTGAATGGTCAACCTCTGTTGAATCGTCTTGAGGTTCAGGTGCCATAGATTCCAGAACGGAAGCTGCCGACGGGATACTCATTGCTACATTGCTTACCATCGCCGAACCTTCTTGAAGCTTAGGTACCATACATTCGCCACAGGAAGCTGCCGATGTAAGTAGAGACCCATGAACATCAGAGAACAGTACCGTACCATTTTGACCAGGTAGATGTATGTCCAGCGGTGGAAGATCTTTGGGTGAAGTATAATAGTTGCTACTTAACACCTTTGGATTATCCTCAGAGACAGCTCTCATGTTCAGGGAGGTTTCAGACTCATTGAACATCAAAGCAAGGCTCAATAGGAGTGGGTGAACACGGGGAGGTGTGGGACTTCTTGTATTCGCATCAACAAAATAGTTCATCGATTCTCTCTAGAAATATCTGAGCTTAGCTTGTAGAAGCAGATGGAAAGCACACTAGGATACCAAGCGTGCTCTCAATAAATTCTTCCACTTTATTTCATCTTGGTGTGTGCATGTGCGGTATGCTTCTAGCCCATTTTTGAGCATAGCGGCATGGTGGTGAAGAGTTTGTTCATCTTTGGTTAGACCGAGCATGGATGTTGACATGGAATAGAGCTGGTAGTAGATCCAGGGGGAGGCAGTACAGAGCGCATATGCAGGTCTGTAATCATGGCCCATGCAGATATATTGTCAACTGTCCTATCAGAGCGTTCGGGTTCTGTCGGCAGCTAGTGTGGGTATATAATACAGGCCATCACAGCATTTCTCCTAGCAGCGTCTGATTGGGCAGCTATGAGTTTATTGCATCACCGGGTAGGCTGCTACAAGCTTATCGGTAGCACCTGACTGGACCATTCCAAATATATCAAAAGTTGCTGATTGGGCCATGGCAAGCTTATGGCCATTATCTGATTAGGCTGCCGTGAGCTTATCGGCGGCACCTGATTGGGCTATTGGGCTACCGCAAAGTTTATCGGCATCACCTAATTAGGCTGGTGCAAGTTTATCGGCAGCACCTGATTGGGCCATTGTAATTTTATCGGTAGCACTTGATTGGGCCACTGCAACTTGATCAGCAGCAACAGGTTTATGGGCAGCAACTGATAGGCCACCGCGAGCTTATCGGCGGCACCTGATTGGGCCATCGTAAGTTTATCGGCAGAAACTTATTGGGTCACTGCGAGCTTATCGGCAGCACCTGATTGTGTCGCTGAAACATGCTTCCATCTACCATGCAGGGAAACGATTCAGAGATACAAAAGCATGTCTCTGAGTTAGAGGAGAACAACTTTAAGGAGGCAGTGTGTGGATCAAACTAATGCCTAACCAGGGCACTAAACCAATGCCTGTAGATGCGCTCTGAATTCTGGAAGGGTGTTTCATTCCTCAGTGAAACAGATTCTGATGCAGGTCAACATCAGAGGGAAATGACAGGGCCCTCCAACGGAGGTTTTAGTGAGGTCCCAAAAAATGTGGTGCTCTTACAACCTGTGATTCAAAAGCTCATAGATAAGGTGATTTGGAATGTCATCTGATCTGCCGAAGCTAACACAACACAGGACCCTCCAAAGGGTGTTTCTGCGGAATGGCTTTCAAAAGCCAGATCTAATGCTGGCTTCCTGAAAAAGTGGAAGGTGATAAGGAAAGAAAAATTGGAAGACCTTTTGAGTGATTTGGAAAATGAGATGGTTTTGGTAGATGTCTTAGCAGGGGGGGATGGAAAACTGTAGTTGATTTTCACGAAGACATAGAAATATAATTCTCATTAACCCATGTTTTCTTCCAAACGAGAGGCCTCTCCCTCAAGACTCTCAAAACCATTGGAGATCGTATCGTAAAGGGAATTAACCTGGTTCTCAATTTCCTTGACCAGTTCCTGTGCTTCTTTGAATTTCCCTACTATTCTAGCGCGAAGTTGCGTGCTAGCTTCCTGCTACAGCACTGGTTAATTTGAGGATCAGTAAATGAAACGAGGTACATACCATCTCTAGAGCACGCAGCAACCCCACTACTACCTCCTCACGGACATCGAATGGTTCTTTCATTGTCTCCCCTTCAAATTTCCACCACTCTGTAAAATTAAATTGAGGAATGCCAGCTGCCTGGAACATTCCCTCTAGCTGCTGGTTTGCTTCGGGAGCCATATAGGACCCTGGGTTCCTAATGTCTGAAAACCCACGAAAGGCAATCCTGACCGACTCTGGCACTTGAGGGGAGCTGCCGCTAGACAACAGAAGGCCAATAATCCATACAGCAGCAAGCTAAGTCCAATTTCTGGTGAAAAGATATTCCTAGCACATTGAGTAATGCTTACCACTTCCTTGTGTAAGCTGCCGATATAGTTTTTGTCAATATCGGCAGGTTTGAGAAGGATAATGGATATTCTCTGGCCAATGTAGGCGAGTGCAGCGTCTAGTATGGAGGTGCCGATTTCAGTGGACATGGTATGCGGATGTGAATTGATGCGCAAATGGAATGGAATCTCTATGCTTAAGAAGCTGCCTTCGGGAGCTGCCGATGAGTGCTGATGATCTTAAGTGAGTATACGCCCATGCTGCATCATGCACATGACTCCGAGACATCTCCATTTGAAGTTTCTGTTGCTTGTGTGAGGAAATGCCTGTGGCACATGCCTGTCACAAGCCCATATATCGGCAGCCCTCCCGCCAGCTATGTGCTAATAGAATGTCGTTAGCAGAGACCCTCCACCGGCAGCCCAAGCCACAAACACCTACCGGTGACTCATGGCTAGCTGCAGTGAAGCAAAACATCCAATCTGTTTCCCTTTATAGAGATAACTCTGACTTTCCGTTGGAGACTATATAGCAGGCCTAATTGTAAATGAGGGAATGAAACAGATTTATTTCTAAAGGAATTGTAGTTTTAAGCTCCCACTGACTACCGATAGCTAATCGGCAGCGCTATGCGAAAGTTATTAAACTCATCTACTTGGTTGCAGCTGTAGAACTTTAGCAAACTCAGGAGGCGGATTACTCCTGAGTAAAGCAGTAAACCTGGACTCTGCCTGAATAGCCATCGAGCACCACATTGCACTCTGTTTGGCTGCCCACGCAGCATGCCCTGACTGTGACTGGGGCTCAAGGAGCTCCTGCTTTGCTTGCCAAAATTGCTCTTGATGCCTAAAAAACCTGACAGCGGACTCCATCTCAACTTGAAGACACTGAAGTTCTTCTATCCATCGCATCTTTTGAGCTTTTGCCCGAAGCCAATGTACTCGGTAGACTGTATAGAGTGTTATATTGTTTGAGTGTGTGTGAACAGAGAGCTATGCACAGTCTTCCATCCATTCCCCAATGTCGGCATCTCTCTGAATGTCCATTGTCCAAAACCAGGGCAATGATTTATTCCGCTGGCCACGTACATGAGGGGCAATTACACTTGTCTTGACACTCAAGTCCTGGCGCCTCAAGACTTTGTATCGATCAAGGAGAGAGGTGCCGGCTCCAAGGTTTACCATTGCCTGCCGGGCACGAATATACACCCGGGCATGATGCTGAACTGTTGACTCGGCAGCATGTACTTCTGCCCAAGCGTGTGTTTTGAGTCTTTGTGTACGTGCCGGACGAACATCCTGTCTGAACAGATAAGATTTGTGGCCTAGGGAGATGCGAATGTGATGTAGGGAATCGTTCAGTTGTCCCTCCCGTAGATGTATTTCTGCCTTCGCCAGGGCTTCGGCAGAATTTCCATCACACCAGTCACGTCCAAGATGTGAAGGAAGATGCAACGAGATATACTCTGCATCCACACTGCCATTGGTAGAGCAATTTCCTGGAAACTCCATTTGATCATGTTCTTCGGCAGATGAAGTGCAATCCTCATCGTCTTCTCCTTCATCAGTGCCATCAAATTCTACACCAATATAGGTTTCTCTTCTTGGGGCATTGTCCCAGTAGTCATCTCCGCTGTCGTGGGGGTCTTGAAGAATGTTAGCTGCCTGCTTTTGGAATGCGTCAACTCTTTCTTGGAGTCGGGCACGCTTCAAGGTAATATCCCTCTGTTGATCTGGTGTTGGATGGGATCCAATCTTCCTCACCAGTGCTTGAAGGGATAACCTATGTTTTTTGTGAAATCACGATCAGATGTCTCACTGGAGAAGGTGCCGAGAATCCTACTGTGACTCCTGAATCTTCAATCCACTGCTAAGCCATACAGCATGTCCCTTATGGCTAGAGCCCTCAGTCTCCTTCTGTGTCAATTCAAGAAGTATCTCTGCACGCGATGGGACTGAAACCTGATGTCAGGCAAACATATCATAGAGTAATTGTACCCACATTGTTTCCTCTTGATGTCATAGATGTCCATGACTTTGACGTCATGACCTCGCTCCCTTTGTGCATACTCCTCTTTGGCGCTCCAAGCCTCAACACTCTCCGTACTTGCCGATACATTTATGGACTCAAATGCTGCTGTGCTGATTGTGGCTCCCGAAAGTGCCTTTCGGTAGCATCTAGACACAGCATTGACTACCCAACCCACGTAAGCACTGATGTGGTATCTGTAGGAGGGAACTTGCCTAGGTCAATAAGCTTCTTCCAATTTGAGTCATTCATATGGTCATCTATGACCTCCCTGCGATGCGATGTTGACATCCCCCTCATACTTCTGGAGATCTCATTGAGTGGAGCCCAAAGTGTTTCGATGGTCTCGCCATCTATTTGTCGGCCTCCTTTGATGAAGCTGGGCGAATACCTAGCTAGGCAGGTATCTTGATGCCCATGGATATGAAAAAGACCAATGCCCAACCTGAGCTCCAGGCCGTCAGGAAGTTTGAGATAGTTGCTGCCGATAACCCTCTCCTTCATATGAACACTCCATTGACACATGACATCATAGCAGATGAGGGCGGCCTCTATCCCCTCCATATTGAAGTTTAGGGCCTTGAATATGGAATAGTCCATATTCTTCTGGCTTTTGGAGGGTTGATTTTCACTCATTGTATGCAGATAGATATAAGAACTCACGCTTCTCCCTTTTGAAAGTCAACAACAGAATCGGGCACAAAAGCCCCATGAATGCACGCAGTGGCACCAATTCCAGTCGATTCAAGGTGTCCGCCGTGCTTGTTTACATTATTTACTGCACGGTGGTCATGGCATGTCGATCTCTGCTCAAGTGTCAACCCTCCCCTGCCGAAATACCAGAGATAGTGCTTACCTGCCGCCTCTCAACTGCCGATTTCAGGTGCAATTCATATGACTTTTGACTGACCATGAATCCTGTACCTTCAGAGAGTGGAATGTCATTCTCGGGATTCCTCATCTTCATGTGCTCTGCCTGGAAGTTCCCATCCATCATGAAGCCCCGCATGAAAAGGGTTTTGCTAAAGTAATATGTCGGCAGTTACTAGGTACCGAAGACTATTGACACACCTATTTTCAAACTCTCTCCAATCCTCGGGGAGGTTGATTCCAGGTTGTGCACACAAAGCACAGAATATAGCTGTTGATCCCGGCTTCTGTTCTTCATTCTCCCCATACCCGAAACCGAATCTCTTCCGGGAAATGAGTACTCTCCACTGCCGGGAGACCCTCAGCAGCTCCCGATATCGGTCCTAAAGCTGCCGATTAGTCTGCTATCGGCAGATGTGCTAAGTTCTCTTACCGGCACTGAATTTGGAAACTCATCATTTGTGAGTCTCCTTAGGCGACTGAAAAATTGGCTTGGAGTCGTCTTGCATTCAAGATTGTCCAAATGGAAGTCTTCTAGCACCCGGAAGGTAAATGCTGTCTTTGGGTTGCGAAATGTGGCTGGAAAGAGCCCTGCCATCATCAACTGCATGTCGTGCTCGGGAGCTTCAGGGCAGAAGCACCAGCTGACGCCAATCTCGTGGATTCCAGACCTATCAATGACAGTTATTATTTGATTTCCCTCTTTATCATGACGCCCAGGTTTTGGACTGTCGAAGCCAAGGTCGGCAGCTGCATGATACTCTCTGTGGCTACCGACCTGGCAGTCTTCGTCGGCATCATAGCACCTCTGTGACTGTATTTTTTGGAATGAGATTTAAAAAATAAAAGGGTTGGCAACGCACACTTTGAATTGGGCACAAATCCCCAGAGTGCCCAAGATGCAAGCATATCCCAACCTCCCGCAACCACGACGGCATGAAGTATTTCCCTGTCCACTTCTGAACCCTGTGGAACGGAAGCCGGTTATGTGATTTTCGGCAGCACTCCTTGCAGAGCACCAGAGCAGGGAAGCAGTCGGTACATCTCCACTCAAATGGGGCAGACATGCAGCCCTGGCACATTGTCATAGCTGGGACACCCTCAGAGTTGAGGAGGCAACGCAAGTAGGGGCCAATCCTAGGAATAAATTCTTCCATGTATATGTGCTGGGACTGGGAGAACATGTAAAATACTATTGGAGAAGGGCATGGATGCAAACCCACTCTCGTCTGTTCAGGTATGAATGGCTCCTCTATCCAGATTGTCTCATCAACATCCATGGACGCAGGGTCGGTTTCATCCAATATTGCCCCATGGTTGTCTATCTCCATTCTGCCAGCATCTTGTCTTGGTGTTGGCAGATTTGTTGAGGTGCCTACTTCTACCGGGATATTTCTGGTTCCTCGGGAGCCTTCTCGGGACACCCACTCAATCACCTTAGCCTTAGACTTTCTGTG
The DNA here is from genome assembly GCA_025766275.1 of Lactarius indigo. NCBI lineage: Eukaryota > Fungi > Basidiomycota > Agaricomycetes > Russulales > Russulaceae > Lactarius > Lactarius indigo. The sequence goes on from JAFKAC010000032.1 coordinate 424,101, forward strand.
GAGGAATTTGGATGCCTTCACACCCTTGCGTGCCATGGGAAACTAAGAATGGATGTGTCGTGTGTTGCAGTATATGTCCCTGAAGAAGCAGCGCCTCCAATTAACCTGTCAGCAGCTTTGGCTGGCTGGGTATTGCGTCTGTGGATTTTGCGGTCCGGACTTGACCTGTGGTCACTCACGCTACTGTCGGTAGCTTAGATAAACCAGGTTTGGCAGCCAATCAAACCACTTTGTGCTGTTAAACTGGACTGGACTGGACCTGTGGTCACTTACACTACTATCGGCAACTACTTAAACCACTTCAGGCTGTTCTCTCATGTAGCACATATTTTATCTATTGTATATGACATGAGATACCCTTTTATAGCATGTTGCTTCGTTCATCCTCAACTGTGAAGCACAAATTTGGGGTCAACAGTTCTGTTTATGCAAAAGTGTGCCTTCTCAAGGTACCTGGCAGCGGTGTCTGTCATTATTTTAGGGTTTCTACCATTTGGTTGATTGGTAGCTACCGAAAGTGTACTAGACCATATTACCATCTTGGCAGCCTTGGCAATATAACACAGAGATAACACAGATGCCGTCTGTCTTGACAAAAAACAAGATATTTCTCTTGTGATTGAGACAAGGCTCGATAGTATGGTCTCTAGGAGTGTGACATGAGTACACCCCATTAAGATGGCAAACAGTTTGACTTGGCTGAGGGACAATTACCAGGAATTATCGCTCCAGAGACATTTACTGATCTACCGAAAAACAATATAATGTTGTATCTGCAAAATATCGTACTAACAAATGAGCTACTGAAGCCATGGATCCGCCATGGGGGGTATGCCCAAATATGCTGATGTAGTTTCCTAGCAGTGTAGAGCTCAGATCCTGCAGCGATAAGGGTATCTGTTAAGGAGGAAGATCCAGAAACTACATCTTCCCTATATCATAGCATCACCCAGGTCTGATGTTAGTAGCTAGCCAATGAATGAGATGTCATTGGTAATGCCCCAAATAGAGTGTTGTCTGGCAGCTCAGAAGAGGGAGCTGAGAGAGATTTTTCATAGAGAGGGATTGTAATTTACTATGGATCACCATTTCTGTTCAAGACGTTTGGTGAGCTGCCGCAAAAATAACAATATTTCTTTGTATTTGTGAAACCTTGCACCGACAGTGAGCTGCCGAAATCATAGATATACCATAATAGCCATGCCCTATTACACTGATTCCCATTGCTAGTGGTATCGAATTCTGGCCTTGCTAAGTCAAGAAAAGATATATAGGAGAAAGCTTTGACAGTCGCTATGTTACTGATAGTGGGCTATGTTCATCCAAGAATTCCCTGGAACCCCTGCCCACTCATGTACTCTATCCCTCATGAAGTATGCGTAGCATACTCTTTCTCCTTCAAAATTGTGCACTTCATGCTCCAGCGTCCCCCCTAACAGGCCAACTACTGAACCAGGACCATACTCCAGCGAGAGTCCAATTCCCGGCAGCCTCAAATTGCAATTTCGGTAGCGCCCAACAGACGCCAGCAAATCATACCATTGTTTCCTGGAATTTCCGTCCCGATGTGGCGGCGTGAGGCGATTACAAATGACAGAGACGCCGTTGAAAACGGATGTCCATTGACGGAGGACATCCTGTGGCTGGATCTCGGCACATTCTCTTAGCCGTTTGAAGGTATCCTGACCGGTATTATAAAGCTCCGGATGAATGACAGCCAGGATTGCACTCAATATTGAATTGGATTGAGTGATGCAATCTAGCCAGTCCAAGACAGCTGGCTTTCTCAAAGCCGCACCGACCTGGGGGTGTGGTTGTACCATCTCAATTGAAATCAGCTGCTGAATGATAAAACATTACTGGTAGAGAAAATTCACCTCATGTCCTTGTTGGAACCATGCAGGTGATATGTTGATCACCCCCTGAAGGCCCTCTAGCCCTGAAGGAAATATTTCTGGATCAACACGCCAAGATGTGCTACTTTGACGCTTGCTCAACAAAAAATGTAGCTTCTCTGTTGCTGCCATCATTTCACCCTAAAATACATTATATTTGATGCGGTGATCGGACAAGGTGAGTAAACTTACCTGCCGAGAATCATTCAAGATTCCAGGAAGATGCCATGCCAATATCATTCCTTGGTTGTCAATGACAATGCAGGGCCTTGAAATGGTAAGGGCAGCTGCCGTACCCTCCAGCGGAGGATATTGCCTCTTCAGGCTGGCCTCTTTCTGCTTGGACACCTGGGTTCCTGGATTGTTTGGCTTCATTGGGAGCTTATCTGCATAACGTGTAATATCCCAGTTTATCTGCACTGCTTGGATTGTCTCAGGATATATGTCTGAGTGCCCAGTCTGTGTCACTAACCACGGTTCATGAATGCATCCACCAGAGTGAGTGCAATTCGATCCAGCTCTGAAATTAGAGGCACCGGCAGCATCAAGGGAGCTCGTGGTGCCTTAGCAACGCTGATTGGCTGAGAGGAGCGCTGGTTTAACTTGTATTGGAACTGAGCACGGAGGTATTCGGCACAGAGATGGGACAGACTCAGGGGGGAGAGTGTGCACGTCTGAGGGAGCTGGAAAGCCTGCATTTCCTCAGCGTCAAGGGACTTGAATGAAGATGATTAGCTGCCGATACATGCGGATTCCGTGGGAGTTGAGCTCCCGATAAACAATCCCACGCTGCCGAGCACAAGTTGGCACGTGATATAATGCCTTAAAGCTGCCGAACCTTTAGACCTTAAGTCTATCCCTCTTGAAAAACCTACCTTCCCGATGCCGAACACCAGCAAACAAATGAAAAAGCCTACCAAGCCTACCAAAGAGGTTGAGCGCAAAGGGCCAGGCATTGAGTCTTCAGACTCTGAAGACCCTGATGACAGTGACTACAATTTTTGCCTGCAGTCTAACTGCTCAGATTTATCTTTCGATAGGGTGTCAATCATCTCTGGTGATTTACATGTCATCGCTCGAAGGGGCGTTCCTACCGATGATGAGGAGGGAGGTAGCACAGAAAATGAGAGGTGTGTATTCTGGTCTAATGTATGACTGCTAAAATGTGACCTTGGACAGGGATTCGATCGCACCTGGCGATCTAGACATGGTCACTCAAGAGGGTGTAGCTCCCGGAAACGAAGAAAGTGATAGTATGGGTCAAGCGAGGTGGGTACACTTGTTGTTTACACAGACGCCCTCCATTGACATTGCTTCACACTCAAGCCAGAGTATTGAACTAACAGATGAACAAACCGACATATTGCAGAGGCACGTTGCTGCATTCCGAGCTGCCGACCCAGATTCTCGGTCCAAAATCATCCAAGTTTCCGTTGACAGCATCAAGAAAAGTTGGCGACAAGGCGTGGGCTTCAATAGAGATGGCGTAGAAATGGTACGTTTGCTTTAGCCTCAACAATGTTGCACCGCTCTCATATTTCGTAGTTTGTACGCCGATTCCTTTATAACAGGTGCCGACGGGAGCGAAGACGATGCCAGTTTCGTCACAGAAAATGGACATATCACGACATTTTGGTTGATGTTCACCGAAAGGAACTTGACAAGATGGCTCTCGAAATGTCTGGGTCAAAGCGGGGATCGGCAGCCTACCTTGGTTGCTACAAAAAGTCCATCAAGGTGATCAGCCAGAGATTAGATGAACATACACGGGTGAAGTACAGAGCGGAGGCGAAGAAATGGACAGAGCAACAGGCTCCCCCTCGGCAGCAGCAGCGGTACGTGCATGCCAAGCACTCTATCGTGTGGGAAGTAACTAAGTCCTATCAAGGATGTTTGGGAAACATGGTATCAACACCATGCGAGATTTTTCTGAGTCCATGTACCGCCAATATGGTGTACGGGTTGCCATATTAGCAGGCTACTGCGACAGTGATGGCGAACCGGCGATCATGTTGTGAGTATCAAATTCTATCTACTTACAATCTAGCGACCTATTACCTAGCCATGACATCAATAACGAATTGGGTGGAACGTCCTTCAAATCGCGACACAAAGACTGGCAGAGGGACCCAATGGTCGAGGACTTCTCAAGATGGACTGCCGAGTCCTTTGGTGGGAGTCTATTTTGCTTCAAGGGAAGTGTGCTAATGCGGCACCTTTATAGGAGTCCATGCTAGCGATGACAGCGAAGAGGAGGGAAAAGGGAAGGATGCAACGCCAATTATCAAGCTGGTGATAGACAAGAATGGGTATCCCATGCTGCCGAGATGGGAAGCCATCGAACGCGAGGGTCTCATGTACAGGAAGTACCTCATCGGCAGGTTCATGGGCGAGACGTACAGTAAGTGAGCTACAGCTTGTAGTAGACCTATCACTTATGAACTTATCAGAGATTGCCGTGGGCGGGGGAAAGGGCAGAATCCCATGGGCCAGACTGAAAGAGACCCCAGGTGACTTCATCCTTTCCAAGTACCTGCCGGCCGGTGTTACGCTCACTCAGTACCATCACATTCGCCAAGAGGATGTCAACGCATTGCTCAAACACTGGACGCAAAGGCAAGCTGCCGGCGAGATCCCATTCCGTTTCAAGATGAGAGATGTCTGGGGGCGTCAGGCACAAGGAAATGATGAAGAAACCCCTGGAGATGGAAATGCTCTAACCAAAGAGGGGGCTGACGGTAATGGCCAAGAAGACAGCGCTGGGGGTCCAAGCGATGTAAGTAAGCTCCTTGTGTTGATGGGAGATGCTTACCATCTTTTTCCGCACCTTAAGCCTCACCCTCACCACAGCACCAGCAGCCAAAGGCATGGAAATGGTGCCGAGGTGTGTGAGGAGCTGGGACAGGGAGATCGAGATCCATCTCCGCACCCACCCAACGCTGCACCCCCTCACACTCGCCCTCGCCCTCGCATTATCACACAACGCCACTCTACAACAGGAAGCTCAAGGGCGGATCAAGCTGCCGAGGCATCTACCACTCATAGACCAGTTCCCGACACAGCTGCCGATACTCGTCCCCCCAAGCGTCAGAAAGTCAGCAACCCCACCATAAATGCACAGCCTGAGACTCGGCGCTCAGGGCGTTCAACACGGCCTACAGAGCGGGTCAAGCAAACGCAGTAAGTAATGACTTCTTTGTTGTATCTAGAACCTGAAGTTCCCAATAGGGGTAGCAATATGTATTCTAGGAAGAGAGCGCGTCGCTAGCAGTCTTTGTATCACCTTTCTCCATCCACTCTCTAATTCATGGTATCACAAGTCCTCATTGTAGTATCTATTGTCCATTCGTCGTAGTCGATATACAGATGTGTTGCAAAAACTTATACTTGATGAAACAGAAAACATGAAGGCCTAATCAGCCTTTTATGCCCCACCGCCTTTCATCAACACCTCCAATTTCTCCTCAACATCCGCCAACCTCATCTCCAGGTGTTGGATCCTTTCGGCAGAGTTGTGCTCAGGAACTTCCTGAGGTGCTTGAGCTGCCGAAACCCCAGAACGCTGCCGAGAGGATGACAGAACCAAGTGTGAGGGCATTGGCACCTCCACAACTGGCACAAGGCGTCGTGCAGGTTGCAAGTGCCGACGGAGGGAGGGAGTGATCGCGGGGGTGGCATCGGCAGCACCGGCAGCTGCAGCAGGAGCGGAGGGACCGGCAGCTGCAGCGGCGGTAGCGGTGGCAGTGGTGTCGGTGGCAGAGGGGTTGGGAGAGGTGGGAGAGTCAGGCGCCGTGGGGGCCAGCGAAGCTGGAGACGCTGCGTTGGATGACGTGCTGTACAGCGTCAGCCCCTCAACCAACCTTGAGGCCGATGCTGCCGAGTCTGATGCCTCCGACGTCTTCCTGTATGCAGCTGCGGGCTGCTTTCCTTCCCGCACCTTGTACTGAGCGATGCGGTACCTGCGCACCACTTCCGGCTTCAGGTGGCGCCGATCGGTCTTGCCTGTCTTCGAGTTTGGCGGCATCAAGCTGCACCCCACCTTGCTGCTTTGGCAGCGCAAGCAGGGAGCTGTCGGCTGTGGCTCGCAGTGCACATTGGCCTTGATGCATCTTTCACACTATCACCAAGTTCTTTCAGCCGAATCTTAATGAAAATATATAACTACGCACCGAAAATTCATACTCGTCCTCGTCCTCGTCCTCACTCTCCAACTCGTCTCCTATCACTTTGGGAGGGAGTCGGACTGGCACATTCCGCTTCTTGGAACGGCGTGGCGGTGGTGAAGTAAGCTTGCGCTTCCTCGAGGTAGCTGCCGAACCAGCTGCCTTCTTCTTTCCCTTCTTGTGGATTGAGGGAGGCTCAGGGGACTTATGGAGTTAATCAGAAACAAAACGTAAATGGGGAAGTATTATTGCTCACCTCCTCCAGCTGGTCTACCTCCATCTCGTCTTCTGAGTCTTCAGGAGGTGGGCCCATGATGAGCGTCACCTTCGGCAGGTGCCGACGAGGAGGTGAAGGTGGTGGTGGTGGTGGCGGTGTAGGACTTGGTGCTGCATTTCCAGCGGGCACCCCCCCATCCCCATGCTCGGCAGCTGTGGAGGTTTAGACTGTGTTTGAGGGAAAGGTGAACAGTGACTTACCAAGGTGCTCCCACCAGCGGCCCTCATTTGGAGGCAATAGGTGCGAGATGTCGGCGGGGAATTTGGCACTGGGCAGGTAATATTTGTGCTTGTTAATTGAAGGGTGCCCCCTGCCGATGTCTGACAAATCCCCCTTGGCATCGAGGACGATATACAAGGCGGCTAGCGTTGGGTGTAGCGCCGGCAGGTCCCCCGAATTTCACCGGAGCCTCCTGAACTCTCGCGTCGTGAGGACCTAGTTCAAATGGGGATTGGATGGAAACTGCAATTGAATTAAGTACGTACCTTCTCTTCCTCAAAGCGGCGTTCCCATTCAGCCCTGTCAGCAACATCGCGAACGCTGACATAGCTTGCAACAGCGGCCTCAACCCTAGCGGCGATATGGAGGAGGGAATTCATGGCGTTGGTGGGTAAGAAAAAAGTGTGTTGGCAGTTTACGTTGCCACATTGAAGCGAGGTCAACAAGCGGCATGCTGCCGAGCTGCCGAAACTACCGATCTGGAATCTGGAACCTGACTCAGCAAAAAACAGTAATGAATCTTGAGTGTCTCTTGCATAATAAGCAATCTAGATATATAGGCTCATTCCGCATTGAGTCTCCCTTATCACCGCCTCATCAAACTGTCCCACTTCTTTGCTAGCTATGTCTCGCCCTTTTCTTGCACTATCGGTTGACACTCGGCAGCTTGTGACTGGAAGAGATGCGCCATTATCTGCCGAAGGTCAAGACGATTTTGGCATGGATGGGTCGCCCTCTCCACGAAGCCAACACAGCTTTGGCATGGATGGGTCACCCTCCCCTCAAAGTCAACGCAGCTTTGGTATGAGTGGGTTGTCATCCCCTCAACACCAATACAGTTTCGGCATGGGTGGGTCACCCTCTCCTCAACGCCGACATAGTTTCGGCATGGATATGTCACCATCCCCCCAACGCCAACACAATCTTGGCAGGGATGGGTCACCCTTGTCACCCTCTTTGCATGGACAACGCAACTTTGGTGTGGACAAGCTGCCTTCACCAGAATCTCAAGACAACTTCGGCAAGGATATGCCGACCTCACCTGACATCCAAGATCAGGGGACTGACCCTGCGTCGAGGATGGAAGCCCCACTGGTTCTAGGGACTCAACAACCCAGCATTGACCCAGTGCCAACACAGGAGGAAAGATCTGGGACAGGCGTCTCTCTACCTACCGAGGCCAGAGAGACCTTCGGCAGCCATTCGGCAGCTCGCAGTAAGTCTCATTTCTACTGATTATATATGTCTCTAACTCTGCGTGCACAGCTTGGAATTGGGGTGATCGTGCCCCATCTCCCAGCAACTCTGAGATAAAGGAAGGTGAGGTCGGTCAGGAGGAAGCACCTTCAGAGCTGGTGCGCCACATTGTCAACCTAGCATAGTGAAAACTGACCATTGTTTCTTTCTAGCAAGAAGAGTACGACCTGGGAACTCGGGTGTCGATCTTACGTGCCGAAGCTGTAAGACTTCGGCAGATCTACGTCCAAGCTTGGCGGATTTATGAGAGGGAGATTGCTTTGAGTGAGGTTGTAGACGCTATGGTAGATGAGCTGGACAATATTGAGGCGTAGAACATTATATAGCGGTGTCGAATACTTAAATAGTACGCATATAGCAGCCTTGATTCAGATGCAATTTAAGTACACCCAGAAGAGATTGCTGGTTGATATGATAAAGGATAATGGGCAACTCAAATGACAAAGTCGGGATCTCCAAAAAGGACACCAGCACAATGTAAGATACTCAGTAAAGGTGCTATGAGGGTGATGTAGAGGCCATTTGGGACCATCGGTATTATTTGCAGGAACATTGTAGGGCTTAAGTAGTCCCAGTGAGGATGGTCGGTAGCTCTCTGTGATTCAATTCTGGGCCAACTGCAAACCATCAACAGCAATTCACGACTATGGCCATTGGCCCACCCATTTATCTCAGCAGTTTTGCCAATCAGTGTCCATGGCCAATCTGAGCTATTCGGCAGCTCTATCAATGGGCCCACTAATGATATATACCAGCTGTTACTTGATGGGCCCACGTGGGTTTTACCTATGTAATTGGTCTATTTACACTATTACTAGATCGTGGGTCTGTTCAATGTGTTCGGCAGCTTTCAATGAGTTCAACCCAGGCCCACTCTAAATTATTGACAACTCTTCTAAGCTGTGCCAATTGGCCCATTCGTTTATCTCGGCAGTTTTTCCAATCAGTGTCCATGGCCCATCCTTTTATGCCAGCGGTTCTATCCATGGGCCCACTCATGATATATGCCCACTGCTACTTGATGGGCCCACGAGGGTTGATCGATGTAATAGGTCCATTTACACTATGTCTAGATCATGGGCCCACTCAAGTTGTTCGGCAGCTCTCGATGAGTTCAACCGCAGGCCTACTCTAAACTATTGACAACTCTTCCTAGCTGTGCCAATTGGCCCATCCATTTATTTCAGCAGTTTTATCCATGGGCCCAATCATGATATATGCCCACTCTTGCTTGATGGGGCCATGTGGGTTCAACAATGTAATAGGTCAATTTACACCCTGCCTGATCGTGGGCCCACTCAAGATGTTCGGCAGCTCTCTGTGGGCTCAACAATGGGCCCATTCTAATATATTGACAACTCTTCCTAGCTGTGCCTAATTGGCCCATCCATTTATCTCGGCAGTTCGATCCATGGGCCCACTCATGATATATGCCCCTCTTACTTGATGGGCCCATGTGGTTTCACCAATGTAATAGGTCAATTTACACCCTGCCTGATCATGGGCCCACTCAAGATGTTCAGCAGCTCTCTGTGGGCTCAACAATGGGCCCATTCTAATATATTGACAACTCTTCCTGGCTGTGCCAATTGGCCCATCCATTTATCTCGGCAGTGCTATCCATGGGCCCACTCATGATATATGCCCCTCTTACTTGATGGGCCCATGTGGTTTCACCAATGTAATAGGTCAACTTACACCCTGCCTGATCATGGGCCCACTCAAGATGTTCGGCAGCTCTTTGTAGGCTCAACAATGGGCCCATTCTAATATATTGACAACTCTTCCTGGCTGTGCCTAATTGGCCCATCCATTTATCTCGGCAGTTCGATCCATGGGCCCACTCATGATATATGCCCCTCTTACTTGATGGGCCCATGTGGTTTCACCAATGTAATAGGTCAATTTACACCCTGCCTGATCATGGGCCCACTCAAGATGTTCAGCAGCTCTCTGTGGGCTCAACAATGGGCCCATTCTAATATATTGACAACTCTTCCTAGCTGTGCCTAATTGGCCCATCCATTTATCTCGGCAGTTCGATCCATGGGCCCACTCATCACATATGCCCCTCTTACTTGATGGGCCCATGTGGTTTTACCAATGTAATAGGTCAATTTACACCCTGCCTGATCGTGGGCCCACTCAAGATGTTCGGCAGCTCTCTATGGGCTCAACAATGGGCCCATTCTAATATATTGACAACACTTCCTAGCTGTGCCAATTGGCCCATCCATTTATCTCGGCAGTTCGATCCATGGGCCCATGTGGTTTCACCAATGTAATAGGTCAATTTACACCCTGCCTGATCATGGGCCCACTCAAGATGTTTGGCAGGTCTTTGTAGGCTCAACAATGGGCCCATTCTAATATATTGACAACTCTTCCTAGCTGTGCCAATTGGCCCATCCATTTATCTCGGCAGTTCAATCCATGGGCCCATGTGGTTTCACCAATGTAATAGGTCAATTTATACTATGCCTTGATTGTGGGCCCACTCAATGTGTTTGGCAGCTCTCAATGAGTTTAACCATGGGCCCACTGTATACTATTGACAAAACTTCCCAGCTACTACAATTGGCCCATTCATTTATCTTGGCAGTTCTATCCATGGGCCCACTCATGATATATGCTCACTCTTGCTTGATGGGCCCACATGGGTTTCAACAACCTGTAAGGTCTATATGCACATGGGCTTTTACATACACATTGTCACTAACTTGCGCCATTATGTGGGTGTGGGCTATGCACCAGTGACCCTCTACGCAGGTGTGCGGGCATGGTACACAGAGGACACCTCTATTTGGCCTCCTGTGGGTGAACATTCTGTTTTTGACTGTCCTCGTACAGCTGAAGACAGGTGGCCCATATTTGATGGCTGTCTGACGTGAATATATTGTGAGCGATGGTGTATGGGGCCCATACAATTACGGTACAGCTCTCATATGATGATGGCATGGGGCTCTCGTATCTACATTGATTGCTCTTGCCCTACTATTTAAAAATGGTATTATTGGAACTGTTTTTGATGGTGTGGTGGCGTAGTGGTAATAGTACTTCTCATATTATGAGGCCGCATGTTTGAATCCTTGCGAAGACGCAGAATGTAGATTATTATCTTAGTTAGTCCGATAATTAGTCAAATAATAAACTAAATGGTCAAAGTCAATACAATAGATCCAAAGAGAGAAAAAACATTGAAGGCAATCAACTATGTAATACTTTTTCTAACCAGCTATCGTCTGGAGTCGCAATTATAATCGATTATAAGCACACAAAAGAGTTTGAGTTCATGAAAGGCAATGCGATCCACAAAAGCGAATGTAAGTGATTACCATTCATGGGCATAATTGCCAAACGATTTCAAAACCATCGAACGACCATAATCGCTTTCGGCGATTTGTAATCCCGGACCTGCTCAGACCGCTTACGGTGATTATAAGCGGTTATAACCACTTGTCAACCTTTTTTTTATTTGCTGATGTCTCCTGAGTGCGGGTGTGTCAGATTTTTCTCACTTCTTTCTCTTTCTGTGAGACGACCGGACGGCAAGACCGATGGCCGTGGAATGGAGGCAATGGCACCACGCGAGCGAACAATGACCTCGATATACAGCACATTCGCACCAGAAATGTGTTAAGTACGATTATGATTACCACGGTCGTGAGTGACTATGAGTCGCGCACGATTCACCGAATCCTCCCGGAAGGCTCGAATTCCGAACCAAAAAAAACTCAACATTGCTAATACCCGTACTCCTAACAAATGTATTTTCACTGACGCTATTTATACATGAAAACCTTCCGACAACAATGAGATCCGGAAACGCCACAGGCGTGGAGTGCCCGGGCAGTACAGTTCTTCAACCGTGCCTCTGGATACTCATGGCATCACACTTACCTGTGTTCGTGGTTCTTTAAGCTTTACTGCTCGTTGACGGTCGGAGGACCATGTGGAAGCGGGATACGGAACCCTCCCGTCCTCCCCATAACATCATCACGGTCGTAACTGAACCTCAACGCAGACAGTCTGCCTAGATTGCCTCGGTAGATCTGCTCCGGGGTAGTAACGTCTTCGAGGGCGGTGTTGCAATATACAGGTGCAGAGAGCGTGGCACACCTCTCCTGGAGCGCGATCCGGTGGATGTGGTCCAAGGCCGTCTTCATCTGGCTAATCCACACCTCGTCGTTCTCCGCGTGTTCCCACATGAAGTACACGACGAGGGGTCCGTTGGGCTTTCCGCGCTTGTGCGGCCATGCTGAGTCGACGCTTCGATCGAACATCGTTGGCAGAAAAGGCCATATTTCGGCCATGACCATCCTCCCTTTGAATTGTTGCATGAGTCGTTTGGCCGCTTAGAAATAAAATCAGGTCTGATGAAGGTATAGCCAGGGAAATGGCGGTTAGTCTATTTACCTTGGCTTCTTCTTCAACAACATTGATGAGGTTCAGAGTATACTTGGACACCATGACGCTTCCCCATCGGGCTCTGGCGACAAGTGAGGGAAAGCTCACCCTTACACATCTTGAAAATGACGCACCGAGCATTTATGACGCCAATTCCCGGAATATCCGGGCTGGGAAAGTACACCGGCGCAAGGTCATCGTCTTCGGGGGTGGAAAGTATCGAAGTTGCAACATCCGCCGGTATGTGGGAGTAAAGTAGAGTCTTAGCGGCATCTAGCTTCGTATACCTTGAGTTCGTGAGTCGACCCTGGTGAGGGATGGCGAGGAAATCGCTAAAGGCTCGTATACTTCAGGTTTCTTGTCATCGTAAAACATCAAAACTGTGAATTTGAACTATCAACGTAAGATAAACACACAATCGCGAAAGAATTTGGGAGAGAACCTCCTGAATGCCATGGTTTCTATAGAACCTGAAAACGGCTTCGATAGTGGCTTTGGGGTCATTCATTTTCATAAAGTTGACAATTGCCCCTTTGACACGTTCGATCCGAGCCTTGTCAAAAGTTAGAAGCCCCCCCTAAGAACAAATAGTGTGAATGAATGCTGCAGGGAAATCAGATAAACTCACATAGACGTATCCGTTGCCATCGGTGCCTTGACGATGGGTTTTCAGAACGAACTCGGTCGCGATACCGAAGTTATTCCCGCCACCCTTGATTCATAACGCGTCAGCCTTTTCAATATTCACTCATAAATCAAGCCTGGGACGTACTTTAATCGCCCAAAAGAGATCACGCTCAACATCCGCCGACGTTGTCACGCGGCGGCCATCAGGAAGAACGATCTGAGATCGAATGAGGTTGTCGATCCCAAGACCGTACTGATTAGTTTTGAGTGAGTATCCTCCTCCCATCATCCAACCACCGATTCCCACGCTTCCCCCACCACCTACGATGTTGTAGTTTTCGGGTCGAATGACCTTGTAGATCTCGTCAAACGCGCACCCGGCCCCGACGGTCAGCTCAGTTTTATCGTTGTTGAAAGAGATCTTATTGAACCTCAATAGAGAGATCTGTATGCCCTGCGTCGAACTGAACCTAGGATTAGATGTGTGGCCGCCCCCTTTGACCTACAACACGATAGCCCGAATCGGGGTGAGCTCATTGACCGCTAGTTCGGTTAGGCTGCTAGATACTAACCGCAAAGGGGACGGGGTGCGCCTTTAAGACTTGCATCTTTAGAATACAAGACCATTACATCTGCAGCACCGTAGAGAAAGTTCAATAGTGTGTACCCACGATTTTGGATAAATCCTCAGCGGACCCAGGTTCGACTGAAAACTTGGCGTCCTGAGAACTGCTCTCGTAGTAGTGCCTGATACCGTTGAGATGGCCGTGGCTACCTATCGGTGAATCACGGTCAATATAAACTCAGGAAAAGGAAAAGATTTACCAGAACGAAACAACTGAGAGCGACCATTGGATTCATCGCAGATGGTTTGAATCCGTCTGAGAGCCTCTTGCAGCTGCTGGTCGCTCATTTAGTCAGAGTAATTTGTCGACGTTGCTGGGTGTCGACAGCTTAACCCCGATCCTCATCATACTTATAGTGCGATGATTGGAATATGGACCCTTTGTGGGAAATATAAATTGAACAAGGGCTACAAAAATGTGGAGGTCATCTGAGCTTCCGTGCATAGGTGATTGGTGCGAGGTTTACGCCAGGACGCGTGAAATGAGAGTCTGGACTATTCAAAGCTTCTTGCCAACCAGCACGCGCGGCACCGACCCAGACGTCTCGTGGACACAAGGTTGATCATACGCCCCAATGCTCGGTCTTTCTTGCATTTAGAATGATCGATGCTGGGCCTGGCGTTGAATTTTAATCAGCCGTAATCTTGGGTCATAACTGTGTTGTAATAACATTGCAAGATGAATTGCATCGTTACTTCAAAATGTGACAGCGACGCACATGTTGAAATGCCAACCCAGCGACTATACTACTCTGTAAAGAGATTAGGACTCCCCAGGGAAAAAATTGGCGATACACCTATAATTTCTATTTTCTCAGATCTTCCTGTCAGCACGCAAAGAATAGTGGTCAGCTGAAGGTATCACCCACCTTGATCGCGCCACGGGGCATGGACCTTCCCTCCTTGTTCTCATCCTGTAGGTCTCCGCCATGCGTTTGCCATGACGTCTTGTACCTATCCGGTACAACGCGCTGACATATGCGCATGCCAGCTCTACACCGTCGGTGATGAGCGATTGGCTCGGATATTGGATACGTCACGCTAACACTCGAGGTGCCAACCTCAAACATGTGTGCAAATAGCACCAACATTTCCCACAAGTCCAATCACCCGGACCTCCTTCACTAGTTCCCCTGGAATCGTCTATCCGGAACAAGATAAATCAGAAGACGCAACGGACTTACGCCCTGTCCTTTGTTTCCACGACAATGTTCGAGAACACGTCGAACGTACACTTCCCCGCTTAGGATCCGCTTACAGGAGAAACGTCGCACAGTCCTTGCGCTGCTTCTGGTCGGGGAAATATATGGAGACCAATCAAGTATTGAGGACGACAATCACAGTTGGCGCTTGGAGGTCGGAGATGATCTTGAGAAAAGTGAAGTTGGAAGAGGTATGGAATCGCGTCCGTGGGAGCACTTGAGTAGGAGTAGTTGACTCGGACGGAGAGGTGAGAGCAACAAACGAAATGCGGCACGACCTGGGAAGCACGATGCCGTAGCAGATAGAACTATGGAGTAGGAGAGCGCCAACAACGGCAAAGGCTCCCGCGCGATCTCAAATGTCTTGACAGAGACAACGGCCGACGCTTTTGGAATCACAAGGCTACATCCTACGTAAGCGCGAAGTAGGTAGTGCGCCAAGGGAAGCTACGCCCCGCCATGGGAAAGAGTACCAAGAAATATGCTGCACGACGCCGCGAGACCTGTCCGAGAGGCTCTTCGAGGACGAAAATGGAGCACTTGTACGAGAACCGGAGAGGTCCTGGTCTTTGTTTCGCTGCTCGCCCAGGTGAAGCTCCCGACTACGTCGAAGTAAGCAAGCATAAGAGGATCATACGGTTGGAAGGCGGCTGGTGAGTCGCAGGGATTTATTAATAGACCCACATAAATACCTTGACATTACTTTTCCTTCCTCCCGCTGTCCTATGCGCCGAGGGCGACTGTTTTTCCCAATAGCGGTCTCGGTCTGGGATGGGACTCCAAAAATTGTCGCTGGTCAAATGGCAAAGAAATAATGTTAAAATCAGGAAAGGTGGGCACAGGAGGAACACGCACAGTTGAAATTTTCAACGACACAATATCAAGAACACCAGCTGATCTCTCACTGTTTTTGATTGAAGACGTAGGACGGTTGGACAGAAGTCCTAAGATGTTGGTCAGAATCTTTGGTGTCTTCACTGCCTCGAGCTTGCATGTAGCTGATTATTATTATGCGTGAACTTGGCGTGGTCTAAAACTACGCGTGTGCACCATTCCAACGCGTACCAATGACTCGGAACCATTGCAAGTGTGGTAGCGCTAGACGTGTTCGCGGCAATAGTCACACATATCCCGGCCCGTAAATCCGGCCGGTGAGGCCTTTTTGCCCTTGAAGTCGTTGTGCCAGCGTGCCAGCAAGTTGGGCCGGGGACGTTGTAAACTAATGAGTCGTCTCCCTCAGAGGCTCGTTTCTGACCAATGCAAGCACTAGGTATGTTTCTATTGTGAAAATAGGGGACAGTGGCCCGGGCGACAAGGGCATGGGTGCATAAGCGCGAAGACCATGCCAGTGAGGGCCCCTTGTTGGAGTCACGTGCAATCATAATTGTGACTGTGGTTGTGGTCATCGCCACCCGGTGGTGGCAAAGCTGGTGTGGATAAAAGCTCTAGAAAGGCCCTTAGCACTTCCCTGCACCCATCCACAATGATCTATTTCGATGCCTCCTTCGGGATTGCCATCTCGGCCCCACTTGGTGCTCCCGCTTCCGTAGAAGACGGGTCAATCACGCAATCCGGTCATCTGGACGGTGTTGACTCTATCTTTGATTGTCCGGAAGGCCGGTTCTTTTACGATAGTGGCACGCTTCCCCACAATACTGCCGGATTTGAACCCGAAGGCGGTTCTGCAAGCACGTTCCCCCACGCTGAGAAGCCGCTGACATCTGTCATATCCTGTCAACAGTATGCCACTGTCGCTACCGGGGACATGTCCACGAACAGCACCTACCTCGGAAGTTTCACAACAACAAATGCCACACCATCGACTTCCGCTACCGCCCCGCCTCTAGTCGCTGACTACGGCACATACACTCATGGCTTTGATTTGCTCTCGGGACCTCTTGTAAGTACGCAATGATTGGTGACTGACCGGTAATATTACTCACTGTATCATCCCACAGGGCTGGGAATTTTCTGCCTTACCCACACCATGTATGTCTCCATCTCGTGTTTGTCACGTCTTTTACTCACCGAGTCCAAAGCTCTGACGAATGCCAGCTCCGTTCCGTCACCTCCAAGGGATGACACCGAGGGTCATATAAACAATCCACACGCCCACGAGGCGCTAACCTCAAATCTCGTGAGCACAAGTAACGCCAATGCAAGAGACCTTACTGACCACATCTTTTCCGCCTACAGGTCTTATTATCGGACCTTCTCTCAGACTTTGGCACCCTTGAGACCCCCCAAGAGGAACAAGTCCCCCGTCCACCACCTGACCGGGATGGAATCGATTTCGCCCCGCTGACGCAACGGGATGATGCCCTGACTTCTACCCAAGTAGGATTGTTCGAGAACATACCGTATGTTCACTGTAGCGCCTTGAATCTGCTCACAGGAGAAATCTTACACCGTCCTATTGTTGAATTTCTTACTAGGCCCTCATCTTGGTTGAATTATGACGACAATACGGCAGCGTCAGTCAATATGTTGACGACGACAAGGACCACCGGGGGTACCTGGAGGGCGGGAACTGTCCTTGGGAAGCGAGCTAGAGAGTGGTATGAAATTTCCTGAAAGCCACCCCACAGGCTGATTACAATGACAGCGGCAGCTCCGGAACAGGCCACAAGAGGAGAAGGCCAAGCGCTAGTTGGGTCTTGGAAGAGGCAGAGGGGTCCACAAAGAGGACTCACCATACGCCAGCCACCAGGACCCAAAAGCAGGACAAAAGGAACACCTATGACAGTACGGCGCAGAGAAGAGAGGCTCGCGCCATAACAGCGCAGGAACTGTATCCTCATCCGCTTCTGGGATCTAGTGCCCAGCAAGAGACGGTGGGGTTCCCTGAGCAAGGACGGTTGGAAGGGAGAGGAGGGTTGGAAGCGCAACACGACTCGCGCGGCATGGTGCCGCTGCATAATGAAGGGAGCGCCGAAGGCCAGGAAGGCCTCTATGCGATCCCAAGTACCTTGACGGAGAGGCAGCGGTCGATGCTCCAGACCACCGAAGACGACGTGGAACGCAGAGCAGTCCGTGCCATCAAGTGCAAGCTATGCCCGACCGTAGAATTGGGCTCCTGGCAATGCTTCCGGCGCCACTGCAAAACGTCCGAAGACCACCCCGCCGAACTTACCTTCTGCAATCGATGCGGAGACCATTTCGGACGCCGGGACTCGGAAAAGCGTCACACCGGGAAAAAGTACCAAGAAGAATGCCGGACGACACCGCGAGACCAGGCCGAGTGGAAGAAGAAGACGGTCAAGCGGCTCTTCGAGGAATTTAACGCGAAGGTAGAGCGCTGTCTGAGGACTGGAGAGGAGCTCGGTCCCCGATTCGCAGCGATCACCCAGCAAGCCATGCAGCAGGCGAAGGTCCCAACTACGTCGAAGAAGCAAAAGAAGATACGGCTGGAAGGCAACCCGTGAATCGCAGGGATTTGTAAATAGCGTTAAAGAAAGGGGTTTGAAAATCGACTTCGGATTAGTGTATTGGTCACGTACTATGTTTGCCCCTCCTCCCACCAACCAGGCTACATGCGCAATGAATGGAAAAGTGAACGGGGGACGCCTGGTGAGCTCCAGGCTTTGAAAACGAACAAAGATGGGCATCGATCGAAACGCCTGTAAAATGCCTCAGGCGGGCGTGCTCTAATACAAGAGGCGTTATATATGCCAGCACTCGGACAACATACCGAATACCTTCCACATAACTACAACTGGCCCACTGGCTCGCACCATACGCAATGGAAGTGTGTTGGAAGAAGACTAGCGATCGATTTTAGAGAGAAACGATTCGCGCAGTTTTTTTTCGTCTGCCAGCGCAATCGATTGTCGATTGTGGCTGCGTAGAAAAATTCGAGGGGCGTCAACAAGCGGCGGCGCTTACCGCAATGATCCACGTGTCACCTCATTCGCATTCCCAGTGCCTTACCACAAACCGATGATAGCCACTATCAAAGGACTCCCTTTGTCTCCCTTTTCTTCAGCCGAGTTGGAGTGTCCGTACTAAGCTTTGCACCAAAGTACTACTGTACATACTGTACGGCCCCTTCGGCAAGCGAGTATTTGTCCCGGACAGTACAAAATTGTCCAATCACACGGCAAACCAGGACAGAGATGGTAAAAGCCAGGCTGGAGAAGTCTTTTTTTGGCTGGATGCTCGCGCGGGCCATAGTCGGCTTCTGCATCTAAAAAATTTTCCGTGTCGACAACGAGGAGGTCATGACAAGGCCGTCATCAGGGAACTGGGAAAGAGACAGCAACCTACTGGTTTGCGGAACAAGAACAAGAACTTGGGGCGAGCAAGAAGCAGGTTACATATACTGTATAGTATACTAGGCCGGGAAGGTCCAACTGACTGATTCTCACAGGACATGTCTATTCATATGTAAGTTACGATACACTTGTTCTTTTTGTGAGTAATTCCAATCTGCATATGACCTTGTCACAAGGTGACTCCTTGCTCTCACTGACAATCGGATGGCACGACATGCCCACCGTCCACCCGTGATCTTCGGGAGGCAAATAAAATTGCCTAGGGCGTGTCTAGATGGCGAAACAGAACCGTTCAGAAATGCGGGAATCGGAGAGCAGTTGTGACGGAAAATTGTACATACCAGGGGCAGTGTCGTCCGAGTCGCCTCTGCTACTCCCTAGATCCATCGGCCGAGAAATGATGGAGTGGGGGAGAATGTCAAAGATCCTCTTTATTGCTAGCAACTGTGGCTTAGGTGTCGCAAATGGAGCGGTGTCTCTGACGATGCGAGCCCCATTGGGGATCGTGGGGAAGGTGCTATCTTCGTGTCCAAGTAATTTGTGGTCACGAAAGTAGATGCGATTGTTGAGGCTCAATAACAGGGTGTTAGAGTACCCGAAACATTTGTCAGTGTTTTTAGGCTCGGCGCAGTATAAGCTATGTGTCACTCACACTTTCCCAACAATCGCAACTCTGTCTTCATATTAGCTGAAAAGGTACCAAAGCGACGAACCAATAACGTACGCGTATAAGTAGTATAGCTCGTTCTGCGGATGAGGTGATCGGGTCAAAAGATGAATCGTGGTGTATCTCGGTCCGACATATAGGGAAGGTGACATAAAGCACAAGAGTTGTGATGACCAACGTGGCTAAACAAGAAGTCAGATGCACGACCATATGGGGTTTTCTGGGGGGACCGGTACCAGTAAGGGTGTTCGTCTCGATGGTAAGCCGTATCACATGGATCAACACGAAGCTGGAGAAGTCGCTACTTGCCCTCCTCAACTGCCCAAACGATCTCGGCCGGTGTAGTGAAGGATTCGATAATGTGATAACGTACCAGAAGCGTCATTGCAACCGCGATCAGGATGTCAGCCAAGGCACTTGGTATCGCCCATAACTAATGCGAAAAAGTATGACGTGGGGTAGCCGATTAAACTCAAACGATTGTGCGTACAGAAAGTGCTGCCTTTGGAGTCGCATACTCCTCAGCCATAAGCGGCTAAATGCTGTGTGAGAAAGATGATTTGGCGAAAGCATATATGATACCGACTTTTATGCCCGCCCATATCTCTCCTGCTGATTGGGTCACCGTGGCCTGCGTTCAGGAAAACGTTAGAATCCTGAAGAATGCGGGAACAGTCAGCTATACATACCATAGCAATGACCCAACAGATCCGCGACGACCGTGAGTTCAGCACCCAAATTCGATGACAGAAGTACCCTTGAACGATGAACGAAATAACCGCGGTGAGGACGGGAATGTCTACGGGAGCGAAATGGAAATTCTCGAGGTGCTCCACATTTCCAAACCCAACAACAAACCAATAGTAGAGATTTGCTCCAGACAGCGCAGTTTGAACGGTCTCCACCAGAAAGACGAAATAAGCTGCTCAAAGTTCGCCTTGACGTCACAGAGCTTCCCAGTGTTGTTGAAGACAAACCTAGAGATTTTAGGAATCGTCCATCCGTTGGAAACTTGTAGCCATATACGTCTGAACGCGGATGAGTGGAATAAACCAAGTTTCGAGGGATAAGCCTTGCACAAATCTGGACGCAGAGAACGCCGCAGAGTACCCAGTTGAATACGTGGCCGAAGAGCTGTAGGCATCGTTGAAGATATCAGTTGTGTGGGCAGGAGAACGAGAGCCAAACACACAAGAGGGGCAGCTCTGGCAGTGTGAGAAGATGAGCAGATTAGTATGAGGGGAACCTCTACTGTAGTATCACCGAGCTTATAATTTGATGATAACCGGGGAAGCGGCTACTAGCGACTCAGAGGGCTCAGCCTTTTTTTTTTTTTTTTTTTTTTTTTTGGACCATGTTTATTCCGGGACAGTACATAATACAAGACCGGTCTTCAACTCCCTACAGAGCGAAATTTGAACGAGAAGTAACGTACGAGAAGTCACGTGCGACAGAGCGAGGGTAATAAGTGAGCCACCTCATGAAGGAAGGCTGGGTACAAACGGAGAAGAGTAGCATACCGCGCAAAGTAAAGGTAACGGCAGAGGAGAAATATGAAGGAGTAAGAAATGTGTCACCGCGTCGGGCAGCCGGCTAGGCTGGGTCCAGGTCATAATCGAGCAGGTCTTCGGCGGGCAGGGCAGGGTTGGCGAGGTATTGTTGAAGCTCCGCAAGACGCCGCTCCTGTGTGGAGGGGACGGCGACTGGAGCCTCCAGGTCTGGTCTAGCAGCCAGTTTGGTGAGTTGTAAGAAGCGGAGGAAGGTGTAAACGGTGGTGGTGGGGTCCCCAGCAAAGAGGTCAGTGGGGTCGATGCGAACCAGAGGGTCCAGGGGGTAAGGAGAGTCGTCGTAAGGGTCGTCATCGGCGACGTCATGGGGGTAGAGGAGCGCACGTTGCCGTTTGTATCGGGGGCAATCGTACACGAGGTGATAATAAGACTTATCCGGGAAGCCGCATGGGCATTTAGCGACCTCAGGTGGGAGGTCGGGCCGGTGTCGGTTGGTGTAATCGGAGGTGAATGAATGGAGGGTGGCGAGTTGAAAAGCAGTGGTGTGTGTGCGACGTGTGATGGGTGTGTATGAAGGTTCTGGCTTTTTGGGGGGTATGGCGGCCAGCCATAAGGGGTGATTGCGTCCATCGGGCGGTTTGTGGTAATGGATGGAGTGCCCGTAGGCGTTGGGGAGTTTGTGTTGGGGGGTGTCGACGATCATACGGGTCCACTCCGCTCCCCATGATTGGAAGGCCTTGGTCCGGCACATCCTTTTGACGTGTGCGGGGGACTGGATCTTGCGGAGGGTAGCCGCCGGTGCCTGGGTACATGCCTCGAGCGCTGCCTGCCGTGCCTGTTGATCCACTGCTCGTTTCTTGTGTGAACTGGCCCATACGAGATGAATCCTCGTATCCCTGTGTGTAGAGTAAAAGGAAGTGAGTGCTCGATGGAAACGTAAGACGTCGGTCTGGTGGGTAAGGGAACGTGTGTGTGTAATGCCCCGTAGGGCTGCTTCGTCGTTGGAGAATATGTAGATATGTAAAGGTGGTGCACGTGACAACTCAGCTGATATAAACTCGGCGGCCTTAGAGATGCCAAAGAGGTGGACGTCATGTTGCTCCACCCCCGAACCGAGTGTCCACGTCCTTACGCGTGGCTCCGTCGCCCCCTGCCACACTGAAATGGCTGCACCGCCTACATTGAGATCATCAGGCCGGTTGCGATTACTCACAGTACCAGCCACCTGAATTAAAACCGTACTGGCCTCTGCTCTTGATGCATATAGGTTGTTGAGCAGGGCGTTCCGTCGATGGGGATGGGCCTTCCCTTCACAGGACACATGCGCCTCCCAGTTGTGAACCTCCCAGGGGGCGATGGCCGTGACGTCGGCGCGTGCGGTCAACAGTGGGTCGACGCGTGCGCCGAGAGCCTCCAAGGCAGTGGGGCGCTGGTTTGGGGGGGTACGTCTTCCAGACCGGACGTACAGTGCACTGTTACACACCACCCCTCCATTGCTGGAGTGTGGGCCGTTCTGGACCGGGGGGTCCCAATTGGCGCCCAAACGAGCAACCAACTGAGACGTCTGGGGGACACGGAACAGTCTGATGGCGGAAGTAGCGGTTAGTTTCTCCATGTAATGCCTGGCGGGCAAGATACGTAGGAACTCATGAAGGGGTGCCCAAGGAGCTGTGTGGAAGGATCCAGATATGATCCGCACCCCTTCATTCATAACTACCTGGATTTTGTTGAGAAGGCTCTTCTTCTTTCTTGACGTCATCCAGAGCTGGCATCCGTAAGACAGCACTGGCATGCATACTGCGTTAAACAGCAGACGCCAGTTTGCTGTGGATATGCCCCTCTGGGAGTTGCCGAGAAGCTGTAGGGCCTTGAGGGAGGCTCGTGCCCAATTACACATCGTGGACACGTGCGGCTCCCAGTCTAGGCGTTGGTTAATGAAAAACCCCAGATAGCATATCGTAGTGGAGGCTCGAACAGGGTAGTAGGAGTGGGTAGAGGGGTCCGGTAAGTAAATGAGTGTGGGGGGTCTGTTTTGTGAGTTTTTACGGGTGTATGGAGGGTTAAAGTATATAAGTTCGGTCTTGTCCGGTTCACATACCAGGTTGGATCGTCTAAGCCAGTCCTTGCACTGTCGGTATCTTTCGCGAAGGCCACGATCGACCTCGTCCCAATTGTTGCCATGTGCGAAGATGATACCGTCATCAACGTACATGCCAAGGGTGGTATTGGTAGTGGGGGGGATGAGTTTGAGGAGGGAGGACGTATAGATCGCGGAGAGGATGGGTGACACTGGAGAGCCTTGGGGTGTACCAATTGGCTGGTCTTGGGCATCCGCCAGCGAGGCGTTGAAGGACAGTGCGACCTTTCGATCTGTTAGGAAGACGCGGACCCATTCCGCGATCGACTCGGGAAACCCAAGGATCTTCAGAGT
Organism: Lactarius indigo; assembly: GCA_025766275.1. NCBI lineage: Eukaryota > Fungi > Basidiomycota > Agaricomycetes > Russulales > Russulaceae > Lactarius > Lactarius indigo. The sequence goes on from JAFKAC010000032.1 coordinate 447,653, forward strand.
GTGTACCAGGCGGTCTCGGTGAACGTGATCGAAGAAACCTTTAATGTCAAAAAGAAGAGCAGCGCACTTCTGCTTGACCCGGAATGCGCATTGAATGTCATGGGTCAGTGTTAGACCTGCATCCAATGTAGAGGAGAAGGCTCTAGTGCTGTATTGGTTAGTGGGGAGGAGCTGGAAGCGGTCAGCGTCGAAGAGAAGGTGTTTCGCAACTATCTTCTCAAGGAGTTTGCTGAGACACTCGATGAGGCTGATGGGGCGATAGGCTTTGGGCGCAAGGTAGTCATCTTTTCTGGGTTTGGGGATAACGACCACGATAGCCTTCCTCCAAAACTCCGGGTGGTGTCCAAGCTGTAGGCATGCATTGAAGATGGCAAGTGTGTACTCAGCAATGTTGTCCCAGCAGAGCTTGAGGATGGTCCAAGAGATTCCGCTTTCCCCTGGGGCGGAGGAGCTAGAGCAAGAAGCCAGGAGGGGGTCAACCTCTTTGGCGACAATAGGGGCAAGTTGTCTTGTCGGGAGGGGAGGAGGGTCATCTGGTTGAGCCACGTCGATAGGGCCTAGGGCATCTCTTTGGACGAAGAATTTCTCGGCTAGAGCATGTGAGATGTCGGATTGCACCGTAAGAACCGTTCCGTCGGGGCGGCGCAAGGCTGGGATGCCGGATAGCTTGCGGCCATGTCTCCAGGAGGCGAGATCCCAGATGTTGCCCTTCTTTATCTGGTCGTCATAATATTCACGTTTTGCACGGCGGGTGGTACGTTTAAGATGCTTTTGGGCGTCTTGGCGCAGGGCGTCATCTCCGTTGGTGAGCACTCGGAGTCGGGCTACCGCGTCCCGGCATGCGTCATTCCACCAGGGGTTATTGCGATCCTTGGTGGGGGCTTTGGCCCCGAAGTGTGTATGCGAGGCCCTGGCGATGGCATGTTGAAGTGCTTCGGCAGCCAGATCAAGTTGGGCAGTTGATCCTATAGGAACGAGGGGTGGGAAGTGTGATTTGATGTCAGCTCTCCATGCTTTGAGAACATCATCGTCCCAGGTGATAGAGAAGGAGGTGATCTTGTGTTGCTTGGAACCGTGGTGTGTACCTGCAATAGCCCAAGTGGAGCGGATGCCAGCGTGGTCAGACGCGATCGACGCCTCCCAGTCGACGACCAGGGGGGAAAGGTCCTCCGATGCAGAAGCGGCGAGGTTGTGCCAGACAAGGTCTAGCATGCTGTCGCGCTCGTTCTCGGTGCCTCTCCTCGTGGTGACTCCGGGCTCGGAAGCCAGATCGAGGGTCTGGGCCGCAGCCCATGCCTCAAGATCGGCGCGTCGAGGTGAGAAGGATGACCAATCCCTCGGAGACCAGCGAGGGGAATGGATGTTAAAATCTCCGACTAAAATAGTCGGGACTGTGGGGTCTAGATCAAGGTTCAGTAGGGAGCGTAGTGCAGAAGGGTCAGCGACGTCATTATAGAAGTTTATGATGCATAGGGAACGTGTGTGTATGTGAGCGTCTACAATGAGTAGGGAGGGGTGGGATGCTAAGTCCAGGCGGGGGATGATATGGATGGGGTGCAAGCATCTTTTGGAGGCAAGTCTGCTATATTTATGAGAGTAAATCATTACCTTTGCTCTTGTATCTTGTGTGAAGTGGGGATAGAAAAGGGACTAGCTCCGGTGGTTCGCCCCACCGAGAACTTCTATTCCCTGTTTAGCTCTATCCCCACATGCAGTTCCCACGGTGCCAAACCACGGTTCCTGTACGCAGATGATATCATCGTGTTCGTTGGTAGAGAGGAGTGCATGCATTGCGTCGTTCCTGCGGCGCATGTTGACCGAAAGAATGGTCGTATTATGCATAAAGGGGGCTACGAATGGCATCGTTGATGATCGACCACAAGTGTTCCCCTTGGGTGATATCTTTGAAGATGGAGAGTGGGTAAGCGGAAATGAGGAAGTCGGCAGCTGCCTCAGTCAGGGGAGGGAGGGAAGTATCGATGGCAAAGTGGAAGTCGTAGTTACTTTGAATGATGCGGCGGATCATTGTGATGTCGTGGTCGGAGGGGCGCGTGGCTTCCTGGGGCTCGTCTTCGCCAATGGCTGCGAAATGTTGGCCATCCTCGAGGACGCTAAGGGCGAAGGTATAGGGTGAGATACGGTTCCAGCGCTCCTTGAAGTCTTCCAGTGCTCGGCGGGCCGCAGCCATAGATCGTTTTTCGGTGATGGTGCGTTCGGTGGCTGGGCAGGTGAGCGGCAAGCCATGTTTGACTGCAAAGCGAAAGGCCGGAGATTCGAGGAGGGTCGTTGTCGGGTCCTCGTCAGGGATCAGGTGCCAATCCTCGGCGAGTAAGCGTCGGTTGGCGTCGCAGTCGGGTTGGTTTGCGGGGCAGATACGTTCGATGCAAGCCAGCAATTGTTCGAGGTCAGTGCCATGTTTAACGTGAATAATGCGGATTTCGTCCACCGAAGGGAGTGGGACTTTGGGCTTCTGTGTCTTTGGGACGGAGATGGCCGAGACAGGTGGGTGGTCAGCGTTAAATTGCGCTGCCGTGGTGTGGGCTGCAGGTGGTGCCGAGGTAGCGGTCAATGGTCGAGCAGCTATTTTCGAGCGCTTGCATTGTCCACCGGTTTGTCCTCGTCCTCTGCGGCGGATTGTAGTGAACCCATCATCGGCGCCTGCAGTCGCGGGGACGTCCTCCCGTTGAGATGGGACTAGTCCAACCGCCGGGGGCGTGTTGACGGGTGTGGCTTTACCCTTGGCAGAGGGTTTGGCCGAAGTTGAGGGAGCGCCGGGGGCAGCCGGACCGGGCTTGGGCACTATGGGAGGGGGGGCGAACCCCTTCTTCATAGGACACCAAGGCGACCGGGTCGGGTGCTTACCCTTGCAATTGAGGCATGGGAATACGCAGTTGCATACTCCTATGATCTCATGCGGGCGCGGGCAGTGGGTAGCGTGGTCTTCAACATGGTGTGAGCCACCACATTTCACACAGCGTACCGCAGTGGATGGGAGAGGGCAGGCAGGGGTGTCGGTAGCGTGGCCGATGGCGTGGCATCGTCCACACATGGTGATGGTTGGAGCATCCCCGGTGATGAAGAGCTTGACTTCGGCATTGAACATGTAGATGGCGTTGTTTCGGGCCATGTTAGATACCGTGCCATTGTGGTCAGCATAGGCGAAGGATACCGTGGACGTCTCTTGTTCAGCGACGCGATTCATGGACCCTTGCCAGTGTGGGGCGACACAGAAAATTGCATTTTTAAAAGGAACGTTGCGGGTGAGCTCCAGGTGGAGGCTCTCGTTAGTGTAGATGGTATGATCCGGGCCTCTGGTAGAGACACCGCGCAGTTGGGCGTATGTCCATCCATCGTTAGGTACGAGGTAGCCGGTCATAAGAGGAGTGACGAGAATGTTCCGGAAAGGGTAAATGTTTGCGAACGGGATGTTCGCGCCTTGGAAAGTGTAAACGAAGTTGTGGGCAGAGGCGTTGGTGGACCATCTTCCCGACAGGAGGACGAGTGAGCCCCCGGAGACGCGTTCGATTTCGGTTCTCGCCTCGGCGACAAAAGAAGACGGGGCGCGTTTGTAAAGCTGGAGTTCGAATAGCGGATCTTCGACACCATGTTTCCGTATGACTGTGACTTCCGTGTTAGCCGAGGCCGAGCGGCGTTGAGCGGTCTCCGGTCTGGATTTGCCGGAGGGGGTGCGCCCAGTGCCTTGGGTAGTGGCTTTGCTTTGTGCCGCGTTTTGGGTCTGTTGGTGCGCTGCCTGTTGGGTAACGACACCGGCCCAGGAGGTGGGCATGATGGCCGAGGCTGTGGGTTTACCCCGCGAGTTGGTGGTAAGGGGAACGTGTTTATCAGGAGGAGGTTGGAAGGACTCGCGCGTGACGATGGGTGTCGAATGTGGGTCAGCGCGCGTTCCTGGGGTAGAGAGTTCTATAACTGGTTCCGACCCAGGGTCATCAATCCGGGCAAAGCTAAGAGGGCTCAGCCATTGACGTTGTAGATGTTGAGAAGTGGATAGGGAGTAGCGCAACGAGGCAGTAGGGTTAGCGGGGTTGTGGGCCACAGGGAGGGCTTTATAATGGGATTTTTCCGGGTTGTGAGTACGAGCAAGATCAAAGTGCCAGTATGGCTGACGTATTGCAAGCTAAAAAACCTCTGTCACTGGCGCAGAGCTCCAGTTCCGATCACCTTCGTCCACAGCCATGAAACAGGACCAAGTGTGGACGATTAGAAGCTTCTTCAAGTTCCTAGAAATCAACACATACAGGCAGTGGTTCTCACCCCCTGCGCAGAAAACAAACATAGCAATTGTCGTGACAATACTGTGCTCATCAGAGATAAGGCGATAGAGGCGATACCTACAAGTTCGATCGCTAGAGTGAAGACTCGGAGTGTGTCAACAGATCATGCGATCTCGCATGATGGTGAACGATGACCAAGTCATGAGTCATGACGGACATTCGTCCTGTTTTCGTTCGCGTTTGGCATTCTCATCTCACCGTTTCCAGACTTTCCAGAGTTGACCCTTCTGTTCACCACCTTGGCTCTTTCGACAAGTAGTGTCAGCTTCACGCTTCCCACTGGACTGCAGAAGCTGTTGGTCACGACTAATATGGAGACTGTTCGCAAAGTCCCGATTCCTTCCGTTGACCTTCCACATATTTTTCGGGCCGGTCTTTACTGCCAGTGTGACGTTGATGGTACAAACCAAAAAGGTGGTCGTTCGAAGCAGCCCTGTCGTACATTTTTCTGAGTAACCGCATGTACAGAGAGTCAAGAGTATTGTCAGACTTTTCGTCTTGCCTCATGTTTCCATCCACATGTTTTTATTTTCATTTTCATTTCTTTGCAAATACGCCCCAGTCTCTATAATCTACCTCCCCCTACGTACGCTGGGCAGAATTGGCTCCTCCTCTCATTAAAGCTGAGAAAGGAGGACTTAGCAACTTTTTTTTTCTTTTTCGGAAACCATTTGAGTGCGCCTTGGGGTACATGGCCCTATGTGACACCGTAACAAACGAAAACTTCCCAACCCATTACCCATCTACTTCCCATTTGGCAGCCATTACATTGGAGTATCTCTTCCAATCGTCAAACTCGAGTGACTTTAACGTTCCATTGCCCCACCAGGGGGTCACCACAAAAGAGTAGCTAAGTCAAATCTAACCCATATTGCAACGGCCAAATAATCATCATAACCCATACACCTCGTCCTTTCGTTCGTCATGGTGGGGCGACATGCCCACCATCCACTCGGGATCTTCGGGAAGTAAATGACATTCCCTAGGGTGTGTCTAGATAGCGAAACAGAGCCGTTCAGAAACGCGGGAATTGGCAAGCGGTTGTGACGGTAAATTGTACATACCAGGGGCCAGTCAGTGTTAGTGTCGTCGTCTCTACTATTATCTAGGTCCACTGGCCGGGTGATGGTGGAGTGGGAGAGAATGTGAATGTCATTCTTCAGTGCTCGCGGCTGTGGCTCAGGTGTCGCAAAATGGAGCGGTGTCTCTGTGATAGTGCGAGCCCAGTTGAGGACCGAGGGGAAGGCCCTATCTCCATGTTCGGGTGATTCGTGGTCACGAAAGTAGATGCGATTGTTGAGGCTCACTAACAGGGTGTTAGAGTACCTGAAACGGTTGTCAGCGTTCTTAGGCTTGCGCGCAGTGTAAGGTATGTATCACTCACACTTTCCCAAAAATCGCAAGTCTTTTTCACATTAGTCAGAGAGGTGCACCGCGGCAGACCAGAAGTACGTACGTATATACGTAGTATAGATCGTTCTGTGGATGAGGCGATCAGGTCAAAAGATGGATCATCTCTGGCCAACTCACGGGAAAGGTGACATAAAGCACAAGGGTTGTGATGGCCAACGTGGCTAAACAAGGAGTCAGATGCACGACCATGTGGGGTTTTCCGGGGGGACTGGTACCAGTAAGGGTGTTCGTCTCGATGGTAAGCCGTACCACACGAATTAACACGAAGCTGGAGAAGTCGCTACTTGCTCTCCTCAACTGCCCAAATGATCTTGGCCGATGTAGTGAATGACCCAATAATCTGATGGCGTACCAGCAGTATCATTGCCACCGCGATCAGGATGTCAGCCAAGGCACTTGGTATTGCCCATAACTAACGCGAAAAAGTATGACGTGGGGTGGACGATTAAATAGAAACGATTGTGCGTACGTATATTGCTGTCTTTGAAATTGCATACCCCCCAGCCGTAAGCGGCTAAATGCTGTGTGAGAAAGATGAGTTGCGAAAGCGTGTATGATACCGACTTTTATGCCGACCCATATCCCTCCGGTCGATTGAGTCACCGTGGCCTGTGTTCAGGAAAACGTTAAAATCCCGAAGAATGTGGGGATAGTCAGCTATACATACCATAGTAATGATCCAACAGACCCACGACTTGGGTGACCGTTCGGTCAGTACCCAAATTCGATAACAAAAGTACCCTTGAACGACGAACGAAATAACTGTGATAAGAATGGTAGTGTTTACGGGGGCAAAATGGGAATTCTTGAGGTGTTCTACATTTCCAAATCCGACAACAAACCAATAGTAGAGATCGGCTCCAGACAGCGCGGTTCGAACGGTTTCCACCAGAAAGACGAAATAAGCTGCTCAAAGTTCGCCTTCACGTCACAGAGATTCCAAGTAATATCGAAGACTAACCTAGAAACTTTATGGATGGTCTATCCATTGGAAAATTGTAGCTATATACGTCTGAACGTGGGTGAGTGGAATAAACCAAGTTTCGAGGGATGGGTCTCGCACAAATCTGGACGCAGAGAACACCGTAGAGCACCCAATTGGATACGGGGCCGAAGAGCTGCGAGCATTTTGGGGGAAATTGGTTGCATGGACAGTAGAACGAGAGCCAAACGCACAAGAGGGGCGGCTCTGGCAGTGTGAAAAGATCAACGGAGTGTGAAGGAAACCGCCACTGTAGTATCACCAAACTCACAGTTTAATTATCTCTGGGGAAGCAGTTGGCGACCCAGATAACTCAGCCATTGACGACGTTGACATTGTAAATGTTGAGAAGCGGGTAGGGACTAGCGTCACTGGGAAGTGGGGACAGCAGGGTTGTGATCCACAAGGGGCCTGACTAGTGGCCTTATAACAGAATTTGTTGCAGATTGAGAGTACGAGCGAGTCAAGTCATCAGCAAAACAGAGAGAATCTACTAGCCATTATATGGTTAGGCAGTTCAGAGACGTTTAAAACCGTTCAAAGTGTTCACGAACCACCTCCTGTTTTGCAAATGTGCCTGTGCTATAAATAAACATGGCCACCATTATGACAGCACCGTGCCCATCAGGGGATGAGACACTACCTCCAAGTTGATCAACTACTGTAACGTTGTAAAAGTAGGGAATCCGTAGAACACTAAAACTTGATGCAGGCTTGGTACGTGGGTCGCCGACTGGATCAAGGAGACAGAACTTGAAACCAATACGGCATAACCCCTGGTGATACTAGTACTTCGGCGATATAGTAGTACTTGTGTGATTCGATTCCTGGCCACTGGCATCGTTGGAAGTGCTATATCAGTACTGTATGGACTAGACGAATGGGAGTTGGAGTACTGCCACCGGATTGCGCTACTATGGTCACAGTAGTTGCAGGCAATGCTGTGTATATGAACGACCGGGCCACATTCCGAGCAGCAAAAGGTTTATCACGGACCTCAGGACTATTTGATACTCTGTGATAAGGCCTTTAATTGCTCCTTCACGTTTCGAACCTCACAGGGAACTCTTGTTGATGCACTCATGAACCAAGCATTGGACGCCAGGACGTAATTGGGAATGTCACCTGACTGGCATACGATTTCGGTACGCAGGGGCATATTTCCTATTTTAGCACTACACCTTTTCTCCGTCCGAAACAAATAAACACCATGTTATCCTGCCCTTTCATCTTAGGTACATCTCGCTGTTATTACACTCGAGTCATTATATCTGCACCGGAGTATTGCCGAATGCTCAATCTGTTGAATGCCCGCCGCGTCGACACTGGGACAGTCGCATAGGCCGGGAAGTAGGAATGGATCCAAGAAGAGGAGCATCTTGACGATCCCACGGAGCGTCGTGGGCTGTACCTCGGGTTATCCGGAAATTGGGCGTTGATTTCTTGTCGCTATTCCCGTCATCGCATCTTGCAAAGTGCACCAAGTTGTTTCAATGTATGGCGTGTAGCGTTTAATGCAGGGTATGAGCCACGTACCATTAGCGAGATAGAAAACATGGAAAGAATTACAATGACACATAGCAACGTGGTGGCATGTGGGCGCCATCAAAAGTCCAAAATAAAATAAAACGACATAGTACGGCATGGCATGACGGCTCAGCCAAGATATCTCCATATCAGATAGAAGCAGAAGAACGTAAACACGGCACCGGCCCAGAAGATGTACATGTCCTGCGTGCTGCAAGTTCACCAGCGTCAAAAAAGATCGCCGTGGAGCAACAGAAAAACCGCGCACCTTCTACGCTCGATCCAGCTAACGACGTCACGACTGAGCCCAAGCGTGTTAGCCGCGTCGCGCAGGCGGCGCTGCGTGCCCTTGAGCATCGCGCGCTGGTCGACGAGGTTATCGAGCACCTCCCGCCCCTGCGCCAAGAACTCATCCAGCCGCGTTTCCGCGCCACGTATAAACTCGTGCTCGTGCAGCGCGTGCGCCTCCCGGCTCGCACCTAGGTACGCGTGCGCGCCACTGTTGTTAGGACGGAAGGGGTTTTCCGGCGCCGTGTCTGACTGCGTCGACGCTGACGCTCCCGTGGCGAAGCGCCGTCTTCCAGCACCAGGTGTGAGAGGCGTGCCGGTGCTCGTGGAGAAGAGCTCGGTGCGTTGTGCCGCAGTGTGCTGGTACGACCATAGATAAAGTTAGGGGAGGCAAGGGAGGGACCAGGGGGATACGCACATCTTCCTTTATGCGCTCAAATTCTTTGCGAAACTCGGTATAGTCGCTCTTGAACTTTTGCACTCGCCTAGGGGACGTTTGCGTCAGATGAGATAAATGCGGCTTGCGTCGCACGTACGACGTTGCCTTTTCCTGCTTTGCCTTGATGATCTCCCTCCGTGCCATAGAGTCATAGTCGTCGATCGTTCGACTCATCCCTGCGAGGGAAGCGGATATCTGCCCTGACCGAAACGTATGTCAGGAGTCAGCTGAGGGGACAAAATGGATGGACAAAAAGAGACCTAGTAGCGACGCAGAGACATCCCCACCACGCAGACGCTCCAAGTCTGCCTGTATAGAGCTTGATTGGCGCACGCCGAGAGTGTAAAGGGAGTTCATAGTGGTTGCTGCGTGTCAAGAGACGTTGTGGGCGTGGCGTCGAATCTCACGTGCAACTGTGAGAAATATTATTGGTTTGTGTGTGATAAGGGTTATCGAGGTTGAGCACAGCCTGAATGTACCTGAGTGGTTAGCGACATCACAACGTGCCAGCACATGCGTCTCTCGGTCAGTCGGCCCATGATTTATTTGGTAACCCGACACGTAAAAATCACCCTCTCCTTCCCCGGCGCCCGTTTGTACATAAAACCTACTGCTGGAGTACATCGTGGGGTCCCTCCAGCTCGCTCTCGGCACCAACGCATATAATCCCACTCCACTTTAGCCCGCCCAATTTCTCTCTTCGCCACGTATGCATCACGTCCTCAACCCCACCTGCTAGAGAACCTCACCGTTTATATTCGGTTTTCCTCAAGGTATGCACGTGCATATATGCACTTTTACAGCTTCCACTTCTCCCTTTGACACTCAACGACAGCTATGACCAGTCTCGCGTCGCTACCGCTCGAGCTGGTGGACATGATTCTCGCTTGGGCCAAGTTCGAGCCTCAAAAAGCCACTGCCGACTCTAGAACGCTCGCGGTCTGCTCTCGCGTTTGCAAAGCATGGAATACGCCCGCCCAGGCGCAGCTGTTCCGTGACGTCCCCATTTCCTTATGTCATCGCCGGCGTTCCCTGCTCATCCGCTCTCTCACCCAACGCCCCGACCTCGGCCGACACATTCGCTCGTTTGGAATAGAGATATCCAGCCCCCCAGCTCCCTGGGGCCGCGACCCGCTCCAAGTTAAAGTTTCCGAGCGATTTCGTCAAATGGTCGCCGACTTCATCATCATCCTCACCCACGCTCCCAACCTCGCCCGGCTGACCATCGACATCGACGACGAACTTGACTCCGTAGATATCTCCAAGCTCGTTTCCGTCCACCTCCGTCACCTACACACCTTGAACTGGGAAGGCCGTCCGTCCTCCTCCGTCCTATATTTGTTCCTCGCACTATGGCCATCTATCCGCAATCTCCGCATTGACAACCTTTACTTCGACCCACCGCCGGAGGACCAACGTCCACCTTCACTGCGCAACCTTTGCATGCGTGACGAGCTATCCGAAGGCTTCATGACGTGGCTTATCCCCACCGGTGACGAACAGCCGCTTCGCGAGCTCCACTTTGAGAGCGGCCTCCTGTCATCCCGGGCGCTGAAGGATATCCAGGCACACGCGCCTACCTTACACGTGTTAACGGTCGATAAATTTCCCCCGCAGAGCCTCCTAGACTCGCTGACTGTGTTGAATGAGTTTGCCTTCTGCGAGCTCCCCAGCGCACCATTCCAACTCCCGCGCACCGTAAAGCGTGTCAGGTATCACTCTAAGGGCCCGGCCCGGCAGCGCCCTCGTCCACTCGACCCGGTCGTCCCACATACCAGAGGTATGGGGGACGAAGGGGGCGATTCTAGAAGCACGGACGAAACGGGGTACTTGACTACGGCCTTGAAGGACCTGCCCGATTTGGCTCTCGTCAGTGTGACGCGCCAAGCCCCAGATGGGGTCTTGACTTCTTTAGAGAAGTTTTGTCAGGAATTGAACGTAGAATTTGCCGTATACGATCGCACTGCCCATTATTCGGTGAGCGCTTTTCAATCCTTCGATTGTGTCGCTCTGATCAACGGCCTTATATAGCCTTGGCATAGTTTAATCTGAGTATGACTTTGTTTTTCTGTTTATATTTGGAGGGGATTGTCTCATTAGAACAGCAGCAGCAACCGCATCCGCGGGGCGCCGTTGATCCATGCATTCTCATCACTATGGAGGTTCTTGTAATATTCGGGCTGGTCTTCCTCATACACTATGTTTTATCCAACAACAAACCCTTTTCAACCAACTACGGATGAAATGTTGTGCGCGTTGTAATAATGACTGATTCGCTTTGACAAAGTTTCCAGTTCCTAAAATGGAAACGGTGATTCCTGATTTGGAAATCGATGTTTCTTCAAAACAAGGGTCTGCGCTATCAGCCAGACGTTCTTGCTCACAACCCACTCGCAACCTTGTTCTTTCAGGCGTCTTGTTTCTCTCTGCACGTTGTCCACAATCCGCGACCCTTGTCGTTTAGTGGCATGGCTCTTATAAACTTCATGGGCTTTGCTAAGAGTCCCCTCAAGAGAGTGCCTCTTTGCCCTCTTCTTTCCCGACCCCGACCCTACCTCTGAATGTCTCTCGTCTCTGCCAGCAATATGGAGATTGTGATTGAGCAACCCGAGATCGCCAGCACCCTCATCGACGACGCCGACAAGCTCATCTCGTTCGTCAGGCGATACAACAACTCGATCCCCGAGTACATCCGGGTCGCGCGCATGTACTTCTTCGGCACCCCCATCCGCCGCACAGGCGCCGGATTCCGTCGCGCAACTCCTGGGTGCGTCCGTTCTTCCTCCCTCCACCCTAAAAAAATTGCTCTCGCTCGATTTCGTATGACTTCTGAAACCGCTACTGAACGCCTCCCTCCTACGCGACACGCAGGTGCATCCGGCTAAAGCTGTTCTCGAGCAGGCAGGAGAATGGCGATGACGCGGTCATCGACGACGAGATCGACGTCCCGCTCTCGCCGTCCGGCGATCTCGACTTTCACCGCGTCAAGCTCTGGTGGGGCATCCGGACCTGTCTGGTACGTTTTTTTTTTTTTTTTTATCCTCCTCGCGCGTTTTTTTTTTCCCTTCTCATCAACGATCTGTTCAGCCACTCGAGCCATTCAGCTGGAAGGTCTTCCACCCACGCGATCGCAAAACGATCTCAGCCGCCGCAATACACAACCTCACCTACGGTCGCCAAAACAACATGTTCCTCATCTGTAAGACCCCCACACACACACACGCTCTACTCCCTCTCTCTCTCTTACTTACTTTACTTTACAGTCTCACCAAAAGAGACAGACGAGTACAAACACGAAGAGCTCGGCACATGGGCCCACGAGCTCAAATATCAGCGCCGCGCGCTCGCGGACGACCCCGCGTGGTACTTCAACCGCCTCGTCTCGCTCTGCGCACTCGCGTGGCTCGTGTCCCTCGTCCCCGGCACGTTCGACATGCTCGCTGCCGCCGCGCTCGCACTCGCAGCTGTCGTGCGCTGGGCGCGCGAGTTTCTCCTCGCCCTGCCCGAGCATGCGCGCACGCGCTCGTTCTGAGTCGACATTCCCGGCACATACCTACGCCACAGCACATGCCTAGCCCTCTTCTAACCCTCCTCTTGTTAATTTTTCGATTCACAACGCGCTAAGGAAAGGAAAGTAACAACTTGATTCGACGTGTACTAGTACCATCCATCATATGCACTCTCCATTTATCACCACATATGCCTACCGCCTTATGCTCTTATATGCCTTTTTCTCGTCTCGCATTATGCCTACCTTTTTCGTCTCTTCCTTCCTACGCTATACTGTCGCAGTGTGTAATGTCCGACGAGTTCTTTTTTGAACGAACCAAAAACATCTCGACCGATGCAGCGTGTGTGTATGTATGGTGGTCTCAACTACTCGACAACTTCCTCAAACTGCTCGATCACTTCGTCGATCCACACCTCGATCTCTTCCTTCTCCTCTTCCTCCCCCTTTTCCTTACGCGCAGGCGCCGCACCGCCACGCGGCTCACGCCCGGGCCGTAGCTCCGCAATATCCTCCGCGACGCGCACGCGCCACGCGTTCCACTCGTCCACGGCCCGCTTCCGTTGCGCGACGAGTTCCGCACTCACCGACGTCTCCTCCGCCGCGTCCGCCTCGTCAAACGCGCGCGCATACTCCTTCAAGTTCCGCCGTATCGTCCGCTTCTGCTCCTTCGTCAACAACGACGGTGCGCGCGGCCGCCACAAGAACTGCTTGAACCGGTCCAGCAGCCGCTTCTCGATCTCCTGTCCGCGGAAGTCCCATATCGCGTACCCATTTTCGATCTATTTTTTTTTTGATTTTTTTTTTGAGTCAAGCGTGCTCTGGGGTTATGACATGATGAGTTCGCGCTTTACGTACCGTGTGGGTCCAGGCGCTCGCGGCGGTGGCGAGGTACCGCCCGCTCGGGTCCCACTCGACGTCCGTCACGCCATAATGGTCCGCCACGCCGAGTTGCTGGATACCCGAGCTCCATTCCTCCTTTGGCGGGTCCTTCTTGACCACGTCGTCCGAATTGAAGTCGAGGTCCCAGAACTCGAGCTCCGACTTCGACGTCGAACCGACGGTCGCGAGCACGACGTGGCGTCCGCGCGGAGACCACCGGATCGTGTTCGTCGTGCGGCCCGCGAGCGTGCCTGCGACGGGCTCAGCCTCAACGCTCAAAACATGGGGGAACGTGACTCACGTAAGAGTTTAAAGTCATTCTTGCTGCGATCGAGCTGGTAGAAGCTGACGTCCGTCTTGATGGTAACACCCGGCCCCGGGTTGCCCAAATTGGGATCGCTGCTCGAGACGATGGCAAAGCGCTCGCCTTTGGGCTCCCAGGAAAAGTCCGTGACGGTATCTGCGTGCTGCGTCGCATTTTAGAGGAAGATACAAGGAACTCGCGACGAACCCTTGAGTTCGACAACTTCGACCGGAAAGTCCTTCTCGCGCACACGGAAAATCTCAAGGTTGCAGAAAATCGACTTTTTCGTTTTGGTATGGCGGTCGACACGTACGCAGAGGAAATCGCCTTGATTTTGCCAATACAGCTTACACTAGAAGGAGTAGCGGAGTAAGCACTATCGTCCCGTCTATGAATGAGCTTGTGCAGTCCTACCTCCGAGACATTGAACAAATTTTTCTGGCGGAGAACAGTTCGACCCGGAAAGTCGAGCAGCGTGACACGCGCAGGTTGGTTGGCGACTTCGGGCGTCCAATATGCCAGCATGTTTTCTGTGGGCTTCTTGGACGCCTTGGCGGCATCTTCTCGTTCTTTTTCTCCATGCGGGCACCACTCAAAATCGACGACACCCTCGATCTTGAGGCTCTTCTTCCCTTGCAAGCCCATGCTTGGCAACTCGTATACGCTGATTTGTTGACCCGGCGTCAGCCTTGCAGTGTACTTGTCGTCTGGGCTCCACTTGAGGGCAGGCCATGCCATCTGCTTCTTCGCACCCTCGCCCTCAGGGAGGATAGAAGGAAACGTGCGCAGGAGATGGCCCGTCTTGATGTCCCAGACTGCGATGTTGTTGCCCTCGTCTTCAGCAGAGAAAGAGCGTGGGCCCTTGGGGATGTTCTCTGCTACTACGATCGGCTCGTGCGACCAAGTGACGAGATACTGTTCGCAGGGCGAAAAGTCAATCAGTCGGACAAAGGGGTGGAAGAAGCGGGCTTGAAGCTGGAAAGAAGGGCCGCCGTATAATCGGATTCCCTGCCGGTAAAGAGCCGCAATATATGTACCGAGCGGCGACCACGAAACGTATAATTCAGTTCGTAGATTTTGCTACGGGCGGCGTGGTGAGTAAAAAGTGATGTCTCTGAATGAGGTGATGAGACGCACATTGTCCTCAAAGGCTACTTCACATTGTGAAGGGCGACCGTGCCAACGTATTGAAACTTCATCTCCGCGATATGTCACATACTGATCGCGGCCCTGAGAATCGGCCAGCCAAGCTCGCAGATGCTCCTGCGACATGTATTAGAGGAGTTTTCAATATCGCAGAGGGACGTTAGCGACGCACCTTGGTGAGGTACTCCTCGCGCTGCGGTTCCACATAAGTCTCATCTAGATTGGCAAACTTCTCGATATCGGTGAAACGATTGACGAGGAAGGTATGTTTTGCGTCGAATGGATGTCCGTTCAGCTCGTTGAGAGCATACGTGGCCGCATCGGCGTTTCGGAATTCGATGAATGCGTATCTGTGCGGATTCAAAACGATAGCATATATGCGAGTGGGAGGGCTCATACCCGTTGCTTTTCCCCGTCTTTTCGTTCCATGGCACGGAGATATCATCGGGCTTTATTGCAGCGCCTTTTCGAGTAAATTCCTTTGCGATTTTTGCCAAAAGCTTCTCAAGTTTTGACTTGTCAATGACGGGAACACCGTCGACGACTAAAATGTGATCAAAGCCCTCTTCCAGGCGGACCTTATATCTGTCATGAAAACTTGTCGGCTGATGTCCCTATCGCCGGATTAGCCGTCCAGCTACGCACTTTTCTTCGATATCTGAAAAGTCAATGTCCTCGTCGAGTTCGTGTGGGATTGCCATTGCGTCGATTTGGAGAGGAAGCGCGATAGACCGGTGAATGCCGACGAGTCTAGTCAGGTTATCTTACGTAAGTACAGCACCCTTTATGGTCCGAGGGAGCAAACTTGCCAGCACGAGGTGCTGTATTGCGGTATACTGTAAACCCCACGCGAGCACACACGTGGATATCCGCCTTGAGAGAGAGGGGAGGGTCGGGGTGGGACGCTCAGGAACTGTTCATGTGACCCTGTGTATTCATTGGCGGCTCCCCACCACTTGGTTCATTGGTACCCTATCTTGTTCCTATTTACGACGAAGCCAGTCAAAAGCAGGGCATTACCAGTTCTCCGATAGAAGGATGTAAAAATAGTGTGTGGAACATAGGAAATTAGTTATTGGCGATGTAAATTGTAAGTACAGTAATCATTACCGCTGCATCCCAATAACATCTTCGTTTTGACCATGACCGGCTTATGGTCACAGGTAGTATTCGCAACGTCAGTTTTCTGGAGTAGCACCCCTAGTCGGCGGCTCGTACAGGTGAACTTGCCGGTATCAGGTGTTCCCTAAGTACTGTATGGGACTAAACACCATGCAGGCACCACTGTGGGAACCGCGCCTTTCTCCTAGCAATATGGCAGGGACCGTATGGTACAAACACCATGCGGGCACGCACGTGGATACTGTACCCGTCTTGGGCCAGAGAAATGTTGGGGAGAATCGGAGTATGCTCAGGAACTGTCTGTGTGTGCCCATGTAGAATTGGCAGCCTCAACCCCGCAAGTCTCAGCCACGCTCACTAGTGTGGTGCGCACATGGTTCTTGATTGTGACCTCGTCTCACCTTGCATGTATTCCTCAGGCTCCAGATCTCAGGCCTTCCACATTCTCGGAGAACTATTTGGTCGAAGGGAGGGATCACAAGACTCTTTTTGGCGCCCGGGTTTCAGCGTAACGCCGGAAATGACATGGGAGCTATCATGCAGTGCCCGGGGTAAGAGTGATTCTTAATTCGAACTTCCCTTCTACTCTGTACACGTTCGTTATCAAAAGAAGATGGCCAACTTAGTATATAACCCGACAAACTCGCCGTTCTCCTTCTCCATCTCCGACAACACTCGTTGGGAGACCGAGAACTTTCCCACTCCACTATAGTAACACGGATGCGCGCCATCACCCTTGCTCTTGGACTCGGGGCCGCCCTTGCCTTCTCCGTGGGCCCAACCAGGGCATGCCCAGACGGTGACCACACTCACGAACACGCGCGACGCGCCGCGCCCCAAGCCCCGCTTACCCGGCCCTCGCGTCCACTCGTATGGGGGGACGTCAACATCATCCATACCACGGATAGCCACGGCTGGCTTCTCGGGCACCAAAAACCGTCCTTCCCAGAACCTAACTTCAGGTGCATGTGATGCAGTGTAGTTCCTCCTATTACCCATTGACGCCATGCGTTTTTTTTTAAAAAAAAGTGGGGATTTCGGTGACTTTGCGTCCTTCGTGGCACACATGAAGAAAATTGCAGATGTGTGCTTGTTTTTTTTTTTCACTTTTGTCTTTCTGAAAACACTAACATTGCGTGGCGTTAGGAAAAGGACGTCGACTTGTTATTGGTCGACTCTGGTGACCTCCACGATGGTACGCGGCGCGTCTCCCTCTCGCTCCCGCTAGGCTGACTCTACGAATAGGCACCGGCCTCTCGGATGGATTCCCGCCTGGCGGCATCGACGCACATGATGTACGTATGCCTTACCTTATCGCGTCCAGAGCTTGAGTTTGACCGCGCACAGTCCAACCAGTTTTTCTCCCAACTGCCCTATGACGTGCTCACCATCGGAAAGTACGCGTTTTTTTAAAAAAAAAAAAAAAAGAAATCTCCTTCACGCAGAGCTGACGCATGCCTCCCGCATCCAGTCACGAGCTGTTCATCTACGCGAATGCGCTCGACATGCATCAGAACTTTGCCCCCAAATTCCCCGGCCGGTACCTATCATCAAATGTCAACATCACCATTCCGGGCCCGAACGGCTCCCCAGTCAGCGTCCCGGTCGGAAGTCAGTTGTAACTTGGTTACAAGTACCACTTCCTGATTGTATATCTTATTCGCAGGTCGCTTCGCCAAGTTCAAGACGCGAAAGTGAGCCGCATACCTCAGTATGGCGTTGGCAATGACTTATATCGTGTAGGGGCCGCAAGGTCACGTCTCTTGGCGTCCTGTTCGACTTTACCGGAAACGATCATAATACCACTGTGCAAAAGGTGGAGGACATGGTGAAGGAAGCTTGGGTGAGTTTTATTGTACCGGGCTCTCATGGACTCGCACTTACGTCTGTCCAGTTTGCGGATGCAATCAAGGATGAGCCCGACTTTTTCCTTCTTGTTGGGTACGTCCCTGTAGCCTGCCTCCCATCGCCTGCGATTGAACGTCGTCGAATCGAAGCCATATGCCGATAGCACGTGACAACTGTGGGTCTGGTGATGTTTGAAACACGTGATGTACATTGAAGCGCTGTTTTCAGGGCCTCTCGTCTTCAACGCCGTCCGGGCTGCACACCCGACGACGCCGATTCTGATTCTCGGTGGACACACGCATATCCGAGATTGCTGTAAGCATCGCGAGCGTACGCGTCGTTGTTCGTATGTCACTTATGCGTTACTTTAGTGCAGTTTGATGGGCGTTCGATTGCTCTCGAGAGCGGCCGGTACATGGAAACCTTAGGTGAGGAATTGACGTTACTGGTTGCCGCCATAGTCTAATACTTGGACAGGCTTCTTGAGTGGGTGGCTTGTCATCCCATCTGTTGCACGAGACAATGACAAAGTCTCTTTTCAGGCGTGGATCTCGACCACCGTGGCAGCACGCAGAACCTCACTGTGAACCGCCGTTACCTTGACCCAAATCGTGTCACCTACGAGGTATGGAATAGATCTGCATTGGCATCGTTTCCTAAACCTATCCCTCGCCAGTACCATACAAATAGCCGCGATTCGTCGTTCGACACATCCCTAGGCCGAAAGATCACCAAAGGGCTTAAAGCGCTGTCCGCGCGATTCGACCTCGACTTCAAGTTCGGCACGGCGCCACAAGACTACACGCTCTCGCGGGACCCGTTCCCATCAAATGGCTCGCTGCTGAGCCTGATCGTGGACCAGGTACTGCCGACGGCGCTGACTGTGAACAACACACGGGCAAACGTTTCCAATATCATCATCACCAACTCGGGAGGCTTGCGATTCGACATCTACGCAGGGCCGTTCACGAAAAACGACCAGCTGACCGCGTCCCCGTTCACCGACGCATTCGTATTCATCGCGGACGTCCCCCTGAGTGTCGCAAGTGCGGTGCTGCCCACGTTGAACGGCGAGGGCGCGAATGACCGTCGCGAGCTTTCTGAGGCAGCTGAGCGCTATGCACGCGGTGACGTGGAGACACGATACAGACTCTGGCTCGAGGAGATGCACGCACGGGCGGGACCCGAACGCCGTGCGGCGCAGAACCTAACACTTGGATACGTGACCAAAGACGTAGGGTCTCCCCCCCTCTTCCCGCGCACAGAAGCTAATCTATCGTTTCAAGGCTTGCCCGGGAGTGGGTGATGACACATTGCACACGCCGCTGCCGTTCTTCGGGTCGCCAGCGTTTATTGGGTCGACGCCACCCGCGGGCGGGAATGACACGGCGATTGATCTGGTTTTCGTGGACTTTATTGGGAGCCAGGTGGTGCAGGTGCTGAATAAGCTGCAGACGGCCAAGGTGTACACGAGCGCAGATATAAAGTCATACACGCCGATACTCTTGAACGAAGTGTTGGGAGTGTTTGCGGAGGCCAAATGGAATTAGTAGAGTAGGAGTAGACGCGCGTGAATGGAGTGTGTGGTTGTTTGTGCTCGCCTGTTATGGTTGGTCTCTTGTGGTGACTCTTGTCTCGCGTTGCACTCTCGCACTCTCTCTATCTCTCTCTCTCTCTCTCCTTTTTTCCCTTCTGTCTTGCGCTCGCTTTTTCCTTGTTGCAAGCGTAGGCGAACCTTTAAGCTTTTCAGCTTTATCTATCTATAAAAGTACACCGCACTCCTCTCTTTTTTTGTTTTCGTGCGTGTTCTTTTTTTCTTTCCTTTTCCTATTCTCTTAATCCATCTACCAACTCTACCACGCTCGTTCTCTCTCTCTCTCTATCTCTCTCACATACCCTCCTCCTCTAACTCGGCTTTTCTTTTCCTTTTTGTCTCTCACACCACTCTCTTTCTCCCCAACCCTCTCTCCCGCTCTTTCCTTCACAATGGACGACACACAGACCGCTTTTGCAACTCAGTATCCTCCTTACGGCTTTGATCTTGACATGATGAAGGTTCATCTCTTTCTCTGCCCCCCCTCCGTTCTCCTCACCGCTCCGATTGACTGATCCAATCGATCCATTCAGCGTCCCATGGATACCGTTGGTGGTCCTGACGCCAAAAAGGCGCGATGGTCTCCCAACTCGTTTGGTGCTCCCACCTCAAACGGTCTCGTTACCCCCACCTCCCGTGATGCGTTTGCAAACTACGGTTATGGCTCCCAGGCGGGCATTCCTCAGTCTTTCTCTAATGGCTCTCCGCCTTCCGGCTTTTCCGGACCCCTCTATTCCACCTCGATCAACTCGTCCAACGGAAACATGGCCGGCCAGCTTAGCCCTAGCACTGCGAATGCCTTTGCTCAGCAACAGGCCCAGCAGCAGCAGCAGCAACAACAACAGGTCCAACAACAGCAACAGGCTCAGCAGCAGCAGCAGCAGCTTAACGGTAACGCAGGCTACGGCTTTGGAGGGTACGGTATGCTCGGAATGGGTCTCCCTAGCGTTGGCATGCTAGGCGGTTTCCCTTACGGTAACCAAGTCGCCAGTTTTACCGGTGTACGCCCTTATTGTCTTTCCCAATTCGTTCGAACACGCTCACATAAATACATCGTATCCACAATAACAGGGTTTCAATGCTCCCCGAACTCCCTCGCTCGGACTCGCGTCTCCTGGCAACTACTCGGGAGCGGCCCTTACTGCCGCTCTTACTGCCTCTAATAATGCTACCGGTCGCACCGTCTACGTTGGCAACCTACCCGCAACTGCATCCGTTGACGAACTCCTGAACCTTGTTCACTTCGGCCCCCTCGAGTCCATCCGAGTCCTCCCCGAAAAGTCTTGCGTCTTCCTCTCCTTCCTCGATGGCTCTACCGCTGGCGCGTTCCACGCTGATGCGACCATCAAAAAACTCTCTCTGCACGGTCAGGAACTCAAGATTGGTTGGGGAAAGCCCTCCCCAGTTCCGAGCCAGGTCGCCCTCGCTATCAGTCAGAGCAATGCGAGCCGTAACGTCTATCTCGGTGGGCTTGACGAAGGTACGACCGAGGAGCAACTCCGCGATGACCTCAGTCGTTTTGGTCTCATTGACCAGGTCAAGATCGTCCGTGACAAGAATATTGGATTTGTCCACTTCCTCAGCATCTCCGTTGCGACAAAGGCATTTTTTTTTCTCTTGTTGCGCGCGTTCCAGCCCATAATTCGATTTTTTTTTCTAGGTTGTGAACACGCTGCCCACGGAACCCGCATGGGCCGGGAAGCGTGTCAACTACGGAAAAGACCGTTGCGCGTACATTCCCAAGTCTCAGCAAGCGGCTGCGCAGGCGGCCCAGGCTGTGGCGGCTCAATCCCTTGTGGCGCAATCCGCAGCAGCTTCCCTCAGTCCAATCAATACTAGTGTTGGAGGCTTTGGAGCGTTCGGACCTTATTCGCCATTCACGCCCGAGGGATTCGGGGTTGCTGGGAGCGCGAATCGGACCGTATACCTTGGCAATATTCATCCCGAGACCACAACGGAGGACTTGTGCAATGCCATTCGCGGAGGGGTGCTACAAAGCATACGGTACATGCAGGACAAACACATTGCGGTGTGTTTTCTTTTTCGAATTAATTTTATTGTAGTGGCTCATTATCATTCATTAGTTTGTGACGTTCATCGACCCTGCTGCGGCCCTCACCTTTTTCCATGCCGCCTCCTATCAGGGATTGACACTCAACAACCGTCGGCTCAAGCTTGGATGGGGCAAGAACGCCGGTCCGCTTCCTCCCCCACTTGCATTGGCTGTACACTCGGGGGCGACGCGGAACGTGTACATTGGCAACGTGGAAGACTTTGAGACGTTCTCAGAGGACAAGTTGAAGCGCGACTTTGGCGAATACGGCGATATCGAACTCGTCAACTTCCTCAAAGAGAAAAACTGCGCGTTCGTCAACTTTACGAACATCAACAATGCCATCAAGGCCATCGAGGGCGTCAAGATTAAACCTGACTACGCCAATCTCAGAATCGCCCATGGCAAGGACCGTTGTGCCAACCCACCCAGGTCCGGCTCGCAAGGTGGTGGTGCCATGCGACGCTCGGCATCGGGGAATGGCCCCATTTCTGCTGTGCCCGCGTCCGACGACCAGGAACTATTCCAGGTCCCGGTAGACGGCGCTAGTATGAATGACGTTGATCTTTCTGGCGAGGTCAACCCCGAGCTGATTGATCCCCCCGCGGAGGTATAAGCGCTTGTGCAGCAAATTTCCTGGTCTTCTATGATACCCCCCCTATCATGTTGTCTGCCTGACTTGTTTAGGACTGAAAACGTATATACACTCGACACACCCGTAGCTCACGCGGAGTTGGATCGGTCGGTGGACGGTGTAAATGGAGAGCGCTGCCTGCCTAGTTTGTCTTCTCCAGGCTCGCTTTAAAGGAGAGAGTGTGTTGGTTCTTTCCGTTCTCCATATCTATCGAATATCGTTATTCCCTTTCCCCTTCGCCGTCATCCCTCTTCCTTTTTTTTTTTTCTTTTAAAGATTTGTGTCAGATCGTGTTGCCATAACCATATATATGCCCTTCTCTTTCCTCATCGCCTCGCCTCGTTTCGCTCGTTGCTTGCGTACCTCTCCCGTATACATACCGTACCGTACCGTATCGTACCATATTACAATACGTAGCTGTCTCCTCTCTAACAAACTGACGTAACACCTACCCCAATGATCCGCTCTTCACATGGATGGTTTTCCGTTGGTTCAGATACCCCCATTTGTGTGAAGATTACACGACTTGGTAAGAAAGGAGGGTTTAGGCTTTGATCGCCAGGGCGTGTCAATGCACGGTCGTCGTGAGTGGGAAAACGTAACGTTGCGCATGTCGGTGCCTTGCGAAAATCAGGGGATCAGTAATAAGAGAAACAATACGGGATCCGGAACGTACTTGTTGAATTGAAATGACCCAGATACCCCGATTTGAAATTATTATTGTTCCACGTCCTCGACCCTTGATCTGCCCTGGGGTCAGGGTGATCAACCGTACCAATGCGCAGCCTGAGGGTGTTGGTGTTGCTCTCCTCCATTTTGAGGAGCCGGTACGCAATTCGCCACTGTTCTTTCGGTCATTATCACCGCCAGAAAGCACGAGATTGAAGGTCCGGCAAGAACATTCCTCAGAACTCACAGCACGCGCTAACCTAGTTTTCTCGGTCTGGGCACCACTCGTATAGGAGTACGGCAGCACGGCAACACGTGCTGAACAACACTGCTGTTGGTTTATCGGGGACGGGGGTCGGCTTAGAGCGAGCGATTGAAAAACGTACACTGTTCATGCTTCGAGTGGACGACCGGGTGATCAATCGTACCTATTCGCATCGAGCCTCCTATCATACTGTACTCACCAGCGACGCGGCGCACAGCAGGCGACGATTAGCGATTGCGGCAAGGTTCAGTACCGGTATAGACCGCATCGCCAGGGAGCAGCTGACTGAGGCCACGACGTTTCGGGTAGCAGGAGAAAGCCGAGGCCCAAGCTAAGGGTGAAAAGTTCCAGGACGCGAACGCTAATTATTCGTAAAACACAACATGTTCCTTTGGTAACACCGAAGATGTCATATACTAGTACAGTTCAGCGCATTCCGATTCTTCGCGTGAAAAGGTTCCGGAGAAATATTCACGCTAGAACCAACGCGTGCTACGAACTTGGGAGGCGTTAATGGTTGTTGGAACGATGGTTAGCATGGGCATACCAATTACAATTCTTGGACTTCATCGCCTTCAAAATTTCGAAACGCACATCAAGAGGCTTCGCTAGACGGCCTGATGGCTTGTTGGTGGGGAACACGGTCCATGTGAGCTGCCGACGTGATAGTCCAGGGATCGACCAAGCTATTTATCTATGCAACCGGTTAATGGACTGTGAAAGGCAAGGAAGCAGATAAAGGCTACAAAGATTCTGTGCGCAAAGTCCGGTTCAAACGGTTTCGTGCTCTCTATCCTGGTTATCTGCTCGGGCGTGAGCGAGATATCGAGCGCTTGCAAGTTCTCCCGTAGCTGTTCAACCTTGCGCCCGCCAATGATCGGGAATACATACGGGGTCTTGAGAAGGTGGTATGCGATCGCCACTAGTATGGCAAATCAGGTCAGCGAATGCGCCAACTCGGTGCCACATTCAGTCGTGCGAGAGATTCGTTTACCTGCGGTGATGCTAGCCACCCCGACTTCCTTTGCGATCTCTTCCAACACGAGACACACCTTCCTCTCCTCCTCGGTGCGCTCCCAGCTCTGGCTAAACAGCGTGGAGCCCTTTTCGCCGCTCTCCCTCCTTCGTTCTTCCTCCGCGTCGGTTCTGACTTTTCCGCCGCCAAGGACGCCCCACGGGGCGATCGCGAGTCCCTCTGAACGCGCCATCGGGATGATCTCGCGCTCGAGGGAGCGATCGAAGACACACCACCGGCCTTGATAGATCACAAAGGGCGACTTTCCGTGGTATTTCGCGTATTGGTTTGCCTTGACCACCACCCACGCCGGTGCCCCTGTGATCCCCTGCAGAACGCTATCAAGAACGGAAAAGGACTGCGGGGGGTGAGACGGGCGGAACGCACCAGGTAGAGGACCTTTCCTTGGACGACGAGGGTATGAAGAGCGTCCATGACCTCCTCGACGGACGTGGTGTACTCCCAAAAATGCACGTAGAGAATGTCAACGTACGACGTGCGTAGCTTTTTGAGCGAATCGCGGAAAGAGAGGTGCAGCGACTTTGCGTGGTTGCCAACGTAGTTCACCCTTTGAGAGATGTCGCTTTGATCTCGTATATAATACATCGTGTACTTGAGGTAGATATCGATATCAACACAATGGAGAAGAGCAACAAATCGCGCGCGTACCTTGGTGGCGATAACTAACTGATCGCGAATGCCGCGCTTTTCGGCCCATTCACCGATGAACTCCTCAGAAGTCCCATCCTGACTGAAAGCCCCGTCATTCCGCCTGAAAACTGCTCAAGAGTCGAAGAACACGCACTAACTGTTGGCGGTGTCGATAAAGTTACCCTGGCCAAGCCGTCGAGCGTCAGATACGGAAGGTCCTAGTCTCCAAATGACGACTCACGCCAAGATCAAAGTACGCGTCAAGGAGCCTGAACGAGCTTTCCTTATCCATGGCGCCCAAACCGACTTCGTGCCATTTGTCTCCTATGCTCATCCCTCCAAGACAAATAGGCGACACCCGCACACCTGCACGAGGAGAGAGGGTGCGGTAGCGGGCGAGTTTAGATGCTGGGGGCGGCGGGATGGTCCAAAGCGGCTTCGACATGGCTAGAAAGGCAGAGAGGAGGTGTAAGCGCCGTAAGACTGCGCAAGGTGTTGCAAACCTATCACGACGATGTCCTCAAATGGTTATTCCTCAAGCCACCACAGGGTAGATGGATTGCGCTCCACGGCCACTTCCCATCAAAATCTCAACCTGAGCGCTTTCGTGACCTTCCCCGTGAAGGAAAAGTCGGATATATGCCCCATGGATAGACCGGGTCGTGGTCGGGAACTCGAAGAGACCCAAGAAGTGACCAGTAAGTCACTAGAAAGTTGCCCGGGCCGGGTTCAGTTCAGCGGGGTCACCGCCGAAGCGTTGTCAGGGCACCAGCACCATTCTATCACAAAATAGCGTCACTTCTCACTTCATGTAGCGATACTTTAGTGCACGATCACCAGTACCCTGAATTATTTAAGTATATTGTTTTCATGAGCGGCCTCTAGAGACTCGGATGCGCATTTGTAACCTTCTTAGTACATGGGAGTATTGTGCCAGTCGTTGGGTATAGTCGATATTACATGATCAACCCAACAGGGGACGGAGACCAGTGGCGGGCACGAGACGAAAGAGTCAGGGCCCTATATGTAAAATCTTGAATGTGTGTGGGACATCTCCGTCCCTAAGGGACTTAATCACACGTTTGCAACTTTCGACGGATCAACGCTGCCCGCGGATATACGATTATACACTGTCATTGATATTTTACACACATTAGTCAATCTTTCGATGGTCTCATGGCTTGCGGCAGAGGTACTTGGTCGTGACACCGAAAGGAGTCACGCCGGTTCCCTGGGAATCCATTTGGTGATGCTTCAAGAGGCAAAGGACAAATTCGACTCACGAAGGTTTTGAATGGGAAGCCAATCTCAAACGTTGTTGCATCTTCGATCTTCTGAGTCTGCTCCTGAGTCAGGGTGACGTCCAGCGCCTTCAGGTTCTCCTGCAAATGCTCGACCTTGCGGCAGCCGATGATGGGGATTACATACGGAGAAGGTGGTATACAATCGCGACTATCGCATATTACATTAGAAGTCACTCTTTCCACAATTAGACAATAAATGAGAGAATTGCGCACCAGCTGCGATGCCCTCAATACCAACTTCTTGAGCGACCTCCTGCAATACAAGACCCATCTCCTTTTAAAGGGCGTTCGGAGTATAGTTCCACCTTCCGAGTCGGCTTCGGACTGGAAAAGGCCAAGTATTGCGAGACCCGCCAGAATTACTGTTGTCTCTCGAGTAGTTGTCTATTCGCAAGGGCCTTTCTGAAGAAGGGACAAACGCTCGCTCAGGCGCATAAGCTGATAGAAAGTTGAACCTATGAAAGGTCGGGTACTTGGTTCTCGATACGACCGGTCTATAACTCGGATATGTGCGCTTTTTCTGTTTTGATCCATTTATATTTCAGATATGTATCCCGGAATATAAATGGATAAATGAAAAGGTCGGGTAAGGAAGCCAAGCCGGCCAAGTCGTAGCCGGTCAGGTGACGAGGTCGGAGGGATCGGCGAGCAATAACCGCTTTCCCTCCGCCGCGCTCTGCACCTCTTCGCACCTTCGTCTTGATTCTCCCAACGAAAGGCGCCTTTGGCATAGCAGGTGGGACACTGTGCATCTATGCGGAAGCTACTTGCCATATGAGCGATGAGAGCGTCGGCTCATGCCATCGTCATACTTGCGGTAAGGATCAAACAGAATGGGTTGGTACAAACGGAGCGTCGATGTCGTTTCTTTGCAGAAGTTGAGATCGGGAAATTGCGGGACGCCCGGGCCTTCCTTGCGTCCAGCATTGGAGAGATATGAGCACCGCATCCTGCTTGACGATGGCTGGGTGCATACTTGATTCAAGAGGAGGGGTTGACCTTCAAATGATGCGGAATAGGCATTTGACATATGAAGCTATGTGAACTTACGAGGTCTAGAGAGGTCAAGCGCAAACCAGACCCTATACTACCCCGAGTAGCGGCCTTGTTGAGCTCGGTGCTCCGGAGTGGGCTCTCCCTCTCCTCGCTCCTGCACTTGGATGACGCATCGCCGCACATCGGTGCAGGACCAGGAAAGGAGTTGAAATCGGGTTCGAAGCCACAGACAGTGTTGATAACAACTCTGTTTACGCCGCCACCGACCCTCTTCTTATGAGCAGGGGAGCTGGGGAGACGAAGACCGGGGAGAAGGGGTGGAGATCTGTGAAGTGCAAGGGGCGGGGGGAGGGCACATTAATGATGCAAAGAGCGTTTTGAAGTCCACCTTGTTCAGAGGGGTGTTCGTGAAAAGCCGTGTGTAGGACCGTAGTTGGGGTCGTGAACATGTGCTCGCAGGTCAGCGTGGGCTGGTGGTGCTCAGGATATTTGCAGGCTGTGAGCTATTGGGCTACCCCATCTGTTTTGAGTGCGCACATGTATGTCTGCAAGGGCTGTAGTCGTCTGGGGGAAATATGACGAGACCATGACGATGGTGATGTTGTTGAGCGCTGAGCACGCTAACTTTCGTCAACTCTCAAATGGGATCCTGGTATCGCAACCAGATAGCGGAATGAGCGGAATGCGAAGAAAAAAGGAGAACGCTACGCACGCGATCAAACATGACGAGAAGGTGGAGATTGTAGGCCTGTCAGTGACCCAAACATTGTATGGGCAGGTAGATGTACTGTATGTACCCTAGGTGGAGACGACGATATCTCAAGCTGCAGGATAATGCCCAGTCCACGGGCGGACCTAGTTGGGCATTTTGACGACAGAGCTGAGACGTCGATATGACTGAGTTGCATGGTGGCTGCCGCATAAGGAAGGCGAACCGTGTGAACCATCGATCGAGGACGGGGTCAAATCGATCGACAACTCTTGCTTCCCCCACTCACTCACTCATTCCAATGGACACCCAACAACCCACTCGTCAAATTCCAAAGATCAAGTTCCGAGTCCTTATTATAGGAAGGGCGAATGCTGGAAAGACGTCTATCTTGCAACGAGTATGCGAGACGACGGACAGCCCCATTATTTACCGAGGAGGAAAGCAGGTACGAGCTCAAACAACATATCTGTGGGTCTGATCTCACCTCCAACCAGGTTACACTCGACCCGTCCATTGATGTTTGTGCCAATAGTACTTCTCTTTGGTTGCCTCTAAACTTAGAGCCAGAGAGGAGAGCACGACATCGACGATGAACTTACGTTCTCCAATCATGAGGGCTACATATTTCACGATTCTTGTGGAATCGAGTCTGGAGGCATAGAGGAACTCTGGACTTTGAGAGAATTCATTCAACGCAAGTGTAGAGAAACGGGACTGGGGGCTAGATTGCATGCAATATGGTTTGGACTCTCAAGGGTTCACGCGTTCAGGGTTACAACAACTGACGATCATACTTTCAGGTACTGCGTGCCAATGGACAACCAACGTCCACAACTCGATCTCAAATTTTTCAAGGACATTTGTCCCTACTGGAATGGTACGACGTTATGGAAATTTATGACTGTATTTAACAGAATGATTTCAAGTCCCCGTCATTGCGGTATTTACCAAATACGACCAATTCCTGCGAAATGTCGAAATCCATGTGGAAGATTTCGGAAACCCAAATGACAACGTACTCGATGTGGCAGACAAACAGTTTCAAGAGCACTACCTGCGTCTCCTAGGTGACGATGTTAGGTTTGTGCGATTAGAAAGTAGGTTCAGAGGCAAATACCAGAGTTACGTGCTAATACGTATCGGTAGAAATGCACAGGCAAAACACGCGCTGTGATATGCTTATTGAGACGACGGCTGCGGCTTTGAGTAATGACGCTGTCGCACTGATGCTCTTGGCTGTGCAAAAGGATAATTTAAAACTGAGTGTTAGAGCAGCGTTGGACCGGTGAGTGCACCAGTTGAAGGGTCGAAGCGAGCGTTGATCACAATAACCATTGCAGTGTCCTTTCCAATACCAGCCGGAACAAGGGCAGCGAAGGTATAGTTAAGGAATGTCTTATCCCTTTTCCATACATCTGGGTAAGTGTTGATGGTGTCTTTAATTGTGGTACATGGAGCATGGTGCTTGATGCCGCTTCACTCATAGTATGTGAGTGCCAACTCTTATTCACGGTTTCCAGATCGACTGACCTAACAATCCCGGTAATCTACTCTCCAGTTTGTGAGCGGCTACCGTCCTTCGCTGCACTTCAAATGTACTGACAACGCCTATCCTTGACTCTGCAGAACGTGAGTGGCTGCCGTGGCTCTCTGTTTTAAGCGTACTGACGACACCTGTCCTCGGCTCTCCAGGAAGTGAGTGGCTGCCATGGCCCGCTATGTTTCAACCCTTCTGACGATGCCTGTCCTTGGCTCTCCAGGTGGTGAGTGGTTGCTGTGGCCCGCTATGTTTCAACCCTTCTGACGATGCCTGTCCTTGGCTCTCCAGTCTGTGAGTGGCTGCTGTGGGCCGCTATGTTTCAACCCTGCTGACGACACCTGTCCTCGGCTCTCCAGTCTGTGAGTGGCTGTTGTGGCTCGCTGTGTTTCAAGCATGCTGACGATGCCTGTCCTCGGCTCTCCAGGGAGTGAGTGGCTGCTGTGGCCCACAACGTTCCAAGCCTGCTGACGACACCTGTCCTCGGCTCTCCAGTCTGTGAGTGGCTGCTGTGGCCCGCTATGTTTCAACCCTTCTGATGACACCTGTCTTTGGCTCTCCAGGAAGTGAGTGGCTGCTGTGGCCCGCTATGTTTCAACCCTTCTGACGACACCTGTCCTCGGCTCTCCAGTTGGTGAGTGGCTGCTGTGGCCCACTATGTTTCAACCCTTCTGAGAATGCCTGTCCTCGGCTCTCCAGAGAGTGAGTGGCTGCTGTGGCCCGCAACATTCCAAGCCTGCTGACGACACCTGTCCTCGGCTCTCCAGAGAGTGAGTGGCTGCTGTGGCCCGCAACATTCCAAGCCTGCTGACGACACCTGTCCTCGGCTCTCCAGGAAGTGAGTGGCTGCTGTGGCCCGCTATGTTTCAACCCTTCTGACGACACCTGTCCTTGGCTCTCCAGGAAGTGAGTGGCTGCTGTGGCCCGCTATGTTTCAACCCTTCTGACGATGCCTGTCCTCGGCTCTCCAGTCTGTGAGTGGCTGCTGTGGCCCGCAACGTTCCAAGCCTGCTGACAACACCTGTCCTCGACTCTCCAGAGAGTGAGTGGCTGCTATGGCCCGCTATGTTTCAACCCTGCTGACGACACCTGTCCTCGGCTCTCCAGGAAGTGAGTGGCTGCTATGGCCCGCTATGTTTCAACCCTGCTGACGACACCTGTCCTCGGCTCTCCAGTTCGTGAGTGGCTGCTGTGGCCCGCTATGTTTCAACCCTTCTGACGACACCTGTCTTCGGCTCTCCAGGAAGTGAGTGGCTGCTGTGGCCCACTATGTTTCAACCCTTCTGACGATGCCTGTCCTCGGCTCTCCAGTCTGTGAGTGGCTGCTGTGGCCCGCAACGTTCCAAGCCTGCTGACGACACCTGTCCTCGGCTCTCCAGAGAGTGAGTGGCTGCTGTGGCCCGCTATGTTTCAACCCTTCTGACGACACCTGTCCTCGGCTCTCCAGGCAGTGAGTGGCTGCTGTGGCCCACAACATTCCAAGCCTGCTGACGACACCTGTCCTCGGCTCTCCAGTCTGTGAGTGGTTGCTGTGGCCCGCTATGTTCCAAGCCTGCTGACGATGCCTGTCCTCGGCTCTCCAGGAAGTGAGTGGCTGCTGTGGCCCGCTATGTTTCAACCCTTCTGACGACACCTGTCCTCGGCTCTCCAGAGAGTGAGTGGCTGCTGTGGCCCACTATGTTCCAAGCCTGCTGACGATGCCTGTCCTCGGCTCTCCAGTTGGTGAGTGGCTGCTGTGGCCCGCTATGTTTCAACCCTTCTGACGACACCTGTCCTCGGCTCTCCAGTTCGTGAGTGGCTGCTGTGGCCCGCAACGTTCCAAGCCTGCTGACGACACCTGTCCTCGGCTCTCCAGTTCGTGAGTGGCTGCTGTGGCCCGCTATGTTTCAACCCTTCTGACGATGCCTGTCTTCGGCTCTCCAGGAAGTGAGTGGCTGCTGTGGCCCACAACTTTCCAAGCCTGCTGACGACACCTGTCCTCGGCTCTCCAGTCTGTGAGTGGCTGCTGTGGCCCGCTATGTTTCAACCCTGCTGACGACACCTGTCCTCGGCTCTCCAGTTGGTGAGTGGCTGCTGTGGCCCGCTATGTTTCAACCCTTCTGATGATGCCTGTCCTCGGCTCTCCAGGAAGTGAGTGGCTGCTGTGGCCCGCTATGTTTCAACCCTGCTGACGACACCTGTCCTCGGCTCTCCAGAGAGTGAGTGGCTGCTGTGGCCCACTATGTTCCAAGCCTGCTGACGATGCCTGTCCTCGGCTCTCCAGGAAGTGAGTGGCTGCTGTGGCCCGCTATGTTTCAACCCTTCTGACGACACCTGTCCTCGGCTCTCCAGTTGGTGAGTGGCTGCTGTGGCCCGCAACGTTCCAAGCCTGCTGACGACACCTGTCCTCGGCTCTCCAGTTCGTGAGTGGCTGCTGTGGCCCGCTATGTTTCAACCCTTCTGACGACACCTGTCTTCGGCTCTCCAGGAAGTGAGTGGCTGCTGTGGCCCACAACTTTCCAAGCCTGCTGACGACACCTGTCCTCGGCTCTCCAGAGAGTGAGTGGCTGCTGTGGCCCGCTATGTTTCAACCCTGCTGACGACACCTGTCCTCGGCTCTCCAGTTGGTGAGTGGCTGCTGTGGCCCGCTATGTTTCAACCCTGCTGACGACACCTGTCCTCGGTTCTCCAGGGAGTGAGTGGCTGCTGTGGCCCGCTATGTTTCAACCCTTCTGATGATGCCTGTCCTCGGCTCTCCAGGAAGTGAGTGGCTGCTATGGCCCGCTATGTTTCAACCCTTCTGACGACACCTGTCCTTGACTCTCCAGGAAGTGAGTGGCTTCTGTGGCCCGCTATGTTTCAACCCTTCTGACGATGCCTGTCCTCGGCTCTCCAGTTCGTGAGTGGCTGCTGTGGCCCGCAACGTTCCAAGCCTGCTGACGACACCTGTCCTCGGCTCTCCAGATAGTGAGTGGCTGCTGTGGCCCGCTATGTTTCAACCCTTCTGACGATGCCTGTCCTCGGCTCTCCAGAGAGTGAGTAGCTGCTGTGGCCCGCAACATTCCAAGCCCGCTGACGACACCTGTCCTCGGCTCTCCAGGATGTGAGTGGCTGCTGTGGCCCGCTATGTTTCAACCCTTCTGACGATGCCTGTCCTCGGCTCTCCAGTTGGTGAGTGGCTGCCGTGGCTCGCTATGTTTCAACCCTTCTGATGACACCTGTCCTCGGCTCTCCAGTTGGTGAGTGGCTGCTGTGGCCCGCAACGTTCCAAGCCTGCTGACGACACCTGTCCTCGGCTCTCCAGTCTGTGAGTGGCTGCTGTGGCCCGCTATGTTTCAACTCTTCTGACGACACCTGTCCTCGGCTCTCCAGAGAGTGAGTGGCTGCTGTGGCCCGCTATGTTTCAACCCTTCTGATGATGCCTGTCCTCGGCTCTCCAGTCTGTGAGTGGCTGCTGTGGCCCGCAACGTTCCAAGCCTGCTGACAACACCTGTCCTCGGCTCTCCAGTCTGTGAGTGGCTGCTATGGCCCGCTATGTTTCAACCCTGCTGACGACACCTGTCCTCGGCTCTCCAGGAAGTGAGTGGCTGCTGTGGCCCGCTATGTTTCAACTCTTCTGACGACACCTGTCCTCGGCTCTCCAGAGAGTGAGTGGCTGCTGTGGCCCGCTATGTCTCAACCCTTCTGACGATGCCTGTCCTCAACTCTCCAGTTGGTGAGTGGCTTCAGTGGCTCACCACATTTCGGGCGTGCTGATGACGCTCGTTCTCGACTCTCCAGCTTGTGAGTTGCTGCCATACTTCACTCCATTCCAAGTGTGCTAACGACGTTTGTCTTGACTATTCAGGATGTTAGTTGCTGTCTGACTTACCGCATTTTTTGCCTGCTCAATACGTTTGTCTTTTACTCTCCATTGATTGTACTCATCCCTGGCCAACTAGTCTGTGCGTGCAAGTTCCCCTTTCTAGGCTGCTAATGGTGTTCACCTTTCGTTCTCCAGCTTGTAAGTTCTCTCCATATGCTTACTAAACCAAACGTCTCATTTCTTCATCAGGTGAAGATGATCGTGTCACTCCCCGCCATTCAAAATGTGCCCCCTTTGTATTACGTTCATTCGTCCGAACTTATGATATTTATCTTTTTAGATCACCCCCACCAGTCTTGGCGGTTACCATTTGATCTTTGGTATTTCGCTTCATCATCTTCAGGCTATATTTAACCTTTGTCCAAGCTGTTATCCTCATCTTGAAGCACGCCACTTTTTTACGGCTCTCAAACATGTCACAAGGATCGGCTTTAGCTCACGCAGATGTTGACTATCGGGAAGCGAATATTGACTCAAGGATTCAACAATACCTCATTACGCCTTCTCAAGGGCAGCCTAATGAGTTATTTGCAGGCTTTATTGTGGCTACTGATATAACATGCACGCACATAGTAACATAGGTGTTTCCGGCGAGTGTGAGATAGATTACATTGTGAAATTAACGTATTTTACCGTAAAATGTATTTAGCCAACCGGATTGAGCCGACAAAAGTCCATCAGAGCCTGTCCCCACGCTCCCAGTTTGCTCGGAAGTGGTGCCTACGTCGTCCCGGCTTCGCACGTGTGTCTGCGATTCGCGCTTGGCATGCCGTCGTTCTCCGCTAAGACGACCATTTCTGCGTCGTCCAGCTTTCCGTCCAGTGTTTCATAGAACTCTCACAGCGCATGAAGCTCGACGTCTCCTTCCCGATTTACACGCTCCAGGAAGGCATTTAGGGATTCCTGGCCGCCTTCGCATACCACGCCTCTCACATCCGGCGCCTGCAACATGGACGTCAACAGCGACCGCCTTAAAGATTTCTATCGCTCGTTCGTCGAATGCGACCTCGTGATTTCGGCGCTTGATCATTTCTCGAATCATCCTTGTTCTGGGATTGACCGTATATATTATACCGTGGCTGCGCCGACTTTTGATAGCGCAACACTTTAATGGGCATTTTGAGGTTATTTCGTTATTATTTAGCGCGTGCATTACCCGTGAGAGACGGTGATGCTCCTGGAGAAAAGGTGGGTTTACTGTAACTTGATTGCAGTTCGTGCCTTGCCAAGGGGACCATCGTACCGCCGTCCTCTTGGGCTTGAGGAATGCATTTGCTTGTACCCATACTTCCTGTGATGCCGGTGATGACTGCTGGGCTATTCATCTTCGAAAACCATCATGCACACCTTGTACAGTACGCAAAACGTATTACATTTATTTATGGTCTACTCGTATCACTCGTCACAAAGTGAGAGAAATATCCAATTTGTGATGTGGAAAGAATGGTATATAGTTCACGTATATGTGGTAGCGCCTGACGGCAGCGTCTGCTGCCATCAGGCGCTGGGGCACTGGCAGTTGTGACCCCGTCATAAAACGGCCCTTCCAACCCGTCCCAGCCGGGAGGACGATCTGCCCATTACGATCAACCGCCGCAAAAACGGGGAAAGCGACGTTCTCCACGCCTCTCGCGCTCGCCGTCCGCTTCCGCCGACGTTTCGCAGAGCCCTCAAGTGTCTGCGTCTTGACTTGCCACTTGTTGCTAGCGCTGTTTCCGAGATGCGGGGGCGTCGCGGCGGGTACGCGGGCGGCGGTGGGGTGCAGGTGTCAGATTCGCTTGGCGAAAGTACGGCTGACTTGATGGCGCACTAGGTGTTAGGCTCTCCGGATGTCTTCCGCTTGCGGTATGGGCTCGGATGAGGAGTTTCTCGGGACTCTACGACGGGGGTCCAACTCGGCGCCTCAAGATCTTGCTGGATGACGTTCGCGACTTGTAGGGCCGTCATGGAAGCCAGGACGGTCGACATGGAAGGAGGATTCGGACGATCGGCGGCCTCCGGGACAGGCAAGGAAGTTGTGGTATCCAGTACGGGAAGGCGACTTTCTTCTTCCGCGTTGAAAGGTGCAGCAAAATTCACCTTGTCCCCGACTGCACTCCCACGTTTTCTCGGCTCGGTTTGTTCAGTGCTGTCATCGAGGACAGGTGCCGTCACTCTCGGCAGTTCGGAAGGACGAGATAGAAGCTAGTCCCGAGGTTGGATGAGGCTGTCGACTGGGGCCAATGCTTGCGCAGACATTAGGGGCACCATCTCCCCCGTCTGCGAAGAGATCGAAAACTCTGGAGCTGGTAATTTCGGGGATGTGTTAAGCTCAAAGGTCGATCCAGTCGAGGATGAACTCACCTTCTCTACTGGAGGCGCTGGAAGCGTAAAAACGTCATTTCCTTTCGCCAGTGGCGTCCACACGAAGGTCAAGCCCCAACCTGACCGAATAGAGACGCAGGAGATTCGCACTGACGCCCAAAGAATCGCTGATGCACGCTCATCGGAGTGAATGGTGGATGCGGCGATGAAGGAAGCGTCGCCAAGTACCGAGGTTCCCACGTTTACGTCCTCACGCGCGCTGCTGGTGGGCGGTATTTTTCGGCGAGAGGTTCTCTTAAGAAATGTCCAGGGCAGACCTTGATCTCCTTGCGCATGCTGCAAAGACCGCCGCGTTGGAATTAGGACACAAAAGATGAAAGTAGGCGATATACCTTCCGTCAGCCCTCTGGCTCGCGAGTCATTTTACACTCAGGCGTTAAAACCATCCCTGCGAGTGAAACATCAGCGGAACCAACGCTGCTCGCGGAAACGGCTTGATCTGGCTCTGATCGTTCGGGTGACGGGCTCCCGGGGAGGAATCCAGGCGCGAACACTTGCTTCTCAAAAACTCCGCCTCCCTTTTCCGTCATGTTGTATGGTGCTCTTCCAAAAAGCACACATTCGTCTACCTTTTCTGGGTCAGGTAACGCTGCAGATTCTCCCAGGTGATAGAGGGCGAAGAGAACTTGGATACTGACCGACTTGTATCGTCCACGTCCGCTGTAGGATCTTTCTGATGAGGACGAATGAATGGTATCGGCTTGGCTTTCATCAGGTTCTTGATCGGAGGTGGTGTTATTGATGTTCGTAACGGGGCCGTGATCGAGGGATATCGCATTGGGTAGTTTGTTTTCACGGTCTTCAGCAGGATGTGCAGAAAGAAGGATTGGGGTGGAACCTAGTTTGTTCGCGTTATACGGCCTCGCATTGAAACAGTAACGAAAGACGGCATAGAGCCATGGCTGAAAAATGCTGCGACTTCATTGGTGCCTGATAGATCGTCCATTGGATGTAGAGGTGCTGGCACCGGTATAGTAAGAGTTTGGTTTGCGGTCCTTGTGACGCTAAATGATGCTGTGGAGTGAAAAACGTAGCGTTCAACAGGGGTTCTGAAGGTCGTTCGTGCTTGGAGAGCTCTGTAGCACTGCCAATAGGGCGCGGATAAACGTTTCTGATGGGTTTATATGTAAGGAAAGTGGGTCTTACATATCTCTTGTTTGACGGGTTGCCAGTGCCCAAGTGGTATCAAAGCCGGATCTGATGGTGCCGAGGTTTCCCCAGAGCGAGGGGGACTAATAAATGCAATGATAGAAGGGTTTTTAGACTAACAATTAGCTTTCGACGCGATAGGGTTCGAGGCATTCTGAGATACCAAGTATACTGTCGGCTAAAACTCTGAGTAGGACGTGGTGGGAGATGCTGGTCGTCGTCTTCGTCGGAGCTGGGTCTGGGGTAACGCTTTCATCCACCAAATGCTTGTGCATAAAAATGAGGATGTCCTGGAGGAAGGAGTCCTCACTTCGTTCCCAGTTCGAGTGGAAGACCATTCGCCCTTCCTCGCCGCTCTCCCGCCTGCGTGCCTCCTCTGCATCGGTTCGGATCATCCAGCCGCCAAGACTGCCCCATGGTGCAAGCGCGAGCCCTTCCGAACGTGCCATAAACATAATATCGCACTCAAAGGAACGTTCTAGAACGCTCCACTGGCCCCGATCGATCACAAAAGGCGTCTTTCCGAGATCTCTCGAGTATTGGTTCACCTTGGAAACTACCAACGCCGGAGCATCTGAGATTTGTTTTTTTTTTTGAATCCATTTACGTGCGCCTCAGGGCCTACTACCCTACGTAGCACGCAAGAGAGTTCGGCATTAGGTGTTTGCGACACTTAGGTAATCGATCTAAGATCTACGCCAGCGTCACACTCGGCGGCAACCTGCCCTTCCATTCCCTTTGAAAATGGCGACCTTGTGATCTATGTCGACCTCTTTATCTTACCCTC
This sequence comes from Lactarius indigo, assembly GCA_025766275.1. Taxonomy (NCBI): domain Eukaryota; kingdom Fungi; phylum Basidiomycota; class Agaricomycetes; order Russulales; family Russulaceae; genus Lactarius; species Lactarius indigo. The sequence goes on from JAFKAC010000032.1 coordinate 484,978, forward strand.
CAAGTATATTTGGCCGTAAATGTTTGTTTTCAACTTACTATGCCTCGCTGGCATCGTGCCAATTGGTCTAGCTTCGGTCGTTTCTTATCTTTGATCGAAGTTTTTATGACTTCTTAGGAAATCGCGATCACAGCGTCCTTGGCTCATCACGTACTACAAGTCCTTCCTCTTAACCTGTAACTTGTGCTCTGTGATGTTCAGATGGCTCAAGTACATACATGCAGATTAAGACTCGTTCACCAGCCTGGGTACCTCACTTGTTATCCCCTCTCATCTTCCCTCCTATCGCGTTTTGAAGCGTCCATCTTACGTGGTAGTAGTGTCTACACCGAATATTGCTGAGTTGTGGAACCGGAGTTGTGAGCCCCACTCGTGCGAGAACACAGACGTCCGGTGACGTCATTCACGATATACTGGTATTGCGACACCTTTCCAATGCACAGGCATTTTGGATACCGTGCCCGTCTAGATATGAACCGACCATGTCTTGTACCTGACTTGCTTTCCACGCTTAATCTAGCTCTCAACTGCCACAGTTTACAGGACTATCATCCAGGGGGTGATATGCCGGGCAGTCCCCCATGAACGCGAAACCGAAAAGAGAAAGGGTCTCCCTTCGTACGTGACGGAATATGTGATATTCATAAGAAGCGCGCGGTCTGCCGTCGTTCGTGGTTGACAACGTTGACACGTTGACCCCAAACTGGGCATAGGAATACGAAAATCCAGAATGAATAAAGTAGACAGCCGAGGTATCAACTCGCCATTTGTGCTCCTTCTGTTCATTACTAGTCCAACTCTTCGTCATGCGTCTCCACGCTCTATCCGTTTACGCCGCTGTCGGTCTGACCGTCTCCACCGCGGCAATGCCCACAGGGTCACTTTCCTGCCACGACGAGTCTAAGGTGATGCCTTACAAGACTCAGCCTTATATTTCCCTTCCACCCCAACAGTCTTATGCGGAGAAGCCTGAAGAGAAATCTAACTCCCCGCCGCCGCCTCCCCTGAAGACTTACGCTACTTCTCCGAGTCCGTCCCCGCCGTCTGGGCCGAAAGAGGAAAAGTCCAAGTCCGAGGAGAAGACTTACTCACCCGCACTGGCTCTGAAGCCCTACTTGGAGAAGTCTAAGCCAGAGGAGATGCGCAAACCTGAGGAAAAGTCCTACCCGCCTCCGCCGGTCCCAAAGCCCAACCCAGAGGAGAAACCTTACGCAGCTCCCCTGGCCTCGCCTCCGCCGAAAGAAGAAGAGGCTAAGTCTGAGGAGAAGACTTGCTCACACGCACCGGTCCCGAAACCCTACCCGGAGGGGTCAAAGATGGACGAGAAACCTAAGTCAAAGGAGAAGTCTTACGCCGCTCCATCACCCTTACACATGCCCCTGCCCCTGCCTGTATCGAAAGAGGGAAAGTACAGGCGTGAGGTGAAATCCTACTACTCACAGTTGCCACCACCTCCCTTGCAGCCCTACACGGACATGTCCAAGTCTGGGGAGAGGCCTAAGCCCGGGGCGAAGACCAAACCCGTGGAGAAGCCAAAGCCTGATGTGAAGTCCCGCCCGCAGAAGTGGCCTTCCCTCGAGGAGAAAGGCAAGTCCGGTAAGAAGCAGAAGCCCAAGGATCACGAGACCAAGGTGATTCTGAGTCGCAATTGAGATTTCGGTTGGGTGCCCTTCGCTGACAAATTCTCCAGACGGGCGATAAACAGACACCTGAACGTCTTGACAGCCTGGGCCTTTCTTCGCAGGCCAACTCTCTCGTCGGACCGAACCCGATCGAGCTGCCTACTGATGGGTATTGTGTTGGTTATGCCACTGATGGCGACGAGTGCATAGCGGGGCCCTAGTAGAGGCATTTCGGGTATGTCTCTTTAGTGTCTTTTTACCCGCACCGTGTTCCCGACTGACTGTCGTCGTTCAAGAACGGTTTCTTGCCGGCCGATTGTCGAATATTGACCGCTGAATGCGATTACAGAGGCCCGTACTGGTGTGGTGAAAATAGCCGGCGGATCTGGCGCTATTATGAGTCTCGGGTTAATTTTTTGTGACGGGGGCGTTCCATTCTTTAGTACAGTAGCACTCTTTTATACACCCACTTGCCACCGGCATACTAGCTTCGCCATTCTTTAAACGAAAACCAATTGATTTCTGCTCCATTACAAGCTCGGCGACGCGGCAGCGGCACGTCGTACTTATCATCTCCTGGATCACCTCGCGTAGCAATCTCGTCACGGTGGTCGGCGACTAGACGCAGAAGCATGGTGTGATCCAGTGGTCTGGTCGTACTGTGTCTCGTCGTCTAGATCTAGATTGAGCTGCGTCGCGGTGAGACGCCGGCAAGGGGCGTCCCCACTCGGGCCGGGTGGGCTCCACCGCCGCCGTTGGATATCGGGTGCTCTCGGCTCTTTCCGAATTTCTAGTCACAACAATACATGCACCTGTGGCTCATCGTGGCTGACGGCGACTGGCTGCCAAATCCATCCTCGTGGCGATCCGATTTCTATCTCATAGAGCACGCTCTGCATAACTGGCTACATGAACTGACCGCGTGTACATGGCTAATCGAACTCGTTGAATTCGAACGATTGGACTGGTGTATAGGTTCTTACAAGCGTTCTTCCGGCTACATTCACAGTAAACTCGATATCGGGCTTCGGTCCCGAAGTAAGCGATACGACTAATATTCATCCCCCCCACTTCACTATGCCATCGGATTTTGTCGTGGTCATGAACCATAGTCACGGTATTCACATAGATGAGACTCGAAAATCCGACAACGAGTCGACGATATCTAAGTACCGATAGCTACTTTGCTGGCGATATTCTCTCGAGTTCTCACGAAGACCGCATTTCTCGAAGTCCTATCGACCGTCTGGGAGATCTACGATCGGCAGTGGCATTCTCATTTGTCCGTCTTCAAAATAGCATACGATCGGCCTGGACCGTATTTCAACGGCTTCAAGTTGGAAGCTAAAGCTATCCGCTGGGGATTTCCTGTGCTAAAGCACGAAATTGGAACTAGGAATACGAAACCTGACACGTATAAATGTGGGCGACCACGGCCTAGAGCTCTACCGAATCTTTCGCGTCTTCCCTTCATTGCTACTTCGGTTTTCCATCATGCTTTCGCGCTTCTCTGTCCTCTTTGTCTACCTCGTCGCTGGCCTGGCCGTCTCCGCGGTAGCGACGCCAATGGGGCAGTCTGGTGGCTATGGCGATGGCACGAAGCAGCCGTCGAAGAACAACTCTACTCAGGAGCACCCCAACCCGCCGAAGTATTACAGTGCCCGCGATGCGAAGGGACAGTACAAGCATCCCAAGGATAAAGAGTATGATCGCACTCACGCGGGTCAGTGTAAAATTGGGAAACAGCAATGTTGCAACTCGATGAGCAAGGTGATTTCATCACAATGGTCTTCTATTTTGGCTCGTTGTTGAAAACACCTTTTAGATTAGTGATCATGAGGCCGGCTCGTCCATATTCGCCCTTTTTGGTGGCGTCCTTGATCAGTTCGAGGGCACTGCGAACATTGGTCACGAATGTTCCCCCAGTTATAATTATGCCGGGACCAAGGCTTGCACGGGCCAAACTGTCTGCTGCGAGAACACTGATGCTGTACGTTCCGCCTTTCTAATTAACAGTACTGCCTTCCACTCATTGATTTAACAGAGCGGCTATTTCGCCATAGGATGCAACAATGTCGACCTCTAGATCTGACCTTCAAGCTCTAGATCTGACCAACCATGATTGGCTTGCAATCGCGTTAGGAGTGTACTTCGTTGTGCAGATCGTGACAGTTCTTCTACCTATATATTACCACTCTTTTGTACGCGTACTAGGACCCCTATTATGCGTTAATCCTAGTGTAAATTCACCTATAGTAATATCGTGTGGCCCTTGCGATCATGTCGCCATACGAGTTGCCGATGCTGTTGACCCTGCTTTATTTCGCTCATCGGGCCTCCGCGTGCATGAAGTAGACTTGAACGTCTATCGTTATTATCACTAATCTTCATTGAGTATTTGTGTGTCACAACACATAAATTCTCGCGCGTAGGGACTGCATCTGAAGGCAGACAGTCGAGGCGTCAGATCTGCGTCAGATCGCATTTAGACTTCATGTGATGTCTGGAAGGCGGAACTGACGTCCACACAGCGCCAATCGTCTCCCTTAGATCTCTTGACTTCCCATGGCGGTGCAGATCGTGAATTCGAAAGGGTGAATACGTACCACGCGTTTTTGTCACACTTTTGTGGTCTCTTTGTAGCCCACACTGTGCGCATACATAATGCCAAGCTTGACCATTTCTGAGCGCTGATCACTTTGGTGCTTCTCGTACCTTTTCGAAGGGTCCCACAGAGTCTCACTTTGTCCCATCCGGCGCCCGGCGGTTTTGGACGACATGCTAGAATTCGAACCTAGGATCTTCACCGTTGACGTGTTTGACCTTCGGTGTCAGAGAAGAGCGAGAAATTCCCAATCCGAAAGCGACTCATAATGGGTCGATGAAATAGGCTAGGTCAGATCTCGTACGTTTGAATACCGTCTAGATATGTCGCTCTTTTTCCCCCTTCTCGGGGCGAGCGGCTTGGCTTCGACGATCTTTATTCGCGTTTCAAAGGAAATAATCACCTTATCTCTTCACTGCGTTTTACTTTGGAATTTTGGCCATCCTCTCGCGTTTCGTTGTCCCCAAGATGGGGACAGGAATGCGAACGTTGAGAGCGTATAAAAGTAGGCGTTCAAGGTCTCGAGTTCAGCAGTGCCCAGCGGTTCTCCTACGGTTCTCCAACTTCCTTCTCATTGCTAGTCTTGCTTTCCATCATGCTTTCGCGTTTCTCTGCCTTGCTCATCTACGTCGTCGCCGGTCTGGTCATCTCCGCGGCCGCGACACCTATGGGACCGCCACCTGACTACAATGACGAACCGAAGCACCGCCCGGCCCCGTACTACCCTCATTCTTACTCCCCTCATCACAAGTACCAAGAGAAACCTTATTCCAAGCCTTATGACCACACGTACAAGCCGTACGCTCTCCGCGAGGATAAGTCGTACTATCCCAAGCCTTACTCTGAGGAGAAGAAGCAGTATCCTGAGGAGAAGAAGTACGAAGACAAGAAGTACCCTGAGGAGAAGAAGTACCCCGAGGAGAAGAAGTACGAGGAGAAGAAGTACCCTGAGGCGAAGAATTACCCCGAGGCGAAGAAGTACCCTGAGGAGAAGAAGTACCCTGAGGAGAAGAAGCCAGAGGAGAAGAAGTACCCTGAGGAGAAGAAGTACGAGGAGAAGAAGTACGAGGAGAAGAAGTACCCCGAGGAGAAGAAATATCCTGAGGAGAAGAAGGTCGAAGAGAAGAAGTACCCTGAGGAGAAGAAGTATCCTGAGGAGAAGAAGGTCGAAGAGAAGAAGTACCCCGAGGAGAAGAAGTATCCTGAGGAGAAGAAGTACGAAGAGAAGAAGTACCCTGAGGAGAAGAAGTATCCTGAGGAGAAGAAGTACGAGGAGAAGAAGTATCTTCAGGAGAAGAAGTACCCTGAGGAGAAGAAGTACGAGGAGAAAAAGTATCCTGAGGAGAAGAAGTACTCTGAGGAGAAGAAGTACGAAGAGAAAAAGTATCCTGAGGAGAAGAAGTACCCCGAGGCGAAGAAGTACGAGGAGAAGAAGTACCCCGAGGCGAAGAAGTATGAGGAGAAGAAGTACCCCGAGGAGAAGAAGTACGAAGACAAGAAGTACTCTGAGGAGAAGCCGTCTAAGCCTTACTCTGAAGACAAGGTGTATCCTAACAAGTCGAGCGACGACAAAGAGAAGGATCGCAAGTCGGACGACGACAAGGACCACAAGTCGGACGACTACAAGAATCGCATGTCGGAAGATGACAAGAGTCACAAGTTGGACGACAAGGATCGCAAGTCAGAAGACGACAAAGATCGCAAGTCGGACTACGACGACGAGGACCACCAGTACCAGTCTGGCGAGTGCGCAGTGGAACACCAGAAATGCTGCAACTCTGTCGATAGCGTAAGACATGATCATCTCAGTCAATATGTTGCTGATCTACCTTTTTAGGTCGAGGAAGCAAGGGACTTAGGTCTTCTCTCATTCATGAGCATGACCTCTTTGACGGAGTTTACCGGCAATGCCCACACAAACTGCTCCCCTTATTATAATGCTGCTGGTGCAAAATCCTGCACCGCGCAGACCGTGTGCTGCAAGGACGCCAAGTTTGTGCGTATTATTACTCTCCCTTCATTTCCGTCCTTTGCTAAACAACTCGGCGATACTAGTATGGCCTCCTTGCCGTTGGCTGCACGAACTTCAACCTCTAATGGAGTTTCCTACTTCATACTCCGAGTCTCTGTGCTTCGTGATGAGGACAATTCTCTCTATTTATTGCCACTCTTTTGTACACATGCGCGCGCCTTTGTAGCGCGGTTGTTCCTATCGTATCATACTTTTCTACAAATCTAATTCGTCATAATCTTCTATCTGGCGCATTAGGATTTAGACTTCGCTTGGAGCAAGGCTTGGAGTCTGAATATCTGAATCGTCATTTAGCGTGAGGGATACCTCCGATTGGGCTTACACACAACTCTGATTCGTCCGTGCGGGTGCTGGGTGCATCATCGGTCAGTGTATCGTCGTCTGACCAGTGGATTTATATCCACTGGTGTATTGACACGCTGTCGTGTGGCGGCCCTGGCGGGTTACAGCTGTGGTTCCATAACGATTGTTCTCTGTCGACCCCAGTCTACGGCAAGGTCTACCTACGGCTTGAGTCAGTAAGACCAAATCTGCTAGAAACACCTGGCGTGACTAGTTTAACTAGCAGTACTAGTGCTAGTCGTGTTCTAGTCATGCTAGTGCCACCATTTTCATAGTTAGTAGAATTGTAGGCAGAATCCTAGTTGACCTAGTTACACCAGTAGCATAGCGTAGATTTGATAATATCATTCAATTTTCTAGTTATCCCAGTTTTCTGCTCACATTACTGTCGCCATTGCCATCGGTGTCGTAGTCATTGTCGGGGTCATCAGGGTTGTCGTTAATGGGGTCGTTGTCGTCGGGGCTGTTGTTGCCGGGTCGTCATTGCATCGTTATCGTTGTTGGGGTTGTTGCCGGGGTCAATGGGTCATCGGGGTTGTCATCGTTGGGGTTGTCGTCGTCGTGGTCGTCATCATCACAGTCGCGATTACCTCGCTGTCGTCGTTGCCGTTCTAAGTGTTGCGTCGTCGTCTTCGTTGCCGTTGTTAGTGTTGCATCGTCGTCTTCGTTGTCTTCGTGTTCGTTGTCGTTGTCGCTATTGTCGTGGTCGTTTTCGAAGGCGTTATCGAGGTTGTTGACATCGGGTCCATCAACGTCGGGGTCGTAGTCGTCGTCGCCTTGTTGCAGTATCGTGTTCGTCGTCGTGGTCACTGCCATCGTGATTGTCGTGGCCATGGTACTTGCGGTTGTCTCGTTATCCTCGTTGTTGTGGTTGTCGCGTCGCCGTTCCACTCGTGTCATCATTGTTCATGGCTCGCTCATCAGGGTAACCGTCTTCATCTTGCGCTCAGTGGTAGCGTGATGGACCTGATGGTGGCGGTCCGGATTAGATCAGATTGGTCGGGGTCGTACGCATGGGAGCTTCCCATCCCAACATCTGTACACATGAAAACCAGGCCCACCAACAGGTCTAGTACTCAAGTCCACTGACACATTCTCGTGTGTACTCACATCATACGCCAGCAACCATGTATGCAGGGATGGGCGATTCAGTATACCGACAGCTGGCGCCAGTAGTAGGCACTGTGACTCAGCGGATGGAGAAGTTCGGGGACCGGCGTCGGCGGGGATTTCGAATGTCTCAATGGACTGCGACTTGGACAACTCGCTTGCGACCTCCCAATGATCTGCCCTTTCAACCGCTACGGGTAGCGTATGGTGAATGTCACAGACCCCGTTGAACATCCGCTCTCATCTGCTCTTGGGCTTTCCCTTTACCTGTCATATCCGTCCTCATATTCATTGGTCGTCGCTTCCGACATCGTCACCGCATTCCAAGCGCTGCAGCTCCCCGCCTCTCATATGCGTCCTCACGCTTGTCGCTCCCACCATTTGATCTCGAACGTGGTTCTTTTTTTTTGAACCATTTTTATCCCGCGATGCGTATCAATGGGCGCAGGCCGGCCATAACCGAGACTACTTTTAGAGACATGTTCTGGGTAGCGAACGCGGCCACCTAGCTTCATGCGACTCGAAAAACTCGCCGCTCACATCCTGAACTCAAAAACCGCGGGTGAGTGCCACACTCCCTCGGGGTTTCAGTCACGCCCCTCTCTGCTCTCGCATGTTGTATGTCGTAGATCGCCTTCGTTGCTCTTGCCCTCTCACTAGCTTCCTCTGCCTCTCACTCCTGGCGCTTACTCATCTCGCTCGCCTCTCGCTCGCACACTCTCGATTACCGCCCCCCCCGTGGCTCCTCTACCTTCCCCCTCGACGTCACACGTCCTCAGCTTGCAGTCATCAGCACACTCTTCCCTCTCTCTCACTTGTGTACGCATTTCGGATTCGCCACTCGTGCTTCACAATCAGCTCACCCCACGCTCCTTCGTTGCGCTGTGTCGTTACACCATTCTTTCCGCGCAAAAAGTGCAGAACAGGGTAGATGCTCTCGTTTGCGTGCAAAGGGGGGTAGGAAGTACGTTCAGCGTCCCCGTTTACGCGCCCATCTGCATGCTACTTCACGTTGTTATCCCGCTTGCGCGCGGTACCCCTTTGCCCACCCCGCCTTACGTCACCTTCAGATTCCGAATGACTTAGACAAAGAGATCTTGTTTTCCAATAAATTAATAAATTGCACTTTCTTTTTCGTGTCAAGGCCGATTACTGTCAAAAAAAAAGACTCCTTTTTGAAAAGAGAACGGATTTACCTTTGATGACTACCATAAATACTAAAATCTGAGTTCAAATGCCAGTCGGGAGTCCGCGACTTTTTGGCATCTTCCTTTCTGGGAGCGCAATTCTCATGGTGATTCGTCTTGCTCACGTTGACGGCTTCACTGCGTTTCACTTTGGAATCTTGGCTAACGCCTCGTGTTTCGTTGCGCCAAAAATAGGGAAAGGAATGTGAACGTCGAGAGCGTATAAAAGGAGGCGTTCAACCGCCCCAATTCATCAGTGCCTAGCGGTTCTCCTACGGTTCGTTCGCCAACCTCCCATTGCTAGTCTTGCTTTCCATCATGCTGTCTCATTTCTCTGCCTTGCTCGTCTACATCGTCGCCGGTCTGGTCATCTCCGCGGCCGCGACACCTACGGGACAGTCGGCTGACTACAATGACGAACCGAAGTACCGCCCGGCCCCGTACTACCCTCATTCTTACTCCCCTCATCACAAGTACCAAGAGAAACCTTATTCCAAGCCTTATGATCACACGTACAAGCCGTACGCTCTCCGCGAGGATAAGCCGTATTACAAGCCATATCCTGAGGAGAAGAAGTATCCTGCGGCGAATAAATACACTGAGGAGAAGAAGTATCCCGAGAAGAAGTACCCCAGAGACAAGGAGTATCTCGAGGAGAAGCCCCACCCTGAAGACAAGAAGCATCTCGAGGAGAAACCCCACCCCGAAGACAAGAAACATCCCGACCCGTCGGGCGACGACAAGGGAAAGATTCGCAAGTCGGACGAAAAGGGCCATAAGTCAGAGTATAACGACAAGGACGGCAAGTCTGGCCAGTGCGCAGTGGAAGACCAGCACTGCTGCGACTCGATTGATAGCGTAAGACACGATTGGCTCTATCAATATGCTGCTGATCCACCTTTTTAGATCAAACAAGTAAGAAGAGCGGGTATTCCCAACATTTTGACCTTGATAGATCTTACCGGCAATGCACACACAAACTGCTCCCCTTATATTAATTATGCTGGTGCAAAAGCCTGCACCGCGCAAACCGTGTGTTGCAGCAATGCCGAGTTTGTGCGTATTATTATTCTCCCCGTTCCGTCCTTCTGGCTGAACTCGGCAACACCAGTATGGTGCCATTGCCATTGGCTGCACGAACATCAATCTCTAATGGAGTCTCCTACTTCACACTCCCTGTGCTTCGTGATGAGGACAATTCTCTCTATTCATTTCCACTCTTTTGTACACGCGGACGCGCCTAGTAACGCGGTTGTTCCTATCGTACCATACTCTTCTACAAATCTAATTCGTCATAATCTTCTATTTCGAGTTAAGATTTCGTTTGGAATTTGGATCGTCTTTTTGAAATGAGGGTTAATATCTGCAATTGATATTTGTGAGTCCCTTTCGCACGGGATAGTGTTCATAACCGCCCACTCCAGTCTGAGTCGCAAACTGTGGGTGGTTGGGACCATATCATATTCAAGGCCCTCTGGAATCAGTCGAGGTTTACAGCGACCAGTCCTGGTAGTCGCACACATTCTCAGACTATCGTCTGGGCTTCAAGGTGGGGGACATTGGGAACGTCCTATTAATATTCTTACCACACCTTGTGCATTGACATACTTTGCGCGATGAGTGAGATGTGGAAGCGTATATAGCCATGCAAGGTGCACAGCGCCGGAGGTAAAAAATAAAAATAAAAAGAAGAGCGGCGAGAACAGCGAATGCGCCGCCAGAGATGGTGAGCCCGTGTTGCTTGAGGTACCACTTTGTGCTCCGCATCTCCCAAGTGCTACAGTTGCAGCTGAAACTCTGCTGCGGGGCCCCGGGGACTGCCATGTTGATGGCCACGCGAGTGTGATGGCGAGTGCAAGATCCGCAAGCACGTGGTAAGCGTCGCACAGGCGGCGTCCTCGGTGACGTGCAATACGATCGTCGCGCATCACCATGACTTTCTTCTATTCGAGGATGTGCAGGGCATGTTCATGCGTGGGCCAGCACGCGGTGTAAAAGGGGAGAAAAGGAGGTGGGTTGTGTTGACCCAGAAACGCGTGCGGCTCATGCTCATGTCGCCCTCATCATCCGCGAGCCGCTCGAGGGTCGGTTCTCCAGGCCCGGGAGCTTGGACCGAGAGTGCCGTCACTCGCAGAAGCGCGCGAAGATGGCCGTTTCGGGACACGGGCGCCGGAAGTGAGGTTGTGGTGCGATTTGTTGGGTGCGTGAGAAGAAGCTCGGGTCGGGGAATAAATGTCAGGATGGCTCGCTTACGACCTCCCAGTGACCCGCGCCCTACCCTTTCCGCCGCCCCGGGTGGCTCCCATAGTTCCGTTGTTGCACGGACTCTTGTAGTTCCTCTTTCACAGTGACTTCGTTCGACGACAGGAGAGTAGGGAGACCTTCTCTGGGAGTAATCCAACCATCGGCAAACGGACATTACAGGTGGAAACGGACAGACAAGTGGAACGTCACCCGACCATTTATAATCCCTGATGCGCCAGGTGCGGGGCCATCTTTGTGAAATACTTGCCAGTACTGATTGAAGTCTGTCTGGACGACGCCACTAGTAACCTCGTCAAACGAGGAAGCCACACTCAGCCCATTCCACTTGGATCCCGAGTCGCCGCGTAGACCAAAGTCCTGGAGTAGCTGCGACACGGTAGCCTTGGAGAAGATATCGAGTAAGACCTCAGCTCCATCTCTCGTGCCCTCACTCCTACCCCCCGCCTCTCGCACTCTGTGACTTGGCTATGTCGCTCGCCTGCCTCCCACTCTAACTTACCTCTGCTCCTAGCTCACACAGTTCGTGTTCATGCTTGCCTCGTATGTTAGAGTTAGGCTTCGTCACTCGCACTTTCTCGCACTCCTCCCCTCTGCTCCTTCACTCTCATCGACACTCCCTCCCTCCCGCTTTTCACCTGCGGCTTGCCTGAATTCAAATGTTATTGTCTCATTTACCCCTCATATGCTGTGGCTCAGCTTTATTTCTGGCGCCCCCACCCTCTCCTCTCCATCCTCACCCTCGTCGCTAGGTCCTTCACCCACTCCTTCACCCTCGCTGCAGCTTGGCTACCATCACTCGCTGACCTTCTCGTTCTCCTCATATGCGTCGTCGTACCCATCGCTTGTCGCTTCCATTGTCGCCTCCAGGATGTGGCACCTTCGCCTCCCCACCTGGCGCAGCGTGCCGTCGGCCCCGGCTACTTCGTCCCTCTTATCCTGACTGCGGGTGCCGAGCGTGAGAGGTTGGTGCTGACTAGTCTGAACGGAAGTGGGTGAGAGCGTGTTCAGTGGAGTGACCCAATAAACGCGAGTGCGAATGCGGTTCTGACGATTGACGACCGTAAGTGCTGAATGTGACGCCAATTAGTGCCGGGTAGTGCTGGTGGATGGGTTACCCGGGGTGAGGTAGAAAAGAACCCTCAGGTTAGTGAAAACTCGGCACAGGAACACGTAAAATTAGAATTATTGCTGTTATGAGGGCGGAATAAATGTAATCCTCGAGAGAACGGATGAGGCGGCACGTGCCTGCCTTCTTGCGTGCACTCGCTCGTCCGTCAAACCATAAATGACCGAAAAAATTTCTTTTGCCCGCCTGCCGCGCTCAGTAACTGCTATGGTGATGCATACTTGGCCTTCATCGACTTTCCATGGCGTCCACCCACCGCTTGCGGCGTCGTCTCGAATCTGTTACTGTATGAAAGCTACCTGGCGTGACTGGATCTAGATTAACTAGAGTACGGGCTGGAATCTTGACAGTAAAACATGGCATACGCTAATCACGCCATACTTTCATCTTGCTTTACTGCGTTTTACTTTGGAATCTTGGCTGACGTCTCGTGTTTCGTTGCGCCCAAACTGGTTACAGGAATGTGAACATCGAGAGCGTATAAAAGTAGGCGTTCAACCGCTCCGGTTCATCAGTCCCCAGCGGTCCTCCTGCGACGGTTCTCCCACTTTCTTCTCATTGCTATTCTTGCTTTCCATCATGCTTTCGCGTTTCTCTGCTTTGCTCGTCTACGTCATCGCCGGTCTGGTCATCTCCGCGGCCGCGGTACCTATGGGGCCGCAACCTGACTACTATGACGAACCGAAGTACCGCCACCCGGGCAAATACTACCCTCAATCTTACTCGCCTCATCACAAGTACTCTAAGGACAGACCTTATTACAAGTCTTATGATCACAAGTACAGGGCTTACGGTCTCGACGAGGATAAGCCGTATCCTTCCCCCGAGGAGAAGAAGCAGTATCCTGAGGCGAACCAGCCGTATCCCGCCACTGAGGAGAAGAAGTACCCTGAAGAGAAGCCTTATCCTCAACCTTACTCCGAGGACGTGAAGTACTTCGAGGAGAAGCCTTACCCTCAGCCTTACTCTGAAGATAAGAAGTATCCCGACCCGTCGAGCGACAAGGGAAAGGACCCCAAGTCCGACGAATACAAGGATCACAAGTCGGACGACAGTAAGGGGAAGGACTTCAAGTCGGACGAAAATAAGGACCATAAATCGGACGACGACAAGGCGAAGGAAGTCAAGCCGGAAGACAATAAGGATCACAAGTCGGACGATGACAAGGCGAAGGACGTCAAGTCGGACGACAACAAGGAGCACAAGTCGGACGACAACCAGGAGCACAAGTCGGACAACGACCAGAACCCCAAGCCGGTAGACGATAAGGATCACAAGTCGGACAACGTCAAGGGCCAGGACATCAAGCCGGAAGTTAATAATGACCACAAGTCAGACGACAATAAGGATCACAAGTCGGACAACGACAAGGGCAAGGATTACGCGCCAAACGACGCCAAGGACCACAAGTCGGAGGGCGGCAAGGACGGCAAGGCGGACTACGATGGGAAGGATCACAAGTCGTACGACAACAAGGGCTACAAACCGTACGAGGACAAGGATCCCAAATCGTACGACAAGTCCGGCGGCAATCCCAATGATATGTTCAAGAACGCTCTTGATACTAGCGGCATTGTCTCGAGTGTCACCAAGAACGTCCCTTCTGACCTCGGCGTCTAATCGGGTCTTCTACTTCGCTCTCTGTGTGTTTCGTGGTGGGGACAATTCTCTCTATTCGTTGCCACTCTTTTGTACACGCATATGTGCCTTTGTAACCCGGTTGTTCCTGTCGGCGTAACATACTACCACCTCTATAAATATAATTCGTTGTAATCGTCTACCTGGCGCTAGAGTCTGAATCGTCGTTTGACGCGAGGGCTATTATTAGACTCTCATACAACTGTACGCGGAGGTACTGAGTGTACCCTCAGTATCGTCATCCGATTGGTATGTGGTATTTGCGGGCACCCTTCCCATGGGATGGCGTTCATAGCTTTCCGCATGATAAGGGAATAATCGAGAACTGGACCCGGATATATCGGTCTTTCATGGTGACTGGTGACGGTCCATTTGAGTTCGACTTCTGGGTGAGAGTCGTGGCTCTTTGGAACTAGTACACTAAGGCTCACGACGACTTGTATCCCTGATAGTCGCACTTGTTCATACTCATCTATAGGCTTCAGATTGGAGGACGTTCCCTCCTTTCGATGTCCCTGCCATTCGTTGTGCCTTGACATGCCCACGAACGGGCTAGCTGCTTTGTGAGTCGTGATCGTTTTCCGACAATTAGCGTACTATCAAATTTGTTGATTCGACTAAGGATATGCAAGAGCTATGCTACAATGATTGCGGTTTGCGTGGCACACAAACCCAAGAGACGAGTTTGGTACGGTCGTGAGTATCGTAAATATATCGTGAGGAACGGAGAGTCATCACAAAGGGTATGGCCGAGGGTCGCACAAGGCGAGTAGCGTGCGCTTGATCCCTTCGATTTCTCCCCGGACTGAGACGAGACGGGCCTTGTTGTATTCGTGCGCTGCTGCCTGTTCTGGCGAAGCGACGAGACGCCGCGCGGTATGACGCACGCGCACGCGGTACTTTTGTTCGATCCGGATGTGGTAAGCGAGCTTAAGGAGCGCGTTTAAGTATGCAGGGTCAGGAAAGAGGAGGTATTCTATGCGTACCTTGAGACGCAGGGCGATATCCTCGAACTTGCCCACGAACTGCGAGATGCGTTCGTGGACGTTGCTCCTGTACGCGGCATCCGGGTCTTCGCGTACACGCTGTGCAAGGAGCGCGAGGCGTGTGAGATTCCTGTATCCATGCGTGATCAGTCAAAAAAACAAAAAACGAAGGGGAGGAGGGCGCCTACCGCTGGAGAGAGGTAGTGAACTCGTGTTGCTTGAGGTACCACTTGCGCTCCGCGTCGCTCATGTGCTGCAGGTGCAGCTGAAATTCAGCCGGGAACGGCTGCCCACCTTCGGTACCAAGTGACGGCTGGCGTACCAGGGGCCACGTGAGCGTGACGACGGGTGCAAGATCCGAGAGCGCTTGGTAAAGCATCGCACAGTCGTCATCGATGACGCTCAGCGCGACACCGTCGGGCATCACCGTGATATTCTGCCAGGAGCGGGCGATCTTATGCATAGCCTGCTCATGTGCGGGGTCAGCGTTCCGTATACGAAGCGGATTGCGGTGGCGCGGAGATACGTACGCTACGGATTATGCTCACGTGGGTCTCGCCGTGCGCGAGCTGCTCGATGATCGGGGCGCTGTCAAGCGGACCCGGGAGCTTGGACTGAGGGTGTCGCCGCTCGCTGAGAAATGCGGAAGCGCGCGGGGATGGCCGTTCCGGCACGCCGGCTCCGGTCGTGGGCATGCTGTGGCCCGTGGGCGTTTGGAGAAGCTCGGGAATCGGGGTCAGCGGGAGGTCGCTCAATGGTGGTGCGATAGACGGGCTGCTCCCGATCGTCGCAACGGAGTGCGACGACTCGCTTGCGACCTCCCAGTGATCTGCCCTTTCCATCGCCACGGGTGGTTCCCAGAGTCGTATAGACTCCTGCCGAACCTCTGGTGTGGGGGCTCGGTTCGACGAGGGGATGCGGGGAGGTACGGATAGAGACAGGTTATGCATGCCAAGCCCATCAAGAGAGAGGTCGAGTGTGAGCGCCATCCTGTCCTGGTGTATATTCGCCACCCATGTCCCTTCGAAATTACCTGAGCGTCTTACGGGTGGGATCGTGGGTTCCTATAGGTGTTCGTTAGCTAGGGCAACAAAGTTAGGAAAACGAATGTATACCTCCGTGGGTTCGAAACAGGGCTGGGGCGCCAAGTTATACCGCAGTTCTTGACCGTCTAGCCCAATGGCTACGGGCATTGATGGCACTGGAGCTGCTATAACGCGATCGGTGTAGAGATCCGAGGCTGAATCGACCACGCTCCCTCGGCGACTGGTGGCATGAACGTCGGCCATTGTAAGTCCGTCATGACCAAGGGCGACGACATTGGCGGGATGGATGAGACCTTCCGAGGGACCAAGAGGGTCTGGATCCGCCGCAGTATACACCATACTTCCTTGGGAGAATGCCCCACCATGCAAAAGAGGACTAGACTCGGCGTTCGGCTGCTCTTGGAAGTCTGGTTGGACATCGTGCGCGGGATGAGAGTACGGGACCACGGTCTGAGTGCTGCGCTCCGAGCCAGTGTAAGCGGGCGAACTGGGAAGTGAGGGCAGCGGACCGATAGCACTAGGCCCCGAGATATCCGAACATCCACCTTCAGACGTGGGTGACTGAACGAGTGGAGTACCCAACTCAGAACCGAATAGTATTTGCTCAGGGATAATGTTCAACCTCACTTTGCGGGGGAACGATGGCGGATTGGGCGAGGACGGAGGAGGCGGGATCGTGTTGGAAGGGTTTGTCGCGTCTTCGGGGCCCAATGGTGGCGTGTGAAACGTGTCGTGTGTGTCGCTGCCAGGGCTCTGAGAACGCTGCCGCATAGAAGCAGGAGTCGGGGTGAATGGGCTTTTCAAAGCCTCAACGGATGTCTCTGGAACCGGCGCCTCGGATTCGCTACCCTGAGGTTCAGGATGAGAGGGTGAGGGTGAGGACGTCATTAGTGTCTGCACCACGACCAGGGGCGTTAGGGTGGTCACTGGTCGCCGATGCGCGCCAAATGGTGACTTTGGAGATGGGTACAAGTGACTGTGTTCTCGGAGATGCGCTCCACCACGGGGATTCTCAGGGGTTCCTGGGAAGTTGTGGCGTAGGGAAACCGGATCGTTGCAGCCGCAGGGATGGACGTCGAGAACACATCCATGGGCGTCGATTGCCCGTCCAGAAAGAATGGGTGTCCCAGAGCTCGGGTCGATACCTAGGTTCAAGGTCATAGAAGTTCCGGCCGAGTCTTTCATCAAGATCGACGCGCCGCCTGGTACTGGAACTTGAAAGGTGCCGACGTCTTGGTCTTCGTCCCGGTGGCGATGGGCATCTTCTCCGTTTTCAAAAGACCTGGGGCTAGTATCAGGCTGTCCCAGACTAGCAACGTCGATGCTGAGGGGCCTCAGAAGAGTGGAGGTGCCAGCGTCTTGTTGGTCGTGATACATGGTATTGATTAATGGTAATATAGGATTCGTATCTAGAGTCGTGATGAAGGAACAAAATTGTAAGAGAGCAGCGGGGCGGTATGGTGTAAAACGCACCTAGTAGTGATTGCAGTTGGTCGTAGAGAGGAACAAGCAAAAATAGAGGAACTTAAGTGAGAGGAGGGTAGGATAGCTGTGAGGTCGATCCACGACGCCACAAACCGGGAAACACAGGAAGAGATGCTGCGGAGGCTAGTGAAAGCAACTCCGGTACTTATACGAGCCAGCGACACTCCGAGCCGTCACCAAGAGGGCGCTACTGCATGAAAATAGAACAATAGGGTCAACTTCCGGCTTGCACAAGAACAAGAACGCTGCCGTCGGTTCTCTCATCAGAAGCCATGAACAACAACGGAAAGGAAGCGTGTGTACGTGTATGGGTCCTTGCATTTTTGTTGTTCTTGCCGTAAAAGAACAATAAGATCTCGAGCACGTGCCACGGGACCGAGACGCGTCCGTTGTTTGGTCCGAGCCAAACAAGTTTGTATTCACGCACGACTGCCGGTGTGGCTTGACCGCTCCTTCAAGTTCTCCCATTGTCAACTCGCCTCATGTTTCCCTTCATTCTCGCCTTTATTCTTGCTATTGGTATACCATTTCTGCCTTCTAGCTTGCACAGAGCCCTCCACCTCCCAAGGTTCAACTTTCTATCGGCTTCTTATGCGCCTGAGCGAGCGTTCGTCCCTTCCTCAGAAACACCTTTGCTGCTAGGCAACAGCTACTCGAGAGACAGCAGTGATTCTGGCGAGTCTTCGCAATACTTGGTTTTTTCCATCCCCAACTACGAAGCCGACTCGGACGTACTTGCCTACATGTCGTTCACAGAGAAGCTAGAGTTGAATTATCCTCAAACATCCATCTGGTTGATTATATGCGCACAACTTCTGTACCAGCTCGTAGAAGCTATGGTGGTCATGGTGCTCTCGTTTCTCTTCGCCGCTACCTTCCTTTCTCGTCGTTCTCTTTCTACGCTCCTTGAACGCTTCTGCACTGCACTCTTTATATGTTGGCATTATACTCCGAAAGTCGCCCTTTCCTCCTTCCTCCAAGACGTCCTCGTTTGTGTCCACAAGTATTGGATGGATGACAGCATCACCTCGGACCTGGATCCAACCACGGCGGCTAACATCTCCCAGCATGTCCCACTCGATGTTTTAGCCGATAGTATACTCAGTACCTCGGAAGGCCTCGATCTCATCGCATCGAAAGAGGCTAATCGCTTGTCTGAAAATTCTTCTAGCATCGCGTTGATTACTCCCCCTCGCTCTAGGGAAACCTCGGCTCCGCCAGAGCCGGCTTTGATACCGCTTGGGCAACCCGTCGACCCTCTTTCCACCAACAAACAAGACACGCATGTGAAACCTACTCTTCCTACATATGGGTCAAGCACGAATGTTTGTTCGCGCCGTCTTGGTAATGTCGCAGAGCTCTCCAAGCACGATCGATCTTCAGATGCGCTCAGAACTCCTGTTGAACCCCACCCTTTTCACTCTACAACATCATCTATCGCCACAAGGGCCGCAAACCAGAACTCTAAATACGCAGGTTCCAGCACATCTAGCTCTAAAGCTGATCTATCAGGCACCGATGAAGTCGCAGCATCTCTCAGCCATGGTTCTACGCCGTCATTCGTTAATATTTCAATGCGGGATCTGTATAACGCGAACAAACCAGGTTCCACCCCAATCCCTCTTTCCGCGACTTCTGCTGAAGACCGCGAAACCAAACCTCCTGATGCGATATCCGGCGCGTCCCTCGATCACGGCTCCATTACCAGCATCAATAGTACCATCTCCAATCCAGAACCTGATGAAAGCCGTGTTGATGACCTTCATTCGTCCTCATCAGAAAGATCCCACGACGGGCGCAGACGATACAAGTCGGACGGTATCCAAGTTCGCTCCGCCCGCTGTCACCTTGGGGACTCTGCCGCGCCACCCGACCCAGCAAAGGTAGACGGAACCTGCGCGTTTTGGAAGAGTGGTATGCAACATGACGGAAAGGGAGGCGGAGTATTTGAGAAACAAGTACTCACTCCTGGATTCCTCCCCGGAAGCTCGTTACTCGAACGCGCCATCAGATCAGAGCCGGACCGGACTGGGGCCGCGGGCAGCGTTGGTTCCGTTGACGCTACTCTCGCAGGGATGGTTCTGACACCTGAGGGAAAAATGATGGTGCCTGCGAGCCAGAGGGCCGACGGAAGGTACGTTGCGCTCTTTCATCTTTTCTGCACTGATTCTAATGTTGCGGCCTTTGCAGTATGCGGAAGGAGATTAAAGTCCGCCCAGGACATTTCTTGAGAGAACCCCTCGCCGAAAAATACCACCCACCGGCAGCGCGTGTGAGGACGTTAACATGGGAACCCCGCTTGCGCGAGTACTTGGCGACGCCTCCTTCATCTCTGCATGCACCAATCACGTCGATGAGCGTGCATCAGCGGTTCTTTGCCAGTGGGCATCAATGCGACTCTCCTGGATCACTATCAAACAACTGGCGTCGGTCAAACTGGAGCTTGACCGTTGTGAAAGCGTCACTGGGAAAAGGAAATGACCCTTTTACGCCAGCGCCGCCTCCGTCTCCAGCAGAAAAGGTGAGTTCATCCCCGACTGGATCGACCTATGAGTTTGACACATCGCCAAAGCTACCGGCTGCAAAGTTTTCTACACCCTCACAGACGGGGACAATAGTTTCTCCAATATCCGCGCAGGCGTGGATGCCGGTTAACAAACAAAGCTCTCTGGTCCAGCCAGGGGACCAGCTTCCATCTCGTTTTTCTGAACTCGAGTGTGCCGAGAGAGTTGCAGTACCTGTCTCCTATGACAGTCCTGAACAAACCAAGTCAAGCAATACTGCGCGTCCAGCAGGGGACAAGTCAATTGCATCGTTCAATGCGGAAGAAGAAAGTCGCCTTCCCTTACGAGATATTACAACTCCCATGTCCGTTCCGAAGGCCGCCGATCGTCCGAATCCTCCTTCCACCCCGACTGTCCTGGCTTCCATGACAGCCCTACAAGTCGCAAACGTCATCCAGCGAGATCTTGAGGCGCCGAGTCGGACCCCCGTCATGGAGTCTCGAGAAACCCCCCTTCCGAGTCCATACCGAAAGAGGAAGCCATCCGGCGAGCCTAACACCCAGTGCACCATCAAGTCGGCCTTACTTTCGCCAAGCGAATCTCCGACGCCTGCACCCCCCCGCCGCCCGCGTACCCGCCGCTCCGCCCCGCATCTCGGAAACAGCGCTAGCAATAAGCGACAAGTCAAGACGCAGACACCGGAGGGCTCCGCGAAACGTCGGCGGATGTGGACAGCGAGCGCGCTCGGCGTGGAGAACGTCGCTATTGCGGTTGCTGCGGCGGTTGACCGCAACGGGCAGATCGTCCTCCCGGCTGGGACGGGTTGGAAGGGCCGTTCTATGACGGGGTCACAACTTCCAGTTCCCCAGCGCCAGAGGCAACAGACGCTGCCGTCAGGCGCTACCACACACGCGTGAAGTATATGCCATTCTTTCCATATCACAACTTGAATATTTCTCTCGGTTTGTAATAAGTGATACGAGTAGACCATAAATAAATGTGATACGTATTGTGTACTGTACAAGGTGTGGATAATGGTATTCGAGGATGAATAGCTCAGCAGTCATCAAGGGCATCACGGACATTACAGGAAGTATGGTACAAGCAAATGCATTCTCCAAGCCCAAGAGGCGGCACGATGACGCCCCTAGTAGGGCACGAATCAACGGCAGTCATGTTACAGTTAACCCACCTTTTCTCCTGGAGTAACACCGTCTCTCACGGGTAATGCACACACTAAATAATAACGAAATAGCTCCAAAATGGCCATCAAAGTGTTGCGTTATCAAATGTTGGTGCAGTCACGATATAATATATACGGCCAATCCCGGAACGAGGATGGTCATGATCGAGAAATGCTCATGCGCCGGCATCACGAGGTCACATCGCATTCAGCGAGAGCGATAGAAATCGTAAACGCAGTCGCTGTTGACGTTGCAGGCGCAGAATGTGCGAGGCGTGGTGTGTGAAGGCGGCCTGGAATTTCTTGATGCCCTCCTGGTGCATGTAGACCGGGAAGGAGACGCCGAGCTTCATGCGCTGAGAGCGTTCCACGAAAGACTGAACGCCAAGCTGGACGACGCAGAAATGGTCGTCTTAGCGGAGAGCGACGACGTTCCAAGCGCGAATCGCAGACACAACGTGCGAAGCCGGGACGACGTAGGCACCACTTCCGAGAAAACTGGAAGTGTGGGCAAGGAGCTCGGACGGGAGACGGCTGAAAGGTCGCAGATGACTTTCTCAGAGTGCTGACTCCACGGAGGAGCATCGGCTAACAGCGCTTCCGCCTCGGCGAGCTACAGCAGGTGTGACATGACGGCGTCCAGGTACAGTACTCGCTAGGTGGGAAAGGAAGACGGCTGGAACGCATATCATTTGGACTAGTGTTTCCGCATGCCAATGGAGGCCGACTCAAGTTGGTAACTTGGTTTCAACTTGCACCGCCAAGCTGACACCGATGTAACTTGAAACTTCGGGGCTTCTGAGTTGCTGTTTCCATAGCCAATGGAAACAATGCAAATTTTGATTTCTCGCAGTAAAACTCCTCACGGTAAATATGATAAAAGTCATCATGTGCATTGGGAGTTATCAGACATGTATTTTAAGTATTATTAAAGATAGATATGTCCAAATACGGGTTGAAGCATGTGGAAAAGTTTCTACCAATGACTTGCAAGCCACGCCAGTGTGTAGCTTGGCAGTGCAAGTTACTACAAGTTCCATAATTTCCGAGTCAAGTTCAAGTCACACACCGGTGTCAACTTGAACTTGTGGAAACCTTGTTTTGGACTGGCTCTGATGGATGGTTGTCGTCGACTCAATCCGGTTGGCTAAATACATTCTACAGTGAAGTACATTGATTTCACAATGTAATCTATCTCAAACTTGCCCGAAACACCTATGTTAATATGTGCGTGCATGTTATATCAGTAGTCATAATAAAATCCGCAAATAACTCATTAGACTGTTCTTGAGAATGTGTAACAAGGTATTGTCGAATCCTTGAGTTAATATTCGCTTCCCGATAGTCTACCTCCGCGTGGGCTAAAGACGATTCTGGCGACATTTTTGAGAGCTCTAAAAAAGTGGCGTGCTTCAAGATGAGGATAACAGCTTCGACAAAAGTTAAATATAGCCTAAAAATGATGAAGTGAAATACCAAAGATTAAATGATAACCGCCAAGACTGGTGGGGGTGAGCTAAAGAGATAAATATCATAAGTTCGGACAAATGACCGTAATAAAAAGAGGACACATTTTGAATGGTCGGAAGTGACACAATCAGCTTCACCTAATGAAGTGAGATGTATGTTTTAGTAAACATATGAAGACAACTTACAAGCTGGGGAACGAAAGGTGAACACCATCAGCAGACTAGAAAGGGGAGCTTGCACGTACAGACTAGTTGGCCAGGGATTAGTACAATCAATGGAGAGTAAAAGACAGACGTATTGAGCAGGCAAAAAATGCAGTAAGTCAGACAGAAACTAACATCCTGAATAGTCAAGACAGACGTCGTTAGCACGCTTAGAATGGAGTGAAGTATGGCAGCAACTCACAAACTGGAGAGTCGAGAACAAGCGGCGTCAGCACACTTGAAATGTGGTGAGCCACAGCAACCACTCACGTTCTGGAGAGTTGAGGACAGACATCGTCAGAAGGGTTGGAACATAGAGGGCCACAGCAGCCACTCACTCTCTGGTGAGCCGAGGAGAGGTGTCGTCAGCAGGCTTGGAACGTTGCGGGCCACAGCAACCACTCACGTCCTGGAGAGCCGAGAACAGGTGTCATCAGCATGCTTGAAACACAGCGACCCATGGCAGCCACTCACCACCTGGAGAGCCGAGGGCAGGCATCGTCAGAAGGGTTGAAACATAGCGGGCCACAGAAGCCACTTACAGACTGGAGAGTCGAGGACAGGTATCATCAGCATGCTTGAAACACAGCGAGACATGCCAGCCACTCACTCTCTGGAGAGCCGAGGACAGGCATCGTCAGCATGCTTGAAACACAGCGAGCCATGGCAGCCACTCACACTCTGGAGAGTCAAGGACAGGCGTCGTCAGCATGCTTGAAACACAGCGAGCAATGGCAGCCACTCACCAACTGGAGAGCCGAGAACAGGTGTCGTCAGCAGGCTTGGAACGTTGCGGGCCACAGCAACCACTCACTTCCTGGAGAGCAGAGGACAGGTGTCATCAGCATACTTGAAACACAGCGAGCCATGTCAGCCACTCACTCTCTGGAGAGCCATGGACAGGTGTCGTAAGAAGGGTTGAAACATAGCGGGACACAGCAGCCACTCACTTCCTGGAGAGCCGAGGTCAGGCATCGTCAGAAGAATTGAAACATAGCGGGCCACAGCAGCCACTCACCAACTGGAGAGCCGAGGACGAGTATCATCAGCATGTTTGAAACACAGCGAGCCATGGCAGCCACTCACTCTCTGGAGAGCCGAGGGCAGGCATCGTCAGAAGGGTTGAAACATAGCGGGCCACAGAAGCCACTCACTCTCTGGAGAGCGGAGGACAGGTGACATCAGCATGCTTGAAACACAGCGAGCCATGGCAGCCACTCACATACTGGAGAGCCATGGACAGGCATCGTCAGAAGGGTTGAAACATAGCGGGCCACAGCAACCACTCACTTCCTGGAGAGCCGAGGACAGGTGTCGTCAGAAGGGTTGAAACATAGCGAGCCATGGCAGCCACTCACTTCCTGGAGAGCCGTAGATAGGTGACATCAGAAGCGTTGAAACACAGCGAGCCATGGCAGCCACTCACACTCTGGAGAGCCGATGACAGGCATCGTCAGCATGCTTGGAACGTTGCGGGCCACAGCAACCACTCACTTCCTGGAGAGCCGAGGAGAGGTGTCATCAGCATGCGTGAAACACAGCGAGCCATGGCAGCCACTCACACTCTGGAGAGCCGATGACAGGCATCGTCAGCATGCTTGGAACGTTGCGGGCCACAGCAACCACTCACTTCCTGGAGAGCCGAGGAGAGGTGTCATCAGCATGCGTGAAACACAGCGAGCCATGGCAGCCACTCACAGCCTGGAAAGCCGAGGACAGGCATCGTCAGCAGGCTTGGAACGTTGCAGGCTACAGCAACCACTCACATACTGGAGAGCCGAGGAGAGGTGTCATCAGCATGCTTGAAACACAGCGAGCCATGGCAGCCACTCACTTCCTGGAAAGCCGAGGACAGGCATCGTCAGCAGGCTTGGAACGTTGTGGGCCACACCAACCACTCACAGACTGGAGAGCCAAGGACAGGTGCCATCAGCATGCTTGAAACATAGCAAGCCATGGCAGCCACTCACCGACTGGAGAGCCGTGGACAGGCATCGTCAGAAGGGTTGAAACATAACAGGCCACAGCAGCCACTCACTCTCTGGTGAGCCGAGGACAGGTGTCATCACAAGGGTTGAAACACAGCGAGCCATGTCAGCCACTCACCACCTGGAGAGCCGAGGACAGGCATCGTCAGCAGGCTTGGATTGTTGCGGGCCACAGCAGCCACTCACTCTCTGGAGAGCCGAGGAGAGGTGTCATCAGCATGCTTGAAACACAGCGAGCCATGGCAGCCACTCACTTCCTGGAAAGCCGAGGACAGGCATCGTCAGCAGGGTTGGAACGTTGTGGGCCACAGCAACAACTCACAGACTGGAGAGCCAAGAACAGGTGTCATCAGCATGCTTGAAACACAGCGAGCCATGGCAGCCACTCACCAACTGGAGAGCCGTGGACAGGCATCGTCAGAAGGGTTGAAATATAGTGGGCCACAGCAGCCACTCACCTCCTGGAGAGCCGTGGACAGGTGTCATCAGCATGCTTGAAACACAGCGAGCCATGGCAGCCACTCACCAACTGGAGAGCCGAGGACAGGTGTCGTCAGCAGGGTTGGAACGTTGTGGGCCACAGCAGCCACTCACTCTCTGGTGAGCCGAGGACAGGTGCCATCAGCATGCGTGAAACACAGCGAGCCATGTCAGCCACTCACTTGCTGGAGAGCCGATGACAGGCATCGTCAGAAGGGTTGAAACATAGCGGGCCACAGCAGCCACTCACGTTCTGGAGAATCATGGACAGGTGTCATCAGAAGGGTTGAAACACAGCGAGCCATGGCAGCCACTCACCAACTGGAGAGCCAAGGACAGGCATCGTCAGCAGGCTTGGAACGTTGCGGGCCACAGCAGCCACTCACATACTGGAGAGCCGAGGACAGGTGTCATCAGAAGGGTTGCAACACAGCGAGCCATGGCAGCCACTCACTTCCTGGAGAGCCGAGGACAGGCATCGTCAGAAGGGTTGAAACGTAGCAGACCACAGCAGCCACTCACTTTCTGGAGAGCCGTGGACAGGTGTCATCAGAAGGGTTGAAACACAGCGAGCCATGTCAGCCACTCACCATCTGGAGAGCCGTGGATAGGCATCGTCAGCAGGCTTGGAACGTTGCGGGCCACAGCAACCACTCACTTGCTGGAGAGCCGAGGACAGGTGTCACCAGCATGCTTGAAATGCAGCGAGCCATGGAAGTCACTCACTTGCTGGAGAGCCGATGACAGGCATCGTCAGAAGGGTTGAAACATAGCGGGCCACAGCAGCCACTCACTCTCTGGAGAATCGTGGACAGGTGTCATCAGAAGGGTTGAAACACAGCGAGCCATGGCAGCCACTCACCAACTGGAGAGCCAAGGACAGGCATCGTCAGCAGGCTTGGAACGTTGCGGGCCACAGCAGCCACTCACATACTGGAGAGCCGAGGACAGGTGTCATCAGCATGCGTGAAACACAGCGAGCCATGTCAGCCACTCACTTCCTGGAGAGCCGATGACAGGCATCGTCAGAAGGGTTGAAACATAGCAGGCCACAGCAGCCACTCACCTCCTGGAGAGCCGTGGACAGGTGTCATCAGAAGGGTTGAAACACAGCGAGCCATGTCAGCCACTCACCATCTGGAGAGCCGTGGATAGGCATCGTCAGCAGGCTTGGAACGTTGCGGGCCACAGCAACCACTCACATACTGGAGAGCCGAGGACAGGTGTCACCAGTATGCTTGAAATGCAGCGAGCCATGGAAGTCACTCACTTGCTGGAGAGCCGATGACAGGCATCGTCAGAAGGGTTGAAACATAGCGGGCCACAGCAGCCACTCACTTTCTGGAGAGTCATGGACAGGTGTCGTCAGAAGAGTTGAAACACAGCGAGCCATGTCAGCCACTCACACTCTGGAGAGCCGAGGACAGGCATCGTCAGCAGGCTTGGAACGTTGCGGGCCACAACAACCACTCACTCTCTGGTGAGCCGAGGACAGGTGTCATCAGCATGCTTGAAACACAGCGAGCCATGTCAGCCACTCACTTTCTGGAGAGCCGAGGACAGGCATCGTCAGAAGGGTTGAAACATAGCGGGCCACAGCAGCCACTCACTTTCTGGAGAGCCGTGGACAGGTGTCATCAGAAGGGTTGAAACACAGCGCACCATGTCAGCCACTCACCAACTGGAGAGCCGAGGACAAGCATCGTCAGCAGGCTTGGAACGTTGCGGGCCACAGCAGCCACTCACTTCCTGAAGAGCCGAGGACAGGTGTCATCAGCATGCGTGAAACACAGCGAGCCATGTCAGCCACTCACGTGCTGGAGAGCCGTGGACAGGCATCGTCAGAAGGGTTGAAAAATAGCGGACCACAGCAGCCACTCACTTCCTGGAGAGCCGTGGACAGGTGTCGTCAGCAGGCTTGGAACGTTGCGGGCCACAGCAACCACTCACTTTCTGGAGAATCGTGGACAGGTGTCGTCAGAAGGGTTGAAACACAGCGAGCCATGTCAGCCACTCACCATCTGGAGAGCCGAGGACAGGTGTCGTCAGCAGGGTTGGAACATTGCGGGCCATAGCAACCACTCACTCTCTGGAGAGCCGAGGACAGGTGTCATCAGCATGCGTGAAACACAGCGAGCCATGTCAGCCACTCACTTCCTGGAGAGCCGTGGACAGGCATCGTCAGAAGGTTTGAAACATAGAGAGCCACAGCAGCCACTCACTTCCTGGAGAGCCGAGGACAGGTGTCGTCAGAAGGGTTGCAACACAGCGAGCCATGGCAGCCACTCACATACTGGAGAGCCGAGGATGGGTATTGTCAGCAGGCTTGGAACGTTGTGGGCCACAGCAGCCACTCACTTCCTGGAGAGCCATGGACAGGCATCATCAGAAGGGTTGAAACATAGCGAGCCCTGTCAGCCACTCACTCTCTGGAGAGCCGAGGACAGGCATCGTCAGCATGCTTGAAACACAGCGAGCCACAACAGCCACTCACACTCTGGAGAGCAGAGGACACACGTTGTCAATACACTTAAAACGCAGAGCCACGGCAGCCACTCACGTTCTAGAGAGTCAAGGATAGGAGCTGTCAGTACACTTGAAGTGCAGCGAAGGACGGTAGCCACTCACAAACTGAAGAGTAGATCACCGGCATGGTTAGGTCAGTCGATCTGAAAACCGTGAATAAGAGTTAGCACTCACATACTATGAGTGAAGCGGCATCAACCATCATGATCCATGTACCACAATTTAACACACCATCAAAACTTACCCAGATGTATGGAAAATGAAGAAGACATTCCTCGACTATAACTTCGCTGCGCTTGTCCCAGCTGGTATTGGAGAGGATACTGCAATGGTTGCTGTGATCAACGCTCGCTTCGCCCCTTCAACTGGTGCACTCACCGGTCCAACGCTGTTTTAACACTCAGTTTTATATTATCCTTTTGCACAGCCAAGAGCATCAGTGCGACAGCGTCATTACTCAAAGCTGCGGCCGTCGTCTCAATAAGCGTATCACAGCGCGTGTTTTGCCTGTGCATTTCTACCGACACCCATTAGCACATAACTCTGGTATTTTGCCTCTGAACCTACTTTCTAGTCGAACAAACCTAACATCGTCACCTAGGAGACGCAGGTAGTGCTCTTGAAATTGTTTGTCTGCCACATCGAGTACGTTGTCATTTGGGCTTCCGAAATCCTCCACATGGATTTCGACATTTCGCAAGAATTGGTCGTATTTTGTAAATACCGCAATGACGGGGACTGCAAATCATTTTGTTAAATACAGTCACAGATTTCCATAACGTCGTACCACTCCGGTCGGGACAAATGCCCTTGAAAAATTTGAGATCGAGTTGTGGACGTTGGTTGTCCATTGGCACGCAGTACCTGAAAGTATGATCGTCAGTTGTCGTAACCGTGAATGCGTGAACCCTTGAGAGTCCAAACCATATCGCATGCAATCTGTCTTCCAGTCGCGTTCCTCTACATTTGCGTCGAATGAATTCTTTCAAATCCCAGAGTTCCTCTACGCCTCCAGACTCGATTCCACAAGAATCGTGAAATATGTAGCCCTTATGATTGGAGAACGTAAGCTCATCGTCGATGCGGTGCTCGCCTCGCTGGCTCTAAGTTTAGAGGCAACCAAAGGGAAGTACTATTGGCACTAACATCTATGGACGGGTCGAGTGTAACCTGATTGGAGGTGAGATCAGACCCGCAGATATGTTGTTTGAGCTCGTACCTCCTTTCCTCGCCGGTAAATAATGGGGCTGTCCGTCGTCTCGCATACTCGTTGCAAGATAGATGTTTTTCCAGCATTCGCCCTTCCTATAATAAGGACTCGGAACTTGATATCTGGAATTTGACGAGTGGGTTGTTGGGTGTCCATTGGAATGAGTGAGTGAGTGGGGGAAGCAAGAGTTGTCGATCGATTTGACCCCGTCCTCGATCGATGGTTCACACGGTTCGCCTTCCTTATGTGGCAGCCACCATGCAACTCAGTCATATCGACGTCTCAGTTCTGTCATCCAAATACCCAACTAGGTCCACCCGTGGACTGGGCATTATCCTGCAGCTTGAGATATCGTCGTCTCCACCTAGGGTACATACAGTACATCCACCTGCCCATACAATGAGTGGGTCACTGACAGGCTTACAATCTCCACCTTCTCGTCATGTTTGATCGCGTGCGTAGCGTTCTCCTTTTTTCTTCGCATTCCGCTCATTCCGCTATCTGGTTGCGATACCAGGATCCCATTTGAGAGTTGACGAAAGTCAGCGTGCTCAGCGCTCAACAGCATCACCATCGTCATGGTCTCGTCATATTTCCCCCAGACAATTACAGCCCTTGCAGACATACATGTGCGCACTCAAAACAGATGGGGTAGCCCAATAGCTCACAGCCTGCAAATACCCTGAGCACCACCAGCCCACGCTGACCTGCGAGCACATGTTCACGACCCCAACTACGGTCCTACACACGGCTTTTCACGAACACCCCCCTGAACAAGGTGGACTTCGAAACGCTCTTTGCATCATTAATGTGCCCTCCCCCCGCCCCTTGCACTTCACAAATCTCTACCCTTATCCCCGCACTTCGTCTCCCCTGCTCCCTTGCTATTACAGCGCGGCCTAGTAGCAACAGGGTCGGTGGCGGCGTGAACAGATAAATGGAAGCTGGTATGAACACTGTCTGTGGCTTCGAACTCGATTTTAACTCCTTTCCTGATCCTGCGCCGATGTGCGGCAATGCGTCACCCAAGTGCGGGAGCGAGGAGAGGGAGAGCCCACTCCGGAGCATCGAGCTCAACAAGGCCGCTGCTCGAGGTAGTATAGAGTCTGGTTGGCACTTTACCTCTTTTGACCTCGTAAGTTCATATAGCTTCATATGTCGAATGCATATAGCTCCAGCGCTAGACCCAAGGAAGGCCCAGGCGTCGCGCAATTGCCTGACCTCAAGGTCTGCAAAGAAACGACATCGACGTTCCGTACGTGCCAACCCATTCTACTCGATCCCTACTGCAAGAAAATATGACGATGGCATGAGCTGACGCTCTCATCGCTCGTATGGCAAGTAGCTTCCGCATCTATTCACACTGTCCCATCTGCTAGGCCAAAGACGTCCTCCGTTGGGAGAAACAAGACATCCGATATACAGACAGGTCGTACCGAGAACCAAGTACCCGACCTTTCATAGGTTCAACTTTCTATCGGCATCTTATGCGCCTGAGCGAGCGTTTGTCCCTTCTTCAGAAAGACCCTTGCTACTAGACAACTACTCAAGAGACAACAGTGATTCCGGCGGGTCTTCGCAATACTTGGTCTTTTCCAGTCCGAAGCCGACTCGGATGGTGGAACTATACTCCAAATGCCCTTTCTTCCTTCCTCCAGGACGTCCTCGTTTTTATGCGCAAGTATTTGGTGGACGAAAGTGTTACCTCAGACCCAGCTCCGACGACGACGACGACCAGCATCTCCTAGCACGTCCCACCCAGAGTTTTAGCCGACAGTATACTTGGTATCTCAGAATGCCTCGATCTCATCGCGTCGAAAGCTAATTGTAAGTCTGAAAACCCCTCTAGCATCGTATTGATTACCCCTCCTCGTTCTGGGGAAACCTAGGCTCCATCAGAGCCGGCTTTGATGCCGCTTGGGCACTGGCAACCCGTCAAACAAGACATATGTAAGACCCACTTTCCCTATATATGAGCTCATCATAAACGTTTGCCCCGCCCTCTTGACAGTGCTACAGAGCTCTCCAAGCACGAACGATCTTCAGAACCCCTGTTGAATTCTACCTTTTTCACTCCACAGCATCATCTATCCAATGAAGTCACAGCATCTTTCAGCCATGGCTCTACGCCGTCGTTCGTTACTATTTCAATGCGAGGCCCTATAACGCGAACAAACCAGGTTCCGCCCCAATCCGTCTTTCTGTGCCTCCTGCTGAAGACCGTGAAACCAAACCACCCAATGCGATATCCCTCGATCAAGGCTCCGTCACGAACATCAATAGCACCACCTCCGATCTAGAACCTGGTGAAAACCAAGTTGATGGTATTCATTTGTCCTCATCAGACAGTTCCTACAGCGGACGCAGACGATACAAGTCGGACGGTATCCAAGTACTCGCGCCTGGATTCCTCCCGGGGAGCCCGTCACCCGAACGACCAGAGCCAGACCAGGCCGTAGCCGTGAGCAGTGTTGGTTCCTCTGATGTTTCTCTCGCAGGGATGGTTTTAACGCTTGAGTGTAAAGTGACTCGCGGGCCGGAGGGCCGACGGAAGGTACATCGCCCACTTTCATCTTTTGTGCCCTGATTCCCACGCGGCGGTCTTTGCAGCATGCGCGAGGAGATTAAAGTCCGCCCAGGACATTTCCTGAGAGAACCCCTCGCCGAAAAGTACCGCCCACCAGCAGCGCGTGTGAGGATGTAAACGTGGGAACCTCGCTTGCGCGAGTACTTGGCGACGCCTATTCACGCCGAGAAGGCGTAGCATCAGCGATTCTTTGAGCGTCAGTGCGAATCTCCTGCGTCTCTATTCGTCGGTCGGGTTGAGGCTTTACCTTCATGGGGACGCCCTTGGCAAAGGAAATGACATTTTTCACGCCACCACCGCCTCCAGTAGAGAAGGTGAGTTCATCCTCGACTAGATCGACCTTTGAGTTTGACACATCCCCGTAAATACTAGCTCCAGAATTTTCAATATCTTCGCAGACAGAGGAGGTGGTACTCCCAATGTCCGCTGGCCCCGGCCGACAGCCTCATCCAGCCACGGGACTAGCTTCTATCTCGTCCTTCCGAACTACCGAGGGTGACAGCACCTGTCCTCGATGGCAGCACCGAACAAACTGAGCCGAGAAACCTGTGCGTGGAGTTGGGGACAAGGTGAATTTTGCTGCACCTTTCAACGCTGAAGAAGAAAGTCGCCTTCCCGTACTAGATATCACAATTTCCTTGCCTGTCCCGGAGGCCGTCGATCGTCCGAATTCTCCTTCCACGCCGACCGTCCTGGCTTCCATGACGGCCCTACAAGTCACGGACGTCATCCAGCGAGATCTTGAGGCGCCGAGTTGGACCCTCGTCATGGAGTCCCGAGAAACTCCCCTTCCCGGCCCATACCGAAAGCGGAAGCCATCCGGAGAACCTAACACCAAGTGCACCATCAAGTCGGCCTTACTTTCGCCAAGCAAATCTTCGACGCCTACACCCCACCGCCGCCCGCGTACCCGCCGCTCCGCCCCGCATCTCGGAAACAGCGCTAGCAATAACCGGCAAGTCAAGACCCAGACGCCGGAGGGCTCAGCGAAACGTCAGCGGATGCGGACAGCGAGCGCGCTTGGCGTGGAGAACGTCGCTATCGCTGTTGCCGCGCAATTGAATGCAATGGGCAGATTGTCCTCCCGGCTGGGGACTGGTTGGAAGGGCCGTTCTATGACGGGTTCACAACTGCCGGTACCCCAGCGCCAGAGGCAGACGCTGCCGTCAGGCGCTAATCACATGTTGAACATTTCTCTCGCTTTGTAACAAATGATACGAGTGGATCATAAATAAATGTGATACGTTTTGTGTACTGTACAAGGTGTGCATAATGGTATTCGAAGAAGAATGGCCTAACGGTCATCAAGGGCATCACGGGCATCACAAGAAGTATGATACAACCAAATGCATTCCCCAAGCGCAAGAGGGCGGCGGTACGATGATGCCCCTGGCAGGGCACGAACTGCAATTATGTTAAACCCACCTTTTCTCCTGGAGCACCACCGACTCTCACGGGTAATGCAAGCGCTAAAGAATAACGAAATAACTCCAAAATGCCCATCAAAGTGTTGCGCAATCAAAAGTTGGTGCAGCCATGATATGATATATACAGCCAATCCCGGAACGATGTCTGTCATGCGGATGCAATCAAAATAAAATAAAAAATGGAGTTGGAACGCAGGGGAAGTACTGTACGAGTTTTTTTTTTGAAGACGACGCAGCTGATTCGAGCGCGATCAATTGAGGTGCTCCTCGAGCAACGCGCCCATGCGTCGTGGGAATCCAGGGGGGTCCGCCCATTTGCCAGGGTGGCCAAACTCAACAGAATCGACGAGGGAGAGCACGCCGGGCATCATGACGAGCGCTTCTACGTCTGCGTCGTTCCCGTTGTCCGAGTCGTCGGGCGCAGAGCAGACGATGCTCTCGATGGGGATTCCGAGGTCCGCACGGCGCTTCAAGAACCGCAAGAGGACCTTTTCGCCATTCGCGCCGTCATTGTTGCCGCTGCCGCAGCGGAAGAGGTGCAATACGCGGAGCGCGGGGAGGTGCGGTGCGGAGGTGTGGTCTGCGCTCGCGAGCGCGGTGATGATGTCGACGGGACGGTGGACGTACAGGCGGAGGACGCGGACCGCAGGCAGCCGGTGGAAGAAGCTGCCCCACGAGCCGCGGAAGAACCGGCTCCAGTTGTAGGGCAGCGCGCTGGTTAGCGTCAGGTGCGTCAGGTGGGAGAGGTCGACACGGACGGAAGACGCGAGGAGCAACCCGTCGCCCGTGCCGTCGTCCCAGCCCCAGCCGCCGTCGTCGATGCAGGTGCCGTCGACACAGGACAGCGCGCCGCCGCAGACGGATTCGATCGAGGCGCGGTGCACGCGCACGCTGAAGAGCGTCTCGTGCTTGTGGAGGCCGTGGAAGACGATGTTGTTGCGTGCGGGCTTGTCGGGCGAATAGTGCGTCGCCTCGAGACATAGTTCCGTGATAGTGTGGAAGAGTGTGGTGGAACGGTGGCAGGGCATGTATAGGTCCGAGACGGCGTATTTTGTGGGGTCTAGCAGGAGCACGAACTCGGGGCTGTCGAGGCTTGGAAGGATGAGATGCTCGAAGAGCTTCACGGTCCCGAGCACGTTGTCGTAGACGCGGCCCTGGAACCAATGGAACTCCTTGAGCTTGTCCAGCGCGACAACGGGTCTTCTTCTCGGGTCGAACGTGTGCGGTACCGAGTCCAAGAGCGCAAGGTACTCCAGGTTCGGCGCCGCGCCGAGGCAGCCGAGGAGCTCGTCCAGGTCGACGACCCTGTCCGCCAGAGTGAGCGATCGGATGGCAGGCGAGAGGTGGGCCTGGAGCGGGAGCGCCCTTTTGAACGTGAGCTCGGTGAGCAATTCCGACTCGTCGAAGAAACTCAGGGGGCCGTCGACGTGGCTGTCGTCGGGGAATCCGTACTCGATCATCATGATCGAGAAGTGCTCGAGCGCCGGCATCACGAGGTCGCACCCGGCGAGCGAGCGATAGAAATCGTCAACGCGGTCGCCGTTGACGTCCACGTGCAGGCGCCGGATGCGCGACGCGTGGTGCCCAAAGGCAGCCTGGAATCCCTTGATGCCCTCTTGCTGCATGTAGATCGGGAAGGAGACGTCGAGCTTCAAGCGCCGCGAGCGCTCCACGAAACACTGCACGGCGCAGAAGTGGTCGTCTTGCCGGATGGTGGTCCAGAGCGATGGCGTGTCCAGCGCGACGTTCCTCCATCGCTGACATACGTGCGAAGCTGGGACGACGTAGGCACCACCTCCGAGGAATGTGAAGATGTGAGCGAGGAGCTCTGGCGGGAGACGGTTGAAAGGTCTTAGATGACTTCGCAGAATGCTGACCCCACGCAAGACATCGGATAAGAGCGTTTCCGCCTCGGCGAGCTATAGGAGGGTAGGTGATGGTGATCAGGTACTCGGGAGACAAGAAAGGAAGACAAAGACGGACCTCGTTCGCCAGCACGGGGTTCCAGCTGTTGTTCAGGCACACTGCTCTAGTGTTTGGGAATTCCTGAGCTAGTGCCCGCGACAGACGTAGCGCCGACAGGTGTGTGGCAAAAAGGTCATGATGGCCGGACATCGCGGCTAAGACTGAGCATTACACGTCAAATATCAGAGGAAAACAAGGGGCATCCATGCCTCGATAGAGCCCCGAAGTACCTTGTAAATGACGGAGGTGGGCCAACACCGGGTCTGCCTCCGATGTTTTATTGGTTCGTGGGTACCAGCACGTGTTCTGGTTCATGAAAAAGCGATGACTAATACTAGACCACGTCATAAAAATTCGTCTAAATCTTGGTCTAAATCAGTCTGGCTGAACGCGAAGTTTTTTTTTTCTCATGTGATAAATGGATTCTTGAATGGACACAAATGTAGGTCATAGTATACTTCTAATTATGGATGAGTAAGTTAGTCGCCTGGTACCGGTAAATGACAAGACCGTCATGTCGTCAGTCCCCGCCGCACACTTCATTTCATTTAGGACGCGGAGTCGATTATGATGGGACACTGCCAGTGGCTCGTACGTTGAATGTGAAGATTGCGCGAAATCTACAACGGGTCTTCGGCTAGGTAGATGTCCGTTGACTGCACTCTGGGACCATTTGTCATTTTGCGGTCCCCACGAATGAATGTCGAGCATTGGAGATATTCTCAGAAGAAACGGCTTGGACTCGGATGACGAGTAGGTGCGGACTGTGGTCTATTCCAGTTTCCCACTACGCCACTGCGAAATGGAGACTTGGCCGCCTTCCCATTATCTTTGGACGGCCAAAATTCTCTTATGATACGCGAGAGTTGGACACCATCTGCTCTTGATTGAGGGACGCGCCTTTTACTTTTCATCTGCAGGGGGAGTTGGTATCAACGACCTGAAGACTCCATGGTATTACTGTCAAGCTGCGCTCTGTTGGTTCGGGACTCGTCGGCTTCAGGTTATCATCGTATGCTGATTATTTATCGACGTCGCCGCTGATGTGATACAATAACAACTGGCAGTGCGTCTTCAGCCCAAAATACGATGCATATTCTGGCGGGTAGGATATCTCCGAGTCGAGCAGAACGTCTGGGCGACATCCTTTCCCCCTCTCCCTGCTTGAAACATGGCGTCGTCTCCGAAGAGCGTGCTACCAGTCTTGCCCTCCTTCGCGTCAAGCAGGCCAAAAGTTGCTTCTGAACGTCAAGGCTTCCGGCCCACCTATCATAGCCATATAGCCCCTATATCACATATTCAACTATAGGTGTTAGCTCCGCAATCACAGATCAATCCCCCTACTTCCATAGGCGGCGTTCTATCACCACTGTGACATAGCAACCGCGTCCGTAATGTCAATACAGGCTATGCTGCTGGTTATACATGTGGACTCAGCGTCTTGCTTGAAGGGCAGATGGAAAGAGATATCCCGATAGCCTCCGATGGTGCACAGCTATCCTTCATTTTCATTTCCGCCGATCGACGAAAAGGGTATAGAAAGTCAGCTGGGTGATCCTGGGGCTGATCTAGCCATACTGGCGCGTACAAATCGTCAGCGCGTCAGCGCTTCAGCCGTGATCTTGAAGAACAGTAGACCAAATTCGATGTGGCAGTTCAGCAAGTCGGGACCTCCTTTCACTTCGTTTTCGTTTGTTCATGTACTCAGTAATATCGCACACGAAGGCCTGGGACTAGATAACTCGAGCCACAATTTGTGCAGTCGCGGCAGCGCTTTCATGATGACTCGTAACTTTACGAGAGCAGATGAGAGGGTATATGCAGTTCAGGGGACTCCGAGTCGGACTCACGCCACTCGGGCGCGTCCGCGTCGATCAGTACAATGTTCACAGGGTGAGCGCCTATGAACCGCGCATCAGCACCAAACTCAGACTGAACGCGCTGATGTGTTTGCATCGACCCGCGGGGCCCCCTTTACCTAGAGATAGAACCACCATTAGTGGGACGACTACCGGTCGCTCGGGCTTCTTGGGCATCGAATTGTGCTCTGTTGAGTCTGGTACGGACTCTGATCGAATCAGAGGCGCACCACCGTCCGAGGGAATCGGTCGGGTTTCACGGGAGAGGATAAACAACTGCAAGGGAGCTTACAATTCGGTATGACGAGTTACAACAAGCTAGACTTTTTTTCCGACTTCCGCCTCTTTAATATTTTGCAATCTACACACGTTATCCTGTGAGACTGGAGTGGGACGATAGTGATGGTAAGTAGCCTGAAACAAGGTACTTTGAGGTAAGAGGTCTTACGGTAGTCGTCATGACGAAGCTAGTTCTCCCTCATCCTCGGGCATATCAGCAGCTGCGGGCAGGGACCCGTGTGCGACCCGACCGTCGGCATCCCGGACCTCCGCATCGGCTTCTTCCTCACCCAGTGCGGCGCCCGCATCGTCAAGACGCATGACCTCGACCATCCACTTGGCACCTTCATCCCACCCGGCCGCCTCTGCCTCGCCGAGGGGCGAACGGCCCGCGGAATTCTTGATGTCGATCAAGTCTGCGCCTGGGCCACCGGGGAAGCCGACGAGGGCGCGGGCGGTGCCGAGCTGCGCGTTGAGCGCAGCCCAGTGCAGCGCCGTTGAGCCTGCGCGATTCTGTGCGGATAGGAGAGTTGACGGTACGATGGGCAGGAGGACGTCGAGCAGCTCTGCGAATGCCCTTCCGAGCCGGGTATCAGTGGTGATCGACTTCAATCGCGGGACGTCTTGAACGAACACAAGACTCACCGGTGTGGCCGTTGGCAGAAGCCATGTGTAGGACGGTGTTTCCGTTCTCGTCACGGACATTACCTACGGAGTCTGTGCCAAAACGGTCGATGAATGACTTGAGGTCGTCGATGTCACCGTAACGACAGGAAAGGAGAAGGTCTTCTGTGTCTTCAGGTGACAGGTTGATCGGGTTGTTATTGTTGTTGTTGGAGTGGTTGTCCATAACTTAGTCGTGCTAGCTTGTTTAATGGTGTCGTCGAACGGAAGGACGGGAAGTTTCATTTTGGCGGTACGCTCGGGATCCCGGGGGTCGGAGTGGTCCGGTTCGGAAAGAAAATTGAACCGGTGGGAGAGTGGCATTCGAGCTGTCCCCGCAATGGCGTAGTGATTACCTAGGTGCGCGCAGTTATTCAGACCCATCAATCTGTATTATTCGTTGCCAGGAAGCTAACATGCAAGCGAACCGGATAAGCGTTCATGCCCATGCAAGAACTCTGATCTATCAAAACGATCATATCTGTTCCCCTTCCATTCTGGCTGATCTCACCCCTTGCCGTTACCAATTTCCCTCTCACGCTCATCCCGTTGGCGCACACCCAAAACCGTATCCAGTCTGAATGTACCATGTGCTCCAGTTGATGGTCCTGAACAAGAACTGTAATTTTAGCTCTCTACATAAAAATGGATCGGTCCCTCTTTTCGATTTCCCCTCCCCCTCCAAGCTTTCGGGTCTGATAGAATAACTTTGGTGTGGCCCTGTCCGTTTTCGCCCGCGGCGTTGCAGAGCTATGTCTCATTCTACGCCCCCTACTCTTCTTGTCTGGTCTATGCTCTCGTCTCTGGTGAGTGTTCCTGTGCTACTGCGGAATGCAGCTCTGACGATGACCTGAATCGGTGGTTAGCTGGGCGTTTTTCTGATCTATCATCTATGGTGTTTTGACCGCTTCAGGTGCTTGCGGTGAGTACACACACCTTCACTGTTGGATATCCCCTCGAGCTCGTTCCCTCCTATCAGCTGGAACCATGGCTCGCAAGGGACCTTCAAGCGTGTGATGACCGTTCGTGGCATTTCAACGACGTGCATCCCTCTTCGTCTGATTGACTTTTATAGTACTCGTACCTGCTGAGCGTACCATTGATAATCATCTACTCCGTGGGTTTCTGTATCATCAAGTACAAGGAGGGATATATCTTCCTTCCAGTATACGGGAGTACGTCTGTCTCGTCCTTCCCCCCTTCTTCTCCGGCTCAGTTGTCCCAGTCAATCCTACTCCCCACCAACTGTGGACACCCGCGCACAAAAACGCCATCTTGCCCTTATATTTGTGCCTTTCATGGGCTTGGGGACTCGAAATGTGAGTCGCCTTGGCAAAATTCCCGCAATGAGTGTCTCATCTGCCCTCAGGGTTACCCATCTTGAAGGTACGGCGTCAATTTAGTCCGTGACTTCCCAAAAATGAAACCTTGCTGCCTAGAACTCTGTTTTTGGCTCTTTGTTGTCAACGCAGGACCAACGCAGAAGGATTGGTTCCGCAGTCTGTACTTCAAAACGTGGATCGTGGGCTCGGTCATTGCCATCCTTTACATGCCACTGGTGACTATTCTCACGCGACACGATCCTCTCAAGGTGCGGTGTCATTTCCTGTGCGAATTTTGGAGGGCTCCGTATTGATTCCGTTGGTAAAGTGCGAGGCGTATACATTCCTTGCTGGCAGTCTGGGAAGCCTGTCGCTTACGTTGTGGTTTCTCCCCGTCCTGTGAGTGTCCCTCCCCTTGAGCCAAATTACTGTGTTCACTGTTTTCAGACATCTCTTCCGACCCTTCTTAGGTGGACTGGTCAGTCGGCTCCATAACGACTTGATCCTCATATAGCTAAATGGTCCTTAGAGGAAAGAAGGAGTTGATACGAACACTATCATCCGGCTAACCAAGTTCCACGAGCTCAATGTACGTAACGTCTTTTGGCGCCTCGTCACCTAATCATGTTCCCACTCCAGACAATACGTGTCGTTTTCCGCCTTCTCTTCGCGGTACCTCTCTTTATCTTGGCCGTCGATGGCGTTCGCCCCCACCAGCACATAAACGATACTATGTACGTAGTACCGATGGTGGTTCGTTGACTCCTGCTGACTCATTGTTGTGACAGGTTTTGGACCGGTACGTGTCCTATGATCTCGCATCGCAAAGACAGGTTCTAATAATTACTGTGTGAAAAAAAAAAACAGAGTTTCTTGCGATAACCGGCGCGTTCGGCGTTGTCATCTCATCTGGTATCACGCTTGTGGTGCGTCCCCCCATATTTCTCATCAGGACTGACCTTAACGAATCGCGCAGATCTTCTTCCCCCGCTCCATCGAAAATGAGATAGTCGCGCACGAATCAGGGATCCGAAGCCGCGGCTTCTTCAGCTCGCGCCACCAGCAACTCTCCTTCGTCTCGCAAGAGCAGGAACTCTTCGGCACGTACGACTACGAAGACGCGCAGATCGACGCCAAGGGCATATCCCCATCCTCCCTCTCGCAGACGCCCTTGCCCTTGCTTCCCTCGAAAGCAAAGTCCCCAACGACGACCCAATCGCAGTATTCGCAGCCGCAGCCGCCATACGCGCAGCTCCAGACGCCTCCTCAGCGGCAGTCCTCGGAACCCATACGCCTCATCCCGAACCGCCGCGCACCTTCGCCCAACCACGAGACGCGCGTGACGTTGGCCAAACCGATGTCCGATATCGTCGACCGGTTCCACAACCCGGCTACTATGAAAATCTCGCCGGGGCGGAGGAGGCCTAGCTTCCGTGCGCCGATCGGTGCGTCTGAGCTCCGTGCGGCTCCGCGTGCCCATCAGGAGCGTTTTTGACTGACTTTGACCGACTGCTCGACCGATATTGTATTATCTGTACTTTTTGGTTTTTTTTTTTTTTGCAGATTTGCGGGGGCGTTCATGGCGGTGATCGCACACTTAACCAGCGAGCGTCCCAAACGAGCATCTATCTGCGCGCATCAGTTTTTGATCTATATCATTATATTATACCACTCACTAACTTTCATACCATCGCATCATTCATAAAGAGGGTCGTGGATAGAACCAACTAATACCCTCTTTTTATCTTATCGCTCTCTTT
Source organism: Lactarius indigo (assembly GCA_025766275.1). NCBI lineage: Eukaryota > Fungi > Basidiomycota > Agaricomycetes > Russulales > Russulaceae > Lactarius > Lactarius indigo. The sequence goes on from JAFKAC010000032.1 coordinate 525,848, forward strand.
GGCTTTAGGCTCACTTTGGGCCCTGGGACGCTCGCTCAACTGTAAGCGGGCCATGCACCATACATGTAGTACTGCATACGAGGCGGACATATCTCGCTCCCCCATCCCCCACCAACTGCATTTTAGTGATCTTTATACAAGTGGTCTCGCTGGTCGTGTCATACACTCGAAAAACCCCTCTGGACTTGAACCCATCTGTATTACGTAGTCCGAATCATGGATTTCTCTTCCCTGCATTCGCTGCTTGTTTTGATGGTACGAAGTATCGGTATGGGGAATCCTGAGTCTGCATGGAGAAAGAAGCGGCATCATCACTCCACATCTTCGACCCCCCCCCTCCCCCCGCGTGGGACCGTGGGCGTCCTACACTGCATCATCGCTCATTATCACGGTTCCTGTCCAACGTGTCCGCCAACCAACTTGAAAGCCCATTGTTCTGCGACGATTCATCAGGTTTGACATAGCCAAGGGTCGGATAGGTGGAGTAAAAAGCTCTCATTTAATTGCACGCTCTAGTACTCCACCTCAAGAGTTCCTCTCAATCCTCGCGTCCTCCGTGCCTTCTTTTGACCTGGCGCACGGCGCTGTACCTGGCGAAGCACGGAGGCAATCAGATAAGCATGCCAGCCGAACCGCAACGCGTGTATATGCCAGAAAAGCAAAAATTTTGATTGCCTGGTATCTCCAAGAATAAATTTTTTTGTGTGTAAAGTTGCCCTATCTTCTGTTTCGAGTTGCGATGGGGGGGTGCGAATTACCGACAGGGGAAACGTCCTTTCCGTTTTTACAGTAGCAAACTCGTTTTTTGTGGGTCGCGTAATTCATTTTACGGAACAAGGCAGAACACCAAACACGTTCGGTGCTCATGAGCGCTTAAACGATGTAAGCGGCCAATGTGGCCTTTTTTTGAGGCACCCCACTTTGACATGACAGGCGACCTGTGCTCACGGTCTGCAAACTCTCAGCCCCGATATCGTTAGCGCCCCCGGATCTGCTCCGAGTACGCAAATCCCAGAAGCGAGTGGAGCCCCCTAAAACATACGATTTGCTTAAATTGTGGTTGTCCTCCTGCCGGCCTTGGGTTGGGTGGCAGTTCGATTCGGTTCAAAAATTCCAGGTTCTAAAAATTCCCACCGTTACGCGCGAGAAGGAGAAGATCGGCTTCTGCGCGAACCAGTGTGATAGCTGGTGAAAAATGTGAAAAAGCTGTGAAGAGCGCCACACGGTCGCCATGCGCTGTTATTGTAGATCGATACATCAAAGTAACTTGGCTACAGCGTATTGTTTTTGCGCCTTCGAGATGATAATAACCTGTACTCCGACCCTTTGTTCGTAAAATTTGTTTGTTGATATATAAAGTGTGTAACTTGTAAATTATCGCCCCCCCCCCTCTCGTTGCCCCGCGGACAGACGACGATACCTCGTTTCTACCCCCCCGGGCCCCGAGATGAGGCGGGCCTCAGAAATCGAAAGCGCCACAAATTAAACAAACGCAACGTCCCCAAATCCAAAAACATGAAAAGGTCAATTTCGGCTGTATTTTTAGTTGGATCCCAATAAGAATTTACGTTGTTAGGGTGCCGATTGAACGCCGCCCAGAGTTGCGCACTCAGTCCATTGTGTTTTGAGCCACCGTGATCGAGGCTTTGGATCGAGGTCGAAAGGGCCGTAGTTTGATTGTCTCGTCTCCTGTGTGCTATGCTATCATATGTGATTCATGAGAATGTCGTCGGGCGCCGTCACAGAGACTGTTAAGGACACTATGGTGGCTTGATAGTCTGATCATGATCCCTGTACATGCTTGTTCCTTTGTCCGTACAGAACTGGGAGATCCGATGTCGTCTAGTAAGTGTCTAAACCCACGAACGCCATATATGACGGAGACTGGAATATTGGCTGGATGGCAAAAACATACTGCTTCACAGAGGACTTTGCGCCATAGTAGATTGGTCTCATGGCGAGGAAGGGAGGACGCCACTGTCAGTTCTGGCACCCTGTCAGGGCTTGGCCGCCACTGTACGTGAATCACCTTACAGTGGAGTCTCGTGCTTTTGCACCTTGAACTAGGTGCCTCATGATGCTCACTGGCAAACGCGCGCTGGACGTCGTGTCACGGTACTAGTGGGCGCCGCATCAGTTGACGATCTACACTCACATAACTTAGTCGGCCGCCTGCAGGAGTCCAAAGAGGCAGGCTCAAGTGCGGATTCCCAAGACTCACCCGGTCAGGCATCAACATGTGTACGCTTACGATGAAGTGTACCCCGGCCATCGCGGCCGTGGCCGTGCTACACTTGCGTCTGTTCGTATCCTCATGCGTTTGCTATCTACAGTACTTGTTACTGGATTTTTGGGCACATTCCGCTTGTATTCGGTGCCAGAATCCAGCTACCATATACCTCGGTGATATCCTGACAAGCCAGCGCTGTTGCAGTTCTCATCAAGCGCCGATCCAGGCACTGGCATGTGTGTTTGAGAACCACAGTACCGCATCTAGGTACACTTTCCATCCACTCCGATTCATAAGTTACGCACGGTGGATTCGATACCGGTCACGGGGTTGTTGGCAGGCGTTTGTGGGTCCTACAGGAGTCCACCGTGAGCGACCGAGTTTGTTGGACAGCTCTGACAGATGAGATCCGGATGACCACCAGTGTTCCATAGATTCGGTACTCACTATTCTAACTTGGGTCTTCGATTCTATCTCCCTTGATCTCTCAAGAATGATGGATGTCAACGAAGATGCTCAGGATAGGCTGTATTGGAACGAAGGGTGCTGCCAGCGCGCGGGGGCGATAAGGTAACCCACCGCCTACAAAGGTAACGTCTTTCTGCTTGATGAGTTTTAATCTGCGTACATTCTTTTCTGAACCTGCGGGATCTTATGTAGCAGGCAGGTGAGCAGGCTCGCCCAACCTGACGCCACCGTGGACGTATCCTCGAGAACTTGAAGGAGAACGGGGCCTTATATAGTGATGGGGGTATTGTCGTTGAGGGCACCTTCTATCTTACCAGCCCCAGCAACTTGAACTAGTTGGTGTTACCATTTTGCTGCAATAAATGAGGCGTGTTCCTTTCTCCAAGGAGTCCGTCTCGGTAGAGCGGCGTCATAGGCCCTACTTGCGGACTCTCGCATTGGCAACATTTTACGATAACTATGTGGGTCACATAAAAGGTGCAAATGAAAGAAGTGGTAGGCGGATAATATAGCACCAACAGTTGAATTGTCGAACGCACCGCGTGTCTCGGTTGCTGCCGTAACGGGATGCGGTGACAGTCAACAACAGAGCAGCGCCCTCGAACCAACACCAGTAGCACCCGGTCTCCTCGACACATTTTCGTGTGATGCCCAGAAACATCATCCATTCCGATGTTTCGATGGACCCGGAGAGCGAGTCCGAGGCGCTTTCCATCGCACCCGACGCAGAAGAAGAGCCCGAGCTAGAAGAAGAGGAGGAAGCTGAGGGAGAAGGCGAGGAGGAAGAAGAGGAAGGAGAAGAGGGAGAAGAGGGCGACGAGGCTGAGGAAGAAGAAGCGGACGATGCTGAGGAGGAGGGAGAGGACGAGGAAGCCGCCGACGATGGTGACGGCGACGCGGTGCAGGAGGTGCGCAACGTGTCTTTCTCTGACCTCTCTCCCCACTGAAATATTCGTTCATCTTTCTCTGCTGTCGTGATAGTCGGACCTAGATGAGTTGTCTTCACCGTCGGCGTCCCCTCCGCCAGCGCAGGCCGCACCTTCCCGCACGTCGCGCCTCAAAATCACGCTCAAGCTCCCCACCCAGAAACCAGCGCGTGTGCGCCGCTCCGCTCACAAAGAGAAAGATCCTGACAGTGCCGTTGAGTCTGAAGACGACGACGATCAGCCCCGCGGCGGAGCAAAACGGCCTCTGACCACGCGTCAAGCCGTCCTCGCGAGCGTAGTCGGGTCGTCTCACGTTTCATTAGGTGCGTTCTCTGTTTAACAAACCAGCACATGGTCTCACCAACGTATCATATGATCGGGGTAGACGAGACTTCGCGCAAGAAAAAGCAATTGAACGAGGCTGAAATCGCACTCAGACGCGAAGAGACCGCGCGTAAGCGCAAGCACCTCTCCGAGAAAAAGCTAGAAGACGAGAAGGTACGCATATATATATAACCCCTCTGATCCCCCTCTCTGTTCCTCACGCGCAGTCTACATACAGGCAGAAACAATCAATCGTCTCCTCAAGAAAAAGTCTGGGACACGGAATAGACGGAACGCGCTCGCCACCGCAGAGGATCGCACCCCTGCCACGCAAACTGGCAACGGCACGCCGGCAGAGGGCGAGCCCGAGGAAGAAGAGAGCGGCGAGGTTGCAGTGGTGCCAATCATTGAGGTTGTCCCGACGTGCTACAGGTGGATATCGACCATACGACCCGCCCCCGATGCGCCGTCAGGCGGAGAAAAGATGACACTATCGTTTTCCGTGCCCGCGTCTCTGCTACCGACTCCGCACCAGGCGGCAACCGAGGGCGATGGGGACGGCGACGTCAAAATGGACTCGCAGGAGGAGCCTCGAAAACCGCGAGCGCCAGCGGTTTGCAACGTTGACGGGTGTACGGCCACGAGGAAGTACAGGCTCGTTCGTGATCTGGAACGTGGGGCCTGCGGGATGGGACACCTGCACCTTCTGGAGACGCAGTCTAGAGCGGTTGCGACCTGAGAAGACGTCAAAACGGCGGGTACGCTGATAATCTGCGCGAGTCATACTTGTATGGACCGGGTTAATGAGTGTCTTATATGGGCTCAACCACCGGTTTATGACACTCTGGGTGACGGCACAATCCCGCTTTGGACTTCTAAGGCACATGGCGTATAACTTAGATCCTTTTGAAAGTATTAGTAGGCATCCCTTTGACGAATAGTATGGGCTGTAGGAGTGGGCTAGGTGATCAGGCGTCGTCGCCAGTATACGGCACCCCGGAAGCGAAATCTCAGTGAGGCCAGTTGCGCCCGCAGTACAGTGTGTCAGTCCGAGTCTAGTTCGTCTTGTGGCTGATCTCTTCAGGGTCTAGATGACGTTACAAGCCCAGTTCCTCAGGCATAAGGCAACAGCCTGAGGCCTTAGATGGGCTATTTTTTTGACATAATATGGCATAGCGCTTGCATCTAACGTTCAATTGATTCACCCAAACAAGGCTTAGTGATAACCGTCAGGACCCCCGCAAGAAGGTGACGAGCAGCAGTGAGACAGTGCGGAACCGTACCTCTTAAGCGGAGTATCGAATGGGGAAGGAAGGACCTTGAACTCTACGTAACTTCCACGTAAGTTGCACCATGGGGAATTCATAAATACGAATTTGCTATAGTTCTCATGTCTGCTGCTGGCCTAGTTCGGACATGCTGTCTCTCATCACAGCGATCGACTGCCTCGCCCTCTCTACGTTTCTCTATGTCCTCTTCGCCTTCCGTGACCACAGAAGGCGAAGGGGCTTCCCGTATCCACCAGGACCTTCACCTTTGCCTCTCCTAGGCAATTTGCTGGATGTCCCAATGCTCTCTCCCTGGTCAGGCTACGCAAACATGTCTAAGAAATACGGTAGGACTAGCTTGTCCTGGTGTTTATAATCCTCTGAACGTTTCGTGTTTATTAGGCGATGTCGTATGCCTTCAGATTTTTGGCCAAGTAGTCGTTGTCTTGTGTTCGCCGACAGCCATCAAGGATTTAATTGAAAAACGTGGAGAGATGTACGCGGATCGAACACCGTTTCCGGTCTTTGAGTCTGAGATGTTCGTCTGATCTTTCTCCTTCCCTCGCCCTTGGTGCTGGTTCTACTAATATCCTAGTATGGATGTAGATTGGGTGTTTCCACTTTCTAGAATGGGAAAATACTGGCGCGAAGGTAGAAGGCTATTAGATCGCAGCCTCCGCCCTGGTGCACCAGCTTTGGACCAGCATTTCATTGAAGAAAAGACACACGTTCTCCTTGGCCAGTTACTTGCCACCCCGAAGGCCTTGCGCAAACACCTCCATCTGTTGGTCCCACCACCACGTTTCCCGATAACCGTTGACTCGCATTGTAACTTAGACTTCAAGGAAAGATTGTCATGCACCTCACCTACGGGTATGACTTGAAAGAGAACGACGATTTGTTGGTACCGCCCAAGAGGGTCGTTGAAATCATGGTACAATTCGCGTTACCTGGGGCAGCATTAGTAAATCATCTCCCATTTCGTGCGGTTTTTTTTTTTTTTCGTTCCCTACTGTCTCTCACGACTATTTTCAGTGCGACGCCTCCCTTCGTGGGTTCCTTGGTTCAAGTACGAGCCTCTGGCAGGCGAATGTCGGGAGCTGGCACGGAGGACGAGGAACGAGCCTATGGACTTCGTAAGGAACTCCATGGTATGAATTGTGTAACATTCCGGTAGTTTGTCTCCACTCATAGATTGTCAGCGTGAAGGCACGGCGGCACCATCTCTGGCGACTGAATACCTCCAAGAGGTGGACCTTCTGAACAGCCTGGAAAGTCAACCGAGGTTGAAAGGCATCAAAGATCTTTTAGGGTCTTTGTTCATAGGTAATTCCCTGCGTTATCTACGAATACATGTAGCGCGCTTACGTCGAGCACCAGCTGGTTCAGATACAGTACGTGTTATCCCTATTCCCATAGCTCGTTCCTTGGCTGAGGCGTGACTTTTAGACCGTTGCTGCTATGTACTCACTTTTCCTCGCGCTCATCCTTTATCCAGAGGTACAGAAGCGAGCACAGGCAGAGCTTGACTCGGTCATCGCAAGAGATAGGCTGCCAACGTACGATGACAGGCTACGTCTTCCGTACATAGAAGCGATGAGCAAAGAGTTATTGAGGTGGCAAATGGTGACGCCGCTGGGTGAGGGTCACTTGCTCTTGTCCATAGCGACGCGTGCTAACATCTAATTGGAGGTGTCCCCCACTCGTCGACTGATGATGACTTCTACAAAGGCTATTTTATTCCAAAAGGTCCGTAAACATCGTTCAACGTTGGCTGAAGTAATTAAAGTCCTTCGCTCTGCAGGTGCTGTGGTCATAGCTAACGGATGGTGCGCGACAACCTTATGGCACAGTTGCCCTCCAGAATGTTCTGAGATGGATTGACAGGGGTGTCCTCCACGACCCGGAGCTATATCCCGACCCAGATGCATTCAATCCAGATCGATTCCTTAACGAAGATGGAACGTTCCGCGACGATCCGATGATCTCGCTGGCGTTCGGCGCAGGCAGGCGGATATGCCCAGCGCGCCACTTAGTCGACACAGTACTCTTCGTGGTGACTGCGTCGGTATTATCCGTGTTCAACGTGACGAAGGCCAAGGATAAGGACGGGAACGACATTCCGGTCACAGCACCTCCCCTCGACTCGGTCCGACCTGATCTAACCGTGTGAGTAAACCTATGACATGAGCCTGGTACGTTTGTTGCTGATCTGATGAAATCCGTCGAAAGTTGGGTGCCGGAGTTCGAGTGTGCTATTACGCCAAGAGACAAGGTTGCAGAGGACTTGATAAGGGCAAGCGTCTTGGCTTGAACGTCACCAGTGCTACACATACTGCGGGCACCTATCCGCCATCCCTTTCCTACTCTGCCAAACCTGTGTTCTGTAGCATAACATCAGGGCCTGGGGCTGCTATATCAAATATTCTAGCGGAGACGTGAGGGTCACTCTTTACGCGCCTCTGCGACCGTCTGCTCGGCAACGTGCTCTGCAGCAAAGTAGTCACCGGCATCAACAGAGGTAGGTGGTCAAGCAATGAGTGCGACTCAATTTTCCTTTATTTAGTTGCCATTGGCAAGGTACAGTATATCGAGAATACAAGCGCCTTCCAAGAAATGAACGTATCGAGGACCCATTTATTAGATTTGGCCATAATCTCTGCCGAGTTGGCCTGCACCCTCTCCACCAATGGCTAAGAATGAGGCTATTATAGCCCTTGAGTGCTTTCGTACTTGTGCTCAACGACTTGTGGTTCGAATGAACATTGTGACAAAGCTAATCCGGTCGCAAAATTCTCGCGAAAGTCATACCGACAAATCACAGGTAGTATTGCTCCAGTCACGGTCTTGACAGCCTGAGCTATACGGTGCTTAGTCCTTTATCGCAACACTCCTGTGTCATTGAAACATTGTTTTCTAGTTGCCGTCATGGTCATATTTGTTGTAACATGATCGCCGCACGAAATACGTCGACTCTTGCTCACTTAGCCCGCTATGTGCACATGTGTCATATTCCTCTTTTCAAGTCCACTGTGCGTCGTCATCACCTCGTCGAGAAAGACAATGATTCGTCTGCACCGCAAAAAGTCGATGTACGCAATGTACAGTAGTATACAGTCTTAGAAGGGGAGATAGGTAGGTCGCCAGCGACCACTTAGGCAGAGCGCAGGAAAGAAGATTGAAGATTACAGCACAAGCTCAGCCACGGCAGCGTATGAACGCTTCTGTGCCTAACAGTTGTTCGACCCCAGATCTAGCCTGAAGCTAGCGAAGCTAGCCCCCCAAAATGTTATAAACCTAGAACGATAACCTGCCAGTAGAACGATGAGAAGGAATCTTATGAAATCATCTCCCGCTGGTGGGACCATGCGACGATGGGGGTCCGAGTCGAGGCTACTACATCCCATGAATGTTTCCGTGCTTGTGCTCAACAGTCATAACGTAACACGACGAATCACAAGTACTGATCGTCATGGCCTTGTCAGCTACATGATCGGTCAATTGATCGTTAGCCTTTATGACAACCAGGTCTTGTGGGGCCGTCCCTCACACCCTCTCGATTCGCTCGTTTAAAACCGTGAATATGAACGAAAAGGCCCATGCCGTCCCGATCCAGCGCGTAGAGTAAGGGTTATTACCATGTCGTGGGTAGTACGTATGAGTATCCGTGATTTCCTAGTGCAGAGTCCGATGAATCTCTGAAATAAGAATCTACCGAAAATCGACAATCCCGGGTTCTGTTCAGACGTAGCACACCTTAGTTATAGCCATACTGGGAAGTATGGTACGCGACACAATTAATGTGCTGTCGTTAAGGGTGGGGATTATCCAGGATTTAAGGGACCAGTGGGCCCATCAGGAAAAACGTACTTTGCTAATTTGAGATAATTTCCAAATTGAGCAAGAATTATTGACATCTTAGTGACAGCTAGCGTTCGCTAGTCTTGATTATCTCAAATTATCTCAAATTAGCAAAGTAGGTTTTTCCTGATGCGCCCATGTACTTCCATGGATTTCCTGATTGAACGCCGAAACTGGATATCAGATGTGTGAGACGTGGTCGGAATCTTGATGAGTGCGGGTGTGGCTTTCTACGCATGGCGGGGCAAGGGAGGAGTCCGAAAGCGCCATCGATAGCCGGTAATTGAGGATACCAGGGACGGAAGGATAGCTCCGAAACTGCTAGGCATGAGGGTGACGATCTTCTGTATCATTCGCGTGGCAGAGTAGTAGATTAGAAATGACATACTCGTTGGCGTTGAAAGAGAGGCCTGGCAGAATAAGAAAAAAAAAATTGGGGGGAATTAGGAAGAGGGAGCGAAACGGATGGAGGAGAAAATAAAATACGACAATGAATGTATACACGGGAGCATGGCGACGATTCTAGGTCGTGTCGGATCTAGCCGGGGAGCGTTGTCCCTCTCAGGGACCGTGAAGATAACTGGAATCACAGCGGGGAAAGGCGTGTCACGTACTTTTAGGGGAGGGCCGATCGGTATACGACGTTTGTCGGCTTTCGGTTAGATTTTGTTGGGGTTTGCATTTGATTTCATGCCGACTTTTTACTCGTGACAAGGCTACGTATAGTTGCCCATATGCAAAGACAGGTAGACATAAATCCGCGCCCATGGACCGAAAGCTTTTTCCTTGAGATTTCTTAATTATCATCACGAAGCTAGGGCAGGGAATTACAGGTGTTGGAGTACGAACAGTGACTCTAGGTCATTCTATATCAACTTGACACGGCGGATGCGTTCGAAGTGCGCGGAGGGGGGGGGGGGGTCGGCGTGTCAAAGTCAACGACGGACTGCAGGAGAGAGCCCTTGAGCAGATGGAAGTTGGCGAGATCGCCCGAGGGCGCTTCGGCAACGGACCCTTAGGACCGAGTGGAGGATGGCGTCTGGGGTGGCTGCCGTTGTCACTGCTGCTCATGAGGTTGTGGCGACGATGCGATGAGCGTGCCATGGCGTGCGGGGGTCAAGGGGTCCACCGAACCTACGGCTCGTAGAGGGATGGGGAGAGCGGGTGATGGCGACGACAATGCGCGAGGGAGTATGAGAACTTCCAGGAATGGTGACGCATGCGCTCGCAGCGCGGGGCTTTGGGTCGCAGTGCGATGGACGGCGGTGTAATCGGACGAAGCACCGTCTGAAGAGAAACCCGAGTGAGGAGACCACGCGTCGGTTGACCGCAGGGTTGTTGTTAAAGGGCGATTGTGGTTGCAATTGTAGGTGTGAGTGCGATTGAGAAACGTTGACGGTTGGAGGAACCGTGTCGCCAAGGCTGGGCGAGTGCGTAAAGGTGCTGGTGTTGTGAGGAGTGTAGCACAGCTCAAAGACGATGTCGGAGCCGCTTGCGCTTGCGACATAAATCGATGCGTATTGGAATCCAATGTGAAATCATAGCCTGATCCATTGGTCGGCTGTGGAGAATGAACCCGATCGAGGAAAGGGATATAGGTACAGTAGGCAGTCACTCAATTTGGCAAAGAGATGGAGACTACGGCACAAGCTACAGTACAATAAGTTACGGCAGAGCATGCTTCTGTGCCCACTGGCAACGGGCACATGTTGCTCGAGGTCTGTAGCGCCAGTCCCCCAAAATAGTAGACCTGGAGCAATGGGGATGAAATCCTCTCCCGCTGTCGGGACTCGAACCCATTCCGAATCAAACAATCAAAGAGCAAGCGAGTGAGTTGGTTGATTAAATATTGCATACAAATCCTGGGCCTGGGGCGAGAAAAGTAGCACATGATTCCTGTGGTCCGACGCACCACCAGGGAGCTAGATCGTCTAACACGTACCGAAGAAGTGCGCAAAGCCAAAAGACTCTGAGTTGGTTCACTGTTGAAAGCCCAACATGTACAGGTACGGTAGTGTGATTACGGTAAAAATTACGCGGTGAATATATTCTCGATTTACGTTAGTCGTACTGTGCAAAGGCTCAAAAATGGGCCACCAAAATATAATCACTTCGTCGCTCCTATTCTCCTGTGCGCTCATACATCACTCTCCGTTACTCCAGTTCGCGAGTCGCACAACAGGGAGTGGTACCTTTCTCTGTCGAAAGCTATCACACTGTCTGAGGCCGACTTGTTGGAGGAAACTATAGCCGGTGGATGGACAGCCATGTTGGTGCTTGTATCTTGTACACCGGCGTCCGGGACGGCCGCGGCAGTACCCGTGCGTACCTTGAGCTGGGTGAACGTAACAACAACACCTCCCGATCCGTCGAGCGTCTCGCGGAGGTGATCTCGTGAGTTCAGGCTACGAATGAGTGTCAGGAATCAGGAATATCACAGTTAATGGACGAAGAGGACACACATGGCCATAAACGCGCAAAGAGAGAGCCGAAATATGATGAAGAGGGACGGGACATATATGAGCGTATCTGGATACTTGGCGAACTTCGTCCAACGAGTTATCGTTTGACTGGAGGCAGAGGGTGAAGGTGAACAGTACCGAAGTCAGGCAAACGATGGAAAACACTCTGGAGAATAGCACAATTGTCAGAAAAGAAGTCGATACCAATTGGCGCACTGGCTCACAAGTTAAGTGTGCCGCAATTGATAGAATAAATCGCCAGAAGGTTCAACACATTATTTGTTCTAGAGAGAGGGCCGGTATAAACAAAGTATTGGTGATTTTGCGATGTTCGGACGTGAACGTACCTCCGGACTTGACTGCGGTTACTCAAGAGGTAATAAACCATTCCAGTAGTGATGAGCGCGTCGCTGAGGACCTTGCAAGATAATGGAGCAAAGAAAAACGCCTGGTGTGAACGGAAATTAGAGACCACAACCCACATCAGACGACGAGCAAACGTGCCTTAAAGTTTATTGGGTCCGAGTCGTGCATATGCTTCAGGCTAGCATAACTTGTGAGAAAAAATAAGGAAACGAACATGTGCAACTACGACTGACAGATTTACATTGAACACTGAGGACGAGAATAATACCTTCAAGTTAGCGGGCCACAAATAAAGGAACAGAAGGGGAGAGAAACATACCAATCGAAAAACCTTACGAAAGCCGGTTAAAAATACGGTGAAAGATTCAAGGAATGCTACCGCGGAGGGACTCACTGAACTCTGTCAGCGAGGTGACGGACTGCTCATGTGAGTGGGTGCTAGCCTCGAATAAATTGTGTATACATACGATGGCTACTGGCAGGTACAGAGAATTTCCGCCTACTGAACTAAAATAAGACTCACACAGATGAAACAAACCGGTAAACTCACGGCGATAGATCCTATATGCATAGAAGCTACGTCCTTTTCAGTCGCGGTACCAAGAGCTGCTTCATGATGTCCCCATGAAACGTACTGTTGTACAGAAACTTCGAGAACAACTGGTTATATATGCATAAGAATTGCGGATAAAATTGGTCACAACAGACTAGCGCACTGGCAGAAAAAGATGTCGCCTTTAGGAATTTGTAAGTCTCAAATGAGCTCCGTGTTGTAGTAGACGTACGGGTTGAATCCTAGAAGGTCGATAAGAATCTTGACCAGCACAGTACTTTCGGAGCGGCTTACCATGGGTGGGATACAACAAATTGATAATCCCCAAAATTTGTGACGCCAAACTGATAAGTCATATAAACACCGAAGACTAGGTTGACCGTGTCAACGAGCCTAGTCGAAAATGAAGTCACTATCGTGTATTGGATAGTGGAGCTTTTGAAAATTTATACATCAAAAAAGCGACCTGCGAAGTCCTCATTTAGATCCCAATTATGGGACATCACATGTGGGGACCCTTACGAAGGACTTTAAAGGCCACCGGTCCTGTGAGCAGTGACTACTCCAGTAGGAATAGACTTGCAACCAAGTAACACCATAAATACTTGATTGGCGCGATCATGTACTTCGACGGTGTATCACAGACAGTGAGACGCACATAGACGAGAGGGCGGTGCCGATGAACAACGCCCCAAGGGTGTTGTCCACAGGAATTAATGCGGGCATAGAAGATAAATGTCAAGGCAGAGAGAACAAGAAACGACAGCAACGGAAGGGGAGAATATGGCTGATGATGGGAGCTGTCTTCCACTCGACCCCCAGTGCTGTTGATAAAGGCCTCTGTCATGGAGCTAGCGCACATAACACGACGATAGATGACCAACAAGAGTGATCCCATCAGGATAGTGCAAAGGATCGTCACGTACTTATGTTTCAAACACCGGTTTCAGGTCAGCAGGTGGCTTGGGCGATTTCCATGGTTGGCAGTGGTTTTCAGGCTCAGTTACGCCTCCACCACCAAGCAACCGGCCAGATCTAGTCTAGTCATCCCCAAGCTCGCCTCTGAGGACGCTGACCAGGCTCTCGCTATCAAACGTTCACCTGCGTCCACCCCAACACTGCCCTTCTCACCTCCCCCCACCAAGTCACCTTATCTTCTGCATCGTGGACCCCTAAGAACAACCTCGTGGTGATCGGGGGACCCGACACTTCATTTCATCACCTCACCGCAGCCACCTACTTCATCTCCGATACTCTTTCCTCCTTCCTTTCACACGACCTCTCCACACCCCCTCCCATCAGAACCCGCAAGAACATTCATTGGTCTCGCCTCGCTATCAACGGCATCCCCACTGGAGCTAGCTCTACTTGTGTGCCTTATTCTCCCGACGAATGCCATGAGGCAGTTGCTCATGACAACCCCTCCTACCGCACCCTCCGACTCCTGTGTCCGAGCCCCGAGCCCCTATACTCCTAGCTCCGTCTCTAGTCTGGTCATCACTTTCGAGGGTCCCAATAGGGAAACCCTGCGGGCACTTCTTGGTCAGCGAACCATGTATGTCTTTGGGCACGTGAGGGACATTAGGCGCTGAAAGCCAAAGCCCCGGGCCAAGGTAACCACGCCCCAAGCCTCAAGTCGGAGTGACTGAAGCATCATCTCGTCCTCCCTTTACCCTGATGTGGGCCCCTCCCACAGAAACCTCGCTTCGAAAATTGTACACAGACTTTCCCTTTGTGTGGTGAGGGGTGCGATTTCCCTTTTATTTACCCTTCTTCAATGGCATTGAGTATTCGGTTCTCGATCCCTTCTCCCTATATTTACCCTTCCAGCTCCGTTTCACTTGTCCCATCCTAAGTCAGCGACGAGCCCCACCTCTAAGTTCCCACCGTCGGTAAAGGGCGTTTCTCGTCTTTCGGTTAGATTTAAGGGCATTTGATTCCGTATCGACTTTTTGTTCGTGATGGGGCTATATTTGGTTGCACATTTGCAAAGACAGGTAGACGTGGGCCCACGCTAACAGACTGAAGGTTGATTGCCATCGCGAAGCCAGGGAGCAGGTGTTGAAGTACAAACGGTAGCTCTGGATCATTCGATATCAATTCGACGCAGGCTGTAAAGCTGTAAAGAGGCGAACCTATAACACCCCTTCAGCTTATATTAGTCACAATTTCTCGTGATTCTTTACAGATACTTTTTCTCGGTTCCAAGTTTCGTAGAATGGTGACAGGAACCAAGAGGAAGTTGGGGATCCATGTGCTGAGCGGAGTGCACGCTGGACTGAATGTGTATTCAATAAGGTACGTTGACAACCAACAGCGAAATGGTGTGCACTCTGAAATCTTTCGCGCTGATGCCGCGCACGTTAGGAAATCTGGAGAATTCACACTGGCAGAAGCGAGAAATGAATGTGGGTAGTTGATGTGACCATCATAGTCTGAACAACAGTTCAGTAAACCGAAGGGAAAAAATAAACAAATAGCGCCGTACCACTCCCAAAAGTCCGCGCTGTTGACAAATCCGCTCATTGAAGTACACTAAATAGTTGAAAAAGAGACGGGTTAGATCGTGAGGGTAAGCCGAGGAACTTGAGACGGAAGAACTGGGTCTCTGAATGACCCCTATAGGCTATGGAATGCATTGTGAGATCGTGATTCGACTGTGGAGAACGAATCCAACCGAAGGTGTAACCAGTCCAGTGATCCACTTAAGCAAAAAGCGGGGAAAAGGGTTGGATACTACGGCACAGACTAAGTTACGTCATGAATGCTTCCAACTTGAAGAATGCTCCTGTGCTCAATGGTGCTTGTTGTTAGACCTGGAGCGGGTCTCCCCCTGCTGGGGACCCGAAGCCATTCCGTTCCGAATAATCAAAGTACAACTTGAAGTGAGTTATGGCATTGCGTACAAATCTTGGTCTTGGACGAGTGAAGAAAGCACATTTCCGGTGGATAAAGAAGGTAATATGACCATTCTTGGGAATGTATTGCGTAAACCCACACCTGGTGGCGTGTTCCGTTCAGTTTGGGGTCTCGCCAAATACCGCTGGAGCTTCCATACTCTTGGAGCGTCTATGGGCCTGTTCATAAATGCGCATCTGCTTATGGTTCTCGTGAATACTTCTGGCCCTTGTCTGGTAGCTTTGTTCGGACATGCCATTTTCTCTCATCACGGCGACCGACTCCCTCGCACTCTCTGCGTTTTTCTATATCCTCTTTGCCTTTCGTGACCACAGAAGGCGAAGGGGCTTCCCGTATCCCCCGGGACCTCAACCTTTGCCGCTCATCGGCAATTTGCTGGATGTCCCAAAGCTTTCTCCCTGGTTCGCCTACGCGAATATGTCTAAGAAATACGGTAATACTGACTTCTCCTGGTGCTTCTTCCCTGATATTGGTGTTGATGTCTATTAGGCGATGTTGTATGCCTTCAAGTTTTTGATCAAGTAGTCATCATCCTGTGTTCACCGACGGCTATCAAAGACTTGCTCGAAAGGCGGGGAGAGTTGTATGCGGATCGAACGCCGTTTCCGGTCTTTGAGATGTTCGCTTGATCTCTGTTCCTCGCTTGCCATAGGCACTGATTTCACTAATGACTCAGAATGGATGTAGATTGGTTTTTTCCACTTTCTAGAATGGGAAAATACTAGTGCGAAGGTAGAAAGTTATTAGATCGCAGCCTCTGCCCTGGCTCAACAGCCTCACATCGGCGTCTGATCAAGGAAAAGACATGCGTATTTCTTAGCCAGTTACTTGCCACCCCGAACGCCTTCCGCGAACACATCGAACTGTTGGTCCTACCACCGCGTTACCCGATTGTTGTTGACCCGCGTTGTAGTCTTCAAGGAAAGCTCGTCATGCACCTCACTTACGGGTATGACTTGAAAGAGAACGATGATATGTTGATACCACCAAAGGCGGTTTCTGACGTCATGAGACAATTCACTTTACCTGGAGCGGCATTAGTAAATCATCTCCCATTTCGTGCGGTTCATTCCACCCCTACTGTCATTGGAGTTCCTCACGGCTATATTCAGTGCGACGCCTCCCTTCGTGGGTGCCTTTGTTCAAGTATGAGCCACTGGCGGGCCGATGTAGGGAACTGGCACGAAGGATGAAGGATGCGCCTATGGACTTTGTGATGGACTCCATGGTATGATTTGGGTAACATTCCGGCAATTTTTATCTACTGATGGATTGTCAGCGTGACGGAACGGCGGTGCCATCTCTAGCAACTGAATACCTCAAGGAGGCAGACACTCTGGGTGGCCTGGAACGTCGACAGACGGTACAAGGCATCACGGATATTCTCGGGTCTCTATTCCTAGGTAACTCCTTACGCCATCTACGAATAATGTAGCGCTTACATCGGGAACCAGCCGGCACAGATACAGTACGTGTTACCCCTATCCCAGTGGCTCGCTTCTTGGCCGACGCGCGATTTTCAGACCGTTGTCGCTATGTCCTCACTTTTCCTCGCGCTTATCCTTTATCCAGAAGTTCAGAAGCGAGCGCAGGCAGAAATTGACTTGGCGATCTCAAGAGATAGGCTGCCAACGTATGACGACAAGCCACGTCTCCCATACATTGAAGCGATCAGCAAGGAATTGTTGAGGTGGTATCTGATGATGCCACTGGGTGCGGGTTCCTCACTCATCAACAGCGGCGTGTACTAACATTTACATGGAGGTGTTCCCCACGCCCCAACTGATGATGACTTCTATAAAGGCTACTTTATTCCGAAAGGTTTGGAAGCATTCTTCAATGTTGCACGAAATAATCAAATATTCAGGTGCTGTGGTCATGATTAACGCATGGTACGCGACAATTATATGCCACATTCGCTCTCCAGAAGATTCTGAGGTGGATTGACAGGGCTGTCCTAAACGACCCGGAGCTATATCCCGACCCAGAGATATTCAATCCCGATCGCTTTCTCAACGATGATGGAAGCTTCCGCGACGATCCGATGATCTCGCTGGTATTTGGTGCAGGAAGGCGGATATGCCCAGCGCGCCACTTGGCCGACACGATACTCTTCATAGTGACGGCGTCGGTGTTGTCCGCATTCAACGTGACGAAGGCCAAAGACAAGGACGGGAACGAGATTCCGGTCGCAATGCCTCCTTTCGACTCGATCCTACCCGACATAACTGTGTGAGTAAACCTATGACATGAGCCCAGTGCATTTGTGGCTGACCTGATGAAATCCTTTGAAAGTTGCGTGCCTAAGTTCGAGTGTTCTATTACGCCAAGAGACAAGGTTGCAGAGGACTTGATAAGGGCGAGTGCCTCGGCTTGAACCTCACCGGTGCTGCCCATTCTGTGGGCATCTATTCTCCACCCCTTCCCCTCGGTTGAATGTGAATTCGGGGGCTACTGTATAAAATATTTTAACGAAGAAGCAGGGTCGCTCTTTACGCGCCTGTGCGATTATCTACTTGCCAACAGTCAATAGGTAATGACAAGGGTAATGAAGCAATAAGTGCTCAAATCGTCTTGATTTATCTAGTCGCCATTGGAAAGGTACAGTATGTCGAGAGTAAAAGCGCCTGCCATTAGATTCGGCCATGATCTCTACTGAGTCGTCTGCACTCTCTGTCGAGATCCAGCGCATCTATGCGCGACGTTCCCACATTTCCGCCATCTTTCCGCCGTCGGTCATACTTTTGTTGCAGTCTAATGTCTAATGTAGAGCATTCCAATACGCCAATTAGTGTCAACACCTTAGTACCTTTCGAATTTTGTCCCGTAGTTAAATGCCCTCGCCCAGCAGCGGTTGTACCGTCCACCTCAGTCATCGCTCGTACACGCGCGATTCCTGAGGTGAGAATACAGTAGTTTACCACTCGTTTACATTACAGTATGCTTACGCCTGGATAGACCATTTCCTCGTTTATCTAGTCCGCCTCGCGCGTGTTCCAAGCTCCCGGGTACAGCCGTACGGGAAGTCATTGATGGTTGCGTTCGTGACTGTCGCTGGCCGTGGCGTTCATAGATTGTATGCGGGATCAGGTACCGCGGCCTGCACTGGCTTGGAAACTTACGGATGCTCATCTGCGGGGTTTCTTTACATTGGTGTGGTGGTGTTGAGATATCCAACTGAATGTGCGCGGGACAGTCATAGAAAGGGTGTGAAACAAAAATAAAATAAAATACGGCCCGCCTTCCTGTTCACGGTAGCATCGGCAACACGTTTTCTAGACAGCAAGGAATAGAGAGGGGAGGCGCATCCTCACTTTATTGGGATGTGGTTCGTTGTGCCCGAGATCGCCAAAGAATCAGATTCAGTCATAGGAAGGGCACGAGAAGGAGTAAACCTTTTTTTTTTTTTTTAAATTCCATTTTCGTGCACCTGAGGGTACAGAACCCTATGTAGCACGTTACATTTGGGTATCAGGAGTGAACCTTACTAGAGCTCATGACGGCGCTGTTATCGTCAACCGTGTTTTCTCAGGCTCGCGCGAGGCATTGAGGAGACGTTGAAGTTAGAACAAGGGTATAGTATAACCATAGAGATCAAGATCATATGGCCAATCGCCAACCACAGCCGATTCACGAACGCTCAAGAAGGGATTGAAAGCCAACGTATTCACTCTTGTTCAGATTACGAGGCACAGCGACAGCAAGGTGTGTCCCATACGGAGCCATGGGCAGAACCAGGAGCTCAGATTTCGTCAATACAGGAAGGATTGCGTTATAGAGCGGACATGGCTCTGAAAACAAGCCACTGAACTGCCACGGTCGTAGTCTCACGTAATTGATTATTGCGTCAAATGTAACAGCGGCGTCGGTGGACGCGAAGTGTCCCCGAATCACGTGGGTAACACATGAAGTTTGATTTCTCTGATAGGCCTGATCGGTTACCTACTTAGGCAGAAAGCAGGAAAAGGGATTGGAGACTACAGCACAGGTTACGACAGTGGATGATTACTTCTGTGCCCAACAGCTTGTTGTTCGACTCTTGCAATGAACCCATTGTTCGGAAAATAGGTCTGTGTTGGGAGCCAGCCGGCACCATCCGGTGGCCGAATTATCAATAAGCGTAATTACCTATTACGGATGTCCATATGGTCCGGTCGGAAAGTAAAACTAGGAGAAGCTCGTTCGTGTCTCCAAACATCATCCCGTCTATCCTTCGTTCCACGTCCCACTCATTGGGACACGTAATATAACTTATTCTCTTTATTCCGTAGCTCCAGTCCCCCAAAATGATAGGGAAGGAAACCTATGCCGTATGACGCTCTCCCACTCTTGGGACTCGAAACCATTCCGAATAGAAGAACAAGTGAGTGATTGAGTTCGCGGATAGTATATGTTACAACATTGCATACGAATCCGGGTGCGCCCCAAGTGCGCCCCAGGGAAGTAAGCACATTTCCGGGTGAAATAAGGCAATATGACCACTCTTGGATATGTAGTGGCGCCACACCATTCGGCGTATTCTGTTCCCTTTGAGGTCGCGCCAAATTCGACAGGCCCTGTGCTTCTATACTCTTGGAGCGTCTATGGGTTTGTTCATAAACACGCATTTGCTTATAATTCTCGTGTATACATCTGGCCCTTGTCTGATGACCTAGTCTAAACATGCTTATTTCTGTTGTCACGGCGATCGACTGCCTTGCCCTCTCTACATTTCTATACATCCTCTTCGCCTTTCGTGACCACAGAAGGCGAAGGGGCTCCCCGTATCCCCCAGGACCTCCGTCTTGGCCTATCATCGGGAATTTGCTGGATGTCCCAAAGCTCTCTCCCTGGTTGACCTACATGAATATGTCTAAGAAATACGGTAAAATTTACCTCTCCTTGTGCTGTGTTGCTTCTCCGAAACCCTGATTTATGTTGATTAGGCGATGTTATATCCATTCGAGTCTTCGGCCAAGTAGTCGTCGTCCTGCGCTCGCCCACAGCCATCAAGGATTTACTCGAGAGACGTGGAGAGTTGTACGCGGATCGATCACCGTTTCCGATCTTTGAGCCTGAGATGTTCGTCTAATCTTGTCTTCCCTCGCCATAGGCACTGATTCCACTGATGACTCAGAATGGGTGTCGAGTGGTTTTTCCCGCATGCTAGAATGGGAAATTACTGGCGCGAAGGTAGAAAATTATTAGATCGCAGCCTCCGCCCTGGCGCAATAACCCCGCATCGGCGTCTGATCGAGGAAAAGACACACATATTTCTTGGCCAGTTACTTGCCACCCCAAACGCCTTCCGCGAACACATAGATCTGTTGGTCCCACTGCTACGCTACCCGATAACTGTTGACTCGCATTGTAGCCTTCAAGGAATGATTGTCATGCGCCTCACCTACGGATATGACTTGAAAGAGAACGACGATATGTTGGCACCACCGAAGAGGGTTATTAACGTTATGAAACAGTTCATTTTGCCCGGAACAGCAGCAATAAATCATCTCCCATTCCGTGCGGTTCATTCACCTCCTACTGTCATTTGAGTCCTCACCGCTATATTTAGTGCGACATCTCCCTTCATGGGTTCCTTGGTTCAAGTATGAGCCACTGGCCAGCGAATGTCGGGAGATGGCACGGAGGGCGAAGAACGAGCCTATGGACTTCGTGAGGAACTCCATGGTATGCATTGGGTGACATTCCAGTTTGTCTCTACTGACGGACTGCCAGCGCGAAGGTACCGCAGTACCATCTCTAGCAACCGAATACCTTCAAGAGGTAGACTTTCTGAGCGACCTGGACAGTCAATCGAGGTTTCAAGGCATAAAGGATATTCTAGGGTCTTTGTTCATAGGTAATTCCTGCGTCATCTACGAATACATGTAGAGCTAACGTCGAGCACAAGCCGGTTCAGATACAGTTCGTGTTCTCCCAATTCCCATAGCTCGTTCTTTGGTTGACGCGCGACTTTCAGACTGCTGCCTTTGTGTCTTCACTTTTCCTCGCGCTTGTCCTTTATCCAGAGGTCCAGAAGCGAGCACAGGCAGAAATTGACTCTGTCGTCTCAAGAGATAGGCTGCCAACCTACGACGACAAACGGCGCCTTCCATATATAGAAGCGGTGGGCAAAGAGTTGATGAGGTGGCAAATGGTGACGCCACTGGGTGAAGGTTCCTCACTCTCGTCAAATTCCATGTACTAACATCTGAAAGCTCCCCACGTGACAACTGACGACGACTTCTATAGGGGCTATTTTATTCCAAAAGGTTTGTAACCATCCTTCAAAGTTTGCTTAAGTAATTAACACCCTTGCTCTGTAGGTGCCATGGTCATTTCTAATGGATGGTACACGACAATCATATGCCACATTTGCTGTCGAGATGGTTCTGAGATAGGTTGACAGGGGTGTGCTACACGACCCAGAGCTATATCCCGACCCAGAGACATTCAATCCTGATCGATTCCTCAATGAGGATGGTACGTTCCGCGACGATCCGATGCTCTCACTGGCGTTTGGTGCGGGCAAGCGGATATGCCCAGGACGCCACTTCGTCGACACGATACTCTTCATAGTGACGGCTTCGGTATTGTCCGTGTTCAACGTGACGAGGGCCAAGGACAAGGACGGGAACGACATTCCGGTCGCGGTGCCTCCACTCGACTCGGTCCTACCCGATATAGCCATGTGAGTTAGCCTACGATATAAGCCTGGTCCGTTTGTAACTAATCTGATAAAATCCGTTGAAAGTCACCTGCCGAAGTTTGAGTGTTCTATCACGCCAAGAGATAGTGTTGCGGAGGACTTGATAAGGGCAAGTGCCTTAGCTTGAACGTCATCGGTGCCACGCATGCTGCAGGGCTGTTGCATCAAATATTTTAGTCGGAGTCACTAGTCGCGCCTGTTCGACTTTCTGTATCTCGGTAGCTAAGTACTCAATAGCTTTGGCCATATCCTCTACCAAATCGCAAAATCCCTACGAAAGTCGTCACCGTGAAATGCGACAAATCACAGTTATCGTCACGGTCTTGACGACCATATGTAGTGTTGCGCAGTGGCACTCGCACTAGAGCTGCTGCAGAGTGTCCTTGAGTGTGTCCACCATACGGACTCATGCACTCGTAGGAAGAATGGCTCAGATTTTGTCAATAAAAGCAAGATCGCGTGATCGGACAGATACTGTAGAGCAAGGTGATCGGTCTGAGCCGACGCGAGGAATGAGCAAAGGCTTACAGTAGAGCATACTACTAGTAGCCTGAGTACTAGTCTGCCAGTGCGCGAGCGGACAGGGCAGCACGTGCTCATTCGCTTTCCTCCGTGTCGCCACCTGTCTACCCATATTCTCAGCCGGTTCAAAGAACCATGCACCATGTCTTTTTATTTCGCCCGCCCACCACACTCTGGTGTATTAAAATGCCAAAGGGTCGATGAAATAGCGTTTCTTGTCCCTCACTCCTTGGCGTTTCTCGGTTTTCCCCACCCGCCCGTCGCGACCTCGCCTCGGACACAAAACACCTGTTTTTTCAATCGAGAAGCACTTCGTGCTTCTGCACAGTCTCTACTAGCCCACCGCGTATCTATATAGTCACTCGCTTTCCATGTACATGCCCTTTTCGTTCTCGCTATTTCCTGTATACCCCCAACGATCTAGAATGCGACATGTGTTTTCTGCTTCCTCTCTCCCCGTGTCTTTGCGCCGGCCTCTTCCCCCAGGTCTCCTGCACCACGCTCCCTCAACCGGCGCCATACGGGCATGCTCCCGCGGAAAGCTAAGGTAAGCGACTCGCAAAGAAAAGCAAGCCACTTCAAGTTGGCTTATAGAAAAGGTCGTCGTAATTGGCCTTTGCGCTTGCATCGACAAAAACCTCCCGAGCTAATTGGGTTTCCTGATTGATCCCTTAGCAATCAATTAGTTTGCCACAACTCTTTGACCAGTACGGTATCACTACAGAACCAGCTCGGAAGCTACGGAGTATCACAATCTTATCACACCAATATCAACGGGAACCAAATTTTATTAAACAACCACAGACGTTATTGTGCAATTATATCGTATAGAGTGCGGAGATGTACGAGTAATAAAACTAATGAACTACTTGACCCGCTTGTGATCCATGCGACAAGCCCCTCATCCCTCTGGACCCAATGACTTTCACACTGACCGGAGCGTCCATGAGCTACATGTAGCAAGTCAGGATTTAGTCGCAAAGGAGGTGCGGGAAGATGAACGTACGAGTCCAGCAAGTAACTGTCCTCCGCCATTCCCATTAAACCACACAAAAAAATCCATTTGTACATCGGCGTTGTTCATAGATGATGGAGGAATTATGGGAGGATGTAAGAAGGGTGACCCATGCAGCCGGGGTAGCATCAGGGGGTGCCGACACGCGCTGTAGTATGAGCCTGATCCGGGGCCATTGTCGGCATTGGAGGTGTCATTGCTACCACTACCAAGGTTCAGGCTGCAGTTACTGCCGTCATTCGATAGAGAATAACCGGGACCTGAAAACGAGAAGTCCATCAAGTGGCATGCCGGGCTTGAGGAGGATGTCGCGCCACTTGTCGAAAAGCTGCTGCTGTCCCGACCGAAGGATGAGCACGGGACGGCCAAATTGAGCAGCAAGCGAGACTGAGGACAAAGTAAGACTCATTAGTGAATGTAAATTGCTTCTGACATTCGAGATAACCCCAGTGTACCACAATAACGGACGAATCTCCCTTGCTTGGCGTCTTGTGGTTGAGGTGGCCAGAGCAAGTAGAAATTAGATATATCGGTCAGCGGGAGTTGAAACAACATATGTACGCCGAATGAAGAAAGAAAAAAACGCCTTGGAATTGGTGTATGATCCAAAAATTAGGTTGGAAATAGTCTCGGCAGGAACTTGAAGTCATGCGTTGAAAGTGGAGACATCGTTGTGAGATCTGTGACAAGACGCGCTGGTAGTTCACGCTCTTTTAGGACACTTACAGACATAAAAGGATGTTAACGATTTCCAGGCTAGCCGTACTATTCACACAGAGCTTGTCAAGCCGGAAATGGTATTTGTTCTGCAATTCTAACATACCAGCTTTCTACCAGCGCTGCGTGGACGCGGATTTCCTGAGCTGCTGTGAGGACCGGGCCGCCCAGTGAGAGACGTACAAGGAGGTTAGTGCGATGCCAATGTACCAAATGAAATTTGACAACATGGGGCATAGAGGAGCTGAGCCTGAGAGGAATGGCGGAAGAGTAAGACATAGTAGTAGTAGTAGTGCTCAAAGACAGACAAATTAGAGAGGGGAAGAAGAGAGAAGGACAGAAAAAAACTCACTAAAGCCGCATATGAGTAGGTTTCCCCATTATGCTGGGCCAGCGAAAGTGGACACCGGCGCAAGCATGCCATCACAGCCACACTTGTCACATGTGTGTTGTGCGCCGCTACATCGGGCAGGTACTCTCTGGTACTGTAACAGCGGGCGTTGTTGCGTTGGACACCGCGTCGCTTGCCACGTCAAGCTTGACGTCAAGTGCCACGTCGTCCCAAGCGTTACCCTGACTCGCCCGGAGAGTTCCGAAATCACGTGAAGCGTGTTTTTTAACTGTGGTAAGACGATGTGGCAAAGTCCTTGGCAAAGTTCGAATCAGCAGAGGTTCTTTGGGTAAAAATTCACCCAAATAAAGCGACGGTGGGAAAGGACTGTAGAAGGTAGGGCCCCAGTGACCGGTGACGGTGACCAGTCACCCACTTAGGCAGAAGGCAGAACACGGATTGGAGACTGAGATACGAGTTACGGCAGTGTATGAATGCTTCTGTGCCCAACAGCAATTGTTGTCTGACCCTGCCAGTGGCGACGAAGTATTAATGAAAACGTAGTTGGATAGGTCTATAGCGCCACTGCCAAAATGTTAGACCTGGAGCGATAGGAAGGATTTCTAATGAAGTCACCACCCCGTTGACTCGAAGCCATTTCAATCAAAGAGTAAGCGAGTGCCAGTGAGTGGTCGTAGATATTTGGATAATATTGCTTAGAAATCCCGGGTTTGGGGCGAGAAAAGTATGCACATTTCCTGAGGGAAAAAAAGGGCAATATGACCATTCTTAGAAATGTATTGGCGCCAAACTCGAATCGTAGAATGAACAGGACCACATCTCGTCACGTATCTTCACGTAACTTATACCATGGCGGATCATGATTCTGTTTCAAGCTGGTTTGAGGTCTCGCCAAACACGAAAGGTTCCATAATCTTAGTTCCTGAAGCGTCTATGGGTCTGCTGATGCCTTGACCGACTTTGCTCATAAATACGCATCTGGTCATAGTTCTCATGTGTTCACCTGGTCCTTGTCTGGTGGCCTCGTTCGAATATGATTTCTCCCGTCACTGCGATCGACTGCCTCGCATTCTCTACGTTTCTGTATATCCTCTTCGCCTTTCGTGACCACAGAAGGCGAAGGGGCTCACCATACCCCCCAGGGCCTCCATCTTGGCCCGTCATCGGCAATTTGCTGGATGTTCCGAAGCTCTCTCCTTGGTTAGCCTACGCGAATTTGTCTAAGGAATATGGTAAGATTGAACTCTCCTTGTGTTTCTTCTCTGAAATTAGGGATATGTTCATTATTAGGCGATGTCGTTTGCCTTCAAGTTTTTGGCCAAGTGGTCGTCGTTCTGCGTTCGCCAACGTCCATCAAGGACTTGTTCGAAAGGCGTGGGGAGTTGTATACGGATCGAATATCGTTTCCGATCTTCGGGCCTGAGATGTTCGCCTATCCTTTATCTTTCTCTCGTCATAGGCGCTGATCCTACTGACGACTCAGAATGGATGTAGATTGGTTTTTTCCATTTTCTAGAATGGGAAATTACTGGCGCGAAGGTAGAAAATTATTAGATCGCAGCCTCCGCCCTGGCGCAACAGCCTCGCATCGACGTCTAATCGAGGAAAAGACACGTGTATTTCTTGGCCAGTTACTTACCACCCCGAACGCATTCCGCCAGCACATAGATCTGTTAGTCCCACTGCCACGTTACCCGATAGTTGTTGACTCGCATGGTAGCCTTCAAGGAAGGATTGTCATGCGCCTCACCTACGGGTATGACTTGAAAGA
The DNA here is from genome assembly GCA_025766275.1 of Lactarius indigo. Lineage (NCBI taxonomy): Eukaryota > Fungi > Basidiomycota > Agaricomycetes > Russulales > Russulaceae > Lactarius > Lactarius indigo. The sequence goes on from JAFKAC010000032.1 coordinate 552,290, forward strand.
GAACGACGAAATGTTGGCACCACCGAAGAGGGTTGTTGAAATCATAACACACTTCATTTTACCTGGAGCAGCATTAGTAAATCATCTCCCATTTCGTGCGGTCCATTCACACCCTACTGTCATTTGAGTTTCTCACAGCTATATTCAGTGCGACGCCTCCCATCGTGGTTGCCTTGGTTCAAGTATGAACCTCTGGCAAGTGAATGTCGGGAGCTGGCACGGAGGATGAAGAATGAGCCTATAGACTTTGTGAGGGACTCTATGGTATGAATTGTGTAGTATTCCGTTTGTCTCCACTCATGGATTGCTAGCGCGAAGGTACCGCGGTACCATCTCTAGCGACTGAATACCTCCAAGAGGCAGACCTTCTGAGCAGTCCGGAAAGTCAACCGAGGTTGCAAGGCATAAAAGATCTTCTAGGGTCTTTGTTCATAGGTAATTCCTGCATCGTCTACGAATACATGCAGCGCGCTTACGTCGAGCACCAGCCGGTTCAGATACAGTTCGCGTTCTCCTTATTCCCATAGCTCGTTTCTTGGCTGACGCGCGACTTCCAGACCGCCGCTCCTGTGTTTTCACTTTTCCTCGCACTTATCCTTTATCCAGAAGTTCAGAAGCGAGCGCAGGCAGAACTTGACGCGGTGATCTCAAGAGATAGGTTGCCAACATATGATGACAAGCCGCGTCTTCCATACATAGAAGCGATGAGCAAAGAGTTATTGAGGTGGCAAATGGTGACGCCACTGGGTGACGGTTCCTCGCTCTCGTCAATAGCGCCGTGTACTGACGTCTACTGAAGGCGCTCCTCACTCGCCAATTGATGATGACTTCTATAGGGGCTATTTTATTCCAAAAGGTTTGTAGCCATCGTTCAATAATGTTGGCCGAATAAGTAATCAAAATCCGTCGCTCTGTAGGCGCTGTGGTCATAGCTAACGCATGGTGCACGGCAATCATACAGTTACTGTCCAAAAGGTTCTGAGATAGATTGACAGGGGTGTGCTACACGACCCGGAGCTATATCCCGACCCAGAGGCATTCAATCCTGACCGATTCCTCAACGAAGATGGAACATTCCACGATGATCCGATGGTCTCGCTGGCGTTTGGTGCAGGCAGGCGGATATGCCCAGCGCGCCACTTCGCCGACACGGTGCTTTTCGTCGTGACGGCGTCGGTATTGTCGGTGTTCAACGTGACAAAGGCCAAGGATAAGAATGGGGACGAGATTCCGGTCGCGGCGCCTCCTCTCGACTCGGTCCTACCCGATGCGGTCATGTAAGTAAGCCTTTGACATGTACCTGGTACGTTTGTAGCTGATCTGGTAAAATCCATTGAAAGGTGGGTGCCCGAGTTTGAGTGTTCTATTACGCCAAGAGACAAGGTTGCAGAGGACTTGATAAGGGCAAGTGCCTTGGCTTGAACGTCACTGGTGTCGAACATTCTGTGGGCATCTATCTTTCACACTCTTTTCCGTCCTGTTGAACCTGTGTTCCGTAGCCTAAATTTGGTGTCGCTCCTTACGCACCTGTGCAAGCGCAACTTTCTGCTCACCAACATTCTCCACAAAGTACTCGTCAACAGTCGATAGGGTAACGGACCAATAAGTACAAGATTCGTCATGATTTGTTTAGTTGTCACTGGTAAGGTTGAGAATCGAATCGGCTTTCATTAGATTCGGCCTCTACTCAATCGCCTGCGCCCTCTCCGTCGACTTCCGGTAACAAGCGCGCGAAGGTTTCTGTGCCCGACCTGTGGTTCGAATGGCCTCTATGATACCTATCTGGCGTGGACTTCGGATACTCCCATTGGCAGTCGTGGAGTAGTCAGTGTTTCGTGGTGACCTGAGTGCTAATTAGATATTAATGTGATGTAAAAGTACGTTTATTATTTAAACAGGTGGCCTAGAAAAAGCTTGCGTACTTGTACTGTACATCTTCTGTTGGATCAGCGGCACCGTACAAACTATTGTATCGTCCCGGTAATGTCGGGCCGGAAGCCGGTGCCCCGCACCCTTGCTCTACTCACTACCTCTACTTTCGATTCGTACACACACCCACGGCGTCACTGCAGACATAAATGTGGTGAGATATTTGAATGCTCTGTGCATTTATTTTTGGCCTGAGTGTTGATTCTTCGTGTCCTCCATAAAGCAAGCACATCTTGAACGCCCAAGTCTCCATCCGCGCACCATGCTGCAAGCAATGGTACGACTGCTCCGAGTGCCATGCTGAGTCGCAGACTCACCAGCTTGCTCGGACGACGGAGATGGCGTTCATCTGCAAAAAGTGCAAGAAGGCATTTCGCAAGGATATGACGGCCTACGAAGAGAGCGACGAGTATTGCCCACATTGCGATAACCACTATGTGAGTTTGTCGCATGACACCGCATATATCTTAGTCCTGATTGATGGATTTCCATGGAGGTAATCGAGGCGAAGACACCACAAGCTGCGATTGGAATTGAGGGCGAGGATGCACGCGTCGATTCGCGGTACGTTGTCTTCCTCTCGCGGTCAAAGTTGTCTGGTCATTTGAATACCTCTTCGCAGGCTTCTGAAGGATGAGAGAGTTAAAATGGATCTTTCTCGGTCGTTGTACAGCCAAGATAACTCTGATCGCCTTGGGTAGATCGCCAACTTCGTCACCATTTGTCCACCACACTTTATAGAGACTCTGTCCACTACATGGGGAAATACAAGCATTTCAGCCATATATGCGTCCGGCCTGCGTCTCCGATCTATGTGGCCTTTGATTTCGCTGGTCTAAACCTGTCTTCGTTCACCTTCAGGCAGTACGATCCCTATACTCGACGTTCGTTACAGTAAAACTCTGCTTTTCTGGTCACATGCTAACATTAGAAGCACGTGCGTCTTCTGGAGAGAAACACAGGAGTTCGAGCAAGCGTTCGAGTCCGTATATTGCTTTTGTGGCCGTTGGACCAACCACTCCGTTTGGAATTTACGGCCACCGTCGTAAGATCACATGTGATACGCAACGCTTCGCAGACGTATGTTGGTGGCATGTTGGCCTTTCCCGTCTCTCGACCCATGCGCCCACCGCTGCGCCTACACTATGGTAACGTGGAAAATCTGTGACATGTTCCTTCCGCTGTTACTGAGACCCAACTTTGCGTACCATGAATTGTAAATTGGCAATTTCCCTAGGCCTACTGTCGCGCGCGTGTCTAAACAGTCCCCTTATTGGGCAACATTTCGTTGTTTGAGACGCGCGATCTCGGAAACTCGGCATTTACCCCCAGTGGGAAGTCCGTCGATTCGTGTGAATTATATTCGAATGACATCGATTATGTCAAACAAAATCCAAGAGTCGGTTAAATGTTATGTATAGTCGAAGATTTTAGATAAAATTTAGATAAACCCTCCGTTTTCTTGGATTGCTATCGATAATATCACGGATATTCGAGGAAAATCGAAATAAATTTACCAGGGGCCAGTCACTCGATATCCCAGTTGAATCGACATAAATCATCCGAAATCGCCACCTTTCGATTGCAGGCGATTGTTGTAGAATGACCGTAGACCTAGTCTGACAGTATCGATTTTCCGTCTCACGATTGCAATCAATTTTTACGCATTAATAATTGATTTCTAATAAAAAAAAACATCGATTCTGTAATCGAAAAGACACAAGACCGACTTGACCCCAGAGCCACTACAGAGTTTGGCTGGGTTGGGCTGTCCAGGCCGCATCCAAGCATATGGCGTCCATAAGGCAACGCAGGCGAAGCGGCAGGAGCACAGAGAGTTGAGAAGCAGAAGAGAGACGATCCAGGATGACTGCGAACGCGTGCAAGACGGAATCGTGGAGCCAGGGCATTTGATACCAGCAGCACAAGCGGAGGGGCATAAGAAGGCTCTGAGTCGCGTGCCCCACATACGTTCGGTCAGTTGATTGATGGCGCTTCACTGGGCTTCTTGGAAGTTGCCTTCGCCTTCCTCTAAAGAGAATCGTCAATATGTGCTGCTACGAAGACGATAAGTACTCACCGCGGCAGCTTGGGCAGTACGCATCTCCCTTTTGAACGGCTGGTCGCAGGGAGACGAGGTAATGGGCCTGTGTCAGCGCGTGCTTGTGTGAATGAACGCACCTCCTTGTCTACGTCGGATAGCCCCTTGAAGTATGCGTCAAAGTCGGCGGCGAGACCTTGACCGCCTGGTTGCCGTTCGTTCCACTGGCGCATACAAATGTTTCTGAAGATGAAATGTTAGTATGTTGGATGCTACCTGAGTGAAACGCACTTGATAGTGATCGTGCTGGTAGGTTCGGCTAGACCATTTGCAGTCTTTTGCTTCTTCGATGCTGCAGTCGTGGTCTTGCCTTCAGCCTTTTGCTTTTTCTCCGCATTGGCCATGGCTCGCTCGAGACGGAGGTTGGGAATTGCTGGATTTACGGGGGGTGGGTCGGGATGGACTGGATCGGGAGTCTGGCCATCAGATGGACCAGGTGCTGGTGTCTGCGTCGGTTCAGATGGCATTGGAGGTGCGGCGAGGTCCTGATCCTCCCGCGTGGCCGTCGATTTGACTGGAGGATTGAGTTTGAGTTTGATTCGAGGGCGAGGTGGAATCGCCCCACTGGTCGTCGCAGTGGTACTACTCCCACCTGGTGGTGTCGTTCCAATGAGTCGAGACGGGACGTCTGGGCCAGGGTGGGTTTCCGTCGGTACCGCAGCTGAGGCCCCTCTGGGTACGTCGCTCGGTGTTGCATGTGTCTGTGTGGTCGTTGTGGGATCCTTGGACGTCTGAGATAATGCTCGCGTCATAGACTTGTACTCACCTGAACGGGTGCTGAGGAAGCTGGGTCGGTGGGGGATGGGTTGATCCTCGTCACTCCTGCGTGAGACCCTAGCGGCGAATTCGAGGTTGTGGGTGCGCTAAGGAAAAGGGGGTATGTAAGATATGTGGGACGGCGCTAGATAAAGGCCCTTACAATGGGTTGGCTATGACCGATTGTATGGGCCCTTGGGGCTTGGGACGTATGTTAGCGCCGTCGAGAATAGGGAGGATGCGACGCACCGGTTGTGTTGATGGGGCCGGGTTTTCTTCTGAGACCACAGGCCCTTGGGGCTTAGAAGGTGTGTTAGCGTCGTAGGGGGGGGGGGGATGAAGACACCACGTACCGGTTGTGTTAATGGGCCAGGGCCCTCATCGGGATCGTCGACAGCCTCTGGGAAACCCACATCGTTGGGTTCCAGTGTCGTCTCCGCGATCCTGTTGTTGTCGCCCTCTAATACACGGTCAGCTGGTTGTATGTTGTCGTTGGGATCGTTCGTTCCATCGCTTGACTTCATCCTGATCAAGGTGGGGTCATTCAGGGCATCTTCATTCTTACCCGCGTCCTGGTTGGGGATCTTCGTTCGGAGTCCCCGGTTGCCGGCCCAGCCCGGGTAGTTCTGAGTGGACCACTCACGAAGCTTCCATGTCGCGTCGTCACATAAAAGAAGGAAGTCGAATTGACGGTCTGTGAGCATGGCACGTGCGTACAAGTCCCACGCGTCCCACGGCAACTTGCCGAACGTAGGGGTGGCCATCTTCTTCTTGAGGAGAAAGTCCCAGATGGATCTTGCTTTGACGCTCATCTTGCCAAGCGTCTCGACACTGATCGGGATACCATCACGGTCTTGGAGGTATATGTGTTTGTGGCCTGTTTCTCCTTGGTCTTTCTTGCTCGGGCGACCCACTTGTCCTTTTGTCTTGGCTGTATCTGATGGATCTCCGCTTGTCTCCCCTTTCCGGGCATTGGCTGCCAGTACCTCTTGGGTGTACTCGCGCTTCATCCAAATCGTTACATCGGGGTTGTCGTCTCTCTTCCAGGGCGTCGGCATCGGTCCAAGGTCTGTCATGAATGCGATTGGACCTGTATCGTCGCCTGCGTCCCTGAGAGAATGATAATCTCTCGCGAATCTATCGATCGTCCCTCTGGGCCAATGGTATCAGCAACGACAGCACTCCCGAGCTTTCTCCGTTGCACGTACTCGAGGGTCTCACATCGAGCCTTCAATATATCGATCTCCTTTTTGCACCTGACGATCTCCTGGATCTTCTGTTCGATTGTCCCTTTGAGTGCTTCCACTTCTGTCGCTCGGTTGCTGGCCATCGTCTTGAGCCCCACGTAGAACGCGTTACGTTCTAACGTCGCTTTGGAGGCACCTGCGACTATACCCAGGATAACGTCTGTGTTCTGGGACACAGTTAGTATGGGGCTGGAGCGAAATGTATGCTCTCGTCTCACCTGTACAGCTTGTGAGCCGAAAGCGCTCTGTCTGTTGCCAGCACCGTTCCCGATGCTGTTGAATTGCCACTGGCCCTGATTCTCGTGTGCTTGGAGTCCAACGTCGCCAAATGAGCCACTTTCGAGGCCATTCCCGAAGCCAGTGAGATACGTGGACATTGGTAGGGGTGGGAGTGGGGATGAAAAAAAAAAAGCGACGATACCCCACCCGATCGCATGTCGCGCTTTTGGGGCTTTGGCATCTATAAATGCCCCCAAGGCTCCACCTCCCTTCGTAGTTCTCTTGCTCGCTCACCACACCATGTCCTCTGAATCTGAGAATGCACACAAGTCCCCTGAAGCTGCGGTTGTATCCAAGTCGTCCGATCATATCTACCACTGGTCTAAGACTCCAATCAGCCACGCGCAAGCCCTGTCTATTGAAACCATCCATGAGGCGACGTTGTGAGACCTTCTGCATGCGCGCAATGGTGCTGTGTCCCACCTCCTCTGGGAGCGTAACCAATTGTTGCGCGAGCGGTGAGTCCATCCTTGTCTTGTCTCTCTCACTGATTCTCACAGTCTCAAGGGTCGAACTCGGCGCCGAGGAACTCCCATACTGCAAGGAAGACTTCCTGACTCCGCCTCTCCCCCCGCGTCCTTACAGGATTACGGCCTGGGGACACGTTCTCAGGTATCACTCTGATAGGCCCAATCAGCGTCCAACGACGTATCCTAAGGATGTACGTTGTTTCCAGACTCTTATTTTTCATTCGACTGACCTTCACAGCGACGCCTCTTTGATAAAAGCGTCCAGACAGAATGTGACTCTAATGATGCTGACACCACACTTGCCGACGTTGACCCCGTCGTGCCCACAAAACGCAAGGACATTGACCAGCAGCTTGAAGAAGACAACCAAGATTCTAGAAATAAAAAAAGGAAAATTAATTAATTATCCTACCAGTTCTGACTAACGTACTACTGTGTATAACGATTCGAAGCTACATAGTGTACTGTATTAAACAATGCCATCGCAACGGGTGCTGGGCCCGACCAACCATTTGTCTGTTCCGGCAGCTTGTCTCACCTCAGCCACTCATTTCAAAGTCAAATTGGTGCCGCCTGCTACTTTTGGGACTCCACTTCCCTCACGATTGCCATGCGTCAGCTCGTTCCTTGTATATACCCACTCTAATCCGACTTTGCTACACCTTCGCCACCAAGTTCCCCGCTGTTATCTGTCTCCCTCTCATCGTCATTTGTGTCTTCCTCGTCGTTCTCTTCATCGCCAACATCCTCCTTCGGACATCACCCTTTTTATACCGGGCGCAGATCTTGACTCAAACACCCTCCATCCGCCCTCCCATGGCGCTGCCTTGGGGCGGGCCTCTTGCCCGATCAACGACGTGGCCCTCCTTTGCCGTCTACAAGACACTGGGTGTACCAAACTACACTGAGCCCCACGTCGCCCTTATTGGATATAGAGGAGGATACCATGGTGTGTCGTATTTTGCTCTTCGTATGCCTCGCATGCTCATAATTCCACGTTGCCCATATGCTTGTTTTGCCTTTCCTCACAGTTGCATGCGTCGTCCCTGTCTACTCCACGCGACCCCGTTAGCTCCTGCATGACATAATATCTGGACTCTGGACCTCTTCCCTCATCCATATACATCGTCTGTCTCCAGTCCATACGTTCCGTTTCCCCTTCCTTCCACACCCATGTCCGTGTTTCGCTTGTCCCATTGTCTTCTCTGCCCCCTCCGTCACTCCTCCCCTACTATACGTTTGACTCGCTCATAGGGTTGCTCCTTAAACCGATCGCATGTATATAACAGTGTACTCCTACGCGTCAATCTCAGCATCTGCGTTAACTAAGCTCATCGCATGTCACAGTGAGGGTTGTCATCAAATTGAACACGAACACATCATGTTAGAATACTCGTTGTACCTATCAAAATTTTAATGCGACAACATGTACTGTAACGCATCAGCTATGTTCTAATGATTCATCCTCCTCGTCTGCGTCTGCCGGATATTTTGTAACCTCTAAGTATGCGTGCCGCATTAGCGAGAACTTTCCAGTGTTCTCTGTACCGTCCTCGTCGACTTTGTATTCGGGAAACATCGAGACAACACTTCGGATTGCGGTGATGGGAATGACGACGTGACTCTGAAGGGGGTCACAGAGATAAACCGTCTCGCTAGAATCGGAGAAGACGTCCTTGTCCGGCAAAGAGAATAGGGTTACCATTGCCAAGGGATGACGAGATTCCCCGAACCGCATATAGAAGTAGAATTCTACGTTCGCTATACGCATCGTAGAATTATATTCGATCTATATAATCGTTCTCAGAACGGAAAGACAAAGAAAAAGGGTGTTCATCACCTCAACACACGAAGCACGCCGAACGTTGGATAATATGCGTGACTCCTGCCAGACCGAACGCGCCATTTGTCCGTTCGGGAGCCGTAATTTAGCCCATCTGCAGACGGCCTTACACCATGTGTCTTGATTGGGCCACCCTTGCCTGCGCCAGTATGGCATCAAGGCCGAAAGTTCGTCGTCCGAGAGTGGTGTAGGATATTCCTCGCAACGAGGGAGAAAAGCATACCCCCCGCACCCTTCAAACTCACGCGCGCCTCTCGGGAGAGACGTTCCACGTTGCCCACGAAGTTCAAACTGAATTCCAGGAAAGCGAGCTTGAAGTGAGTTAATCTGAGCACGTAGAATGGCCCGCTGTGTGAGGTTGGCATACAGGTCCCGGTCTTGTCTGATTTCGCGACCCAAGTTCCCAATGGCAGTTTCGAGTGTCCACTGAGCATAACAAGCAAGGGGGCCCGCGCGAATAGTCTCCGGAGCCATGTGCGTCAGCATGTGGATGCTATGACGGACGAAATGGATCCGCGCCTCCATGCGTTGGTAATAGAGGTCTTCGAATTCCTCTACGAAAGCCATCAAGAGACGATGCCCTTTGAGAACGTCCTCAAAGGTGATGCTATGGCGCTGGAGGATGCGCACACCCGAGACAAGCTTACAGTAGTTAAGCCAATACTTCCGAGGTAAAAGGTGCCGAAACAGAGTTGGGCCTAGACCATAGAAGTACTGTTGATATTCCCAAGCCTTGTAGCCCGAATTGATCTTCTTGGAGGGATCACGCGGAGCACGCCCGAACGACGAAGGGATGTATGGGACTGTTTGGGCCACGGTATCCCCATGTGCGTTCCACAACGGGGTATTCTTGTAGAACACCGCCCAGTCCCACATCTCCCTTTCGTCGGAGTCACCTACATCCAGTTTACCAGTGAATAGCTTCAAGAATAGGTCGGGTTCGTTGAGTACTGTAAGATGCATGATGTCCATAGTAAACACGCTGGGCACCGGGATAGGCTGACAAGGGAGACCGCTGAATAACGTCTGCTTACAGAGACCGACCTCAAGACGACGGGTCCTGTAGTCAGCCAGAGTGTCCGCTCCAAGTAGATAGCACAAGTTCTTCGAATACTTATAAGGGAGGTTGTTGCGGTAAACGTCGAGATCGGCAGCGGTGACGTCAGGATGGCAGCACCCAGGAACGTCGTAATCAAGAGGCGCCTGCATTGCAGGGTAATAATGTGAATCGCCAGTGCGGCGCCGCCCTGGCATATCGCAATATACGCGACAGCCAAATCGGCCACTGTGCCCAACCATACCCGACATAGAAGCGCTGCCGGGGCTATCGGCAGTTCCAAAAAGTACCAGAGGACGAGAGCAGGTGACTAGTTGGTCTAAGAAAGCGTCATATATTCTGAGACCCTCGCGCTGCAGTGCGGCTATGTGATATAGCGAGGGGAATAGGAAAGAGTCCATGTCCGCGGGCTTATAAGGACCCAGGACAATGGCACTTGGGATGACGAATGCTTTCTTGTAGCGCATGTCCGGAGGGAGGTTGTGAAAGACCCAGATAAAGACCCAGGCTTCGGATGGCTGATCGGGGCGAAGCTGAGCACCGTCGATAGAAAGCTGAAGGGCAACATCCGATGCCTTGAAGCGACCTTCGTTCCAGGCATCAAGAAGTTCTCGACCACAAGGCGTGTCATCGTATACAGCGAGGTTTCCGCTGTTCGCCCTCGCCGCCTGGAGGTTCTCGGCCAGCTTCGTCTCAAGGTAATGCATCTGCTTAGCAATTTCGCGAGAACCGTAGAGTGCCTGTATAACGGGGCCAACCGGGATGGTCGAGAACCGCTTCTGAGCCCTAGTAGTCCCGGGGATGTACCGAGGGATGCTGCAGCGCGGGCAAGATTCCAGTTCGCCATAGGGACCAGTATATGCCACACAGGATCGCATACACATATCGTATTCTACAGGTACAACGCCCGAGAGCCAGCGAATGCGTCGCTTCACTTGGTCGAAGCTTAAGAACTCGCTTTCGGGGTTGTTGAGGAGCTCGATCTCCCGAGTAGTGTCATAGTGGTCGCGCGAAGCACTAGAGTTGTTCACGAAATGCCGTATAGAACGTAGCAAAGGTGAAGGATCGGCCAGATCTGGCTCCTGGACAGGGTTGCGTAGACTATCGATCTCTGGAGGGCACATTCCACTGTCCTCGAGAACCGCTATGCGTAACATATCGATGAATTCTTGTGTCGTCTGCAGATCAGGAAGATGGATGGGCGCATCGTGGCCGTCCTCCGAGTGCTCCAGCGGATCGGGTTGTATCCGTTCTCGAGGCACAGCTGTCCCAGAAGTTCGTAGAGCAGTCTGAGGTGTCTCAGCAGAGTCACGAGTAATAGGACTGTTGGCGTTCATTTCCTCATATTGGTAAGGCTCAGGGGACAGAGGAGCATAATCTGGCTGGGCACCATTGTCGACAGAAGGGCTGTGGTCTGGTGCAGATGCAGAAGACGTTGCGTTCGTCGAGTCCACCTCGACGCATGGAGTCACCGGTCGATCTGGCAGAGATGGTTGCGCCGAGGATGTGGAAGGTGTATTACTCGCCTCGATACCATTGATACGCCGCAGATATGCCTCCAATTGATCATACAGCTTACGACGAACGACGGACCTGCGACTGGTCTTAGGCTTTGTCTTAGGTGGCATGGGAATCGAGTGGTATACACGGCACCCAAGCCTCGGATTGGACTCGAAATCACATAAATTTGATGCAGGTGTACCGCCATTCGCACGTCGATTGTGTCGAGTAAGTGTCGATTGACATACATTACATTCGAGGTAATTCGTAGGTAATCATTGCTAAATATATTTAATCCACCATAATCCGAGTTTATCGACGTAATCGACGGACTTCCCACTGGGATATTTACCGTCCGCTTATCCTTATTGATGAAGCCGCCGGTGTCGACGTCATTGGTTTCACCCAACTCCTCTCGTGGGTCGGGGCGCAAGAAACCGAGGCGCAAGAAATGCAGACTAGCCCAGAGAAGGTTTGGCACGGAACACACATTACCCATTTCCAACTACTGGAGAAGTGCATCCAGTAGCGTCGAGCAAGTAAATCAAGCTCTTTCGCTCTCCTGGATGCCGCGATGGACTAAGCCGGCGGCAGTAAGCCAGGTCTTAAAGGCAGCTGGTTGGGGTCTACATCTCCAGTCCAAGCACCAATTGGATCGGCGATGATCAGCCAGATGCCTCCTATCTGTAAGCTGACCGACCCAGGCCCCGCGCATATAGGAGCAAAACCAACGACCCGTGATATAAATAACGGGTTGCAGCTTGTTGGGTGCCCAAACACTCTTTCATCTTGCGAGCTACGATGGTGAATCCTGTAAACGTCAATCCCACCACCGCCGTACGACGTCTCTCGGTAGGGGCATCCGATTGGTTGTGGGTCGTGACGGGGATCATGGGCGTATCGGCTGTATTCACGCTGGCTTGGGCGAAAGTGGTACGACCCTATTCGTCGCGTATAGTCTTGGCACATCCTGATGAGGCCCACTTTTGAAAGCAACCACACAGAGCACGGGCGTTCCACCACATGGCTCTGGCCGTCCTTACAGTGTCCACTATAAGCTACTTTGCTATGGCATCGAACTTGGGACAGACGCCTGTCAGAACCGAATTCAGGAGCGGGCCAACGCGCAGCATCTTTGTCCGTGTCGTCTCTCCGGCCTCTTCATATTTTATGCTGATCATTAAACTCGTGCAGTATGTACGATATATTCAGTGGTTCATCAACGCACCCCTCATTCTCCTCTCGTTGCTTCTGATAACGGGTCTTCCATTGTCCGATATCTTCCTCACGATATTTATGGTCCTCGTCACGGTCGTGAGCGGACTCGTCGGTGCACTCACGCCGACGTCGTACAAGTGGGGTTTCTTTGTTTTCGGCGTTTTGACGCTCTTCTATGTCGTGTGAGTCGTCAACCGTCTGTATCTTTTACGTTGGCTGATGCCTGTGAATAACATAGCTTCTCGGTCCTATTCAGCGGACTGCGGTCGCGCCTGCTTGAAAGATACAGGGGCATGTACGGCATCTATGCTATCTATCTCGTCGTCCTCTGGATGTTGTACCCGATCTGCTGGGCCTTCTCCGAGGGTGCGAATGTGCTCACCGTCGATCACGAGATGATCTTCTACGGCATTCTTGACCTTATCGCTGGTCCATTGTTCCTCTTCATGCTCCTCGCTTCCCTGCGGAGTGTTGAGTACGACGATTTCGGGTTACAATCTGGCAAGGCCTCCGATTACGTGAACGTTCCTCTTCCGACCGAGAAACCGCGTGAGGCTGGTGCCGCATAAAGGAAAAGAAAATAAGAGAATGAGAAATGAATTTGGCGAATGTATTCTATACTAATTTCGCCCGTACCTATGTGTATTGTTACTTTTTGCTACCAACGATTTCGTCGTCTTACCTTTGGATCGGATTTGTTCATGAGTAAGGTTATAATTTGTCGGGTGGACCGAACTCGGGCTGTCACAAACCGCTGTGTAACGATCACGCGTCTCTTCCTATCTTTGTCGTCACCATTCCCGACGAGTCCCCGGCCAAAGCGCGAAAATATCTCGGTATCTGCCTTCGGTTGCCATAAAAAACATACAGCACGCGCGTGGAAGGTATACTGCAGGATCCGATGAATCTGACGCTGTACGCTGTCAATGCGTTCATTGTCCTCGATACCGATGGGCATCGCGTCCTTGCCAAATACTACTCGCCAAAGGGACGAACGCAACTAGGGGACCCTGACCCCAACAAGGGCTTGCAGACACTGAAGGAGCAGCGGGTGTTCGAGAAGGGTTTGTTCGCTAAGACGAAAAAGCCGGGGGGTGCGTCTTCCATCAGCTTTCGCAGTTGGGCTCGTACTAACCTATCCGTCTATAGGCGATATCATTCTATACGACAGACATCTGGCGGTGTACCGACACTCGCTGGACCTCATCTTCTACGTCCTCGGGGGCCCGCAGGAGAACGAACTGATGCTGCACTCGGCGCTGTCCGCATTTATGGAGGCGATCAACCTGCTCCTGCGGAACCAGGTCGAGAAGCGGGCGGTGCTGGAGAACCTGGACTGTGTCATTCTCTGCCTGGACGAGACGATAGACGACGGGTGCGTCGTGTTTCCCTTTCCTCCCCCTCCCAGGGTGAATTAAATAAATAAATAATAAAATTTACAGGATCATTGTAGAGACGGACTCAACGACGATCGCATCGCGGGTGAGCCGCCCTAGAGCGGACAGCACGGAGATTGTGATCAACGAGCAGACTATCCTGAATGCTTACCAAACGGTGAAGGAGAAGATGCAGCAGAGGATTGGACAGCTCTAGGTAGTCAGATGATTATTACATAATTGAGTAGGAGTGAGCGAGTGTGCGTGTCTCTTGCACTTGCCATCAGCCATGTCTGCCCGACGACAGGCGTCCACTACTTCCCTCTCAAAATATGCCAGAGCTGGCTCTCCCGATCCTGCTGCTCGCTCTCTTGACTATTGCAATGCTTTTTGGGGGCCCAGTGATGCCGGCGTCGACGTGTTGTTCGCTAGGATGCGCGGTGCCGCAAGGACCATGGAAGAGCTCCGTAACTTTTGGAAGGAGAGGTGTGTCATTCCCAAGCGCGTTATCATTTCTCGCATCCGACCCCCTCTCTTCTTTTGAGGGCTGCTATCGAGGAAGAATACGCGAAACGTCTCGCCAAACTCACCAAAACGACCTTGGGAAGGGACGAGATAGGGTATGTTCCCTTGGTCCCCCTTACTCCTACTTTCCCTCCTAACGCTGCCCCCACATGAAGTGAATTTCGAAACTCGCTCGACACTCTTCGCCTGGAGACGGACAAGCAGTCCGCCTTTCATCTGCAACTCGCTCAGCAGATTCGCAACGAGCTCGAAAACCCCGTCGCCGCGTTCGTCGCCCGTCAGGCTCAACATCGCAAAGGTTATCAGGGTGCAATCGAGAAACAATTCAAGACGAAGCAGGCGCAGGAGGGCCACGTCAACAAGGCTCGCGAGAAGTACGAGCAGGATTGTCTCCGCATCAACGCCTACACCGCGCAGAGCACCCTCGTCCAGGGCAAGGACCTCGAGCGTATTTCTGTCAAACTCGAACGTGCGCAACAGACGGTCCATGCAAACGAACGCGAATTCTCCAACTTTGCGCGCGCACTACAAGATACCGTCTCCAAATGGGAGCAAGAATGGAAACAGTTCTGCGACAGTTGCCAAGATCTCGAGGAGGAGCGTATGGAATTCACAAAAGACAACGTTTGGGCCTACGCCAACGCCGTCTCCATCGTTTGCGTTTCTGATGATGAGGTGAATATGTTTGCCCTATAAAAGTTCCGGCATCAGCTGATCATCATGAATGATCGTCTCTTAGTCCTGCGAACGCTTGCGTCTGGCCCTTGAATCATTCGAACCAGAGAAGGATCAGGAGAATTTTGTTCGCGATTATGGCACCGGGAACGCCATGCCGGACCCCCCGCAATTCGTCAACTACTCTTCCGCTGAAGGGGCTCCTCTTACCTCTTCTGCTTCAAAAGTCACCAGCCGTCCCGCTCAGTTTGCTCGTGCTACACAACGTATAAACCGACTCCCCACTGCACCCCCTCAGCCCGACGATGATCAGCCCTTCGTCAACACGGCAGGCGTCGGCGCCGGTAACCGTTCCTCAGGTCCCAACGACCCCGTGCCTGCTCGTGCGACCAACCTCTCAAGGGCAAGCACACGCCGCAATGCCCCGCAAACAAATGGTAACGGCAATGCGAATGGTCCCACTAATGGGTTTTCTCCCGGTTCTTCCCCGCCGGCCACCGCATCGCGCAATACTGGTAATTTCGCTGCTGCGCAAGCATCAGCGCAACCGATCAACCCGACACAGCACGAACTTGTTGTAGGTGACAATACCTACAAGGTCGATCTCTCTAAGGACCAGCAGGGTAACAATCCTCGTGGCGGTCCTGCAGCTGCAAAGGTTGGCGATGAGACAGACCCGATGGTGCAAGCAATGGCCAATTTGCGAACCGCAGCAGGCGCTAATGTTACGCGGAATATAACGCGTAAAATTACTCCGGACCCTTCTGGAGCAACCGGCGGACCTTCTTCTGCGTCACCTTCGAAAGCACTCGCTCCGCCCACTGGTGTCTCCTCTCCGAGCCGGAATGTCGACTACCGTAATTCTGCCGAGATCGTTGTCGGCGCCCACCCTGCTGCACAGCCTCCGCCCGGCTCGCGCTCCACGTCACCTGCGCCACCGACCGCCACATTCATGCAGCCGCCGTCACAAGTACCCGCACCTGTCGTAGATGCTGTCATTGATTCGTACCATCAAAGCTTCCCAGGCGAGCGCCGTAGCCGGTCCAACAGCCGTCGCGCGAGCTTCAACGCGCCGCAACTGGCACCTGCTCCTTCCCAAGGCCATGGCAGTCATTTGGACCGTCCGGTTAGCCGAGACGGACACGCTGGCATCGGTGCCAATGGTCGTTCCCGTAGTCCATCCCTCAGCCACCCTGCTTCCCGAAGCGTCTCTCCCGCTCCGCCCGGGCCGCCACGCGTTGGCAGTGCCAACCCCGGCGGCGACCAAGGTCCGGGACAGTATCGCGCTACCACACCGAACAGCGTCGGTATTTCTCTCGACCCGCATGGAAACGTCGCGGTAGACTCAATGGCGGATGCGTATCGCCAACAACAGCAACAACAGGTGGCCCAGGTTAGGCAACCACAGATGCAGCAGCCACCATCCGCGCCGGTTCAGTACCAGCAGACTCCGTCTCAACCACAGCAGCAACTGCAAGCTCCCGGTGGCGTCGGCGGCCAACCTCCCGCGCAACGTCAACCGAGCATCGGCAACTCATTCGGTGTGCCTGGTCAATGGCAGACTGGCGCCCCTCCACCTCAACAGCAGTACGTCCCGCCGCCACCGGTGCAACAGCAAGTCCCGCAACATTCGCCAGCGTACGCGCAAGCTCCACATCCATATGCGAACGCACCTCCATCACAGGTTTACCACGCGCCGCAGGTAAGCTACGGCATGCAGCCGTCAGTGCAGCAGCAGCAGCAGCAACAGC
The DNA here is from genome assembly GCA_025766275.1 of Lactarius indigo. NCBI lineage: Eukaryota > Fungi > Basidiomycota > Agaricomycetes > Russulales > Russulaceae > Lactarius > Lactarius indigo. Next base: position 569,017 of record JAFKAC010000032.1, read on the forward strand.
AACAGCGGCGCGGAGCAACAGGCTCGGGTGGAGGGGAATACTACACACAGCAGGGATACGCGTCGCAGCCCCAGCAGCAACCTCCACAGCAATATCAACAACATCAACAACACCAGCATCAACAACACATTGCGTATGGAGCTGGGTACAGATCCGTCAGCCCCGGGCCAATCAACAGGACGCCGTCGCCGCAACCGATGGCCCTCACGCAACCGCAGCCACAGCCAATCGCGGAGCCCCCGACCCAGCAATATACGGAAGATGGTCGTGGTGTGCTCTTCTACGGTGCGTCACTTTTTTTGTTTGTTTTCTTTTTCTTGTTTGAGATGCTGAGGTGAAAAATGCAGTGCGGGCGCTGTACGACTACACTGCTACGATCCCAGAGGAGTTCGACTTCCAGGCGAACGATATCATCGCCGTCACCGCCACGCCCGAAGATGGGTGGTGGAGCGGAGAACTGCTCGATGAGAAACGGCGCGTGCCGGGTAGGCACATCTTCCCGAGCAACTTTGTGCATCTGTTTTGAATGGTTCCTACCCCGCCCGCGGTGCTGCCGATGGTCGGGTCGGTGCTGATCGTCGTCAGCGTATTTATTTATGCTCTTTCTTTTTTTTTTTTGTCTCTGACTTTTCCACTCTTTTTCTTTTTCTCCCCCCCTTTTTTTCCACTCTTTCATTCTCTCCCTCCTCCCTCCCCTCTCGCATTGTGACGTACGGGCGTTGCAAGTGGGTGATGAGTGCTGGGATCCGTGGTGATATATGAGTTTGTTCGGATGCATATGACATTGGGACGTGATATGATGATGTGATGATTTTACTGATGCCCGAGCCCTCGACCGTTTGGTGTGAAGTACGGATTATCGAAAATTTCTTCCTTCCATTATTATTTATTCGCTTTGCGTTTTGTCGATTGACTTTTGTACATTTTAACCGATGAAAGGAAGCGCTGCACTCTTTACACAACATGACAAGCGATACGAATATGTTAGTGCAAGTCGCGCTATTTAAAATTGCATTGATTAATTGGGGCCTGGAAAGGCACAGGTCTGACCACATACGCAACAGGCACCGTCATCAGAAGTAAGTCATGGGCGACGTGCTCGGCGTTCTCGGAGCCGGCGCTCTAGTGGGATCATCTTGGGTCCTGCCATAAATATTGGCAGTTACGTGGCGGTGAACGGTACATACAACAGGTACTACAAAAAAATGCAAACTCCCGGACAGTGAGAGCGTAAAGAATGGGAAGCCTGCCCACTGTGCCGAACTGGTGCTGCTCATCAAGCCAAATCACTCGCCCTTATCAAGTCCTCTGCGAGATTATCTCTCGGAGTGATAGCGCACTCAAACTGGGGTACGTGGCTGTCAGGCAGAAAATTAACTCTACCGTGTTTCAAATAGCGCTACTACTTGTACTCACATCACAATCTCGCTCTGGACCGACGAGGTCGCAGCGACTGCGACGGGAATCTCGTTCCCATCCTTGTCCTTAGCCCTCGTCACGTCGAACACGGACAACACGGACGCTGTTACGACGAAGAGCGTCGCGGCGACAAAGTGGCGTCCTGGGCAGATCCGCCTGCCGACGCCAAATGCCAGCTGGATCGCGGGGTCGTCACGGAAGGACCCATCCTCGTCGAGGAAGCGATCGGGATTGAATGCCTCTGGGTCCGGGTACAGCTCCGGGTTGTGCAGGACGGCCCTGTGGCCCCCTTTACTCATCAGAACGATTATCTCGAAAGTGACGCTTTTTGTAAAAACGCAAACCATGCATCGGCTATGATCATGGAACCTATCGGGGGGAGCGATTCAGATTGTGAGTTCGGGTCCCAAGACGCGCTCACAAACCTTTCGGAATGAAGTAGCCTCTGTAGACGTCGTCGTCGGTTGAGGAGTGGGGGCCGCCTTGAGGAGACATTCAGCGGGCTAATTCAGAAATCGTGAATCGGGCAAAATCGCACCCATTGGTGCCACCATATGCCACCTCAACAACTCCTTGCTCATCGCTTCTATGTACGGAAGACGCGGCTTGTCATCGTACGTCGGCAGTCTGTCTCTTGAGATCACAGAGTCGAGTTCTGCCTGCGCTCGTTTCTGTACCTCTGGGTAAAGGACAAGCGCGAGGAACAGAGAACACATTGTGGATACGGTCTGAATGTCGCCCGTCAGCCAAGAAGCAAGCTACGGCGATATGGATAACACGTGCCGTGTCTGAACCGGCTGGTGCTTGGGGTGAGCACTGTGTGCATTAGCTCCGGATAAACACGCAATGAATTCACCTTGGAACATAGACCCTAGGGTGTTTGTGATGACTTCCTCTGCCCATTGGCGTTCCGGACCACTAAGAAGCTCTGCCTCTTGGAGGAATTCACTTGCTAAAGACGGTATCGCGCTGCCATCGCGCTGGCGTTCCATCAGTAAAGACAAATTGCCAGAATGTTACTCAGTTCATACCATGGAGTTCTTCACGAAGTCCATGGGCTCGTTCTTCATCCTCAGGCCCAACTCCCTACATTCACTTGCCAGTGGCTCATACTTGAAAAAAGGGACCCACGAGGGGAGGCGCCGAACTGGATATAGCCATGAGATGCTCGAGAACAATAAATGGCGAAAGAAACCGTACGAAGCGGGAAATTATTTACTAGTGCCGCTCCAGGTAGGGCGAGCCGCGACATGATTTCACCGGTCCTCGTTGCTGGCATCAAAATGTCGTCGTTCTCTTTCAAGTCGTACCCATAAGCGAGGTGCATGATAAGTTTTCCTTGAAGTCTGGGAGTGAGTCAATACATGTTTGTTAAGCAAGTTAGGCGATGAGACCAACTGGTCGACATGTTCCCGGAAGTCCTTCGGTTTGGAAAGCAGCTGGCTCAGGAATATGCGCGTCTTTTCCTCCATCATACTTAGCCGAAGGGCTGTTTCTCCAGGGCGAAGACTCCGATCCAACAACTTGCGGCCATCACGCCAATATTTTCCTTTTCTCACAGCGGGCAAGATCCAATCGACGCCCATTCTGAGAAATATGGGCGGTCGGTACCCAAGGCAAGGCAACGAAATGATAAAGGGTCTAAGCGAACGCACATCTCGAAGATCGGAAACGGCATTCGATCCGCGTACAGCTCTCCACGTCTTTCGAGTAATTCCTTGATGGCCGTCGGCGAACACAGAACGACGACTACTTGGCCCAAAACTTGAAGGCATATGACATCGCCTAGTAAAAATATACGTTTAGAGAATACACATCAGGAGAGGTTAGTCCTACCGTATTTCTTGGACATATTCGCGTAGGCTAACCAAGGAGAGAGCTTTGGGACATCCAGGAGATTGCCAATAATAGGCCAAGATGGGGGTCCAGGGGGATATGGGCGACCTCTTCGTCTTCTGTGGTCACGAAAGGCGAGGAGGAGGTAAAGTAATCCAAAGAAGGCAAGGGAGTCAATTGCTGTGACGAGAGAGAGCTGCATCACGAATTAGGTCACCTGTAAAAAGACGGGGGGTCATAGATTTGGGGTAGATACAAAAACTACGAGAGCAGGAGCCTTTATAGCCGCACTTGCGCCTGTACCATATTGGATCGGACAGATGCTTGTACAAGAACCCCATTTAGAAGTTGTGGAACTGACCCAACTTCTTTGTTGAGGTAGTGTTTCTCCGTCGTTTGACTGGAGATTCTGATAAGCCATTGACATACATGACGCGTTATGGATAAGTTAGAATAGAAAGTGGGTAGTCCCAAGAGTGTCACGTAGACGTGTGCGTGAAAATAGGAAGACAATAAGAGAGAGTAACAAAGCAGCAGGAGGCTGATGCCCTTTATAACGCGAAGCCCGAGGGTCGGTACTATACATAGTTGGTGGTGCCGCACTCAGGCTGACGCGCTGACGAATGGCGTCGGCCGGTGTCGGGCTGGCACAGGCCACTTTTCGCCGCATGTAGTCAGCGCTCGGTAGCGCTTATTTTGATCAGAATGGAACTGAATCGCTAAAAAGCGCGACTGCCTACAAACGTGTCCAACGGCAAGAAGTGAAGCCAAAAGCTCTCGATCCAGTGTCTAAGATACTGTAGGATACCACGAATCAAGCCACGAATATATGAAGCCACGCCGGATCACCTTCGTCATCATAATTGCCATTCGAACCGCAATTCGTCAAGCTACTCGAGCATACGAGCACAGCGAAAGCATTCGTTGCAACTTGAATCCATGGGCTGTAGTAGCCTCATTCCCTTGCTCGTTCCCGGCTATCGATAGGGTGCAGACAGGTTCGAAGATTATGGCTTAATCTAATAAATGGGTCCTCAATATGTCCTTTTTTGGAAGGCGTTTTTATTCTCAACACGCCGTACCTAAGACTGATCGAGTACTTATTGCTTGATCACCTACTCACCATTAACGAATACATTTGTTACAGAGTTGGTGGGCAGATAGCTGCGCACATGCGTAAGAGTGACTCTGTCGTCTCTGCGGTAACCCCCAGATTTATGCCATAGAACATAGGTTCAACAGAGTGGGGAGAATAGATGCTTGCAGGGCGTGCGTGATACGGGTGATATTCAAGCTAAGGTACTTGCCCTTATCAAGTCCTCTGCGAGCTTGTCTCTTGGCATAATAGAACACTCAAACTGCGGCGGGAAACTTCTAAGGGAGGTCATCAGATCAGCTACAAACGTACCAGATTCATCTCATAGGTAGACTCGATTACTCACATGACGCCAACGGTATCGATGGACTCGGGGGGCGGCAATATGACCGGAATCTCGTTCCCATCCTTGTCTGAGGCCATCGTCACGTTCAACACGGACAACACCGATGCAGTTACGACGAAGAGTATCGTGTCGACGAAGTGGCGCCCCAGACATACTCGCCTGCCTGCACCAAATGCCAGCGAGATCATCGGATCGTCGCGAAACTTTCCATCTTTATCGAGGAATCGATCGGGATTGAATGCCTCTGGGTCTGGATACAGCTCCGGGTCGTGGAGGACAGCCCTGTCAATCCTTCTCAGAACCTTCTCAGCGGCAACTATGTCGTGCGATTATTGCGCACCATATATTAGCTATGATCACAGTACCTACAGAGCGAGGGAATTTGATTACGACTTCAGCCACCAGCGGAAGATACTTACGAACCTTTTGGAATAAAGTAGCCCTTGTAGAAGTCATCATCAGTTACCGCATGGGCAACACCTCACGTAGATGTTAGTGCACATAGCTGCTGACGAGTCGAAAGAACCTGCACCCTGTGGTATCACCATTTGCCACCTCAACAACTCTCTGCTCACCGCCTCTATGTATGGAAGTCGTGACTTGTCATTGTACGTTGGCAACCTATCTCTTGAGATGACAGAGTCGAGTTCTGCTTGTGCTCGCTTCTGGACCTCTGGATACAGGGTGAGCGCTGGCTGTCCTGAATGCCTGATGACGGTCGCACGACTCGCACTCAACGTCGAGTCCCACAGTCGGCCCAAGCGGACCGCATTCTTCGGAGTGTCTAGACCGTCTGCCCAAAAAGGATGTCCGAAATCCATGGGTCCGGCTTTCCGTTGAGACTAAATGTGAAGGTTGTTGCAACATATTGTCCAAAAATAACTTTTCTCGGCGGATTACCACTGTCCAGAAATAACCCCTCAAGATTCCCTCTCTAGTGGGCTTTGATCACCACTTTTTTTATGGTTCGTGGCACCATCTCGTAGCGGAGAGGGTAGGCTTTTTCCATTGGTAAAATAATCATTAAAATCGGATGCGTTGATGTAGAGCTAGACGTGCATCTATAAAAGTGTTGCAGCAGTGGACTAATAATAGTACTGTTCCAGTTCCTTGTCAGGAGAACGAACGGGAACTGCCAGATTCTTATATATAACAACGTCATGGCCCTTACTCCAGGCTCGCCCTCGTCTCGTCATGGCGTCCACCTTCATCACAGCGGTAGATGCTATCATGGCATCCCTTTTACTTCACCTCATAATCGCCTTCCGCGATCGCAGGAGAAGAGGAGGGCTCCCTTATCCACCTGGTCCAAAACCATGGCCAATAATCGGCAATTTACTCGACTCTCCGAAACAATTGCCATGGGTCGCGTACACAGAAATGTCCAAGAAACACGGTTTGTGTCATTGCGAGATGCTGTACACCCTTCACTGAAACTAGCTCGCACGTTCACAAGGCGACATTCTGTACCTTCACGTTTTTGGACAGTCTGTCGTGGTGCTCTGTTCCCCGTCCGCGGTCAAAGACCTAATTGAAAAACGCGGGGATATCTACTCGGATCGTCCTGCCTGGCCGATGCCCGAAATGTGCGCAGGGTCACTGTCTGTCGGCCGAGTTGCCGTTTCTGTGATACCCAGCTGACCGTCATCTGACGTCGTAGAATGGATGTAGATTGGCTCTTGGCTTTCAGCAGATATGGAGAGGGCTGGCGGGTTAGACGAAAGATCGCGGATCGCATCTTTCGTCCTGGTGCAATGTCTCTATACCACCGCAGGATAGAGGAAAATACACGCGTATTTCTGGGTCGGCTCTTCGTAGCTCCCGCAGACTTCCGCAGCCATATTGATTTGTCAGTACTTCTCTCCATTAGCTCATACGCTCGCTAGAAATGGCGGGGTCCCGCAGATCTCAAGGACGGCTTATCATGTCTCTCGTGTATGGGTACGACCTAAAGGAGAACGACGAAATAATCAAGGCTCCGGTGCAACTGATCCACATGTTGAGTCTTTTAGTCCTACCTGGAGCAGCTCTAGTAAATCAATTCCCATTCCGTATGAATTCTCACTTCGTGAGCACTGTCAGGAACAACTGATAACCGTCTTCAGTCCGACACATCCCTTCGTGGGTCCCTTGGCTCAGCTATGAGTCGCTAGCTCGGATAGGTAGGGATCTCGGTCAGAGGACAATGAATGAACCGATCGATTTCGTGAAAAGTGCTATGGTTTGCAGTCATGACATTATTGATGTCGTACAGTGCATCTTAGCTGTAGCCATCTAGCGAGACGGAACAGCAGTATCATCGCTGGCCCGTGATCAACTCCTGGAGGTGGAGAGTCTGAATGGCCCCGAGAGGCGAATGCAAGAGGACGTCGTAAAACGAGTACTGGGTTCCATGTATGAAGGTGAGTCATTCTATCTAATATGAACGAACGAGATGCTGACCGCGAACATCAGCCGGTTTGGACACAGTGCGTATTCGAGCCTTCGAGTCTCCTTCAACAATTGAGCATACCATCAGGTCACATCCACGACAACCTCCCTCTTCGTTGCACTTATCCTCTATCCAGAGGTGCAGAGGCGGGCGCAAGCTCAAATCGACTCTGTCGTATCGAGAGATAGGCTTCCAACTTTCGAGGACCGATCGCGTCTTCCATACATTGAGGCAATCTGCCATGAGTTGCTCAGGTGGCAAATGGTTGCACCCATAGGTGCGAATTCCTCTCCTGTTGGGGGACCAGTGTATCCCATCGTTTTTCCGAGGTTTCCCCCATGCATCAACCGAGGACAATGTCTACCGAGGATTCTTCATTCCAAAAGGTTTGTCACGTCCCTAGATTGAAATAGCTGTGGACCACTGTTGACGATCGGCTTGGTAGGTTCAATGATGATCGTTAACTCGTGGTGTGTACTATGAGTTGCCATACCCGTTAGTTTCCCAAGAAAAAGTTTTTAGGGGGATTCTACACAACCCAGACCTGTATCCGTATCCGGAAACATTCAATCCCGAGCGATTCCTGAATGAAGATGGAACATTCCGAGACGACCCGATGATCTCTCTTGCATTTGGCGGTGGCAAGCGGATCTGCCCTGCGCGTCATTTGGTTAACATGTCACTTTTCATGATCGCCGCCTCTGTACTCTCTGTGTTCAACGTTAGCAAGGCGAAAGATGAGAATGGTCACGAAATTCCAGTCAGTCCAATGGTCGAGGTCAACGCTATCGTATGGTGCGTGGTCCCTGCTGCGGCCATTTCTTGGCCCTTACTAGTGGACTCGTATAGCTACCCGGCGAAGTTCGAATGTTCTGTCACTCCAAGAGACAGGGTCGCAGAAGATTTGATTAGGGATAATGTTCAAGCTTGACGTTACATCCCTTGGCTCTTGGCTCTTGATAGTTGTACGAATATCCCACCTGACTTTTGAAATGTATTGTGCTTCTGAGTGGCTTAACGAAAAGTCGATTTAACTCCACTATTATCCAGGACAACGTTCGAGAAGGATTGGGAGCTCTTTCTATCTAGCAATTTACCAGTAGGCTCTCGTCTCGTCCACCTTAATGGAATTAGCTAGTGAGACGATCACATGATATTATCACGAGCCACTCGGTGCATACTTTAGCTCTGCGCCACTACACGCCTTTGTCTTTCTGCCCGTTTCAACCTAGGCCCAGGAGAGGCCATCCGCCGAGTTAGACCATAGGCGAGCCGCCTCTTAAATACCTTAACTCTGGAGCCCACACCTTGGCCCACATTGGCGTACTCTCTATAGGTGGAGCCACAAAGCTACCTCATCTAGTGTGAGAATTCCCAACTTGGTGATCCTCCTTGACTGGTCGAGACGGCGATAACTTGACACTCGACGCGGAGTTGCGGCCACGGCCCGGCCCACTGCATCAGATCTGCATCAGACTTTCAGTTCCACCGTGAGCATAACATGAAATCAGTCCCTGAAATTACTTTATTGGGCGTCGAGCGGTCTTAGTTGGGGGAAAGAACCTCAGCTGTATGTGAACATAGTGATCCCTTTTGCGAAGGATGATCCAGAAGTGGATTGTATTTCCTTTTTTATTCGAGAACTACTTCCCTTGCTTCGCGGGGAAACCGAAAGTTACAGTATACTTGTCCGAGTCAAAACAATTTGAACTTGGTCTCCTCCTGATATGGGCCCCCTCCAGTTGACCATGAAACCATCTGTCCCCAGCTCTGTCAACCGCCTTTGTGCGCTGTGCCATATGTGGAACCCCTTTAAGTCTTAGTCCTATCACAAGCCGCTTAACGCTAGGTCTTGACTGGGCCCCTACATTCCTTTCAGAAGTAAAAAGACCCTCATATCAACAATGAAAGACACACCTGTATGCTTTTTGACGTCAAAGGGACGCTGTAGTTAACAATTACGACTCGTGTTGGTAACGAGGGACGCAGACCTTGGGTACGCAATGGCTATGGAGTAGCTTGGCCACAGCACGTCACGCTATAAAAGCGACGCTCACGAAACCGAAAACGACACCAGCATGGTCACGTAAAAGCAATGTCTGGACTCATTCACCAAGCCTCTGCGATCGCCGAAATTTGACAAATTACTTCCTCCGCAATTTGCTCGAAATATCTGCCGTTCACATCCCACAATCACTCATACGGACACCTACCAACCGCGATGAACTATCCCCACACCTTCTCGGCCGGTACGGACTTACCTTGGGGACACGCTTACAATGACCCTTAGATCTCAACTCGTGAGCACATTTGTCCACACAATACGAGACGCTACCCACTAACGTTTGTCACAGAGTGTCGACTACACTACCACCGTCGCGGTCAGTAACATGTTCGGAAACAGAAACAATCTTGAAGATCTCACCGCAACAGACGCAACGACAATTGCTTCCGCCCCAGCGCCGCACCCTCTCGCTAGCGACAGCATATAAAAACGAAAATATCTTTGACCCACACACAAGTACGCAGTAAATGGTAATCGGCTGATGATGTTGCTCACCCTATTGTGTCACAGGACTTGGGCCCTTGCCATCGCTCGCTCAACGTTGGTCCTGAACCTGCATTTACCACGAACTCTTGTACTTGTAGTTCAAAGTAGTGACAGATGCTATTTCCTATCCATCGCCGCCCTCGACCCCATCGGCGTGTATGGGAATACGTGGTATGTGCGCTTCAGTGTTCGCGTGGGAAATGACTCACCTAATATTCCAAGACATTCGTCCTACTGAGCACCACCGATAGGCATCGACATACGGGAACTAGTTAACAACAGTGGGGACGCTAGTATATCGGGGTGACCCTTGAAAAGCGAACGCAGAGACGTTTGAAACCTGAGTTGATGGCATTCCAGTGGCTGAACGAGGCAGTGATAGGAACGCCGAGCACCAGCTGGAGGCGGTGGGTCACCCATGAAGAGGACTCACCGCCGCATACCTGCTACTAGAACCCAGTAAAGGAACAACGATAAATCCAATGTGATGGGACGCGGAGAAGGAAGGTTGCGTCCACAGTAGGTGGGGGATTCGGAGTTTATCATCGATCCTTTCTGGGGCCTAGTATCACAGCGGGGTCAGTAGAAGTCCACGAGCAGGTCCGATGGGCGAGTCAGTTGAAGTGGTACAGTAACTGAAGTTAGTGAACACGAAAAAAATAAGATGACAACCAAGATGACAACCAAAGCATGCCGATCTGATCTTGGCCAAGTGAACCACACGTGATCTATCTTGCACAGTGAGTCTCAAGCTCGGTTTGACTCGGAGGTCTCGCAAAATATGAGCGCTATATATATGAGCGTCTATCGGTTTGTACATACAGTACAGGTGCGTCTACTTATAGTTCTCTTGTCTACCCTGATCCTTGTCAGGTGACCTTGTTCGGAAATGCCGATCTCTCTCGTCACAGCGATCGACTGCCTCGCCCTCTCTGCATTTCTCTATACCCTCTTCGCCTTTCGTGACCACAGAAGGCGAAGGGGCTTCCCGTATCCTCCAGGACCTCCATCTTGGCCTGTCATCGGCAATTTCCGGGATGTCCCAAAATTCTCCCCCTGGTTAGCCTACGCGAATATGTCTAAGGAATACGGTAGGACCAACTTCTCCTGGCGTTTCTCCTCTGAACATTTATTTTTACTAGGCGATGTCGTGTGCCTTCAGGTTTTTGGCCAGGTAGTTGTTGCCCTATGTTCGTCGACAGCCATCAAGGACTTGCTCGAAAGGCGTGGAGAGTTGTACGCGGATCGAACACCGATTCCAATCCTTGAAATGTTCGCCTGATCCTTTCCCTTCTCTCTCCCTGAGCACTGATTTTACCTATGTCTCAGAATGGATATGGATTGGATATTTCCACTTTCTAGAATGGGAAAACACTGGCGTGAAGGTAGAAGGCTATTGGATCGCAGCTTCCGACCTGGCGCAACGGCCTTGCATCGGCGTTTGATCGAGGAAAAGACACGCGGGTTTCTTGGCCAATTACTTGCCACCCCCGACGCCTTCCGCGAACACCTCAATCTGTTGGTCCTGTTGCCACAATTACCTGATAACTGTTAACCCGCGTTGCAGTCTTCAGGGAAAGCTTGTCATGCGCCTCACTTATGGATATGAATTGAAAGACAACGATGATATATTGGCACCGCCGAAGAGGATCGGTGAAATCTTAAAACCGTTCTTTTTGCCTGGAGCAGCATTGGTAAATCATCTCCCATTCCGTACGGTTCCTTCGCCTCCTACTGTCATTGAGTCCTCACGGCTATATTCAGTGCGACACCTCCCGTCGTGGGTTCCTTGGTTCAAGTATGAGCCACTGGCGAGCGAATGTAGGGAGCTGGCACGGAGGATGAAGAACGAGCCTATGGACTTCGTAAGGAACTCTATGGTATGGTGGCCAACATTCCGGCGATTTACCTCTACTGATTGTTCGCCAGCGCGACGGCACCGCAGTACGGTCTCTAGCAACCGAATATCTCAAAGAGGCAGACCTTCTGAATGGCCTGGAACGTCAACAGGCGATGGAAGGTATCAACGATATTCTAGGGTCTCTGTTCCAAGGTAATTCCTTGGGTCATCTACGAATGTACATAGTGCTTATGTCGGGCGTCAGCTGGTTCAGATACGGCGCGTGTTCTCCCTATCCCCGTAGCTTGCTTCTTGGCTGACTCGCGACTTTCAGACCGTTTATTCTATAACATCGCTCTTCCTCGCGCTTATCCTTTATCCAGAGGTCCAGAAACGAGCGCAGGCAGAGCTTGACTCTGTCATCTCAAGAGATAGGCTGCCAACATACGATGACAAGCCACACCTACCATATATAGAGGCGATCAGCAAAGAGTTGACTCGTTGGCATGTGGTGGCGCCAATGGGTGCGGGCTTCTCACTCATCAACAGCGACGTGTACTAACATCTACATGGAGGTGTTCCCCACGCGCCAACTGATGATGACTTCTATAAAGGCTACTTTATTCCAAAAGGTTTGCAAGCATTCTTCAATGTTTCCCGAAATAATCAAAATTCCTTCACTCTACAGGTGCCGTGGTCATGGTTAACGCATGGTGCGCGACGATCATATGTCACATTCGCTCTTCAGAAGGTTCTAAGGTGGATTGACAGGGCTGTCCTACACGACCCCGAGCTATATCCCGACCCAGAGATATTCGATCCTAATCGCTTTCTCAACGAGGACGGAAGCTTCCGCGATGATCCGACGATCTCGCTGGTATTTGGTGCAGGAAGGCGGATATGCCCAGCGCGCCACTTGGCCGACACGACACTCTTCATAGTGACGGCGTCGGTGTTGTCCATATTCAACGTGACGAAGGCCAAAGACAAGGATGGGAACGAGATTCCGGTCGCAGTGCCTCCCCTTGACTCGATCCTACCCGATATTGCCATGTGAGTAATGAGGTTCGGAATGTGAACCCGGTACGTTTGTAGCTGATCTAGCGACCTCCCTTGAAAGCAATCCGCCGGAGTTTAAATGTTCTATTACGCCAAGAGATAAACTCGCAGAGGACTTGATAAGGGCAAGTGCCCTGGCTTGAATATCACCCCTGCAGCACATCCTCCAGGTATGTACTCTCCAGCTCCTTTCCCCCTCTGTTGGACCTATACTCTATGTCACAAATTTAGGGGCTGCTGCGTCAACCATTGTAGCAGAGACGGCAGAGCTACTCTTTACATGTGGGAACAACTATCTCAGGCTGCTCACTCAGGCTGACATGCTCGTAGCAAATGTTAGTCAACTTGTACTTATCTACAATATTGTATGTCGAGAATCAAAGCGCCTTCCAATTTATTTCTAGGAACTCGTTGAGCATTCACCCGAGTTGGCGTTGATCGACATATTGATCTATTTCAGTTTCCAAGTATTCGTATTGGTGTCAGTCAAGTCCCCAACAGCGCTTAGCTAATCCACCTCGGAAGATCTGCAAGTGCTTCCGTGTCCAATCGTTTGTTGCTTGGTTTGTTGTTCCAAGTTGGCTGTGACGGCGAAGTTTCCCCGTAATTCAGATAGCTTTGTAGCTCCAGCCCCCCAAAGAAGCCTGATGACGGCACCATCTCCCCCTTCTTCCGGGACTCGGTTGGGCCCTTGGTTGGGCCTGCCCCAAAACCCGAATGATCGAACCATCGAACGTACGACATTAGAACCACCGGCACACATACTAACCCAGCAATGCAGTATTGTGTCCGATCCGAGGACCATCTGAAGCCTTGCCAAATATGAGAGCTCACATACATTTGAGGCGTCTACGGGCCGGGGTTCGCTCATAAATGCGCATCTGTTCATATTTCCTGTGTCTAGCTCCTCTTCAATTGATCCGTACGCGATCCGTTCTTGTCAGGTTGTCTAGTTTGAAAATGCCGATCTCTCTCGTCACATCAATCGACTGCCTCGCCCTCATTGCATTTCTCTATACCCTCTTCGCCTTTCGTGACCACAGAAGGCGAGGGGGCTTCCCATATCCTCCGGGACCTCCGTCTTGGCCTGTCATCGGCAATTTCTTGGATGTCCCAAAGCTCTCTCCCTGGGTAGCCTACGCGAATATGTCTAAGAAATACGGTAGGACTGCCCTCTCCTGGTATTTCTTCTCTGAATGTTTATCTTTTCTAGGTGATGTCGTATGCCTCCAGGTTTTTGGCCAACTGGTAGTCGTCCTGTGTTCGGCGACAGCCACCAAGGACTTATTTGAAAAGCGTGGAGAGTTGTATGCGGATCGAACACCGTTTCCGGTCTTTGAGATGTTCGTCTGATCTTTAGTCTTCCCTCACCATAGGCGCTGATTCCATCACTGTCCCAGAATGGAGGTGGATTGGGTGTTTTTCTTGGCTAGGATGGGAGCATACTGGCGCAAAGGTAGAAAGTTATTGGATCGCAGCCTCCGCCCTGGTGCAACAGCCCCACATCGGCGTTTGATCGAGGAAAAGACACGTGTGTTTCTTGGTCAATTACTTGTCACCCCGAACGCCTTTCGTGAACACATAGATCTGTTGGTCCCCTTGCCACATTTTTCGATAACTGTTGACTCGCATTGTAGTCTTCAAGGAAAACTTGTCATGCACCTCACATACGGGTATGATTTGAAGGAGAACGATGATATACTGATGCCAGTAAAGAGGACTGGTGATATCATGGGACAGTTCGTTTTACCTGGAGCAGCATTAGTGAATCATCTCCCATTTCGTGCGGTCCCTTCATCCTCTACTGCCATTTGAGTGGTTCATGACTACATTCAGTCCGACATCTCCCTTCGTGGGTTCCTTGGTTCAAGTATGAGCCACTGGCGAGTGAATGTAGGGAGCTGGCACGGAGGATGAAGAACGAGCCCATGGACTTCGTAAGGAACTCTATGGTATGAGTGTCCGACATTCCAGAAATTTACATCCACTGATGGTTCGCCAGCGCAACGGCACCGCAGTACCATCTCTAGCAACCGAGTTCCTCCAAGAGGCAGACCTCCTGAGTTTCCCGGAACGTCAACAGGCGGTGCAAGCTATCGAAGAAATCCTAGGGACTATGTTCCAAGGTGATTACATGTGTTCTCTGTGAATGCGTGTAGCGCTTACGTCGAGTGCCAGCCGGTTCAGACACAGCACGTATTCTTCCTGTTCCTGTAGCTTGCTTCTCTGCTGACGCACGACATTCAGGCCATTTCTTCAATGTCTTCGCTCTTCCTCGCGCTCGTCCTTTATCCAGAAGTTCAGAAGCGAGCACAGGCAGAACTTGACACTGTCATCTCAAGAGATAGGCTGCCAACGTATGACGATAAGTCACGCCTTCCGTACATAGAGGCGATGAGCAGAGAGCTATTGAGGTGGTATATGGTAACGCCACTGGGTGCGGGTTCTTCTCTCTTGTCAAAAACGACGTGTACTGACCATCTACATGGAGGCGTTGCCCACGCGGTAACTGACGACGACTTCTATGAGGGCTACTTTATTCCAAAGGGTTAGTAAACACATTTCGGTATTGGCTGAAGTCGTAATCAAGGTCCTTCCCTCTGTAGGTGCTGTGATCATAGCTAACGCGTGGTGCGCGACGATCACATGACATAATTACTCTCCAGAAGGTTCTGAGATAGATTAACAGGGCTATCCTCCACGACCCGGACCTATATCCAGACCCAGAGGCATTCAACCCCGATCGTTTCCTCGATGAGGACGGAATGTTCCGCGACGATCCGATGATCTCGCTCGCGTTCGGTGCAGGCAGGCGGATATGTCCGGGGCGCCACTTTGTGAATGCGACGCTTTTCGTCGTGACGGCGTTGGTACTGTCCGTGTTCGACATAACAAAGGCCAAGGACAAGAATGGGAATGTGATTCCGGTCACGGTGCCGGCTCCCGAGTCGATTGAAAGTGCTGGTGTCGTGTGAGTAATGAAGTCTACCTGGGCCTGGTGCGTCTGTAGTTGATCAGATGAGCCCCCATGAAAGTTATCCGCCGAAGTTTGAGTGTTCTATTATCCCAAGAGATAAGCTTGCAGAGGACTTAATAAGGGCGAGTGTCTTGGCTTGAATACCACCTGCGCTACGCATATCCTGCAGGTATGTATTCTCCCACCTTTTTCCCACTCTGTTGAACCTATGTTCAGATGAATTTAGTTAGGGGCTGCCACGTTAAGCATTCTATCGTAGCAGAGACGGCAGAGTCAGTCTTGATGTCCGTAACAAATACTCGTAAACGGTCAACAGGCAATTAAGCAATAAGTACTCAATCAGTTTAGTCGCCACTAGCGAGGTACAACATGTCGAGAATGAAAGCGCTATTCAAGACAAGAACGCATTGGAGATCCATTCACCAGATTCGGCCATGATAATCTCCACCGAACTGGCCCGCACCCCCTCCACAGACGGCCGGAAACGACTACCTACTACAGCCCATGAACGTTTCCATGCTTGTACGCTCGAGCAGCACAGCGACTTGTTCGGATGGCCATTACAATAATTACGACCCGACCTTGGATCCGGCGTGGCTATTCGTGGAATAAGTTTCATACAGTAGTATCTTACACCCTGGCTAGTGGTTTGAAGAAATATCTTTGGCTTCACTTCTCGCTGTTGGGCACATGCGATGCGTGCGGTTCATCACGCCGCTTAGTTCCAAGGCCGTTCCAATTCAATGAGGAAGTGCAGGCTTAAGTTAGTGAGGACCGGTATCGGCCCGGGAACGACCGACACTAGCGACTCGTTCAAGTTGGTACCCGCAACGTCGGCCCCTCATGTATTCCTATTCGTCTATCTGGCAACAACTATCTGCAATAGGTCGCAGATGTCTGTAGGTTCCCAATATCATGTCAGGTAAGAAATAATACATTGGCTCAACAATTTGAGGAGGATTACTAGACCGCGGCTATTTATAGCGCTTCTCTCCGCACTTCTGTAGGGTAGGGCCCAATGTGGTACAGGCGCAAGTGCGGCTCTAAAGGCCTCTCCTCGTGGTTTTTGTATCTACTCTAATTCTATGACCCCGGTCTTTTTCAGGTGACCTAGTTCATGATGCAGCTCTCCCCCATCACAGCGATCGACTCCTTCGCCCTCTCCGCATTCCTTTACCTACTCCTCGCTTTTCGTGACCACAAAAGACGAAGGGGTCTCCCATATCCCCCAGGACCTCCATCTTGGCCTATCATTGGCAACCTCCTGGACGCCCCAAAGCTTTCTCCTTGGTTAGCCTACGCAAATATGTCTAAGAAATACGGTAGGATTGATCTCCCCGTTGGTTGTGTTCCTTCTCTGAACCTAGGTTTTATGTTTATCAGGTGATGTCCTGTGCATTAAAATTTTGGGTCAAGTCGTCATCGTCCTATGTTCCCCGACAGCCATAAAGGACTTACTCGAAAGGCGTGGAGAGTTGTATGCGGATCGAAAACCAATGCCGATCTTTGAGATGTACATCTGATATCTGTCCTTCCCTTGTCATAGGCGCTGATTCCACCAATGTCCCAGAATGGGTATTGATTGGTTTTTTTTCCTTGCCAGAATGGGAAAATGCTGGCGTGAAGGTAGAAAATCATTGGATCGCAGCCTCCGCCCTGGCACAACAACCCCACATCGGCGTTTGGTCGAGGAAAAGACATGCGTATTTCTTGGTCAATTACTCGCCACTCCGAACGCCTTCCGCGAACACCTCCATCTGTTGGTCCCGCTGCCACATTTTCTTGATAACTGTTGACTCGAATCGTTGACTCGCATCACAGTCTTCAAGGAAAGGTCATCATGCACCTCACATACGGATATGACTCAAAAGATATTGACGATATATTGGTACCACCAAAGAGGATTGGCGAAATCTTAGAACAGGTCATTTTACCTGGAAGATCATTGGTAGATCTTCTCCCATTTCGTGCGGTTCCTTCATCCCCTATTGTCATTTGAGTGCCTCAAGGCTACATTTAGTCCAACGCCTCCCTTCGTGGGTTCCTTGGTTCAAGTATGAACCGCTAGCGAGTGAATGTAGGGAGCTGGCACTGAGGATGAAGAACGAGCCTATGGACTTCGTGAGGAACTCCATGGTATGAATCAGGTGACATTCCGGCGATTGTCTCTACTTATGGATCGCCAGCGCAACGGCACTGCAGTACCATCTCTAGCAACTGAATACCTCCAAGAGGCAGACCTTCTGAACGGCCTGGGAAGTCAAGAAAGGGTGGAAGGCATCAAAGATATTCTAGGGTCTCTGTTCATAGGTAATCCTTGCGTCATCTATGAATACATGTAGCGCTTACGTCGAACATCAGCCGGTTCAGACACAGCACGTATTCTCCTTATTCCCGTAGCCTGTTCCTTGGCTGATGCGGACGTTCAGACCGTTTCTACAATGACATCGCTCTTCTTCGCACTCACCCTTTATCCAGAGGTCCAGAAGCGAGCACAAGCAGAACTCGACTCTGTCATCTCAAGAGATAGGTTGCCAACGTACAATGACAAGTCACGTCTTCCATACATAGAGGCGGTGAGCAGAGAGTTGTTGAGGTGGCAAATGGTGATACCACAGGGTGCAAGTTCCTCCGACTCGTCAGCAGCTATGTGCACTAACATCTACGTGAGGTGTTGCCCACGCGGCAACTGAAGATGATTTCTATAAGGGCTACTTTATTCCAAAAGGTTTGTAAGTATGCTTCGTTATTGGCTGAAGTTGTAACCAAAGTCCCTCGTTCTGTAGGTGCTGTGATCATAGCTAATGCATGGTGCGCAATAATCGCACGACACAGTTGCCGCTGAGAAGGTTCTGAGATGGATTGACAGGGCTGTCCTCCACGACCCGGAGCTGTATACAGACCCAGAGGCATTCAATCCCGATCGATTCCTCGATGAGGATGGAAAGTTCCGCGACGATCCGATGATCTCGCTGGCGTTTGGTGCAGGCAGGCGAGTATGCCCAGGGCGCCACTTCGTCGACACAATACTCTTCGTCGTAACTGCATCGGTGTTGTCCGTGTTCAACGTGACGATGGCCTCGGACAAGGATGGGAACGAGATTCCGGTCATAGTGCCGCCGCCCGAGTCCATCGATACTGTTGGCGTCATGTGAGTAATCAAGTCTACCTATGATATGAATCTTGTAGCTGATCTGGTGACCTCCCTTGGAAGTTTCCCGCCGCAGTTTGAGTGTTCTATTATGCCAAGAGACAAGCTCGCAGAGGACTTGATAAGGGCAAGTGCCTTAGCTTGAAAATCACCCGTATCACGCACGCCCTGCAAGCATCTATTCTCCCCACTCTGTTGAACCTATGTTCTATAGCATAAATCTGGGGGTTACCGCAGAGACGACAGAGTCACTCTTACGCATGTGCGCAGCTATCTGCCCACCAACTCTGTAACAAATGTATTCGTTAATGGTGAGTAGGTGATCAAGCAATAAGTATTCGATCAGTCTTAGGTACGGCGTGTTGAGAATAAAAACGCCTTCCAAAAAAGGACATATCGAGGACCCAATTATTAGATTTAGCCTTAATTTTTACCGAACCTGTCTGCACCCTATCGATAGTGTTGCCGTGGCTCGGCTCAGCTTGGCTTGGCTCAGCTAAGCACAGCTCGACCAAAAAAGGACGAGCTGAGCTGAGCCACTCCGAATTGAGCTGGCTCAAGCTAGGCTGAGCCGGCTCAAGCCACCCAAAAGTACAAATAGGAAATCGTACCATTTTGGGTAGCCTGAGTCAGCCAAGCCAATGAACACGCGCGTGAATCCAAGTCTCGAACTTCAAGCTTCAAGCCCTGAGAACTGAGTATACCTGGCTCCCCCTCAGTGAGACTGAGTTATCTGAACGACTGGCCGGGATCCCCAGTCATCCCCCCCCTCTGCACAGACTGGGCTTGCGGTCTGCGCGCTGTCTGCGCGCTGTTTGCGTTGTCCGCCCGCCGACCACTGGCCTTGTCTGTGCTCTCGCCGCCCTCGTTGCTCTCTCTCTGGCCGCTGCTTCTTCTCGCCGTCGCTCGCTCTGGTCGCCGCTGGTCGCTGGTCGCCGCCGCTCACTCTGGTCGCTGCCGCTTGCTCTGGTCGCTGCCCGTCACTCTGGTCACCGCTGGTCACCGCCTCTCGCCGCTGGTCGCCGCCTCTCACCGCTGGTCGCCGCCTCTCGCCGCTGGTCGCCGCCTCTCGCTGCTGGTCGTTGCCTCTTGCCGCCCCTCGCCGCTCCTCTGGCCACCACGCAGCCGTCGGTGCCTCTGACGGCGCTGTCGCCATCGTCGCCAACGTTGTCGCCAACGTTGTTGCCGTTGTCGCCTGCGCCGTCACTGTCACCGCCACCTACTGTCTCTGCCACCACCTCTGCGTCATCTTCGGCATCATCACCCTATGCCCTCACTTCTGCCGCCGCTGTCGCCACAACTGCCCTCACTGCTGCCACCGCCACCACCCACGCTGCTGCTGCAGCTGCCGCCGCCGCCGCCAACGCCCTCGCTGCAGCTGCCGCCACCGCCACCATCCTCGCTGCTGCTGCCACTGCTGCCACCACCTTTGCTGTCGCTGCCGCCACCACCTTTGCTGTCGCCGCTGCCACCGCCCTCGCGTCGCCGCCACCGCCACCACTCGCTGCTGGCGCCACCACCGCCAGAGCTGTCGCCGCTGCCACCGTTCCACCCTCGCTGCCGCCGCCAGCACCCGCCCGCCTTCGGACGACCATCGCGTGCCCCTGGATGCCTCGGACACCCTCAGAAGGCCCTCGGACGCCCTCGGATACCCTCGGACAGCCCTCGCGCACCCTCCTCTTGCCCCTCCACACCCCCCTTTCTCTTCCCACCCCCTTTTCCCTCTCTGGCCACCCCAGGTGAGTCGCACAGGTCCCCTACTTTTATGTAGTTCATTCCTAGGTACAAATACATGTATATAGCCTTGTTGCAAATAAATTCTCTTAAACTACTGCTCACTAATGCCCCTGAGATAAGCCCTCAAGTCCTCAACTGGTCTGACTGCCTCCATTCCCTCCAGCTCTTCCATTTCATCCTTCTCTCCAAGCCCTTCAGTAAAATTGAGTTCCCTTTTATACTTTGCCTGGAACTTGAGTATCTGTATGGCTTCCATGCTGCCTGGCTTAAGGCGGTTCCTCCTGGCTCTAGCTGTCTCCTTGCTTGCTGAGAAGACACGCTCACATGGGACTGAAGTGGCTTGAATGGGGAGTAAGTCCATGGCAAGCTTGAAGAGTGTTGGCCACTTTTTCTGGTGTTCCTGCCATTCCAACTACTGTCAGTACTCCCTAACAAAATGAACCATTCTACATACCTGCCAGAACTCAAGAATATTGGCATATTTGACTGGGGCTGCTAGATAGTCATCAACTTCACCTAGTGATGGGAAAGTTCGGTTCAGTTCGGTTTTTTGCCTCTTTTGGCCGTGTTGCATTTCGGCACGCTCGACCCGGCCGACTCGAACCCCACCAAAACAACACCGCCGCGGTAATGCGCGGTGGCTCAACATCTTCCATCTCCGTATCCATTTCGATTCAAACACCTCAAGTCTCATAGGGGTCTTGCGCCCCTTTCTGCCCCATTTCTCGACACCGCTTCGTCATGTACATTCCTGTTTCATGCCTGCAAAAGGCCCGTGCGTATTTGTATCTTCTTTACTTTACTTTACTATTATTATCCTTAAAACGTATCTAAACTGTATTTAAACGCGCTCGTATGTACTCGAATCATTATCCAGTTGTTCCTCCTCTTTCCCTGGTGTGCCCTTGAGACCCTCTCCAAAGCGAAGTATCTTCGCCTTTGTCCATCCTCACTCGTGCTCTATCATCCCTCGACTTCGCGCTTTTCTCTTTGCCAATCGAACCGGCCCTTCGGACCCTATCACCCGACCGGCACACTTAGCCGGATCGCCCCTATCGCCCGACCTTTACACCAAGGTTATGGGCCCTGACGCTGCAGTCTAAATCCGATATTACCGAGAATCTATCAGCGCGTACCTTTCATTATCCGAAACCCCGCTTACCCTATTTGTCATCATGAGCGAGGACTACAAGCTTACCATCGTCAAACTGGCCACCGACGGATCCAACTGGGTCACCTTTAGAGACCGCATGGTCTGGGCGTTCGATAACCGAAGATGGTCCGAACATCTCACCAGCACCACGGTCCCCACGACTTGGACGCCAATCAATAGCGTCCCTCCTCAGGAACGCTGGGACACGGAAGAAGCCGCCGCCAAGAATTTGATCGCGGCATCAGTACCCGATTACGTCTTCAACCGAATCAAGACGAAAACCAATACAAAAGATATTTGGGACGCCGTCAAAGAGATATTCCAGAAGAGATCCAAGATGATCGCCATCGACCTGGGCCGGAAACTCTTGGGCACCAAATTAGGCGAAGATGAAGACGCTCACGCTCATCTGACTCATCTTCTAGATATGCGAGAGCAGCTCGCTTCTATGGGGGCCACCAAGACCGACGATGAATTCGCGTCCATCATCCTCGGCTCACTCCCCCCCTCCTACGAATCCCTCATCAATTCCATCAACTCAGCAGCCGATCAAGCGGACGAATCAGTCACACCCGATCGGGTAATCCGATTGGTCACCGATCAGTACGATCGGCGCGTCATCCAGAAAGGCAAGACTAACGGCCCAGAAGAGGCCTTCTTAGCCAACGGGCAGAAACGCGACAAGCGCAACGTAGAGTGCCACAACTGCCACAGGCTCGGCCACTTCAAATCCGATTGCTGGGCCAAGGGAGGCGACAAAGAAGGCCAACGCCCGCCTCGAAGAGACAATAACTCAAACTACAGCAACTACAACAACTCAAGCGACAATCGCGACAATCGCAGCAATCGCAATAACCGCAACAACAGCAATAACAACCGAAGCAACAGGAACAGGAACAATAACCATTCCGACAATGCAAACGCGGCCAACACCGACATCGAAGCTTGGGCCGCGATCGAGGAGATCGACGACGACTCCACTTCCCCCACTCCACATGCCTCCGCGTACAGCGTGGGGCCACCTATCCAGCATCCCCCCATCGAGATCGAGCTCTACGATTCCGGGGCGTCTCGGCACATGTCCCCATTCCACCATCGCTTCATTAATTATCGCTCCATTCCTCCTCGCGCGATTACTGCCGCTAACAAACGCATCTTCTACGCGATAGGTACCGGGGACTTACAGATCGACGTCCCCAACGGGAACGTTACTACTCCTGTGCTTCTCCGGGATACTCTTCACACGCCTGAGATGGCGCTTACTATTGTCTCTGTCGGCCGTATCACTGGGGCTGGCTACTCTGTATCTTTCGAGCGACAATCCTGCAAGATCAAGAACAGATCTGGCGACACTATAGGCGATATTCCTGCTAGCTCTAATGGCCTATACAAGGTCGAACACTCCTATCTGGCTGCTAGCACTGGCTCTCCTGTCGAACAAGTCGACATCCACACACTCCATCGTCGCCTCGGTCACATCTCGGCCGACGCTATTTGCTCCCTCATCCGCAACAACGCCATCGAAGGCGTGCAACTTATCGACGACGGCTCGCCCATCATCTGCGACTCTTGTCAATACGCCAAGCTCACTCGGAAGGCTATTCGAGCTGAGCGCGAGGCTCCGCCAGCTCGTCACTTTGGAGTGGAGATCCACTCTGACCTCTGGGGACCTTCGCCAACTACTAGCCTTGGGGGCCGCCGTTACTACATCACTTTCACGGACGACCATACTCATTTCACTCGCGTCGACATCTTGCGTACTAAAGATCAAACCTTGGATTCTTATCGCGCCTTCTCAGCTTGGGCTCGCACTCAGCACGGCGCCAAGATTAAGGCTCTTAGATCGGACCGCGGCGGTGAGTATACCGGCCACGAGTTCACTCGCTTCCTTCAGGACGAAGGAACCGAACGCCGCCTTACTACCCACGACACCCCGCAGCACAACGGAGTCGCGGAATCGCTCAACCGCAGGCTTCTAGAACGCGTGCGGGCTATTCTCCATCACTCTGGCTTGCCCAAAACGCTCTGGGCTGAAGCTCTCCAGTTTGCGGTCTGGCTCAAGAACCGCACATCTACTCGGGCTCTAGGCAACAATACAACGCCCTACGAAATGCTCTACGGCAACAAACCGAACATCTCCGGTGTCCCCGAATGGGGACAAACTGTCTGGGTTCACTCTAGCACCGGCTCAAAGCTCGACGCGCGCGGAATTGAAGCGCATTGGGTCGGTTACGACGCGGACAGCACTCACGCACACCGCGTCTACTGGCCCAACAAGAATTCGATATCAGTCGAACGCAACATTAAATTCACTTCCCCTCTTACAGTTATCAACATCGGCCAGCCTCGTATCATTCCCGCGCCGCAACCAGCTGCGGCGCAAGCACCACCCGCTGGACCTCAAGCACCACCGGCGCCTCAAGCGCCCCACCCTTTCCCTCCTACCACAGCACCGGTACCTATTCAACTGGTACCGTTCACACCTCAACAACAACAACTTCCCGAAGAAGCAAGCCGGGAAATTTCGCCTCAAGTCCCAGGCGGAATGCCCTCGTATCGGTCACCTTTGGCTCTCACCCCTCTCACACCATCCACCACCTCATCGGTTCCACCTCAAGAAGAAGAGCCTTCAACATCCACCAAGCAGCGGCAACAGGTGCCGCCGCCTGCCAAGGGCAAGGCAAAAACCAAAGAACCTCAAGAACCGACTCGCAAGTCATCGCGCATCCCCAAACCAACATTCAAAGTTACTGGGCTCTTCACCGAAGGAGCTCAACCCAAAGCCGAAGAAGAACAGCCAAGCGCAGCAGCCCGGAAGTGGTTCCACCCGGACTGGCCCAGAGACGAAGGTTCAAGCGCATACGCGGCTGACAATCAGATTCCAGAGTACGCCTTTCTCGCGGAAAGCGAGGAACTCATGGAAGCCGCTCTCAACGACTCTCAAGACGATCCCAAAACTCTGGCTCAAGCGCGATCTCGCTCAGACTGGCCCAAGTGGCAGGAAGCGATGGATCGCGAAATCGCAACCCTCGAAGAAGCTGGGACTTGGTCAACAGTCCCCAGACCCGCCGGCAAGAATATTGTCGGCAGCAAGTGGGTGTTCCGCATCAAACGGAAGGCCGACGGCTCCATCGAGAAGTATAAAGCGCGCCTCGTAGCGCGCGGATTCACGCAAAAGTTCGGTATTGATTATTTTGATACCTTCTCCCCAGTCGCGCGGCTCGCAAGTTTCCGCACTATTCTCGCCATCGCCGCTCGCAACGACTGGGACATCGACACTTTCGACTTCAACGGCACCTACCTCAACGGAGAGCTAAGTGACGATGAAGACATTTATATGCAAGCACCCCCTGGATACGACACTCAGGGGGAGTCGGTCAAACACCTTCGCAAATCCCTCTATGGACTCAAGCAAGCCGGCCGCAAATGGTATGATACCCTGCGCCGCGCTCTCATGGACTTGGGATTCGGCGTCAACAACGCTGATCCCGGGGTCTTCTTCATCCACAATAAAAATCACCTCACCATCCTCGCAGTTCGCGTTGACGACTGCGTGATTACAGGTAGCTCAGACGAGCTCATTTGCTACTACAAGAGGGCGCTCAACGCCCGCTATTCTCTCACCGATCTGGGTCCCATCCATTGGCTCCTCGGTATCAAGATTACCCGCGACCGCAAGTCGCGCACCATTTCCCTCTCGCAAACGTCTTATATCGACACCATCCTCTCCCGCTTTTCCCTCAGCAATGCGAAACCCGTCGCTACTCCTATCATCCCCGGGGCGTCTTACAGCAAGTCCGATGCACCTGATGAACAGCACACATAGATAGCTTACTCACAGAGGGACAAAGTGTTCTGTGGTGAGACAAGCTGAGTGGCTGGAAGCAGCAACAGGGAATCTAGCAGAGTGAAGCAGAGGTAAAGTCTGGCACACAGCAGTGAGAGAACTGATCATGGTATTACAGAGGAGAAGACATACCTGGCACACAGCAGTGAGAGAACTGATGTGGACCAGGGCGTACAAGCAGTCTACTTATACTGTACAGAGCCGTGACACTAGTATAAGGGAAGTAACTACAGGTCACAGAGTACAAGGAGCGCATTGTTCTACAACAGGACAAAGGAGTGTGCATATGGAGAACAAGGCGTATAGAACAAGAAGGGTCCAGACTAAGATGATATCATAATGACATCACAATAAAGATATATCTAAAGGAAGAACAAAGACGTAGTACAATGACAAGTCCAGAGGAGTCCGTATGATGTCATAGTACATGATGTCATGGGTGACGCAATGATAAGTTAATAGATTGTACAGATCAAAACAGTATCTAATCTACAAGTCCTATATCTAATCTAAAGCAGTCCATGCTGCAAGTCCGGTCCGTACGAGCCGCTAAGTGCGCAAGGGTCACTTATCAACATCTCCCCGTGATCTACAATCTAAGTACACACAAGTCCCATGTCATCGTTGTGCTTCTGTAGCAGGACACGCGGTAGTGACTTTGTGAAGCCGTCCGCAACCATATCCACAGTAGGAGTTCTAATGAGGGTGATGGTCCCCTTTTCGATGTACTCCCGAATGACATGATGCCGTATGGCAATGTGCTTAGACCGTCTCCCAGTGACAGGGTTCAAGGCTAAGTCAATAGCACCCTTATTGTCACCATGAAGTGGGATGGGGTCGTCGACCTCGTACCCGAGTTCCGTGAGGAAGCTCTGATACCACGCAGCCTGGTTAGCCGCGTCAGTCATGGCCATGTATTCCGCTTCCGTTGTGTTTTGGGCAACAGTCTTTTGCTTGCGCGAAGACCAGCTTATTGCACCGTTAGCTAGTAGGAACACATAACCAGAGGTGGAGTGGCGGTCATCAGTCTGATCAGCCAGACTGGAATCAGTGTAGCCATGAAGGCCATCGCCATTGGCGCCATCATAGACAATACGCATATCCATAGTTCCCACTAAGTAGGACAGGACATACTGCGCAAGTCGCAGATGTTGTGGTGAGGGATTCGCTGCGTACTGCGCCAGACGTGACACAGCGAAGGAGATATCTGGCCTAGTGCCAATCTGCACATAAAGCAGACTCCCAATCAGAGACTGGTAGTGGGAAATATCTGAGGCAGTTGCCTGCAACGTATATTTAACCAGGTGCTCGTCAGCACCAGCAGGCAAGGGTGTGTTGTGTGGTGTGGCATCAGACATGCCAAAGCGTTCAAGGACATCCTTGATGTAGCCAGACTGATCTATTTCGATGCGTCTGAGGGAGCGGTCGCGCACAATGCGCATACCAAGATAGGACTCTATCTCCCCGAGATCCGTCATCTCATAGCATTCAGACAAGTCTGACTTCAAACGCTTGATACCACTCAGCGAGGGACCCAGTATAGTGATGTCGTCAACGTAGACAATAACGAAGAGTGGATCATACCCCTCCCGTTGAGGCATCACATATATGCCAGCATCAGCAAACGTCCGCTTAAAGCCGAGTGCAGTGAGCACTCCATGGAATTGCAAGTTCCATGCGCGGGAGGCCTGTTTGAGACCATAGATCGCCTTAACCAGGCGACACACCTTCGTCTCAGAGCCAGTGACAGTGAAACCTTGTGGCTGCTCCATGTAAATCTCCTCGTCAAGCACGCCATTGAGAAAAGCAGACTTAACATCCATCTGATGGATGTGCCAGTCCTCCAGCGCGGCCAACGCCAGAAGTAAACGTAGCGACTCAAATCGTGCGACGGGAGAGAAGGTTTCATCAAAATCTACGCCAGGGATCTGCGTGAATCCCTTAGCCACCAAGCGAGCTCTGTAGCGTCCATCCGCTTTGAGCTTAAAGACCCATTTGGATTTTACTGCCTTACAATTAGGCGGGAGATCCACTAACTCCCAAGTCCCATTTTTTGCTAGGGCGTCCATTTCATACTGACACGCCTTAGTCCACTCATCTGCAGCTGTAGACCGCATGGCCTCTGCATAGGTTGCAGGGTCTCGGCCCACAAAGGCAGCAGCCAGTAACTCCGCATACCCCAGACGCCTGCTGCGCCATGCCGCATTATCCGCATTGAAGTAACGCGGGTTAGGGACAGGGGCACGAGCACTGCGCCTTGGTGCATTGTCCATCTCGCGCAACAGCTGACTACGCTGTGCACGATCCTCAAATCCCCCAGGCATTTCTGGTGAGGGAGGAGGGACATGGCGCATAATGCGCGTTGCACTAGGACGCGGCGGGGGTGAAGTGGGAGTGGTCTGCTCACGTTTAGGTGTGGTGGGCAGGGCTGGCAAAGCAGGTGGTGGAGTGGTGGGGCGTGGTTGGACTTGTGGGGGGTCTAGGAGCTTTTCAACATCCTCCTCCTCACTACTACTGGAGTGTGCAGGGGAGGGGGCTCGCATTGGTGGTAACGCCGGCGGGTGAGGCACGGCAGTCACTGTTGTGCTAGGCACGACTGATGGTGAAGGTGTGGGGTGTGTCTCAACACCCTGGAGGGACGGGAAGCTACTCTCGTCGAATGTCACATCCCTGGACACTCGAACGGAGCGGGTTGAGCGGTCCCAGAGCTTATAGCCCTTAGATTCGGGCTCAAACCCGATAAGCGTGACCTCAATGGCCTTCGCATCTAATTTGCGACACTTATCAGCGGGTACGTGCATGTACCCCTTGCATCCGAAGACGCGAAGATGAGAGACATCGGGCACTTTGCCAGAGTGCCAGAGCTCATAGGGAGTGCGCCACTTGAGTCCACGGACTGGAGAGCGATTATAGATGTGCACAGCTGCGCACACTGCATGCTCCCAGAAGCCTTTAGACATGCCAGCTGTGTGGAGCATGGACATTGCCTTATCCATAATGGTGCGGTTAAACCGCTCGGCTTTTCCGTTAGACTGTGGTGAACCCGGCATCGTGAGGTGATGCTCTATCCCTTTCTGCTTAAGAATGTCCTGCGTGACACTCGACATGTATTCGCCACCGCGGTCAGAGTGCAGAGCGCGCAGTTTATGGCCAGATTGGGTTTCACCCCAGGCCAAATACATCTGCAGCGACTTAGCAAACTGGTCCTTCGACTTAAGGAAGTGTACCACAGTGAACTTAGTGTGGTCGTCTATGAAGGTGGCAGTGTAGGTCGAGCCTTGCAAGGACTGAGTCTGCATAGGACCGGCGAGGTCACTGTGCACAATCTCAAATTGACGAGTTGTCCTCTTGTTGGAGGACGCAGAAAAGGGTTGGCGAGTGGATTTGCCCATCTCGCACCCACGGCAGACTGTGTGGGCTGTGGTAGAGCTATCTATGTCCATGCCAGTAGTGGCAGAGGGACCATGCGCCTTCAGTGCCGCAGAGGAGATGTGTCCCATGCGTTGATGCCAGATATCAAGTGTGGCAGCACTTGATTTTGTGTGGGCGTTGAGGCCGACGCTGGCTGCGTCCAACCAGTAAAGGTTGTCCTCAAGGTAGCCTTTGGCCACACACTTTTGGTTGACAGATATTTTAAATGAGCCACTGTCAAAGGCAATCTCAGCACCCTTTTGTGCTAGGGCGCGCGTTGACAAGAAGCGCGTCTTCACCTGTGGTAGGTGTAGCACATTACTGAGGGTGATGGAGATACCCTGGCTCGTTGTAAAGACGACAGACCCGACACCCACTTGGTCTATGGTTGACTTATCCCCTAGGCGTACAGTGCCTTTGGTTGGGGTATAGTCTTTGAAGTCAGACCGATGTGGTGTAATGTGGTGTGTGGCACCACTGTCCATCATCCAACGCACACGCGAGGCAGCATACAAGGCAACACCAATTGATTCAGAGGCCCAATCTATCTTGGGCTCTACGACCTCCGTGATAGAGGCGGTGGTAGGTACTAGGACATGACTATTGGCAGCCTTGTTGCCTGTTTTCTCCTTCTCCTTTGCGTCAGCCTCATCCTTCTTCCTCTTCCTGCAATCAGGCTTGATGTGGCCCTTTTTGTTGCAATAGTGGCAAGTTAGACCAGAGTGGTCCTTCTTGCCCTTTTTGCCCGTCGACTTGACGGGGGCCACCTTGTTGAGGGAAGAGCCAGAGGGGCCGGCGCGGCGAGCTTCTTCCGACACTATGCGCGCTATGATCTCAGCGTGCTTAAGTGTGGAAGGGGCCCCACTGGCAAGGATGGTAGAGGCCAACACCTCATAAGAGGGCGGCAGTGCGTGGAGGAGAATGAGGCAGTATTGGACGTCAGAGACACCCATCTGCGCGTTGGAAAGGGCAACCCTAAGCTCATTGAGCTTGGCCAGCTGAGCGGCCATGGGTGCGGAGTCGTCGAGGCGGGCTTGCGTTAACTGGATCCACAAGTTAAAGATGGTGGTGCTGCCCGAAGCACCAGCGTATACGTCTCTCAGTTTGTCCCACTTCGCCTTGAAGGTGGCATAGACAATGTTGTCCGCCACAAGGGAGTAGACATCTGGTTTAAGGTAGAGGCGGAGGTACGCCTTGGAACGACGCTGGACTGAGTCCCACTCATCGGTAGTGATGCCAGATGGTGGTGTGTCCAAGGTGAACACATCTTCAGCCTCATGCAGCGTGAGGATAGCCTCAATGGTCCCAGACCATTCGTTCCATCCAGTGCCGTCAAACTGAGTGAGGTGGATGCCAGATGGCATGCCGAAGTTGGCACTGTGGGCCTGAGAGAGACGTGTGGAGGGTGTGGACCCAGAAGGAGGAGGGAGTGAGCCTCCTGCAGAGCCACCAGTGGGGCTGGGAGGAGCACCAGCACCGGCAGCAGGGGTAGAGGATGAACCAGACATTGGGATGATTTATCTGTCGCCGAGGAGCAGTCAGCAACAGTGCTTCATAGTTGCAAGACATAAAGATAGAGGGGATACCACTCCTGTCTGTGATTCTGTAAGGCCAGAACGCTAACGCGTCCTGCCTCCTGATGGTATGCCAGTGATACAAGGGCTAGGCCCAGGTTGAGAGAGTCCCTTTGCCATACCATGAGCTAGCTGCCAGCCAGGATGTGTCTAAGACACAGCTCAAATGGTTTGCGTCAGGGGGAAGGTGAAGGGAAAGCTTTCAGAGCCCAAGGCTGTCTACCTCAGCCTCCTCGGCCTGTTGGTTGCCTCATCGCCACAAAGTGGCTTTACTGAATCCTTTCCCATTGCCGCTACAAGGCAGGTATCTGGTTGCAGAACACCATAAGGTGAACACCCCCCAGAGCCTGAACCAGGTTTTACACTCCCATGGTGAGGAGATCCTGCGCCCAGTGTGGAGCACCAGAGACAGCTGGCGCTAAGCTCCACAATACACAGCCCAGTGGGCCATGCATGCCTGGATATTTTGAAGTTAAGGGGCTACCAGACCCAGTCTCCTTGCGCATAGCGCAGGGGCTAGGAAAACAGTAGGGGTGAAAGTAGGACTACTGGGCAGTACATGTACAGGAGGTTCCTCAGCAGAGACAAGTGGCGCCCCACTGCTCTCTGCCTTGGGCAAGGCTGGTAAGGCCCCAGACAGACCTTAGCCTGGTGTGTCCTCCTAGGAAGACAGTGACCAGCCAAGTGGAGTGGCTAGGGCACCAGGGCCCATAACCTGATGAACAGCACACATAGATAGCTTACTCACAGAGGGACAAAGTGTTCTGTGGTGAGACAAGCTGAGTGGCTGGAAGCAGCAACAGGGAATCTAGCAGAGTGAAGCAGAGGTAAAGTCTGGCACACAGCAGTGAGAGAACTGATCATGGTATTACAGAGGAGAAGACATACCTGGCACACAGCAGTGAGAGAACTGATGTGGACCAGGGCGTACAAGCAGTCTACTTATACTGTACAGAGCCGTGACACTAGTATAAGGGAAGTAACTACAGGTCACAGAGTACAAGGAGCGCATTGTTCTACAACAGGACAAAGGAGTGTGCATATGGAGAACAAGGCGTATAGAACAAGAAGGGTCCAGACTAAGATGATATCATAATGACATCACAATAAAGATATATCTAAAGGAAGAACAAAGACGTAGTACAATGACAAGTCCAGAGGAGTCCGTATGATGTCATAGTACATGATGTCATGGGTGACGCAATGATAAGTTAATAGATTGTACAGATCAAAACAGTATCTAATCTACAAGTCCTATATCTAATCTAAAGCAGTCCATGCTGCAAGTCCGGTCCGTACGAGCCGCTAAGTGCGCAAGGGTCACTTATCAACAGCACCCTCTGACGCCACCGAAGCGGCGCACATGAAGAAAGTTCCCTATCGCGAGGCCGTCGGCAGCCTCATGTACGCCGCCGTCGCCACTCGCCCCGACATCACCTTCGCCATTTCTACCCTATCTCAATTCCTCAGCAACCTGGGCGAAATTCATTGGGAAGGCGTCAAGCGCGTCTTCCGCTATCTCGCCGGCACCAAACACCACTCGCTCACCTTTGGCAATGAGCGACACGACCTTCTGGGATTTACTGACGCAGATGGCGCATCCCAGGAGCACCGCCATGCGATATCCGGCTTCGCTTTTCTCATCGACGGCGGAGCAGTCTCATGGGCCTCGCGGAAACAAGAGATCATCACCCTATCCACCGCCGAGGCCGAATACGTCGCCGCAACTCACGCGGCCAAGGAATGTATCTGGCTCAGGAGATTCACTGAGCCATTTTTCGGCTTATCGCACTCCCCTACCCTCCTTTATTGCGACAACCAGGCCGCACTCCATCTCGCCACCGAAGATAACTACCATGCTCGCACCAAGCACATCGACATTCGCTTCCATTTTATCCGACAAACGATTACCGATGGACTCATCAATATCAAGTACTGCCCTTCCGAGGATATGACCGCGGACATCCTCACCAAGCCGCTGGCGAAGTTCAAGGTCGCGTTTCACTCGCAGAACCTCGGACTCCGTCGAGCGTGAGGGGGAGTGTTGCATTTCGGCACGCTCGACCCGGCCGACTCGAACCCCACCAAAACAACACCGCCGCGGTAATGCGCAGCGGCTCAACATCTTCCATCTCCGTATCCATTTCGATTCAAACACCTCAAGTCTCATAGGGGTCTTGCGCCCCTTTCTGCCCCATTTCTCGACACCGCTTCGTCATGTACATTCCTGTTTCATGCCTGCAAAAGGCCCGTGCGTATTTGTATCTTCTTTACTTTACTTTACTATTATTATCCTTAAAACGTATCTAAACTGTATTTAAACGCGCTCGTATGTACTCGAATCATTATCCAGTTGTTCCTCCTCTTTCCCTGGTGTGCCCTTGAGACCCTCTCCAAAGCGAAGTATCTTCGCCTTTGTCCATCCTCGCTCGTGCTCTATCATCCCTCGACTTCGCGCTTTTCTCTTTGCCAATTGAACCGGCCCTTCGGACCCTATCACCTGACCGGCACACTTAGCCGGATCGCCCCTATCGCCTGACCTTTACACCAGGCCGAACTGAGAACCGGACCATTGGTTCAGTTCAGGGGATTTGCTGAACCCTGAACCAGAACCTCAGTTCAGGTTCACATGGTTCAGTTCAGGTTCAGGGGGCTTCTGAACCCCGAACCAGACCATATCTTGAGGTTCGGAGTTCGGTTCAGGTTCAGGGAGGTTCAGGACACTGAACCGAACCATTACATCAAGGATCTTGCTTATGTAATCAAACAAAACTCACGGAGTCACCATATAAGTGTACTGCAAAAGATGTGATGTCTATGTGGTAGAAATGAACAAATTCAATGTATTAGTTAGGGTGTATATGTAAAAACAAAGCTACGAGATCTAAGGAAAAGCTAGTTCCAAGTTTATATGGTATCAATCTCATTGTCACCGTCTAAGGACTCTTTCAAGGTATCAGCGTGGAGTGTTGCCTGTGTGACTGCAGAAATGTGCCCATTCTTATAGGCACTCTTAAGTATCTGCAGTCCTTCAAAGACCTCTGTCTGCAACTTGCTTCTCCGTGAGCACCCAGTGATCCCTCCACTACTGAACGCACGCTCCGACTGGGTTGCTGACCCCTGGATTGCAAGGTAGTCCCGTGCAATCTGCTTCAAAGTTGGGTATCTAGTGTTACTCTGGATTAGTTAGACACGCCGTGTAAGTGCTCAGAGAAGACATCAAACTCACCCCCCACCAACTGAGAACATTGGTTGTATCCTCAACCCCAGAACTGAGGTACTGTTGTAGCTCGTCCCGAGGGCTGACCTTCTCTTGCTGCTGGAACACTTGAACGGCCTCGCGAACATAAGAACCACCATAATAAGATGGTGGCCCTTGTATGGAGGGTTTACTTGCTGATATGTAGGTGTCAGTACAGAAAACGGAGTCAGTAGTGAATATACCAATACCGGCATTGTCTGAGTCATTGGTCCCTACTGTGGCCTGACTTGGAGTTGATGCGATATAATACCTGTCAAACTGGTTGCGTGGTCTCAGCATCTCACACTGATCAATCAGAAAGAAACAATACATACCACTTCTTCAAGTTGCTTGATGCCCGCAGCATACCGCACACTGTCCCACCGGCGTTTGAAGTAGACATCTTTAACACTAGGGTCAAGAACTATCACGAAGAAGTCAGTCAAAAAAAACCCCAAACAACAGAGCATAACACCTACCAAGGCAGATGAAGTATGCTGAGGATGTACCATTGACACGGCCATACCACTTCTTAAGGCTCTTGACACCACTGTCAAGTCCGTCCTTGAGTTCTTCATATTGAGGTTTCGTAGCCATCAATTCCCAGCACTTAATAAGAAACTCAAAGCTAGAAACAATACGCCAGACAGTGGGGGATTGAACACTTGAAAAGGTCTGCTGGAGGTTTGCTGGCTCCTAAGCAGACACGAGTAAGCATTCAAATACAATAAGTCAAAACCAAAGAAACTCACCCTCAATGCGTCCCTCATACTTGTAAGCCGTTCCCAATCTCTCCGAGTCAGCTGGAAGTCAGAATAGCAACGATGGTTGGATAGACGGGGTACATGTTCACTTTCATCGGCAAGAAGGGTAAACCGGTTGATTGCCTATGAAGTAGCGTGAACACCTTTTACCCCACACTGGCAGACAGTTCAGACGCACCACTTTGAGGTTGAGAAAACACTCTAGAAACTGATAGAGTGATCCCCATCGCGTATGAGCCCATAACACAAGTTCAAGTTGTGGGGCTGACACTTGGATGCACGAGTGGCGGAAAAATGTTTTTGCTTGGGGTGACATACGAATCTGTAGCGTGCATCAGTCAACTAAGGGTTCCAAGAAGCACAGGAAGGACCTACCTGCTTTGTCACGGTTCCAGCGGACCGTTCCGTGACGGAGTCGAGTGCGCGGACTTGCGTGTCACACAAGTGGAGTATGCTAACTTGGAATGCTCAACGGCACGCAAGCGAGAGGACAATGAACTGGATTCACAGATGAAGAGTAGACAAGGGATGTACTACTCTATGGCTACTCTTTATACTCGTACAGAACTAGGGGTTTTCGGGACTGTTTTCTGGTGTGTTACGGACTTCAGATGAGCTGGCAAACATACAGTAGACGTGGCAAAAACAGCTGGCAAGAAGTTACTTCGCTGGCAATCGATTTGACGTGGCACGATCCGTGACCGTGATGTCACGTGGGCGTGACATAGCCCCCTTTCTAGGCGCGATCGTCCCGATCTGCGTCATCCAGCGCGCGCGAGAAGTCGTAGTCGTGGCGAAAGATGAAATGGGCGGGGCGCTCGTACGGCGTACCACGTCGTTGTGCGCGGAGTCGAGCGTTGATCTGTGTTGATCGCTCGCGGTCGACTGCGCGTCCGAGCATGGCGAGCCACGCGCAATAAGTGCGAACGTGGGCGTGTGTTGTAGAGACGTGACAGACTCGTCGTGTTGCGCACTTCGTGTGAGGTTGACGACACTCGAATGTGAGGTGCTGCTCGTCGTCGCAGTAACTGCACGCCGGTAGGCCTCGCCTGTCGTGACGTGACGCCCGTTGGTCCTCGCCGGCTACCTGGCTAGCGGGGGACTCTTCTCCGTGAAGGGTGGGGTACTGAGTGTGGCGTGTTACCTGTGCGGTCTGAGCGTAAGTACGAAGGGGTTGGCGCGGAGGAACGGGTAGTGCGATTTCCGACCCGATGATTGGTACGCGGTGATGGTCGAGACGTCGGTCGGTGTTATTCATACGTATGGTAGCAAACGGTAAAAGGGTGGGGAGAGGATCCGACAGATAAGGCCTCATGCGTGAAGCCGCACGCGCGTTAGCCAGTCGTTGATCGATTTCGTCAGCCTCGGTACTCCACTCGCTCCATGCTCGCTCGGTTTCCTTCATGCGCGAGACGAGTTGGTCGCGTCTGACAAGAGATGCGCGAAGGCGGAATACGTCCGCGGTGACTCCTGGATCGGCGAGCAAGTACATAGCCTGGTCGACCTCTCTACGTGCGGGATGGTCTGCGCGGAACAAATCCCGAGTGTCTGGCGAGTCGGAAGGGAGATCCGGGCCGTTGCGAGGTTTGGCGAATAGTGGGCCGTAGTAAATGGGCTGATTACGCCCTTCGGTGGCGATGATCACTGGTCGGTCACGCTGATCGATCAGAAACTGAACAAACGGAGCTCGTCCCCTAGTCCCGTTAGCAAGCGGTATCTCCATAAGATAGTCGTTAGTGGGGAGTGTCATGGTCCAGTGCCGGTCTGGTCGCTCGATCCTATCAAGAAGCGACCGAGGTTGGTCCGTTCCCTGCGGGTTAATAGGCCGTGGGGGCAGTGGGTGCTGTGGCGACGTCGGTGTCGGGTTAGTGATACGCAGAGCTAGAGCCGGCTGCGTAGGAGATGGCAGAGTCAGACGAGGTACTTCAGGTGCTGGGGTTAACGGCGATTGGGGTCCTTCCCAAAGTCCCGCTTCTTCTTCTTCCCGAGTGATTTGTTCGAGAGCCTCCCTGAGTAGTCTCTGTCGTCAGTTAGTACGAGCCTGCGAGTGTCGTCGGTGCATCCCTTGTGGGGTGATGTAGGTGCTGAGACCCCACATGTCTTCTCGTGATCGTGGAGAATTTTGCCGGGCGTCGTATGTGAGTCCGACATTAGCCCAACGTTCGACTTCGCGGTTGACCTGCGCGCGCAGCCACTGCGGGGTGTCGTCGTCGGAGATCCACGGGTACTGTGGCGGATGACGAGGGGGGTCGTTGTCCATGAGTGAGATGGAGTTAATCGTCGTGCTGTGCGAGGCTTTATACTCGCGGATGAGGTCTGGGGTTCGTAAGTTAGACTCTGGTTCCCAGCTATCGTGCGCCGCCGTATATCCTTTCCATCGTACCAGATATTGTGGCGTTCTTCGACGACCGAAGGTACGATAATCGAGAAGTTGCTCGACTTCCCATTCTTGTTCCCCGTCTATAAGGTCCGGTGGGGGATTGCTTTCTTTGGCACCGTTGATCTCGCTAGTTTTATAGGGCGTGAGCAATCCTGCATGGAAGGTGTTGTGAATATGCCAATTCGACGGCAGTTGTAGGGCGTAGGCGATATCCGAGATACGCTGTGTGATAAGGAAAGGTCCGTATCGGCGTGGCGCCAATTTTGTTGTTGGATGGGTTGTTTTTAGATTTGTGGCGTCCAACCAGACTTTATCGCCGATGCGATAGGGCTGATACGACGTATCCTTTACCCATTTCAATTGGGTCGCCCTCATGGCATCTTTTGCCTGTCGGCGAACTTCATGGAGTTCCGTGAGTCTGTCGGTCGCCTTAGGTGATGGAGTGGCATCCGATGTGGGTTGATGGACGTGGGGCGTGAACCCGACTAGTAACTCGAACGGTGTTTTCCGAGTCGTTTCGGACGTCCATGAATTAAGGGTGTACTGTGCTATTGGTAACCACTTCGCCCAATCGTTCTGTTGGTAATTCGAGAAGACTCGTAGATATTGTTCCAGGCGTTGGTTGGTACGCTCCGATTGGCCGTCTGTGCGCGGGTGATAGGCCGTACTGATGTTCTGATCTATTTTTAATGCGGCGCATAAAGCCCTGGTGAACGCCGCAGTGAAGCGTGGATCTCTATCGGATATTACTTTGGTGGGGAGCCCGTAGTGCGGGACTACGTATCGAAGATATAGCGCCGCTGTCTGCTCTGCGTCTATCGTTTCTCGACACGGGGCGAATATGCTGGCCTTCGAACATCCTTGATCAGTGATCGTGAGGATGGTATCGTACTTCCCCGATTTAGGAAGTTTAACGATAAAGTCGAGGGCTACTGTCTGGAATGGCAGCGCTGTTTCTGTGGGGTAGATGGGTGAGATCGGCGGTTTTGGACGACCTGGCAAGTTTTTATTAGCTTGGCAGACATGGCATCCGGTGACGTAGTCTGCGATGTCCCTTGTCATGTTCGGCCACCAATAGTGTTTTTGTATCCCTTGTAAGGTTTTTGTTTGGCCGGGATGACCGGCGGTAATCGAATCGTGGAAGGATTCGATCACCCTCCTCCTCAGGGTGAGATCGTCCACGATCACAAGGCGACTGCGGTGAAAGGCAAGGGAAGAGGGGGTCGATGACCGTTCCAAGTGGTATCGGTCGATCCAATCCGCGGGAAGAGCGAGAAGTTGCGCTTGGCGACACCGGTCGTCGAGGGTGACGATGCGAGCGGTGTTAATAAAGTAAGCGGGAGGCAAGACGACGACACCTGTATTATCGTCGTTGGTTGGTACGAGCGTGGGATGGCGGGAAAGTGAGTCGGCGTGGAGGGTGGGTCCCGGCACGTGTCGAAGGCGAAGATCGTAATCGGCGAGGATGTTGACCAGACGCGCGACACGACGATTGATGTGTTGTGGAGATCGGTAGTGTAAGAGATTGGCGTGATCCGTAAAGACGGTAATTGGATGGCGTGCGGCGACTAAGAGGTGTCGCCAATGCTCGAGTCTGCGAACGAGGGCGAGAAATTCACGATCGTATACGTCGTAATTTCGTTCGGCGGACGAGAATGCCTGAGAGAAATATCCGACCGCTTGGTGTTTATTACGTGAATCTGGTTGTGTGAGGATCGCACCGATGGCGTATAAAGATGCGTCGGTTTGGAGAGAGTATGGTAGATCGGCGTCTGGTTGTTTCAACGCGGGGCGTGAGCAGGCGAAAGTGATAAGTTTGTCGAGGGCAGTGGTATGCTCCGTGGTCCATTCAAACGGGACGTCTTTGCGCAGGAGTTGTGTAAGTGGCTGAGCGAGGTGTGCGTAACGCGGAATGAATGGTCGTTGATACCCCAGTACGCCGAGGATGCTGCGTACTTGTTTGACAGTGGTGAGTTGGCGTGGCCAATCGTGGAGACCCGATATTTTGTCCTGTCCCATACGAATCGTCCCGTTCGCGATGGTCATTCCTAGGTAGTCGATCTCCGTGCGCTCAAATTCGCACTTCGACAGTTTTAGGAAATATCTCTCGTCGAGGAGGACCTGCAAGACTTTGTTAACGATCAGACGATGTCGTTGGATGTCGTGAGTAGTAGCAATGAGTATATCGTCCATATAGACGAACAGCTCCGCCGGATGCTGGTTGAGTAAGCAGCGGAAGATTCGGTTCATGGCGCGTACGAAGGTAGCTGGTGAATTTGTAAGTCCAAAATACATGACCATAGGTTCGAACAGTCTGCGGGGTGTTTTGAACGCGGCCTTCCACTGATCGCCGTCTTTGATCCGGATGTTGTTATATCCCCAACGGATGTCGAACTTAGTAAACAAGGTCTTATCGGCCAATCGGTCCAGGATGTTAGAGATCAGTGGGATTGGGTAGGTGTCTCTGACCGTGATTTTATTCAGCGGTTTATAATCCTGGACAGGTCGTAGTTTGCCGTCTTTCTTTTTTAGAAAGAAAAATGACGACGCGTAATGCGATTTCGACTCGCGAATGTAGCCCTTTTCGAGGTGTTCATGTAGGAACTCGTCCAAATGCTCCATTTCTTTTGCGTTTAACGGGTATATTTTACACTGGAGTGTGGGCGGAGCGTCAGGGATCAAGGTGATCACGTGGTCGTCTATCCGTTCGGGTGGGAATCGTTTGGCGGCTTCCTCCGAGAAGACGGTGGCGTATCGTTCGTAATGTGGTGGCAGTTTTTCGGCTCCGCTCGAACCAAATTTTTCTGCCATCTGCTGTGCGATAGTGTTGATGACGTCTCGTTTCTCGAAGGTGAGTTGCCTTTGTGGTCCAAGCAGCTGATTATTTGCCCAGTCGATATCGGGGTTAGTATCCCTAAACCAGGCGTGCCCTAATATGATGCGTGGGCGACCAAGAGTCGTGACGTAGAGATGGGTGTTATACCCGCGCTCTCCCCAAACGAGTCGAACTGGACATGCCGCGGTAATCGTTCCAGTCGTATTAAGGGTACCATCGGCGTTATACGCTTGTCGAGCAGGTATGCTTATCGTGGTTAGTCCGAGTTTTTGGACTAACACGGGGTCGATGAAGTTTTGCGAAGCTCCGGAATCCAGTAATGCTGGCACGTCGTCTGCGTGTTCGACTTTGATGGGAATCGTAAGCGTCGTTCCATCGGTGGATGTGAGGGCATTAATTTCAGCGGTATCGCCTCCTTCTAACTCGTCGTCGTCGTCGATGCCAACTTCGATAAGCATTTGTGAAATCATTTGCTTTCGGTCGACGCCGGACAGTCCTAACAATCCGTTCATCAACGCCTGTTTGTCTAGTGCTGGTGCGGGGGTGGCCGTTGGTAGTGGCACGGGCAAGGCAGCGACCTCGTTAATTCGACTAGGGCCCATTCTTTTCTTTGGGCAATCACGCGAGAGGTGTCCCGTCTGTTTACAGCGGAAACAGAGACCTTCCCTCCTACAACGTTCCCACTCTGCTTGTTCCTGTGGGGTCCGTTGTCGCGGGGTGGACGTGCTCACTGTGTCGACATCCATTGGTACGACGTCGTTTCGAGCGACTGGTCGGGGTATTGACGGTTTTGGTGGTGGTACTGCGCCTTTTCCGAGTGCGGCGACACAATTCGTGATGGTGCGGAATCGCTGGACTTCTTCGCGTGTAGCGACTTTCCAGTCGTCCATCGTGACGGGCATGACACCGCGTTTTAAACAGGCGACAAGGAGCCCCTTTTTCAATCCTCGTCGAAATAAGTCAACCGTGCCGATGGCTGTCATGTCCCATCCGGCCGCCTCGGCAAGCTGTTCAAACCGGGCAATGTATTCGTCGATGGCCTCCCCGTTCATCGTTAGGGCGGTGAGTTTAGCGTAGGCGGTTTGTTTACTGAGCGTATCTGTCCAGGCGTTTTTGAAATCGGTGACGAATTCATTCCATAGTCGTTCGTCGGTTTCGGCGATGGGGTGCGTGACGTGATTGATTT
This sequence comes from Lactarius indigo, assembly GCA_025766275.1. Lineage (NCBI taxonomy): Eukaryota > Fungi > Basidiomycota > Agaricomycetes > Russulales > Russulaceae > Lactarius > Lactarius indigo. Next base: position 609,852 of record JAFKAC010000032.1, read on the forward strand.
TCTCGTCCAGCTTTTTATCCTGCGACTGATTCCAATTTTCTACATCAGGTCCCCGGATGAGGGTTAATGCCAGCGCTACTTGTTGGTATGGCGAAACCATTCGTTCGTTCGTACGATTTACTCGACGATATTGGTTGAATTCGTGCAGGAACTGAGCGCTTTTCGCTCTATCTCCATTAAAATACGTGGGCGCTCCTCCTTGGAGGGGTCCATTGGTCGTAGTCGTCGACGGTGTACTGCCAGATCCGCTTGCCATTGGAATGGGTGGAGTTGCTGTCGGAAACGGGAGTGGTGTGAACGGTGGTGGTTGTTGTGGTGAGCGACGCTTTCCTTTTCGCTTTAGTGCTGCGACGGCTAATCGGTGAGTGTCCCAGTCGTAAACTGGGATGGTTTGGATATCAGATCTTAGGCGTAGTCCCCAGTCGTGCGGTCGTTCGACTCGAGCGCTATTATATGTCGCCCAGCCCGGGTAATCAAGTAGTACTTTGTACCACGCGCTTTCGTTTTCGAAGTACTCGACGTCGAGGCTCGGATCCGGTGTTCGTTCGAGTGTGTATCCTCTGTGGTGTTCCCACACGAGGCCTTTAACCGCGAGATCTGTGAGGTTGGGTGCTGTTCGTCTGAGTACCAGTCGTTTTTCGGTACTGTCGTTTATGTCGTTTGCGGGTTCGATGTATGCGAACTGTCCGTCCGGGGCTTCTGCCAGTTTCGTTCGTACGGCACTTGTGCGCTGTGCCGCCTAGCGAGGGAGTAGGAGGTCTACTCTTATGTCACGGTTCCAGCGGACCGTTCCGTGACGGAGTCGAGTGCACGGACTTGCGTGTCACACAAGTGGAGTATGCTAACTTGGAATGCTCAACGGCACGCAAGCGAGAGGACAATGAACTGGATTCACAGACGAAGAGTAGACAAGGGATGTACTACTCTATGGCTACTCTTTATACTCGTACAGAACTAGGGGTTTTCGGGACTGTTTTCTGGTGTGTTACGGACTTCAGATGAGCTGGCAAACATACAGTAGACGTGGCAAAAACAGCTGGCAAGAAGTTACTTCGCTGGCAATCGATTTGACGTGGCACGATCCGTGACCGTGATGTCACGTGGGCGTGACATGCTTGGCTAACGCATGCACTTTTCCAAGCGGATCACCAGAGTCAAATTTATCATCCTCTGAGTCTGTGTCGTCATCGGGATTGTCGTGTTTATTGGTGGCGGAAATAAAACTCGGCGCGACATTTTGCACAAAATACTTTGCCGCAAGGTGTAGAGAGTGTTCCATACACCTAAGTTTTACATTAGAAGAGGGAATGTCATTAACGCATGGCACTCACAGCATGTCATGTTCCACAGCGGCCCATCCAACTTCTGTGTCGGTGAGCTTGTCCTGGAGCACGCGGATAGTTGTACGGTTCACAGCTGCCCCATCACTAGTGAACCAACCAATCTGCGGGTGAACGGTAACTCAGTGAAAGTAGAAAAAAAAGGAAGATAGCAGAATAGCGCACCTTGCCATGAAGCTCATACCGACCTAATGTGGAGCTCAAAATCTCCCCTATATTCTTACCTGTGTGTCGTCCCTCGATCTCCTGGAATATAAGTTGCTCAGATTTCAACTCCCATGCGTTTGGGTTATTGGCAGGTGCGTCGACATAGTGAGCAGTAAGAGATATATATGGGTCACCAGGCTGCGAAGTCCACGTGTCGAAAGTAAATGAGACCTTGGAGGGAAGGTTCTTCATGTTCTCGCGAACCCTTCCCTCTGCGAGGTGTGCACGCCGAAGTATCTCAGTACGGAGTGTGTGGCGGTGTGGAATGTCTTTCTCAGAAAGTGTTGGTCGACAGTACATAAGGAGGCGGCGAAAACTGCCCTGTTCTATCAAACGGAAGGCCTGAAGGTTTGATAAATGGTCAAAACGATTCACATAAAATGATACAGTCCCACGTACCTCATCTTCGCAAACGATAAGCTCAATGATGTAATCGAGCAGTCCCACATTGGTGAATGGGGGAGACTTTGGCATGCGGGTAAGAACAGCCACCAGACTGGTTTGCGTTTGGCTGCGTGAAGGCACATTGATCAGTACAGAGAAAACACAACGATAAGTAAACCCTTACCCATCCTGACCAGAATTGTTTGGGGAACGGAAAAGGGCACGGGGATGAGGCTCAATACCAAGCGTCTTGCAGCGTTTGCGGTACAGATCGGCATGATGCCTGAAAAAGTTCAGAATATCGCAAATTAATCAAAGTCATGTCTTACCTAGCAATATGCGTGCGCAGTGTACTTGTGCTTCCTGTTAAAAAACACGCCCTTCGTTTGACCAAGCCGCTCTCCCTTCATGCATCCAGTTAGTGAACTAATAAAGCTAGATAAAAATGAAAGCACGTACAGACAAACTTTGCACCAATGGCCATCCTGAGTGTTGAGACGCGACTGTTAAAGTCACATGTCTCGTGGGATCTGATTGAGTCAGCCCACATACTATATACGGTATCTGTCCCTTATGGACTTATGGACACTCCGGACTCATACGGACCGCTTTTGTTTATCTTTATTGTTAGATCCATATATGGTTCTTATTGTTCTTTCTATTGTTAAGATACCGGTATTGTCTGCTATAGGCAGCTATTGTTCTCCGCCATCCAATGGCGTTTCTCCCTCTGGCGCACAGACCACCTGTATTGTGTTTGGGTCACCAGTGCGCACAGACCATTATTAGCTAAGCGTCCTGTATATAAGGACTGCTGTTTTCGCCTCTACACTTCAGAGTTCCTTCTACCTCTGAAGTGTAAGTCCTTTCCTTTACCTTACTCCTTTCACCTTTTACTTACAAAGACGTTCTATAGAACTTGTCTGTCTCTAGGTGTGTAGTAATGGTATTAGAGTTCCTTCTACCTCTGAAGTAACTTGTCTGTCTCTAGCTGTCCAAGCTTATCTCTTGCTTGTTAGTTCTGCGCTTCAACAGGTTATGGGCCCTGACGCCTAATAACTAACTTGCTTTCTATCAGATCTACTTGTGTCACTTTGCTCTCTCAGCCGACCACATATCTTTTGTTGTCACCCACATCTCCAGTGAGCATCCTCTATCCTCTTTCGACACACCCTTCTTTCTTGTCCACCATGACCTTGGTCATGTGCCATTTTGGCTAGCCTCCTAAGGAGGTTCTCATGAGAGGTTTTACATAACCTCAAATTCCTCTGTGCGCACTACCATATCTTCTATACCCGGTTTTCATCCGGAAGTGCTTTCATAGGCCAATAGGGGAAGACCCTTGCGGCTATAGGCCTCTCTAATGGTTGGGTGATACTCGGTTAATACCTGGGTCACTTTAAGGGGTGTGAAGGCCTGGTTAATAGTCAAACCCAGAAGTCCTTCCCTCTGATACAACTAGGAGACGCTACTTAGTACTATACATAGTAGCTATGACTAGACCTCTGCTAGGAGAAGTATTCGCTCCCTTTGTGCAGGATTCGCTGCATAGCATGTATCACTAGTCTAGTTACTTAGTACCAAGACCCTTAATGGTCTGTTCTAGAGACTCCACAGACGGAAGATTCAGTTGTTATGGGAGTTGATCCCTATCACTGTCTCTTGAACTCGCTGTTGGCTCCTCTCTAGGGTACTACCCTTTACTATAGATCCTTAGTAGCCCCAGCATCAAGGCTGTAAGGCTGAGGGATACAGAGACTTAGTAGTCCTTCGCCGGACCAAAAGCTCCTATTCCGTCGAAGCCAACAAAGCTGTTGCATGACTATTACCCATAGTAACATTTGGGCTTTGTGGATCTTAGTATAAGGCAGCCATCAGTACAATGATTCCACTATTTAATTATATCCAAGTCGCACATACTTGAGGCATGACACCATATGTGTTATGGAGTATAGCGCTCCTATGGCTGGACATTTATCTTCTCTACCAAGATCTGAGCTGGTTCTGACTGCTCCTCGGAACCAGATACACAAACATCTCAAATGTCTTTCCATCTCGTCTTCCCTCCGTCCGTCACCCTCACCAAGTTGGATGGCACCAACTGGCAGACTTGGTCTGCCACCTTTACCTCCCTCATGCTGATGAATGGGTGCAGCAGGCACCTTACACACGGTGCTCCTGCTTCTGTGCCCCAACATCCCCCTCTCGCAGCAGGTGCTGTGGGGCCCACTGGCCCTACAGATGAGGGACTCGCCATCCTTGCCCTCTGGGCAAAACAAGAAGAGGTCATCACTGGCCTCTTATTTTTATCAGTGACAACGGAGGTCCTATCTGGTATTCACTCCTCCCACATCTTCCCAACTGTCCATGACAAGTTTGTGGAGTTGGAGAACCTCTATGGTCAGGTTGGCTCTATGGCCACCTTTAATATCTGGGTGGGCTTGGCAAACACCAAGCTTCAGGAAGGTAGCCCCTTCCTGCCTCAGCTCCAAAAAATGCTGGACCTAAGGAACACCCTGGTGGAACAAGGGATGCCCGTCTCGGACATGCAAATGTCCTTCATTCTTCTAGACGCGCTCCCCCCATCTTACAGCACCATAGCTGGCACCATCCTGGCCTCTGGCCCCCCCTCTAACCTCCAACCTCAGGACCTCATCAACAGGTTCATCAACGAGGAATCTCGTCTCGCCGGTCCCGTGGCGTCCTACAACAAGGTCGCCCCCGTTAAGAAATCTTCGGCCCCTCACGCTCATGAGGCGCGGCCATCGGGCAGCTCTGTGTCTTCGGACATAATCTGCCATTACTGCAAAAAGCCTGGCCATAAAAAGCCAGAATGTTACAAACTCAAACGGGACCAGGAGAATGCTAAGAAGGGGAAGGCAGGACAGCGGGCAAAGGCCGCCCAGAATACCACAGTAGAGGTGCCGGACTCACTTCCGGCAAACAGGTTAAATAGCATACCTGTACCAAAGAGCCGACTATTTACTATAGTCAATGGCTCTGGCAAAATAGAGGAGGTACATGAAGTACCTCAGGTTTCCCTTTACACGATGGGTACACACAGTACCCAGATTGCATCAAAATGGATGATGGACAGTGGAGCGTCAGCACACTTTACCCCTCACATAGAAGACTACGACACCTACACCCCTCACAAAGGTGTTGAAGTACTTCTAGGAGATAACTCCCTGCTAAGGAGTGTTGGTACTGGAATGGTAACAATCCATACCAACTTTGGGTATGACCTAAAAATCTCCAATGTGCTGCACCTACCTAATACGCATTCGCGTATACTGTCCACCCCTGCCCTAACAGCTAAGGGAGCCATAGTAAGTTTTGATGCCACTACCTTTGCTATAAGGTACGATGGGAAAACCATTGCGGAAGGACACAAGGCTTCAGGCCTATATTGGCTTGATGGGCACCATAAAGTAAATGCCCAAGCAACTGCATCTGCTAGCCTTGATGTCTGGCATCGGCGCATGGGACATATGTCCAAAGAAGCGCTCCAAAGATATGCTCCAAAGTCCGTAAAAGGACTTAACATAGATGAATCCCCTGAGGAAGAAGGTCCCTGTCATGGGTGTGAACTTGGCAAGTCCACCCGCAAACCTTTTCCTCCTTCCCAGAAGCGTGCACAAGAATCCCTTGAACTTGTGCACAGTGACCTTGTTGGCCCACTACAGAGTAACTCTATCCAGGGCAACAAATACTTTGCCACCTTCATAGATGACTTCTCAAAAGCTGCAGTTGTCATCCCTATGAAATCAAAAGACGAGTTTACGGGTGCCTTCCTACACTACAAGGCATGGGCTGAAAAACAACAAAATAAGCCCATTAAAACCCTGCACTCAGATCGTGGTGGCGAGTATGTCAACAATGTCCTTAAGGACATCCTTCTGGAAGAAGGGATTGAGCATATGCTTACGATGCCTTATTCTCCACAACAGAACGGGAGAGCCGAGCGGTTTAACCGCACTATCATGGAAAAAGGCACCAGCATGCTTCATCATGCAGGGCTTAGCCTTGGCTTTTGGGAACAAGCAGTTCAAACTGCAGTGCACATCTATAATCGCACTCCCACCCGTTCAAATGAGTGGAAAACTCCGCTGGAGCTCTGGGATGGTACAGTCCCAGATGTCTCTTACCTTAGAGTATTTGGCTGCAAAGCCTACTATCATGTACCAGAACACAATCGGCGCAAATTAGATCCTAAATCAAAGGAAGCCGTGTTTGTGGGCTATGAACCCAATTCAAAGGGTTACAAACTCTGGGATAGACATAGCCGGTGCTTCGTCTCTTCACGAGATGTTACATTTGACGAAGCTACCTTCCCATCCCTGAGTGACCTGACTAGTCACTCCAATCTACCAATCTCTTCTCCCGTGTCCGGCGAACCTGCTAAAGGGGCTGCTGTTGCCGGTGAGATATTCTTTGTAGTGCCTAGTCAGCCTACGCCAGCTGTTGCCCCTGCGGCACCTCAGACACCAGTCTTTGTCTTACCACCTGTCCAGGTGCCCGCAGTACCAATACAACAGCCTAGCACACCCCCCAACACTTCTCCAAACCCCGCAGACCAGACGGTATATCACACTCCTCCTTCCCAAGCACCTGCTCCTACCACCCCAAGGCGCCCTCGCACTCGCTCGCAAGGGAGACCGCCTGTAGTAACTGCCCCAATCCCTGCCCCTAACTTCAATAGGGACATCTCTCCTCCTAGGGAAACACCTAGATCTCCGAGGAATGGGCTGGTTACTTCACCCCCTCGCCCAAGGCGTGGGACCAGGGTACGATTCACAAATCCTCGCTACTACACAGAGGAGAACGATGAATTTGTGCCTGGGAGTAGCAGACTGGGTATGATGGACTTGCTGAACGCTGCCGAGGTTCCTGGCTACAAGGACCCGCAGACATTTAAGCAGGCCATGGAGTCTGACCAAGCTGTCGATTGGCTTGAAGCGTGCCAGTATGAACTGGACGCTCTCGACAAGCTTGACGTCTGGAGGCTTGAACCCCTTCCTGAAGGAAGGAAGGTGGTTAAGTGTAAATGGGTGTTTAAGAAGAAAGCAGATGGACGCTTTCGTGCTAGGCTAGTGGCAAAAGGATTCACCCAACTAGAGGGGGTGGATTTTGACGAAACTTTCTCCCCAGTTGCCCGCTTTGAGTCCTTACGACTCCTTCTCGCGTTGGCTACGCTTGAAGACTGGCATATTCACCAGATGGATGTCAAGTCGGCATTCCTTCATGGGGAACTGGAGGAAGAAATTTACATGGAGCAACCAGTCGGTTTCGTCACAGCTGGCTCCGAGCACCTTGTGTGCCGGCTACAGAAGGCCCTCTATGGCCTGAAACAAGCTTCCCGCGCATGGAATGTGCAATTCCATGGGGTCTTAGTCGACCTAGGCTTCACGCGGACGTACTCTGATGCAGGAGTATACGTGTATCATCTTCAAGAGGGGGGTGATACACTTTTCGTGATCTTATATGTAGATGACATCACTATACTAGGAAGTTCCTTATCAAAGATCAATGATCTGAAGGCTTCTCTATCTAGTCGATATGAGATGACTGATCTGGGAGAAATCCAGTCTTATCTTGGTGTTAACATCACCAGAGATCGTGCTAATCGCACCATGGAAATCAACCAGTCAGACTACATCCGCGATATCGTGGAACGCTTTGGAATGTCTGATTCCAACCCTGTATATACCCCTCTTCCCTCTGGCGCCGAGGCACACTTGATCAAGTACACAGATCAGGCCTCTACTTCTGAGATTAAGAAGTATCAACAGATTATCGGGTCTCTGCTATATGCGCAGATTGGAAGCAGACCTGATATTTCCTTCGCTGTTGCGCGCCTTAGCCAATTCGCTTCCAACCCCTCTCCTCAACATTTACGCCTAGCCAAGTATGTCCTAGCTTATCTTAATAGCACCAAGGACTACTCGTTACGCTATGCTGGAGGGAATAGCAATGGTGGTGAAGGCCTTCATGGCTACTGCGACGCTTCCTGGGGAGATCAGGAAGAAAAGCACTCCACCTCAGGTTTTGTCTACCTGCTTGCAAATGGAGCCATTTCCTGGTGTACCAGAAAGCAAAAGACAATTGCGCAGTCTACCACTGAGGCAGAGTACATGAGCCTCTCAGACGCCTCTAATCAGGCTCAGTGGTATGCCACCTTCCTTGGAGAACTGGGGTATGAGGTATCCTCCCCCATTCCTCTGCACTGTGACAATAAGGGTGCTGTGGACTTAGCTCTCAACCCTGTCACTGGGAGACGTTCAAAACACATCCTGATCAAGCACCATGTAGTCAGGGAATACATAGAAAACAAGGTTATACACCTGATACGTACACCCACAGGGGAAATGGTTGCAGATGGACTCACTAAGTCACTGCCCAGAGAACCCTTTGAAAAAATGGTTGCTGATCTAGGAATGGTGTAAAGATGGGTTCTAGGACGTCGAATTGTTGTGTATACTTGCAACAAAACTCCTAGTTTAATAGCTAAGAAAAACCCTTCTTAGAGAACTGAAAAAGTTGGACCTGTTCCATCTTATCTCCCAGCTCATGGCTCTTCAAAAAGTAGTTCTTCAGAACTACATTATCCTCATAGAGCAGTGCATGAAGACCTCCAAAAAGTTGTCCTTTATCAGGACTTCTGCGTACATAGATTCTTTCTAACCAGAGAATCGAAACATTTCTCATAAGTACAGTAAAGCAATAGAAGTGTCCTGCCAAGGCACTTCCACTCAATGCTTGTACCACTTTTGTGGACTGTCTCTATCATGGAGGGATGTTGAGACGCGACTGTTAAAGTCACATGTCTCGTGGGATCTGATTGAGTCAGCCCACATACTATATACGGTATCTGTCCCTTATGGACTTATGGACACTCCGGACTCATACGGACCGCTTTTGTTTATCTTTATTGTTAGATCCATATATGGTTCTTATTGTTCTTTCTATTGTTAAGATACCGGTATTGTCTGCTATAGGCAGCTATTGTTCTCCGCCATCCAATGGCGTTTCTCCCTCTGGCGCACAGACCACCTGTATTGTGTTTGGGTCACCAGTGCGCACAGACCATTATTAGCTAAGCGTCCTGTATATAAGGACTGCTGTTTTCGCCTCTACACTTCAGAGTTCCTTCTACCTCTGAAGTGTAAGTCCTTTCCTTTACCTTACTCCTTTCACCTTTTACTTACAAAGACGTTCTATAGAACTTGTCTGTCTCTAGGTGTGTAGTAATGGTATTAGAGTTCCTTCTACCTCTGAAGTAACTTGTCTGTCTCTAGCTGTCCAAGCTTATCTCTTGCTTGTTAGTTCTGCGCTTCAACACTGAGTCTTGCCCGTATCTGGGTGCTTGTGCTCCTGGTCTCGACGAAAGATGAGGCGTATGTCAGCCGTATGATCAACTCGGGCTCTAGAGTTGATCGCCTGAGAAGTTGATGAGAAAAGAATACCAAAGATGAGAGCAGAAGACTCACCTGGTTGTCTGCATCAGCCATCGCCATGATGGACTCATAGTCGTCATCTGCAGGCTCAGTGGTAGCGCCGTCACCCGATTCACTGTGATCAGCATCATCATCGTCCACAACAGTGTCAACCTTGCGTGAGACATGACGATTGGTGACGTCAGGGGCACTCGGGGCCTTGCGTTTGGTGTTCAGATGTGTGCCGACAGAGCCATTTGAAGCCGCTTCAAGAGCACGCTGTGATGGGCGAGGGACACGGCCAGTCCGGCGAAGTCCAGAGGAGAGCAGATGTGAGCCATCAGAATGGCAGTTTAGAGTGGCCACCTGGCCGCCAGAGTTATCCGAAGGTGCCAGCGGAAAGGAAATCGACTCATTGACATCATAGGTCCAGGTGATCTCAGATGCGTCCTTTAGGGTGCCATCGGCATGGACAGCATGCCCAAGGTCTGGTGAACTCGAAGAGAAAGACATGTGTAGTACAACTATGAGAAGCTCAGTGGGGTGAGGTTTTCGAGAGAGAAGGGACCCACTTTATAGATATTTTTCGGCCTAACAGTAGTCCCTGAAAAAGGGAACAAGCCAGAACACACTACTCTACGCTGAATGCATTACCCTACTAGTACCCTGAACACACTACTTTAGTTAACTCAGGTGTACAATTGACAGACAAGGCGACTAGTAACTCACCACCAAGGACTCGGACAAGATCGGTCATCATCAATCACGGTGATTGATGAGCGATCAATTCACAGCTAGTGAAGGACTGGAGGTAACAAAGACCCCCACCCAGGTGAGATAGATTGAGGCTGTTGCATATTGAAGAGTGTTGGTATGAGTTTTGGAACCAGGACGGACACAAACGCACAATCGGCAAGAGCTGAGAATTGACTCGGAAAAACGTGCACGTTGCAAAGTTGCAATGTGGCAACGCCGCCACCAACACAAAATCCCACGCTAGTGGGGTTTCAACAAGACATTTCCAGCCCAACAATTTATTTCCACATTGCTTAGCAGTCAAACTAAAATAGTTTCATGTCATTTGGGCTCCAGCAATTGTATTTTGAGACCTGTCAAGAATTTCCGTTCAAACGCATTCGAACGCGTTCTCTTGGGTTCGGGATTTTGCCAAACGGTGAACGGAACCACTGGTCCGGTTCAAGCAAATAGCCGAACCGGACCCCTCAATTGGCGTCCGGGCCGGTCCAGTTCGGGTTCGGACCGAAGTTCAGAACCGGACCTTCCCATCACTAACTTCACCTTCTAAGGTATTTGCCTGTGGTCTGTAGACAGGCATTGGGCCAATACCAAGGTTTGCCAAAGTGGCCTGCATGCCACCAAATGGTTCAGGGGGTGGAGGGGGTACAGTTGATCTAGTAGGGGCTCTAGATGGTGTGTACAATGGTCTAAGCTACTTAGAATTTTAGTTTTAGAGTAGCATGATAAAATTAAAAGCACTCACTGCATCAAGGAGGTGGCGCTTTACTGCTTCAGAAACATTTGATTGGTAGTGTTGCTTGAACCATTCAAGCTTTGTCAAAGGGTTAAGAACTGTTCACATGAGATGAGAAATTATGCAGAATATTAAGACAGCCACTCACCCATTGAAAGCTGATATACTGGAAGGTCAAGGGCCTGGATAGAATATGGAACTATCTTCTCTGAAGCTTTTCCAATAATAAGACCAATATCCTGTCTCTCAGTCTCCAAGGTATTTGCCAAGTCATTCAGGGTTTTTAAAAAGCCCTCAAATGCAGCAACTGTGCCACAAAGTGTTGGCGTCTTCTCATAAGAAAGTGATTGCTGATACCAGAAGGGGATCTAATAAATAAATTAATAGACAATCAGAGAGAGAAAATGTCTGCACACCTGAAGAATTCTCTGAAGTCCCCCAAGGACCCTCCAATCTTCCTCATCTAATGGGTCTGGCCCTCCCTCCTGAGTAAACCTATCAATTGCCTAACTAAAAGTTAGCATTAGAATTTATTAAATGGCTTAAAAAATACCTCTCTCAAGATAAATGCCCTCTTGATCATTAAATAGGCAGAGGACCACCTGGTCTCCACATCAAGGATTAATTGCAAAGGAGGCACATTTGACTCCTTTGCAATTGCAGAAAATATATCACACCTTTGTGATGAGTTGCGGATCTATTATAAATAAGTTAGAAAAAAAAGAAAGAAAAAAAAAAAAAGAAAAAACTCGGAAAAAGAAAAAAGAAAAAGAAAAAGAAAAAGAAAAAGAAAAAGAAAAAGAAAAAGAAAAAGAAAAAGAAAAAGAAAAAGAAAAAGAAAAAGAAAAAGAAAAAGAAAAAGAAAAAGAAAAAGAAAAAGAAAAAGAAAAAGAAAAAGAAAAAGAAAAAGAAAAAAGACAAAAGACAAAAAAACTCGAAAAAAAGAAGGGAAAAAGAAGAAAAAAAAGAAAAAAAAAAAAAGGAAAGGCTCACATAAACAATAATTTGCTGAAGCCTTTAACTTGGTCAAAACCAAGTTCAACTGCTTCCTCAAGCATTGCCTTGCATGCAAGATTTACAATATGGGCAAAGCATCTAAAAAGTGTTAGCAAAAAAATATTAAATAGTTTGACACTTACCTGATGTGGCGCTGCTCTGCAGAAAACCCAGTATTAGGATATTGCTTCTTTAACTGAGTTTCTAGTGCCTCCATCATAGAGCTGTTGTTGGATGCATTATCTGTTGTTATCCAACCAATCTTTATTTTAAAAAAAAATTAATTAGTCGAAATTTATATATAAAATGAAGTAGACATTACCTTTCTTTCAAGCCCCATCCTAGTAATGATAAAATGAAAGACCTCAGCTAACCTCTCTCCAGTGTGGGACCCAGGAAAATAGACAAATCCAATAAGGTCAGCTCTAAGGGTTAGCTTTTGCTGGCCATCTTGAGTCTGGATCTGCTCCAGCCAGTGAGCAGTAACAGCCATGTATGGCTTGAGGTCAGGGTCTGTCCACATGTCTGTGGTAAAAGAGACCCTCCCAAGGCAGCTTGTCTAAATAGAAGTTAGCCCTCAAGCACTAAGATATAATAATAAAATATTACCTGAATATGCTGAGACAAATTGTGGAGTGCCTCTGTACAGTTCTCCACAATGCGCTTCTGCATAGTGGTCCTGTGAGGGATGTCTGCATCACTCAGCTCAGGGCGGAGTAGGAGACACAGGTGGCGGAACTCTGGTCTCTCCACAATCATCATAGGCTAAAAAAAAAAAAAAAACATTAAATAGGGAAAAAAAATTAAAATTAAATAAAAAACCTGATCTGTGGCAACAATAAATTGCACAAGGCCATCTAAAAAGTTGTCTTGAGTGAAGGGAGTGCGGCACCTAGCTTGATGCTCTACAGGAACTCCAGTAACTCTTGCAACAGCTTCTTCTCCCTCTTTACCTCTCAGCTCAATTTTGAGTCTTTGGCACTCTGTAACCCACTCTTCTGCATGGTGATTGAGCAGATGGGATCGCAGAGGACCTGTTGCAGTAGTGGAGCGATATGAGTGTACTTTGATGGACGCATCCTCTTGATGAAGTATTCTACAAAAATAATTTTTAGAAATAAAAATAACAATAAAAATAAAAAACTCACAAGCAAAACTTGCACTGTTTCTTCCCATCAACAGCTTGAAAAAACCTCAAGGTATCATCACCTGAGCCCAGCCTTGAACCAGCTTTTTGAGCCCTCCTTGGGTGGCGAGTTGGAGTTGGAGGGTCAGAGCTGCCATCCTGAGGGCTATTGAAATTAGCGCCACCCTCCTGAGAGCCATCTGACCCATTTCCAAGGTCAAAGTTCTCAGGTTGGGGTGAGCTAAGGCCTCCCTATATTAAATTTGTTAAAAAATGATTATAAAATTAATAAAATAGATACTCACTTGATTGGCAGCCTGAGCAGGTGAAGAACCTGCAAAGGGGTCCTCTCCCTGCTGTGAGGGTCCAGGAGGGCCACCTGAAGCTGCAGAAGAGCCTAGATTAAAGTGCACATGTCTGGCACTGGCAACTGATGTCTGAGCAGCTGTGGATGAGACTAACACAATATGAGTGTATGGATACCATCAAAACAATGAGCACATACCATCAAGCTGAAAAGACATCTCTAAAGCACCACCAGGAAGCTCCCGCTGTTTGACCTGGCTCTTCTTGGTCTTTGTGCGAGAGTAGCGCGATTATGTAACGCGTTGCACGTGAGTGCGCGCGCCGAGAGCCACAGAAATAGAACAAGTCGAGCGTTTGCGAGAGAGAGAGATTGAGCGCGAATAAACAGACGGAGGGATTTCGAGAACAACAAATTGATAGTACATTCCAGTCTGAATCCATACACTTTATACTACTGGGTTTTCTGTTTATTTGTAAATACGAGTCGTAAGTAATCACAGGCCATCAAACATGTGTGAGCGCGTCGTAAGGTAAGTATATCGTAGAGCCTCTCAATTGAGGCAAAAAGTCATAACTACTCATCATGAGATCATACAGAAACGAAGATCGAAGCCGAAACCGAACGTGGGACGAAGGAATTGAGATTGCGAGTTAATAAGGCATGTGGCCGCGGCCCTTGTGACGTCGGGCTCGGCGTGCTCGCGCTTGATCCGAGAACGTATCCTAACAATGATATTGATTAATACGAAGTTGAACCAGACTGGTATAGTAACGGCCGAAGGCCGTAGTCCAAAAATTAGTGTTGAGGATCGCTCGCGCTGAGGCGAGACGACTCCCCCGGGCCATCGGCCCGGTGCGGTCCTGACAGGATCCCAGTGCCGGACGCTCCCCCGCAAGTCGGGCTCACAGCATATTTCAGCACTCCCCCGCAAGCCGAGCGCAGTCCGAGCGCTATGGTGTGCCCCTTCACCTTCCATGTGGGAAGCACCTTAGTAAGAACGTCCGCGACCATATCGTCTGTAGGACAATAAATGAGTTTGAAGACCCCAGCGCTGACCGAGTGATGAATAAAGTGATATCGTATGTCAATGTGTTTCGTCCTCGCGTGAAAGTTGTCCGTCGTCGCAAGCATAAGTGCTGCTTGATTGTCGCAATAGAGTGTCGTCGGCGAGTTGACTATTGCGAATAGTTTGCAGATAAGTCGGCGAAGCCATATGCCTTCCTTTGCTGCGTGTGTTGCTGCAACGTATTCGGCTTCTGCGGTGGACAGCGCGACGAGCTCCTGTTTGCGGGAGCTCCACGAGATCGCGCCTCCATCGATGAGAAACGCGAAGCCAGAAATGGCTCGCCGATGGTCTTGTGAGGAGCCGTCTGCGTCGGTGTATCCTATGAGTGCATGACGATCTCCCCCGTAAGTCAGTGCGTGAGCTCGCGTTCCCGCGAGATAACGAAATATGCGCTTGACTGCCTCCCAATGAGCCTCCCCCGGGTTCTCCAGAAATTGAGAAAGTGTTGAGACAGCGAATGAGATATCCGGGCGAGTAGCTACGGATGCGTACATGAGACTGCCGATGGCCTCCCTATAAGGGACTTTGGCCATGCGCGCCACGTCGGTCTTGTCCGCAGGTGCGTCTTTGGTGGTATATGAGATGCCGGGGATCATGGGGGAATGAATAGGCTTTGCGTCGCCTAGATTGAAATGCTTGACGATGGTATCGACGTAAGACTCCTGTGATAATGCGATAGTCCGCGCGCCGCGATCTCTTGTTATCTTGATGCCCAGGAGCCAGTGAATAGGCCCCAGGTCAGTAATGGAGTGGCGTGTGTTATGATCCGACGCTTCGAACCTAACCCACAGTATGTCTCCACCCTGCCTTCCCCTTCTGTACCATACCTTGTTACCAAAGGAGTTACTGTTACTAGTGGCGCTGTTCCTTTGATCCGAACTTCTGCTTACTCCGTTTAGTCTCTTTGATGTTGTGTGGACTTGTGTTCATGTTGTTTGGAACCCTGTCCTATATAAACCTGTACCATAGACCGTAGGAAGCCAGACTTGGCTTCGTTTGCAATCTAGCAACCTTGCCTTCGTACTTTGGTGTGACCTCGCCTTATCTCTCTCTTCTTGTGCATCCCCTACCTCAGTCCTTAACCAGGACACTTCGGAGTCTTTGCAGTTGAACTATATCAACGCGTCACACCTGTTACACTCTGCGCACTAGCAAGATCAAGTGTAGAGAAGTGTTAGACACTTCGGACGAGGAGTCCTACATAGCAGAGTCGTGCTGCACCTTGTGCCACACTTCTATCACTTGTATTTCATAGCAATAAGACAACAGAGGTCTTCGCTTGATACCTGTGTGATTCAGAACCTTTAGAACCCACGCCCCTGCTAGGGCGTAACATAAGCCAAGTCTACAACTCCCAACACACCCGAGACACTACTGCCACACAGCAGAGTGGGCGACGATCCAAGAGGACGCATCAGCCAACAACCAGACACTCCACAGAACCTAGAAACGACGGCATAGCCGGGCGATGGATCCTCCTTGACACAAGAGGCCGCTTCAGCCATCCCCTTACACAAATCAGCACCCAAGACAGACCACAATCGTGGCTAGCATCAGTGTCACCTTTGAATCAGACAACGATTGGACCCCAGTCACAACCAGAACACAAGACGACCTCCCACACCACGTTAAAAGCAGTCAACTAGGAAAAGGAGCTCGCTGGGCCACAACATCAGGCAGACCACCTTGTTACAAGTGCCTCATCAAAGGCGAACTCAGACCAGTGGAATTCATCAACAACAACTGGTACATCCTCCGATACTTTCAGAACACATACCACACCCGAGCCATAAACATCACACCACACAGATTTGCTGAAGGACTAGGCTGGTGGAACGAAGAAGACGAACAGAACCCGGAAACGCCCACACAACAATCATCCTCAGCACCAAGAAACACTAGGGGAACGTACGGACTACAACAAGACTCATCATCAGAAGAACCCAGCACAGACGAAGCGGAGTCACACTCAGAACTATCCCACTCCTCAGAACACCGCCTAGACATCACAGTACCCACACAAGCTTCGTCACAAGCCAGCCCCACTATTCCTATCTGGATAGAACCATCCCCAGCGGAAGAAGGATTCCCAGCCCCGCTACCACCAATCAGATTGCCCTCCCCAGTCGAACCACCCCAGACCCCCATCACACCACAGCCAACACTTGCCATGTCAGCCATAAACGCCACAGGCACTGGCACAGGCACTGGCACAGGCACCGGCTCAAGCGCTGGAACAGGAGGGACACCAACAACGAGCTCAGGAGGACTCAAAGGAGCGCCCCCTACTCCGTTCACCGGAGATAGAACAGAGAGTGGTCAGTTCAAAAGAGAACTACTACGATATATCAAGTTAAATAGCGAGAATGAACTCATCAAAGAACCTTATGCACGAGTACTATTCGCCCTTACAATGTTCAAAGGACCCGGTGTACAGCTGTGGGTCAACCAAACCGAAGACGACATGGAAGCGGCACTAGCAGACCCCACCAAAGCCCTCACCAAAAACAGCAAAGATCTTTGGGACGGTTTTCTCGACACCTTCGACAGAGACTGGACCGACACTCTAAACAAAGAAAGAGCCTATCAGAAGCTCATCAATCTGACGATGCAGGGTGGAGCATTAGACAGCTACATCCTCGACTTCGAACACCTTGCAGGAATAGCAGGATGGGCAAGGGATGCCCCTGGAACGGTGGAATTCTTCAAAAGAGGGCTACCCACAGGACTGTATCGTGCTTGCCTTATGCGAACCACCATCCCAAACACCATGGACGAATGGCAAACCGCTGCCAGAGCAGAACACCAACGCTGGAAGCTGCTAAAAGCCAGACCAGGGAATAGAAACCCAGGGCCAACCCAGAATGTCCACCAAGGACGACCAAAGCGAGACCCAAATGCGATGGATGTAGATGCCACCACCTCTGCCCCCTTTAAGAAGCTTACCGAAGAAGAAAAGAAAGCCCTCATGAAAGAAGGACGCTGCTTCAAGTGTAGACAGCAAGGGCACATGGCTAGAAACTGTCAACGACAAAACACCACTAACCAAACCAAAGCCAGAGCCACAGACACCCAAGAAGCGGACACTGCACCCCCATACACCCCAGAAGCAAGCACCTCATCAGTGGCTGCTACCACAACCGAAGATAAAGTCCGACAAGCCCATGCACTCGTCCAAGGCATGACTGAGGATGAAAAGAGACGCTACTATGCCTTAGATCAGGATTTTTGCGATGCCGACCTGTGAGAGCTGACAGGGAGGCCAATTCAATGTATAGTGTTCGCGATAGTGCTATGACAATCAAAGTCCTCGTTCGCCTATACTACAAAGAAGCTCGCATAAATGTACTGCTGGACAGCGGTGCAACAGACAACCTGATCGACCGAAACCTAATCCAAAAACTTGGGCTAGGGACCACTCCCTTAAAACCACCCAGATTGGTCCGAAATGTAGATGGATCGCTAAACAAAGATGGCACCATGACGGAAACATGCCAGTTATGGATAAAAAGGGGAGAAGAAGAGACTCCTTTCCAGTTCTTCGTAACCAGCCTAGGAGAAGATAGAATGATCTTCGGATACCCCTGGTTTGAACACGAAAACCCAGACATAGATTGGAAGAAACAAGAGCTGAAAGGAGAAGCAGTCACCATCCTGACAGGAGGGTACCGCTTCCGAAGAAAGCGACACCAAGAAGCAAAAGCGGCAGCAACCAAAACAACCTTTGACCCAGTAAAAGAAACTGCAATCCCAGAAGAATACCAGCGCCACAACAAAGTATTCTCAGACGAAGAAGCACAGCGCTTTCCCCCAGAAAGAGAAGAAGACCATCCCATCACATTGCGACCAGATGCACCCAACAAGATCAATTGCAAAATCTACCCCTTGACTCCAGAAGAAGATAAAGAGTTGAAGGCATATCTCGACGAAAACATAGCAAAAGGATACATCTATGAAGGAAGCTCCCCCTACGCTTCCTCCTTCTTCTTCAGAAAGAAAACAGACGGAGGGTTGCGCCCTATCCTGGACTACAGACCCCTAAATACCTGGACAATAAAAGACACTTACCCACTACCTCTCATTTCCGACATCCTGACCAACTTAAATGGGAAAACACTGTTCTCAAAGTTCGATATCAGATGGGGGTACCATAATATCCGCATAAAAGAAGAAGACCAGTGGAAGGCAGCCTTCAAGACACCAAGGGGGCTGTTCATCCCTCGAGTCATGACCTTCGGCCTCACAAACGCACCAGCCACCTTTGCAAGAACCATGAGCAGAATACTTCGACCACTTATGGACAAATATCCAAGAGAGCTATTTGTATACATGGACGATGTCCTGATAGCCACAGAAGAAGACACAGAGCGCCACAGACAAATTGCACACGAGTTCTTGGAAATCTGTGAAAAGGAATCCTATTTCCTTAAAGCGTCGAAATGCGTGTTCGAACAAAGAAAGATCCACTACCTAGGCATTGTCATCGATGGGTCTCAAATCAAAATCGACCCAAAGAAGGTGGAAGGACTAAAAGACTGGCCAAGAGACATCAAGTCAGTCAAACAAGCAAGAAGCGTGTTGGGGACACTAAGTTATCAGCGACCCTTCATCCCCAACTTCGCTCACTTAGCAAGACCCATCACGGACACAATAAAGACGTCAGAAGGACCCTTCAGATGGACAAAGGAAGCAGCAGAAGCCTTAGAAGCTCTCATCACGCTTGTGTGCAAAGACCCCATCTTATGCCAACCAGATATGGACAAACCTTTCAAACTAGAAGTAGATGCCTCCGCTTTCGCCACAGGAGCAATCCTGACACAAAGAGACAGCCAAAACAAACCACAAGCTGTGGGATACTTCTCCAAATCATTTTCAGAAGCGGAGCGCAACTATGACATCCACGACAGGGAACTCCTGGCAGTAATCAGAGGACTAGAACACTGGAGACACCTTCTTTTAGGGTCCCCTCACGAAATCACAGTGTTTACAGACCACAAAAACCTAGAATATTACCGCCACCCTCGACAAATCAATAGGAGAGTGGCACGCTACATCCCCAGACTTGCAGACTATCACATTAAACTCCATCACAAACCAGGACCCCAAAACCATGCTGATGCCCTGTCAAGACGCCCTGACCACGACACCGGAGCAGGGGATAACACTGATGTAGTGGTCCTGACCCCAACCATCTTCGCAAACTCCGCTCTCTCCATAAGGATAGATGACCGGGTCATGACACACCAATTAGACCACCAAGACACTCTGAACGAGTGGGCCGCCCCCTTCCACCTAGTAAAACAAGGCAAACACTGGTGGAGAGGCGACAAACTGGTGGTTGTGGACAACACACCGCTAAAGAGGGGGGTAATTTCCCTGTTTCACGACACAAAAACAGCTGGACACCCCGGAATAACAAAGACCTTGTGGTTAGTGTCACAAGACTTTTGGTGGCCAAACATGAAAGACGACATATCCGCATATGTAAAGGGCTGTGCCACATGCCAATCAAACAAGAACTTCCCTGGGAACCCAAAACCACCGATATTCCCCATCAAGACTAACCCGGAAGCACTCCCTTTTGAAACCATCGCTCTAGACTTTATCACAAAGCTACCCCAATCAGAAGACAATGACACAATTCTCACCATCACGGATCATGACTGTTCCAAAGCAGCCTTCTTTATCCCATGCAGTGAAACAATAGACGCAGAAGGAGTGGCAAAACTCTATGCCAAAACTGTCCTGCCACACTACGGACTACCAAGAAGGGTCATCTCCGACAGAGACCCCAGATTCACAGCGAAGTTCATCAAAGAACTGTGCAGAGTGCTTGACATAGAACAAAACATCAGCACAGCATACCACCCACAAACAGATGGACAATCAGAGCGAACAAACCAGTGGTTAGAACAGTACCTCCGAATGTTCATAAACCATCAACAAGACAATTGGACGGAGCTACTACCACTGGCACAGTACACCCACAACTCCTGGCCAAGCGCAACCACTAAAAAGGCACCCTACGAATTAATCCTTGGATACATCCCAAGAGTACACCAACCAGAAAGAACGACCACAGTACCAGGGACACAAGAGAGATTAGAACGAATCCAGGAAGCCAGAAGGACCGCCCAAGCAGCAATTACCCATGCACAGTCACTCTACAAAGGATCCTCTCGCTTCGAACAACACACAGAAGGAGATAGCGTGTGGCTGGATGCCAGGAACTTGAAAACAACGCACCCTAGTTTCAAGTTAGCCCCAAAAAGATATGGACCCTTCAGGGTCACAAAAAAGATCTCCGCCACCACATATGCCCTGAAACTTCCCCATCAGTGGCGGATCCACCCAGTATTCCATGCGTCACTCCTGATGCCATACAAAGAAACCTCCATACATGGAAAGAACTTTACGGAACCACCCCCAGATCTAGTAGATGGAGAACAGGAGTGGGAAGTCGAGAGAATACTAGAAACAAGACGCCACAGGAACCAGTTACAGTTCCTAATCAAGTGGAAGGGATACTCCGATGCACACAACAGTTGGGAACCAGAAAAGAACCTCAACGCCCCAGAACTTATTCAGGAACACTTTGAAAGCAACCCCAGAAGCGAGGGAGCAAAGCAATGGTTAAAACGAAAGGAAGTAACAGTACGAACAGCAACCACCTTCCCCACTAGCTTCCTCACCATGCCCTCTCGCTCCTCCTCTGTAGAACGTCTTGTTGCTCGTGCCATGGAAAGAGGCTCCTTTGACGAAACACCCTCTGTCACACCCTCCTCTGGTTATTCTCCCTTCCCAGCACGACCCCCTTCCTTGCCTTCACTCATCCAGGAACCACAACCCATCGATCCCACCATGCCCAGCGTCATAGAAACAGAAGGAGGAGGAATAGCCCTTCGCGTTCCCCCTCCTGGACACACAGCTCCCCCTACTCCCGAGATACACCGACCTACCACCTCCCCCCCCGATCCTAGAGTGACCATGGCTCGTCTCAGCGAAATAATCAACGACCCAATCATGGACGCACTCCCCATCAACTATGAAAGAATGCACATCGCTGCTGAAGAAGACGACGACCCTGGCTACCCCTTCTTCTTGAATGACCCCTGGAGCAGCCGCTATGTCCACTTCCTCATCCCTGACGACGCTGACCCAACCTCGTACATCCGAAAGGATGCCAAATGGATCAAGATCAGTGAAAACAAAGAAGATGTCATCGGCACCATGGGCAAAAACCTCCCTCACTATGGTCTCCCTCTTTTCCTCCTTCCCAGAGACGACGACCCCCACAACCCAGCTCCCCCCATCACCCCAGCTCAGATGCAGAACTTGGATGAAGCTTCCCCCACAGCCAGACAAGTCGATGAAGTCCTAGAAGACCTGAAAGATGACCGCCTCACAGCAGAAATCTCCAGGACTCGCCGACTCTTGCGAAACCAGAAGGCCCTCCGAAAGGAGATTGAAGGCCTGTACAAGACGATGGAGCCCCTCAAAAGGCACCTCCTCAACATGGACATGCAGCTAACCAGCACCCGAAGAAGGCTGCAAGAACACAAGGCCTATGTCCGGATTGCAGACCGATGGCTCACATTACACCCCCCTCCTCCGGAAGAAGAAACTCACCCCTTTGAAGTCCACCCCATTCCTGCCCCTGCTCCACCTCGCTACCACTCCATGCCACGACTCCACGATGAACCAGAAGGACCTAGCCCCTCTGCAGAAAGGAAGAAGAGACGCAAGCGCAGAGCCAACAAGAAGGAGACTGGCACCATTCGACTTTGTTACAGGTGCCAGTCTGAAGACCACCTCTCCTTCGCCTGCCCTCAAAAACAGAAGTTCTGCTGGAGGTGTTCTAGCACTGACCACTTCCCCTATCAGTGCCTCTGGCCAGCCCCAGAAGAACGCACTCAGTGGTGTGGCAAGTGTTTTACCAGCAACAGCCACGAAGAAATCAAGTGCCCCAAGTATGAAAATTGTCGCAAGTGTGGGACCCATGGTCCCTTCAACTTCCTCCGCCAACATCGCTGCCCCCTCCCTCGCGAAAGCACCCCCTCCAACGATGTAGACAACGATGTCTACGACCTGATGGACTTCGAAGCACTCTAGGGAGAGTTGACTTAGAGAGGGGCTCATGTTATGATCCGACGCTTCGAACCTAACCCACAGTATGTCTCCACCCTGCCTTCCCCTTCTGTACCATACCTTGTTACCAAAGGAGTTACTGTTACTAGTGGCGCTGTTCCTTTGATCCGAACTTCTGCTTACTCCGTTTAGTCTCTTTGATGTTGTGTGGACTTGTGTTCATGTTGTTTGGAACCCTGTCCTATATAAACCTGTACCATAGACCGTAGGAAGCCAGACTTGGCTTCGTTTGCAATCTAGCAACCTTGCCTTCGTACTTTGGTGTGACCTCGCCTTATCTCTCTCTTCTTGTGCATCCCCTACCTCAGTCCTTAACCAGGACACTTCGGAGTCTTTGCAGTTGAACTATATCAACGCGTCACACCTGTTACACTCTGCGCACTAGCAAGATCAAGTGTAGAGAAGTGTTAGACACTTCGGACGAGGAGTCCTACATAGCAGAGTCGTGCTGCACCTTGTGCCACACTTCTATCACTTGTATTTCATAGCAATAAGACAACAGAGGTCTTCGCTTGATACCTGTGTGATTCAGAACCTTTAGAACCCACGCCCCTGCTAGGGCGTAACAGCGTGCATCAATGCGCCTCTTGTATGATGAACAGCACACATGAAGATGATACTCACAGTGACAAGAGGACTGTGGTGAGATATCAAAGGTGGCTGAAAGGCAGCAACAGGGGTGAAGTCAAGCAAAGTGAAGCAGAGGTTGTCTGGCACACAAACAGTGAGAACTGATGTTATACATTGGAGGGAAGGGAGCTTACCTGGCACACAAACAGTGAGAACTGATGTGGACCAGGAGCGTGCATGCTACTCTACTTATACACTTTCTGGGAGTGACATTATACAAGGGATGTAACACTAGTCACGTACTACAAGACAGTTATTGTTCTACAAACGGACAAAGGAGTGGACGTTCTGAGAACAAGGACAGAAAGTACAAGGAGAGTCTAGAAGTAAGTGATATCATAATGACATCACAATAAAGATAACGCCGCAAAGAGAACAAAGGGAAGAGTACAATGAAATGTCCAGAGTGTTCTACATGATGTCATTGTACATGATGTCATAGATAAGCTAAGAAGTCCGAGATTGTACAGATCATATAATCTAATCTACAGGTCCAATATATCTTATCTAAAGCAGTCCATATCTGCAAGTCCTTTAGAGCCGCTAAGTGCGCGCGGGCTACTTATCAACATCTCCCCGTGATCTACAATCTAAGTACACAAGAGTCCCATGTCATCGTTGTGCTTCTGTAGCAGGACACGCGGTAGTGACTTTGTAAAGCCGTCCGCAACCATATCCACAGTAGGAGTTCTAATGAGGGTGATGGTCCCCTTTTCGATGTACTCCCTAATGACATGATGCCGTATGGCAATGTGCTTAGACCGTCTCCCAGTGACAGGGTTCAAGGCCAAGTCAATGGCACCCTTATTGTCACCATGAAGTGGGATGGGGTCGTCGACCTCGTACCCGAGTTCCGTGAGGAAGCTCTGATACCACGCAGCCTGGTTAGCCGCGTCGGTCATGGCCATGTATTCCGCTTCCGTTGTGTTTTGGGCAACAGTCTTTTGCTTGCGCGAAGACCAGCTTATTGCACCGTTAGCTAGTAGGAACACATAACCAGAGGTGGAGTGGCAGTCGTCATGATGAACAGCATAGACAGAACCAGTACTCACAGAGGCAAAGAGTCTGTGGTGAGATACTAGTGGCAAGCTGGTTAGCAGCAGAGGGGAATGTCAAGCAGTGAAGCAGAGGGTGTCTGGCACACAACAGTGAGAGAACTGATGATAGTATTATAGAGGAAGAGACATACCTGGCACACAACAGTGAGAGAACTGATGTGGACCAGGGCGTACAAGCAGTCTACTTATACTGTACAGAGGCGTGACACTAATACAAGGAAAGTAACTATAGGTCACAGAGTACAAGGAGCGCATTGTTCTACAACAGGACAAAGGAGTGTGCATATGGAGAACAAGGCGTATAGAACAAGAAGTGTCCAGACCAGGATGATATCATAATGACATCACAATAAAGATATATCCAAAGAAAGAACAAAGACGTAGTACAATGACAAGTCCAGAGGAGTCCGCATGATGTCATAGTACATGATGTCATAGGTGACGCAACGATAAGTAATAGATTGTACAGATCAAAAAGGTATCTAATCTACAAGTCCTGTATATCTAATCTACAGCAGTCCATGCTGCAAGTCCGGTCCGTATGAGCCGCTAAGTGCGCAAGGGTCACTTATCAACATCTCCCCGTGATCTACAATCTAAGTACACACAAGTCCCATGTCATCGTTGTGCTTCTGCAGCAGGACACGCGGTAGTGACTTTGTAAAGCCGTCCGCAACCATATCTACAGTAGGAGTTCTAATGAGGGTGATGGTCCCCTTTTCGATGTACTCCCTAATAACATGATGCCGTATGGCAATGTGCTTAGACCGTCTCCCAGTGACAGGGTTCAAGGCCAAATCAATGGCACCCTTATTGTCACCATGAAGTGGGATGGGGTCGTCGACCTCGTACCCGAGTTCCGTGAGGAAGCTCTGATACCACGCAGCCTGGTTAGCCGCGTCGGTCATGGCCATGTATTCTGCTTCCGTTGTGTTTTGGGCAACAGTCTTTTGCTTGCGCGAAGACCAGCTTATTGCACCGTTAGCTAGTAGGAACACATAACCAGAGGTGGAGTGGCGGTCGTCAGTCTGATCAGCCAGACTGGAATCAGTGTAGCCATGAAGGCCATCACCATTGGCGCCATCATAGACAACACACATATCCATAGTTCCCACTAAGTAGGACAGGACGTACTGTGCGAGTCGCAGATGTTGTGGTGAAGGATTCGCTGCGTACTGCGCCAGACGTGACACAGCGAAAGAGATATCTGGCCTAGTGCCAATCTGCACATAAAGCAGACTCCCAATAAGAGATTGGTAGTGAGAGATATCTGAGGCAGTTGCCTGCGACATATATTTAACCAGGTGCTCGTCAGCACCAGCGGGCAAGGGTGTGTTGTGTGGTGTGGCATCAGACATGCCAAAGCGTTCAAGGACATCCTTGATGTAGCCAGACTGATCTATTTCGATGCGTCTAAGGGAGCGGTCGCGCACAATGCGCATACCAAGATAAGACTCTATCTCCCCGAGGTCTGTCATCTCATAGCGTTCAGACAAGTCTGACTTCAAACGCTTAATTCCACTCAACGAGGGACCCAGTATAGTGATGTCGTCAACGTAGACAATAACGAAGAGTGGATCATACCCCTCTCGTTGAGGCATCACATATATGCCAGCATCAGCAAATGTCCGCTTAAAGCCGAGTGCAGTGAGCACTCCATGGAATTGCAAGTTCCATGCGCGGGAGGCCTGTTTGAGACCATAAATCGCCTTAACCAGGCGACACACCTTCGTCTCAGAGCCAGTGACAGTGAAACCTTGTGGCTGCTCCATGTATATCTCCTCGTCAAGCACGCCATTGAGAAAAGCAGACTTAACATCCATTTGATGGATGTGCCAGTCCTCCAGCGCGGCCAACGCCAGAAGTAAACGTAGCGACTCAAATTGTGCGACGGGAGAGAAGGTTTCATCAAAATCTACGCCAGGGATCTGCGTGAATCCCTTAGCCACCAAGCGAGCTCTGTAGCGGCCATCCGCTTTGAGCTTAAAGACCCATTTGGATTTTACTGCCTTACGATTAGGCGGGAGATCCACTAACTCCCAAGTCCCATTCTTAGCTAGGGCGTCCATTTCATACTGACACGCCTTAGTCCACTCATCTGCAGCTGCAGACCGCATGGCCTCTGCATAAGTTGCAGGGTCTCGGCCCACAAAGGCAGCAGCTAGTAACTCCGCATACCCCAGACGCCTGCCGCGCCATGCCGCATTGTCCGCATTGAAGTAACGCGGATTAGGGACAGGGGCACGAGCACTGCGCCTTGGTGCATTGTCCATCTCGCGCAACAGCTGACTACGCTGTGCACGGTCCTCAAATCCCCCAGGCATTTCTGGTGAGGGAGGAGGGACATGGCGCATAATGCGCGTTGCACTGGGACGCGGCGGGGGTGAAGTGGGAGTGGTCTGCTCACGTTTAGGTGTGGTGGGCAGAGCTGGCAGAGCAGGTGGTGGTGTGGTAGGGCGTGGTTGGACTTGTGGGGGGTCTAAGAGCTTTTCAACATCCTCCTCCTCACTACTACTGGAGTGTGCAGGGGAGGGGGCTCGCATTGGTGGTAACGCCGGCGGGTGAGGCACGGCAGTCACTGTTGTGCTAGGCACGACTGGTGGTGAAGGTGTGGGGTGTGTCTCAACACCCTGGAGGGACGGGAAGCTACTCTCATCGAATGTCACATCCCTGGACACTCGAACGGAGCGGGTTGAGCGGTCCCAGAGCTTATAGCCCTTAGATTCGGGCTCGAACCCAATAAGCGTGACCTCAATGGCCTTCGCATCTAATTTGCGACGCTTATCAGCGGGTACGTGCATGTACCCCTTGCATCCGAAGACACGAAGATGTGAGACATCAGGCACTTTGCCAGAGTGCCAGAGCTCATAAGGAGTGCGCCACTTAAGCCCACGGACTGGAGAGCGGTTATAGATGTGCACAGCTGCGCACACCGCATGCTCCCAGAAGCCTTTAGACATGCCAGCTGTGTGGAGCATGGACATTGCCTTATCCATAATGGTGCGGTTAAACCGCTCGGCTTTCCCGTTAGACTGTGGTGAACCCGGCATCGTGAGGTGATGCTCTATCCCTTTCTGCTTAAGAATGTCTTGCGTGACACTCGACATGTACTCGCCACCGCGGTCAGAGTGCAGAGCGCGCAATTTATGGCCAGATTGGGTTTCACCCCAGGCCAAATACATCTGCAGCGACTTGGCAAACTGATCCTTCGACTTAAGGAAGTGGACCACAGTGAACTTAGTGTGGTCGTCTATGAAGGTGGCTGTGTACGTCGAACCTTGCAGGGACTGAGTCTGCATAGGACCGGCGAGGTCACTGTGCACAATCTCAAATTGACGAGTTGTCCTTTTGTTGGAGGACGCAGAAAAGGGTTGGCGAGTGGACTTGCCCATCTCGCACCCACGGCAGACTGTGTGGGCCGTGGTAGAGCTATCTATGTCCATGCCAGTAGTGGCAGAGGGACCATGCGCCTTCAGCGCAGCAGAGGATGTGTGTCCCATGCGTTGATGCCAGATATCAAGTGTGGCAGCACTTGATTTTGTGTGGGCGTTGAGGCCGACGCTGGCTGCGTCCAACCAGTACAGGTTGTCCTCAAGGTAGCCTTTGGCCACACACTTTTGGTTGATAGATATTTTAAATGAGCCACTATCAAAGGCGATCTCAGCACCCTTTTGTGCTAGGGCGCGCGTCGACAGGAAGCGCGTCTTCACCTGTGGTAGGTGTAGCACATTGCTGAGGGTGATAGAGATACCCTGGCTTGTTGTAAAGACGACAGACCCGACACCTACTTGGTCTATAGTGGACTTGTCACCCAGGCGTACAGTGCCTTTAGTTGGGGTGTAGTCCTTGAAGTCAGACCGATGTGGTGTAATGTGGTGTGTAGCACCACTGTCCATCATCCAACGCACACGCGAGGCAGCATACAAGGCAACAGAAATAGATTGAGAAGCCCAGTCTATGGCGGGCTCTTCGACCTCCTTAATGGAGGCGGTGGTAGGTACAAGAATATGACTATTTGCGGCCTTGTTGCCTGCCTTCTCCTTCTCCTTTGCGTCAGCCTCATCCTTCTTTTTCTTCCTGCAGTCAGGCTTGATGTGGCCCTTTTTGTTGCAATAGTGGCAAGTCAGACCAGAGTGGTCCTTCTTGCCCTTCTTGCCCGTCGACTTGACGGGGGCCACCTTGTTGAGGGAAGAGCCAGAGGGCCCAGCGCGGCGAGCCTCTTCCGACACTATGCGCGCTATGATCTCAGCGTGCTTAAGTGTGGAAGGGGCCCCACTGGCAAGGATGGTTGAGGCCAACACCTCATAAGAGGGCGGCAGCGCGTGGAGGAGAATGAGGCAGTATTGGACGTCAGAGACACCCATCTGCGCGTTGGAAAGGGCAACCCTAAGCTCATTGAGCTTGGCCAGCTGAGCGGCCATGGGTGCGGAGTCGTCGAGGCGGGCTTGTGTTAACTGGATCCACAAGTTAAAGATGGTGGTGCTGCCCGAAGCACCAGCGTATACGTCTCTCAGCTTGTCCCATTTCGCCTTGAAGGTGGCATAGACAATATTGTCCGCCACAAGGGAGTAGACATCTGGCTTTAGGTAAAGGCGGAGGTACGCCTTGGAGCGATGCTGGACTGAATCCCACTCATCGGTAGTGATACCTGATGGGGGTGTGTCCAGAGTGAACACATCTTCAGCCTCATGCAGCGTGAGGATAGCCTCAATGGTCCCAGACCATTCGTTCCAGCCAGTGCCGTCAAACTGGGTGAGGTGGATGCCAGATGGCATGCCAAAGTTGGCACTGTGGGCCTGGGAGAGACGTGTGGAGGGTGTGGACCCAGAAGGAGGAGGGAGTGAGCCTCCTGCAGAGCCACCGGTGGGGCTGGGAGGAGCACCAGCACCAGCAGCAGGAGTGGAAGATGAACCAGACATTGGGATGATTTATCTGTCGCCGAGGAGCAGTCAGCGACAGTGCTTCATAGTTGCAAGACATAAAGATAGAGGGGGTACCACTCCTGTCTGTGATTCTGTAAGGCCAGAACACTAACGCGTCCTGCCTCCTGATAGTATGCCAGTGATACAAGGGCTAGGCCCAGGTTGAGAGAGTCCCTTTGCCATACCATGAGCTAGCTGCCAGCCAGGATGTGTCTAGGACACAGCTCAAATGGTTTGCGTCAGGGGGAAGGTGAAGGGAATGCTTTCAGAGCCCAAGGCTGTCTACCTCAGCCTCCTCGGCCTGTTGGTTGCCTCATCGCCACAAGTGGCTTTACTGAATCCTTTCCCATTGCCGCTACAAGGCAGGTATCTGGTTGCAGAACACCATAGTGGTGAACACCCCCCAGAGCCTGAACCAGGTTTTACACTCCCATGGTGAGGAGATCCTGCGCCCAGTGTGGAGCACCAGAGACAGCTGGCGCTAAGCTCCACAATACACAGCCCAGTGGGCCATGC
This sequence comes from Lactarius indigo, assembly GCA_025766275.1. Classification (NCBI taxonomy): domain Eukaryota; kingdom Fungi; phylum Basidiomycota; class Agaricomycetes; order Russulales; family Russulaceae; genus Lactarius; species Lactarius indigo. The sequence goes on from JAFKAC010000032.1 coordinate 639,480, forward strand.
ACGCCTGGATATTTTGAAGTTAAGGGGCTACCAGACCCAGTCTCCTTGCGCATAGCGCAGGGGCTAGGAAAACAGTAGGGGTGAAAGTAGGACTACTGGGCAGTACATACACAGGAGGTTCCTTAGCAGAGACAAGTGGCGCCCCACTGCTCTCTGCCTTGGGCAAGGCTGGTAAGGCCCCAGACAGACCTTAGCCTGGTGTGTCCTCCTAGGAAGACAGTGACCAGCCAAGTGGAGTGGCTAGTGTTGAAGCGCAGAACTAACAAGCAAGAGATAAGCTTGGAAAGCTAAAAGACAAGTTAACTTCAGAGGTGAAGGGAACTCTATTACAACTTCATACCTAAAAGACAAGTTACTATAAAGGAACGTCTATGAGCAAAGGTAATAGAGAAGTAAAGAGAAAGGGAACTTACACTTCAGAGGTGAAGGGAACTCTGAAGTGTAGAGGCGAAAACAGCAGTCCTTATATACAGGATGCTTAGCTAATAATGGTCTGTGCGCACTGGTGACCCAAACACAATACAGGTGGTCTGTGCGCCAGAGGGAGAAACGCCATTGGATGGCAGAGAACAATAGCTGCCTAAAGCAGACAAGTCCGGTATCTTAACAATAGAAAGAACAATAAGAACCATATATGGATCTAACAATAAAGATAAACAAAAGCGGTCCGTATGAGTCCGGAGTGTCCATAAGTCCATAAGGGACAGATACCGTATTTAGTATGTGGGCTGACTCAATCAGATCCCACGAGACATGTGACTTTAACAGTCGCGTCTTAACATCCCTCCATGATAGAGACAGTCCACAAGAGTGGTGCAAGCATTGAGTGAAAGTGCCTTGACAGGACACTTTTACTGCTTTACTGTTCTATGAGAAATGTTTTGATTCTCTGGTTAGAAAGAATCTATGTACGCAGAAGTCCTGATAAAGGACAACCTTTTGGAGGTCTTCATGCACTGCTCTATGAGGATAATGTAGTTCAGAGAACTACTTTTTGAAGAGCCGTGAGCTGGGAGATAAGATGGAACAGGTCCAACTTCTTCAGTTCTCTAAGAAGGGTTTTTCTTAGCTATTGAAACTAGGAGGTCTGTTGCAAGTATACACAACAGTTCGACGTCCTAGAACCCATCTTACACCATTCCTAGATCAGCAACCATTTTTTCAAAGGGTTCTCTGGGCAGTGACTTAGTGAGTCCATCTGCAACCATTTCCCCTGTGGGTGTACGTATCAGGTGTATGACCTTGTTTTCTACGTACTCCCTGACTACATGGTGCTTGATCAGGATGTGTTTTGAACGTCTCCCAGTAACAGGGTTGAGAGCTAGGTCCACAGCACCCTTATTGTCACAGTGCAGAGGAATGGGGGAGGATACCTCATACCCCAGTTCTCCAAGGAAGGTGGCATACCACTAAGCCTGATTAGAGGCGTCTGAGAGGCTCATGTATTCTGCCTCGGTGGTAGACTGCGCAATTGTCTTTTGCTTTCTGGTACACCAAGAAATGGCTCCATTTGCAAGCAGGTAGACAAAACCTGAAGTGGAGTGCTTTTCTTCCTGATCTCCCCAGGAAGCGTCGCAGTAGCCATGAAGGCCTTCACCACCATTGCCATTCCCTCCAGCATAGCGTAACGAGTAGTCCTTGGTGCTATTAAGATAAGCTAGGACATACTTAGCTAGGCGTAAATGCTGAGGTGAGGGGTTGGAAGCAAATTGGCTAAGGCGCGCAACAGCGAAGGAAATATCAGGTCTGCTTCCAATCTGCGCATATAGCAGAGACCCAATAATCTGTTGATACTTCTTAATCTCAGAAGTAGAGGCCTGATCTGTGTACTTGATCAAGTGTGCCTTGGCGCCAGAGGGAAGAGGGGTATATACTGGATTGGAATCAGACATTCCAAAGCGTTCCACCACATCGCGGATGTAATCTGACTGGTTGATTTCCATGGTGCGGTTAGCACGATCTCTGGTGATGTTGACACCAAGATATGATTGAATCTCTCCCAGGTCGGTCATCTCATATCGACTAGATAGAGAAGCCTTCAGATCTTTAATCTTTGATAAGGAACTTCCGAGTATAGTGATGTCATCTACATATAAGATCACGAAAAGTGTATCACCCCCCTCTTGAAGATGATACACGTATACTCCTGCATCAGAGTACGTCCGCGTGAAGCCTAGGTCGATTAAGACCCCATGGAACTGCACATTCCATGCGCGGGAAGCTTGTTTCAGGCCATAGAGGGCCTTCTGTAGCCGGCACACAAGGTGCTCGGAGCCAGCTGTGACGAAACCGACTGGTTGCTCCATATAAATTTCCTCCTCCAGTTCCCCATGAAGGAATGCCGACTTGACATCCATCTGGTGTATATGCCAGTCTTCAAGCGTAGCCAACGCGAGAAGGAGTCGCAAGGACTCAAAGCGGGCAACTGGGGAGAAAGTTTCGTCAAAGTCCACCCCCTCTAGTTGGGTGAACCCTTTTGCCACTAGCCTAGCACGAAAGCGTCCATCTGCTTTCTTTTTAAATACCCATTTACACTTAACCACCTTCCTTCCTTCAGGAAGGGGTTCAAGCCTCCAGACATCGAGCTTGTGGAGAGCGTCCAGTTCATACTGGCACGCTTCAAGCCAATTGACAGCTTGGTCAGACTCCATAGCCTGCTTAAATGTCTGCGGGTCCTTGTAGCCAGGAACCTCGGCAGTGTTTAGCAAGTCCATCATGCCCAGTCTGCTACTCCCAGGCACAAATTCATCGTTCTCCTCTGTGTAGTAGCGAGGATTTGTGAATCGTACCCTAGTCCCACGCCTTGGGCGAGGGGGTGAAGTAACTGGCCCATTCCTCGGAGATCTAGGTGTTTCCCTAGGAGGAGAGATGTCCCTATTGAAGTTAGGGGCAGGGATTGGGGCAGTTACTACAGGCGGTCTCCCTTGCGAGCGAGTGCGAGGGCGCCTTGGGGTGGTTGGAGCAGGTGCTTGGGATGGAGGAGTGTGATATATTGTCTGGTCTGCAGGGTTTGGAGAAGTGTTGGGGGGTGTGCTAGGCTGTTGTATTGGTACTGCGGGCACCTGGACAGGTGGTAGGACAAAGATTGGTGTCTGAGGTGCCGCAGGGGCAACAGCTGGCGTAGGCTGACTAGGCACTACAAAGAATATCTCACCGGCAACAGCAGCCCCTTTAGCAGGTTCGCCGGACACGGGAGAAGTGATTGGTTGGTTGGAGTGACTAGTCAGGTCACTCAGGGATGGGAAGGTAGCTTCGTCAAATGTAACATCTCGTGAAGAGACAAAGCACCGGCTATGTCTATCCCAGAGTTTGTAACCCTTTGAATTAGGTTCATAGCCCACAAACACGGCTTCCTTTGATTTAGGATCTAGTTTGCGCCGGTTGTGTTCTGGTACATGATAGTAGGCTTTGCAGCCAAATACTCTAAGGTAAGAGACATCTGGGACTGTACCATCCCAGAGCTCCAGCGGAGTTTTCCACTCATTAGAACGGGTGGGAGTGCGATTATAGATGTGCACTGCAGTTTGAACTGCTTGTTCCCAAAAGCCGAGGCTTAGACCTGCATGATGAAGCATGCTGGTGCCTTTTTCCATGATTGTGCGGTTAAACCGCTCGGCTCTCCCGTTCTGTTGTGGAGAATAAGGCATCGTAAGCATATGCTCAATCCCTTCCTCCAGAAGAATGTCTTTAAGGACATTGTTGACATACTCGCCACCACGATCGGAGTGTAGGGTTTTAATGGGCTTATTTTGTTGTTTTTCAGCCCATGCCTTGTAGTGTAGGAAGGCACCCGTAAACTCGTCTTTGGACTTCATAGGGATGACAACTGCAGCTTTTGAGAAGTCATCTATGAAGGTGGCAAAGTATTTGTTGCCCTGGATAGAGTTACTCTGTAGTGGGCCAACAAGGTCACTGTGCACAAGTTCAAGGGATTCTTGTGCACGCTTCTGGGAAGGAGGAAAAGGTTTGCGGGTGGACTTGCCAAGTTCACACCCATGACAGGGACCTTCTTCCTCAGGGGATTCATCTATGTTGAGTCCTTTTACGGACTTCGGAGCATATCTTTGGAGCGCTTCTTTGGACATATGTCCCATGCGCTGATGCCAGACATCAAGGCTAGCAGATGCAGTTGCTTGGGCATTTACTTTATGGTGCCCATCAAGCCAATATAGGCCTGAAGCCTTGTGTCCTTCCGCAATGGTTTTCCCATCATACCTTATAGCGAAGGTAGTGGCATCAAAACTTACTATGGCCCCCTTAGCTGTTAGGGCAGGGGTGGACAGTATACGCGAATGCGTATTAGGTAGGTGCAGCACATTGGAGATTTTTAGGTCATACCCGAAGTTGGTATGGATTGTTACGGTTCCAGTACCAACACTCCTTAGCAAGGAGTTATCTCCTAGAAGTACTTCAACACCTTTGTGAGGGGTGTAGGTGTCGTAGTCTTCTATGTGAGGGGTAAAGTGTGCTGACGCCCCACTGTCCATCATCCATTTTGATGCAATCTGGGTGCTGTGTGTACCCATCGTGTAAAGGGAAACCTGAGGTACTTCATGTACCTCCTCTATTTTGCCAGAGCCATTGACTATAGTAAATAGTCGGCTCTTTGGTACAGGTATACTATTTAACCTGTTTGCCGGAAGTGAGTCCGGCACCTCTACTGTGGTATTCTGGGCGGCCTTTGCCCGCTGTCCTGCCTTCCCCTTCTTAGCATTCTCCTGGTCCCGTTTGAGTTTGTAACATTCTGGCTTTTTATGGCCAGGTTTTTTGCAGTAATGGCAGATTATGTCTGAAGACACAGAGCTGCCCGATGGCCGCGCCTCATGAGCGTGAGGGGCCGAAGATTTCTTAACGGGGGCGACCTTGTTGTAGGACGCCACAGGACCGGCGAGACGGGATTCCTCATTGATGAACCTGTTGATGAGGTCCTGAGGTTGGAGGTTAGAGGGGGGGCCAGAGGCCAGGATGGTGCCAGCTATGGTGCTGTAAGATGGGGGGAGCGCGTCTAGAAGAATGAAGGACATTTGCATGTCCGAGACGGGCATCCCTTGCTCCACCAGGGTGTTCCTCAGGTCCAGCATTTTTTGGAGCTGAGGCAGGAAGGGGCTACCTTCCTGAAGCTTGGTGTTTGCCAAGCCCACCCAAATATTAAAGGTGGCCATAGAGCCAACCTGACCATAGAGGTTCTCCAACTCCACGAACTTGTCATGGACAGTTGGGAAGATGTGGGAGGAGTGAATACCAGATAGGACCTCCGTTGTCACTGATAAAAATAAGAGGCCAGTGATGACTTCTTCTTGTTTTGCCCAGAGGGCAAGGATGGCGAGTCCCTCATCTGTAGGACCAGTGGGCCCCACAGCGCCTGCTGCGAGAGGGGGATGTTGGGGCACTGAAGCAGGAGCACCGTGTGTAAGGTGCCTGCTGCACCCATTCATCAGCATGAGGGAGGTAAACGTGGCAGACCAAGTCTGCCAGTTGGTGCCATCCAACTTGGCGAGGGTGACGGACGGAGGGAAGACGAGATGGAAAGACATTTGAGATGTTTGTGTATCTGGTTCCGAGGAGCAGTCAGAACCAGCTCAGATCTTGAGAAGGTAAATGTCCAGCCATAGGAGCGCTATACTCCATAACACATATGGTGTCATGCCTCAAGTATGTGCGACTTGGATATAATTAGATAGTGGAATCATTGTACTGATGGCTGCCTTATACTAAGATCCACAAAGCCCAAATGTTACTATGGGTAATAGTCATGCAACAGCTTTGTTGGCTTCGATGGGATGGGAGCTTTTGGTCTGGCGAAGGACTACTAAGTCTCTGTATCCCTCAGCCTTACAGCCTTGATGCTGGGGCTATTAAGGATCTATAGTAAAGGGTAGTACCCTAGAGAGGAGCCAACAGCGAGTTCAAGAGACAGTGATAGGGATCAACTCCCATAACAACTGAATCTTCCGTCTGTGGAGTCTCTAGAACAGACCATTAAGGGTCTTGGTACTAAGTAACTAGACTAGTGATACATGCTATGCAGCGAATCCTGCACAAAGGGAGCGAATACTTCTCCTAGCAGAGGTCTAGTCATAGCTACTATGTATAGTACTAAGTAGCGTCTCCTAGTTGTATCAGAGGGAAGGACTTCTGGGTTTGACTATTAACCAGGCCTTCACACCCCTTAAAGTGACCCAGGTATTAACCGAGTATCACCCAACCATTAGAGAGGCCTATAGCTGCAAGGGTCTTCCCCTATTGGCCTATGAAAGCACTTCCGGACGAAAACCGGGTATGGAAGATATAGTAGTGCGCACAGAGGAATTTGAGGTTATATAAAACCTCTCATGAGAACCTCCTTAGGAGGCTAGCCAAAATGGCACATGACCAAGGTCATGGTGGACAAGAAAGAAGGGTGTGTCGAAAGAGGATAGAGGATGCTCACTGAAAGTGTGGGTGACGACAAAAAATGTGTGGTCGGCTGAGAGAGCAAGATGACACAAGTAGATCTGATAAAGCAAGTTAGTTATTAGGCGTCAGGGCCCATAACCTGTTGAAGTGCAGAACTAACAAGCAAGAGATAAGCTTGGAAAGCTAAAAGACAAGTTAACTTCAGAGGTGAAGGGAACTCTATTACAACTTCATACCTAAAAGACAAGTTACTATAAAGGAACGTCTATGAGCAAAGGTAATAGAGAAGTAAAGAGAAAGGGAACTTACACTTCAGAGGTGAAGGGAACTCTGAAGTGTAGAGGCGAAAACAGCAGTCCTTATATACAGGATGCTTAGCTAATAATGGTCTGTGCGCACTGGTGACCCAAACACAATACAGGTGGTCTGTGCGCCAGAGGGAGAAACGCCATTGGATGGCAGAGAACAATAGCTGCCTAAAGCAGACAAGTCCGGTATCTTAACAATAGAAAGAACAATAAGAACCATATATGGATCTAACAATAAAGATAAACAAAAGCGGTCCGTATGAGTCCGGAGTGTCCATAAGTCCATAAGGGACAGATACCGTATTTAGTATGTGGGCTGACTCAATCAGATCCCACGAGACATGTGACTTTAACAGTCGCGTCTTAACAGCTAGGGCACCAGGGCCCATAACCTGATGAACAGCACACATGAAGATGATACTCACAGTGACAAGAGGACTGTGGTGAGATATCAAAGGTGGCTGAAAGGCAGCAACAGGGGTGAAGTCAAGCAAAGTGAAGCAGAGGTTGTCTGGCACACAAACAGTGAGAACTGATGTTATACATTGGAGGGAAGGGAGCTTACCTGGCACACAAACAGTGAGAACTGATGTGGACCAGGAGCGTACATGCTACTCTACTTATACACTTTCTGGGAGTGACATTATACAAGGGATGTAACACTAGTCACGTACTACAAGACAGTTATTGTTCTACAAACGGACAAAGGAGTGGACGTTCTGAGAACAAGGACAGAAAGTACAAGGAGAGTCTAGAAGTAAGTGATATCATAATGACATCACAATAAAGATAACGCCGCAAAGAGAACAAAGGGAAGAGTACAATGAAATGTCCAGAGTGTTCTACATGATGTCATTGTACATGATGTCATAGATAAGCTAAGAAGTCCGAGATTGTACAGATCATATAATCTAATCTACAGGTCCAATATATCTTATCTAAAGCAGTCCATATCTGCAAGTCCTTTAGAGCCGCTAAGTGCGCGCGGGCTACTTATCAACATTGTATTCTTGAAGTACCTCGCTTGAGCTACTAGTGATGGCGCAGTCATCAACGTGGACTGCGATTATGACCGGGTGTTCACCAATGCGAGTGTGGAACACTCCGGGATCAACATCACTGACGCGGAAGCCGAGGTCAGTGAGAGTACGCTTAAGTGTGTCGTACCACTTCGCCCAGCTTGTTTGAGTCCGTATAGAGATTTCTTGAGATGCTTGACCGTTCCTTCTTCGCCGTCGTACCCAGGCGGATTCTGCATGTAAATGTCCTCCTCTGGACTGAGTTCTCCGTTGAGGTACGCCCCGTTGAAGTCGAAGGAGTCGATGTCCCAATCCTGCTGCGCGGCAAGCGCGAGGATGGTGCGGAAAGTGGTGAGCTTCGCGACCGGTGAATACGTCTCGAAGTAGTCGGTCCCATACACTTGCGTGAAACCTCGCGCTACGAGGCGCGCCTTGTATTTGTCGATAGATCCGTCCGCCTTGCGTTTGATGCGGAAAACCCATTTGCTGCCGACAATGTTTCTTCCAGGTGGGCGCGGCACCGTTTCCCAGGTGCCTGCATCCTCGAGGGTTTTCATCTCGCGATCCATCGCCTGCTGCCATAAAGGCCAGTCATGGCGAGATCGCGCCTCGTTAACTGTCACCGGGTCGCCTTGCATGTCGCTGATTGCTTCTGCAATGAGTGGTGTAACGCCAGCTACAAATTCGCAGTCAGCGCCGAAATCCGCGAAGTCGTCAGCGAATGCCATTCTCGCTCCGGCTTTCTTTCGCCTCCTGGTAGGTCCTAGGTCTTCATCATCTCCTCCATTGATCGTGCCCTCACCAGCTTCCAGCCTCTTCTTATAATCGGACGGCTTGCTCTTGCGGCTTGAAGTGCGAGTTGCTTGAGCATAGCTGGGTTGTCCGTCCGATGCGCGAAATTTCGCGGTCTTGTTCTTGCCTGCCGCAGGCGTTGACTGATACTGGCCCGGCGGTGCCGGGTCCAGCTGTTCTTCAACGTCTTGCTCTTCATTGTTTTCATCGTCTGACGGCGGCAAAGCTATGTCTTGAGGTTGAGGTGGAGCGGGCACCGGAATAGGGGGAATGGCAGGAGGAAAAGAAGATGGGAGAGATGGAAGGGGTGCCGTTGTAGTCTTGGTCTTGCCGGGCGTGACGGCGGGCTGTGGAGTGGTGTGAACAGTGACCGTAGTTGGCGCGAACCTTACGTTGCGCTCGACCGAGACCAAATTCTTGCTCGGCCAATAGATCCTGTGTGCGTGAGTACTGTCCTTGTCGTACCCCACCCAATATCCTTCAGCAGCCCGCGCATCTAATTTCGAGCCCGCATCAGTGTGAACCCACACTTGTTGCCCCCACTCGGGCACCCCAGCTAAGTTGGGCTTCTGCCCGTAAAGCCGTTCGTACGGTGTCATGTTGCCCAGAGCTCGCGTAGACGTGCGATTCTTGAGCCAGGTTGCATAGCGGACAGCTTCCCCCCATAGACTTTTGGGGAGACCGCTGTGGTGCAGGACAGTGCGCACGCGCTCCAAGAGACGCCGGTTCAAGGACTCGGCCACCCCATTATGCTGGGGGGTATCGTGGGTGGTTAGCCGGCGCTCAGTGCCTTGCTCCTTGAGAAAACGGTCGAAATCTGCACCGGTGTATTCGCCTCCGCGATCTGAGCGAAGCTTCTTGATTTTCGCGCCACGTTGAGTCTCAGCCCAGGCCGCAAAATCTTTGTAAGCTTGAAGAGCTTCGTCTTTGGTGCGCAAGAGCTTGATCTCAGTATAGCGCGAATAATCGTCTGTAAAAGTGATATAGTAACGTCGTCCTCCAATAGTGTTGAGCGGCGACGGTCCCCAGACATCAGAGTGTATCTCTTCTCCAAAGGTACTTGCTGGCGCGGCCTCGCGTTCCTTCTTGATTGCCTTCCTAGTCGCCTTAGCATATTCACAAGATTCGCAGTAGATTTGTTGCCCATCGTCGATGAGCGAGATCCCTAGTATTGCTTGAGAACGCACGAGAGTGCGGATAGAGTCCGCAGCAACGTGTCCAAGTCGACGGTGCAACGTGCGGATATCGATTACTTCATCCGCCGAGCTTGCGCCGCACACGTGCTCAACTTGGTAAAGGCCATTGTGATTTGATGGGATCTTCCCCACGATCTTCCCCTGAGAATTTGCGATCTTGCAAACGTTCCCTTCGAAAGACACCGCAAAGCCCGCTTTAGTGATGCGGCTTATGGAAACCACTGTGAGAGCCATTTCCGGGGCATGCAGAGTGTCACGAAGGATAACAGGAGTGAACGACTCGCCATTTGGCACCCGGATACGCAAATCTCCAATACCAGTCGCGAAGAATAGGCGCTTATCAGCTGCCATAATGGGACGAGGGGCGATTGGGCGATAAGAAGTGAATTGGTGTCGATAAGGGGACATGTGACAGGAGGCGCCGGAATCGTAGAGTTCGTTCTCGGCCCTAGGCTTGCACGCGTAGCTAGCCGAATCTTGATCTTGAAATTCTTCGATCGCAGCCCATGCTTCTATGTCCGGCTGTGATTGCTGGTCCGCCGCGGCGGTACCTTCTTGGCTCTTCTTCTTCGGCCCTTGCCCTTCCTTGCCCCCTCCTTTAGCCCAACAATTGGCTCTAATGTGGCCGCGTTTCTTGCAATTGAAGCATTCGATGTCCTTCTTGGATTTGCCTTTGCCCTTCTGATTTGCTTGGGCTCCTAGTGCTTCATCTTGAGGATCTTTCTTCCCAGCTTTGAGAACGCGCCTGTCATATTCATCTGTGACTAGCCGAATGACTGTAGTTGGGGTAAGCGAAGTGCCGGTAAGAGCGGCTGTAGTGGACATAGCCGAGGTTGTCGTGTCGTAAGATGTGGGGAGGGAGCCGAGCAAAATTGAAGCATATTCTTCATCCGGAATTGTCTTTCCCATCGCGGCTAATTGCTCGCGTAGATTAGCGATGTAATCAAGGTGCGTGCATACGTTGTCATCCTCCCCGCACTTCAACAATTGAAGCTGCCGGCGTAGGTCCACAACAATCATTTGCGTCCTTCCTTCAAACAAAGCTTTGAGTGCATCCCACACATCCTTTGCACGAGCGCTGTTCTTGATGCGATTGAAAATAGAGTCTGGTACTGAGGCAGTGATAGCCTGCTTGACAGTAGCTTCTCCGTGCGCCCATCGGGCCGGCGCGGTTATTCCATTAATAGTACCGGCTGCCGAGTAGGCTGCGGGTATAGAGTCATTAGTTAAATGGTCGGATAATGTTCGCGATTCCATCGCCCAGATCATGTGGTCTCGGTAGACGACCCAATTTGATCCATCCGCCGCTAACTTCGGCACATTAACACGGGGTTCGTCGCTCATATCGGAAGATGTCGAAATGAAAGGATAATAGCAGGTAAGCGCAGATAATTTATGATTCGATCTCGTACTGGGTCTCTAGGCGCAGGGCGCAGGGCCCATAACCTTGTGCGAGAGTAGCGCGATTATGTAACGCGTTGCATGTGAGTGCGCGCGCCGAGAGCCACAGAAATAGAACAAGTCGAGCGTTTGCGAGAGAGAGAGATTGAGCGCGAATAAACAGACGGAGGGATTTCGAGAACAACAAATTGATAGTACATTCCAGTCTGAATCCATACACTTTATACTACTGGGTTTTCTGTTTATTTGTAAATACGAGTCGTAAGTAATCACAGGCCATCAAACATGTGTGAGCGCGTCGTAAGGTAAGTATATCGTAGAGCCTCTCAATTGAGGCAAAAAGTCATAACTACTCATCATGAGATCATACAGAAACGAAGATCGAAGCCGAAACCGAACGTGGGACGAAGGAATTGAGATTGCGAGTTAATAAGGCATGTGGCCGCGGCCCTTGTGACGTCGGGCTCGGCGTGCTCGCGCTTGATCCGAGAACGTATCCTAACAACGATATTGATTAATACGAAGTTGAACCAGACTGGTATAGTAACGGCCGAAGGCTGTAGTCCAAAAATTAGTGTTGAGGATCGCTCGCGCTGAGGCGAGACGACTCCCCCGGGCCATCGGCCCGGTGCGGTCCTGACAGGATCCCGGTGCCGGACGCTCCCCCGCAAGTCGGGCTCACAGCGTATTTCAGCAGGTCTTTGGCCTTTTTGGAGTCCTCTTGGGTGTTGAAGGGGCCCTCTTCCTAGATCCAGCCATAGTAGACGTAGCCAAGAGTAGTACAAAAAAAAATAAAAGAAGCAAGTTGAAGTAGATCAGCTGAGATTGGGCAGAGATGAGGAGAGATGAGACTGTAGCAGACAGCAGGAGCCGAGACAAGAGCGTGGGAATGCGCGTCGTACATGCGGTGGCTGCGAAAATTCCTTGCCATTGCATTGCGTAACTTGCGTTCGTGCTCGCCAGCATGAGCACGAACCACTGGCACGGGTCTGCGACCCACCCTCTCTCTTGGCTATCAGGTATGTATTTCTTTTTTTTCGTGGCTCACTGACTCGCCCACACGCGTGCCCTCGCAGGTAACAAGGCAGCGGCAAGACCTGCCCTGCGACAACATCGCCCCGAACCCCCAAGCCCCCAAGGCAGCCACGGTGCGATGGCGCCAGCCCCGTGGTGCAACAACCGCGACCACCATCACCACGACCACCACCGCAACCACGACCAAAGCCGCAACCATGACCACCACCGCGGCGACCGCGATGACCATGGCGACGACCACCACGACAGTGACTGCGACCATGACCGCGGCAACCACAACCATCACAGCGACCACGGCGACCACCACGGTGACCACCACCACGACCGTTGTTACGCCCTAGCAGGGGCGTGGGTTCTAAGGGTTCTGAATCACACAAGTATCAAGCGAAGACCTCTGTTGTCTTATTGCTATGAAATACGAGTGACGAAGGTGTGGCACAATGTGCAGCACTACTCTGCTATGTAGGACTCCTCATCCGAAGTGTCTAACACTTCTCTACACTTGATCTTGCTAGTGCACAGAGTATAACAGGTGTAACGCGTTGATATAGTTCAACTGCAAAGACTTCAGAGTGTCCTGGTTAAGGACTGAGGTAGGGGATGCACAAGAAGAGAGGGATGAGGCGAGGTTACACCAAAGTACGAAGGCAAGGTTGCTAGATTGCAAACGAAGCCAAGTCTGGCTTCCTACGGTCTATGGTATAGGTTTATATAGGACAGGGTTCCAAACAACATGAACACAAGTCCACACAATATCAAAGGGACTAAACGGAGTAAACAGAAGTTCGGATCAAAGAAACAGCGCCACTAGTAATAGTAGCTCCTTTGGTAACAAAGTATGGTACAGAAGGGGAAGACAGGGTGGAGACATACTGTGGCTTAGGTCCGAAGCGTCGGATCATAACAACTGTGGCGACCACGACGACCACGACCACGACCGTGGCCACCATGACCACCACCACGACCGCGACCACCATCGCGACCACCACCACCACCGTGACAACCGCGACGACGACCGCGACCACCACCACCACCACTGCAGCGACTGCGACCACCACGGCGACCACCACCATGACCGCGGCGACCGCAACAACAACCGCAACCACCACCATGACCGTGACCACCATCGCGACCACCACCACCACTGTGACGACCGCGACGACGACCGCGACCACCACCACCACCACTGCAGCGACCGCAACCACGACCGCGACCACCACAACGACTGCAGCGACCGTGACGACGACAGCGACAACGATGGCGAGGCAGTTTCAATTCCCCGGGCAGTAGATAGACATAAAATATATTCTCTGTACTATGTAGTCTACTTCAATACATATGTTTTATTTTATTTTTTGTCAGAGTTTGTGCAAGGTCGTCTGAGGAGACGCCAAGAAAGAGAACCTACCCAGTTTTCTTCTGAGAGCCTCAGCGGACAGCGGACACGCATATTGAGCAAATATATTTCCATTTTTGGCCAGCTCGTTCCTGGCTCAGCCAGACAGAAACCGTTCTCGCCCACTCACGCGTACTCACGAGCCGGGCGAGCCCTGCCCAATCTAATCATTCCCAATCGAGCCTGGCTCAGCCCAGCTCAGCCAGCTCACGAGCCGAGCTGAGCCAATTTTGGTCATGAGCCGATGTGTCAGCTTGGCTCGGCTCAAAACAGCTCAGCTTGGCTGGCTCAGCCGATTTGAGCCGAGCCACGGCAACACTACCTATCGATAGCTGGGAACGAGCAAGAGAACGAGGCTACTACAGCCCATGGATATTCACGTTGCAATGAATGCATCCGCCGTGCTCGTATGCTCGAGTATCTTGACGACTTGCGGTTCGAATGGCAATTACGATGACGAAGGTGATTCGGCGTGGCTTCATATATTCGTGGCCTGATTCGTGGTATCCTACAGTATCTTAGACACTGGATCGAGAGCTTTTGGCTTCACTTCTTGCCGTTGGACACGTTTGTAGGCAGTCGCGCTTTTTAGCGATTCAGTTCCATTCTGATCAAAATAAGCGCTAACGAGCGCTGACTACATGCGGCGAAAAGTGGCCTGTGCCAGCCCGACACCGGCGGACGCCATTCGTCAGCCTGAGTGCAGCGCCACCAATTATGTATACTAGTACCGACCCTCGGGCTTCGCGTTGTAAAGGGCATCAGCCTCCTGCTGCTTGATTACTCTCTCTTATCGTCTTCCTATTTTCACTCTTGTACAAGCATCTGTCCGACCCAATGTGGTAGAAGTGCAAGTGCGGCTATAAAGGCTCCTGCTCTCGTCGTTTTTGTATCTACCCCAAATCTATGACCCCCCGTCTTTTTATAGGTGACCCAACTCGTGATGCAGCTCTCTCTCGTCACAGCAATTGACTCCCTTGCCTTCTTTGGATTACTCCTCCTCGCCTTTCGTGACCACAGAAGACGAAGAGGTCGCCCATATCCCCCTGGACCCCCATCTTGGCCTATTATTGGCAATCTCCTGGATGTCCCAAAGCTCTCTCCTTGGTTAGCCTACGCGAATATGTCCAAGAAATACGGTAGGACTAACCTCTCCTGATGTGTATTCTCTAAACGTATATTTTTACTAGGCGATGTCATATGCCTTCAAGTTTTGGGCCAAGTAGTCGTCGTTCTGTGTTCGCCGACGGCCATCAAGGAATTACTCGAAAGACGTGGAGAGCTGTACGCGGATCGAATGCCGTTTCCGATCTTCGAGATGTGCGTTCACTTAGACTCTTTATCATTTCGTCGCCTTGCCTTGGGTACCGACCGCCCATATTTCTCAGAATGGGCGTCGATTGGATCTTGCCCATTGTGAGAAAGGGAAAATATTGGCGTGATGGCCGCAAGTTGTTGGATCGGAGTCTTCGCCCTGGAGAAACAGCCCTTCGGCTAAGTATGATGGAGGAAAAGACGCGCATATTCCTGAGCCAGCTGCTTTCCAAACCGAAGGACTTCCGGGAACATGTCGACCAGTTGGTCACATCGCCCAACTTGCTTAACAGACATCTATTGACTCACTCCCTTTACTCACTCCCAGACTTCAAGGAAAACTTATCATGCATCTCGCTTACGGGTATGACTTGAAAGAAAACGACGACATTTTGGTGCCGGCAATGAGGACTAGTGAAATCATGTCGCGGCTCTCCCTACCTGGAGCGGCACTAGTAAATAATTTCCCGTTTCGTACGGTTTTTTCACCATCTATTATTCTCGAGCATCTTATGGCTATATCCAGTTCAGCGCCTCCCCTCGTGGGTCCCTTTTTTCAAGTATGAGCCACTGGCAAGTGAATGTAGGGAGTTGGGCCTGAGGATGAAGAATGAGCCCATGGACTTCGTGAAGAACTCCATGGTATGAACTGGTTAACATTCTGGCAATTTGTCTTTACTGATGGAACGCCAGCGCGACGGCACCGCGGTACCTTCTTTAGCAAGTGAATTCCTCCAAGAGGCAGAGCTTCAGAGTGGTCCGGAACGCCAATGGGCAGAGGAAGTCATCACAAACACCCTAGGGTCTATGTTCCAAGGTGAATTCATTGCGTGTTTATCCGGAGCCAATGCACACAGTGCTCACCGCAAGCACCAGCCGGTTCAGACACGGCACGTGTTATGCATATCGCCGTAGCCTGCTTCTTGGCTGACGGGCGACATTCAGACCGTATCCACAATGTGTTCTCTGTTCCTCGCGCTTGTCCTTTACCCAGAGGTACAGAAACGAGCGCAGGCAGAACTCGACTCTGTGATCTCAAGAGACAGACTGCCGACGTACGATGACAAGCCGCGTCTTCCGTACATAGAAGCGATGAGCAAGGAGTTGTTGAGGTGGCATATGGTGGCGCCAATGGGTGCGATTTTTCCCGATTCTCGATTTCTGAATTATCCCGCTGAATGTCTCCTCAAGGCGGTCCCCACTCCTCAACCGATGACGACGTCTACAGGGGCTACTTCATTCCGAAAGGTTTGTGAGCGCGTCTTGGGACCCGAACTCACAATCTGAATCGCTTCGCCCGATAGGTTCCATGATCATAGCCGATGCATGGTTTGCATTTTTTACAAAACCGTCAGTATCGAGATAATCATTCTGATGAGTAAAGGGGGCCACAGGGCCGTCCTGCACAACCCGGAGCTGTACCCGGACCCAGAGGCATTCAATCCCGATCGGTTCCTCGACGAGGACGGGTCCTTCCGTGACGACCCCGCGATCCAGCTGGCATTTGGCGTCGGCAGGCGGATCTGCCCAGGACGCCACTTTGTCGCCGCGACGCTCTTCGTCGTAACAGCGTCCGTGTTGTCCGTGTTCGACGTGACGAGGGCTAAGGACAAGGACGGGAATGAGATTCCCGTCGCAGTCGCTGGGACCTCGTCGGTCCGGAGCGAGATTGTGATGTGAGTACAAGTTGTAGCACTATTTGAAACACGGTAGAGCTAATTTTCTGCTTGACAGCCACGTACCCGAGTTTGAGTGCGCTATCACTCCGAGAGATAATCTCGCAGAGGACTTGATAAGGGCGAGTGGTTTGGCTTGATGAGCAGCACCAGTTCTGCACAGTGGGCAGGCTTCTCATTGGCATTCATTCTTCACGCTCTCACTGTCCGCAAGTTTGCATTTTTTTGTAGTACCTGTTATATGTACCGTTCACCGCCGCGTAACTGCCAATATTTATGGCAGAATCCAAGATGATCCCACGAGAGCGACGGCTCCGAGAACGCCGAGCACGTCGCCCATAAGTTACTTCTGATGACGGTGCCTGTTGTGTATGTGGTCAGACCTGTGCCTTTCCAGGTCCCAATTAATCAATGCGAATTTTAAATAGCGCGACTTGCACTACCATATTCGTATCGTTCGTCCCATTGTGTAAAGAGTGCATCGCTTCCTTACATCGGTTAAAATGTACAAAAGTCAATCGACAAAACGCAAAGCGAATAAATAATAATGGAAGGGGGAAATCTGTACTTCACACCAAACGGTCGAGGGCTCGGGCATCAGTAAAATCATCACATCATCATATCACGTCCCAATGTCGTATGCATCCGAACAAAGTCATATATCACCACGGCTCCCAGGATTCATCACCCACTTGCAACGCACGTACGTCACAACGCGAGAGGGGAGGGAGGAGGGAAAGAATAAAACTGGAAAGAAAAGGGGGAGAAAATGAAAAGGAGTGGAAAAGTCAGAGACAAAAAAAAAAAAAAAAAAAAAAAGAGCATAAATAAATACGTTGACGCCGATCAGCTCCAACCCGACCATCGGCAGCACCGCGGGCGGGGTAGGAACCATTCAAAACAGATGCACAAAGTTGCTCGGGAAGATGTGCCTGCCCTGCACGCGCCGTTTCTCATCGAGCAGTTCCCCGCTCCACCACCCATCTTCGGGCGTAGCGGTGACGGCGATGATATCATTCGCCTAGAAGTCGAACTCCTCTGGGATCGTAGCAGTGTAGTCGTACAGCGCCCGCACTGCATTTTTCACCTCAGCATCTCAAAGAACAAAAAGAAAAGAACAAATAAAGCGACGCACCGTAGAAGAGCACACCACGACCATCTTCCGTATATTGCTGGGTCGGGGGCTCCGCGACTGGCTGTGGCTGCGGTTGCGTGAGGGCCATCGGTTGCGGCGATGGCGTCCTGTTGATTGGCCCGGGACTGACGGATCTGTACCCGGCTCCATACGCAATGTGTTGTTGATGCTGGTGTTGTTGATGTTGTTGATATTGCTGTGGAGGTTGCTGCTGGGACTGCGGCGCGTATCCCTGCTGTGTGTAGTATTCCCCTCCACCCGAGCCTGTTGCTCCGCGCCGCTGTTGCTGCTGCTGCTGCTGCACTGACGGCTGCATGCCGTAGCTTACCTGCGGCGGGTGGTGAACCTGTGATGGAGGTGCGTTTGCATATGGATGTGGAGCTTGCGCGTACGCTGGCGAATGTTGCGGGACTCGCTGTTGCACCGGTGGCGGCGGGACGTACTGCTGTTGAGGTGGAGAGGCGCCAGTTTGCCATTGACCAGGCACACTGAATGAGTTGCCAATGCTTGGTTGACGTTGCGCGGGAGGTTGGGCGCCGACGCCACCGGGAGCTTGCGGTTGCTGCTGTGGTTGAGACGGAGTCTGTTGGTACTGAACCGGCGCGGATGGTGGCTGCTGCATCTGTGGTTGCCTAACCTGGGCCACCTGTTGTTGCTGTTGTTGGCGATACGCATCCGCCATTGAGTCTACCGCGACGTTTCCATGCGGGTCGAGAGAAATACCGACGCTGTTCGGTGTGGTAGCGCAATCTTGTCCCGGACCTTGCCAGTGGTCGCCGCCGGGGTTGGCGCTGCCGCGCCAACGCGTGGCGGCCCCAAATAGTATGAGAGCTCCCATACATAAGGCGTCTACGGGTTCGCTCATAAATGTCTGTTCCTATTTCTTGTGTCTAGCCCCCCTTAAACTTAAATTGATTCGTTCTTGTCAGGTTGTCCATTTCGAAAATGCCAATCTCTCTCGTCACATCAATCGACTGCCTCGCCCTCATTGCATTTCTCTATACCCTCTTCGCCTTTCGTGACCACAGAAGGCGAGGGTGCTTCCCGTATCCTCCGGGGCCTCCGTCTTGGCCTGTTATCGGCAATTTCTTGGATGTCCCAAAGCTCTCTCCTTGGGTAGCCCACGCGAATATGTCTAAGAAATACCAAGAGTTGGAGGGCAGTGGTGTGCCTACTGTACTTCGGCGTCTTTGTTTTCTTGTCCTTCTCACCCTGTTCCATATCAGTGGCTTCCGACCACAGTGGATTGTGTCCCTGAGCGTCTGGAGATGCGGTAGCGTGTGCATCTGAACAGAATAATGGTTCCCCCAGGGGTGGCGGAAGTCCAGGACGAGCTGGCCCAGCGGTTTGCCCATTTGAAGGCGAGTTTCCTCGCGCGCTCTTTCTGGAAGGCTGCAAATTGGGTGCAATTGAGGTTCTCACGTGGGTCCGTCTTGCATGCCTCGGCCGCCATTGTCTGTGCCATCTGTTGCCCTTCTGATTCAGGGTCTACCGGGGTCCAGATCAGTTGTAATATGTACGTTCCCATGCCGAAGCGCTAGTGTGGTCAGGGACTGATGGAACGTAAATGCGTGAGTCTGCACAGATTTGGAGTGAGGGTTTTTAATTGCCTGCAGCGCCGAAGAAGTGTTTGAACAGATGTAAAAATAACACTGTATAGTAAGTTACATGGCCAGGGCTTCTGCCGTCTTCGCAAGCCCAAAGGCATCCATGTCGAACTGCGGTATCCCCGTGCCCAACGTGCAGTTTAGCCCCGTGAGGGCACTCCAACCATACTGAGAAGGTGGCTGCTGCCGCACCTACTTCGAGTTCTTTGTCTTGAACATGGATGATTCGGATACTCATCCCTTCCACGCTACAGGTGAAGTCGCATATCCGAGCTTTTCTCGTAATAAGGTGGCGTTGTGCCGCCCAGTTGGGAATCAGCCCGGGTACCATTCTGGGCAATAAACCCACACCCGAATCTTCCCTGCCAGACGCGCAGCGGTGACTGTACGATCCTAACTCACTTGACGGTCTCTCTGGTCAATCACCAGACAAACTAGAATCACGAATAATGGAAGAATCCTCTATCGACGATACTGGGGAAGGGAGAGAAAGAGAAGCTCTACTTGATCAAAAAAGAAGAAAAGAAGTTCTAAATGGGATAAATGCATAGCTGGATCAAATATATATATATATATATAAATGCATAGCGTTTGTAACTTGCTGTAATACGGGCAATAACTTCCGAATATTCACCAGAGACATTCTCTTCTCAAGTCCGAAGGAAGATAACGCCTCTAGACATATCTACAGGGACGGATGCCAGTGGGGAGCCTGGCGACGTGGCCAAGTGTTACTTAGCAGTGTATGGCCCCGTGATAGAACGTAGAGATAACGAGCAGGGCGACTGACCGATCACCTCCGAATCAGATTCGGATTACTTCTGTACAACTACGATTAGTGGTACTATATGGTATTAGCCACAGTACTCGGCGACTACAGAGTCAATACCAGCTGGATTACAAGTGTTTCAGAAAATCGACTGTGCATCTGCCACTACTAGCCGTAACCACCGAGATACCGAAGTACGAACTTCAAGCTCACGACGAGCGGAGACAGACGACTCCACAGGCGCGTCAAAGATGGGCAGAGCTATCAATTGCTTTGCTAATGAGAGAATTCGACCCGGACCCGCGGGTTCGACTTATTGTCTCCGGGTCCCCTTCATAGCTTTATAGCCTGCCCACCCCTCCCGTTGCAGGGCCTCTAGAAGGCCACTGACACCTACCAAAAATCATGCAATCATTTTCATGGATCCCCATTGTTGACTGTCTCGTTGCCTCACTCTTTCTTTATCTCTCCATCACCCTCCACGACCACAGAAGGCGAAGAGGGCTCCCTTATCCACCTGGCCCGCCCCCCTTACCAGCTATAGGCAATATCCTCGATGTTCCAAAGCGATCTGCCTGGGTTGCGTACGGAGCCATGGCCAAGAAATATGGTAAGCAAACATTCTCGTGACACTGATACACTGATAGCATCCCGTGTCATCAGGCGACGTTGTATGCCTCCAGGTCTTTGGTCATGTGGTTGTGGTTTTGTCCTCGCTATCCGCTATCAAAGAACTCCTAGAGAAGCGAGGGGAAAAGTACGCAGATCGGCCCACGTTGCCAATCATGGAAATGTATGATATACTTGGTCTTTGTCCGTCGTCTATTTTGCATCACTGACACCTCCAAATCTAGAATGGAGGTGGATTGGATTCTCTCCATTGCCAGAATGGGCGAGTATTGGCGCGAGAGCAGAAAATTACTAGATCGTAGCCTTGGTGCTAGCGCCATAGCGCCGTATCGGCGCATGATGGAGGACAACACGCGCATGTTCCTTGGTCAACTCCTTGAAGCTCCAGAGGACTTCTCCAGCCATATTGGACTGTCAGTGCGACGTATTCGTTTCGTGTATACAATGGCCAACCTTTGAAACCTTTGCAGTCTTCAAGGGAGGCTTGTCATGGCCCTCACGTATGGGTATGACCTAAAGGATAATAACGATCACATGATCGTCGCCCCCGTTCAGGCCACCCACTTGCTCTCACGGCTCATCTTACCTGGGGCTATATTAGTAAATCATCTCCCATTCTGTACGTCCGCCCAATTTATCACTTCCCTATTTCGGCCTCACTTACGTCTTCAGTGCGGCACATCCCTTCGTGGGTCCCATGGTTTAACTACGAGTCATTGGCGCAGAAGGGCAGAGAACTAAGTTCTCGGATGATGAACGAACCCTTTAATTTTGTGAAAAATGCCATGGTTTGTAGTCAAGGTCCTAGTGTTCATGATGGCTAACGTGGCCGCAGCAAGATGGTACTGCGGTCCATTCGCTCTCTAGCGAAAACCTTCAAGAGATAGAGAATCTAGCTGAACCAGAGCGCCAAAAGCGGGAAGCGATTGTCAAGCCAGCCTTGGCGTCTATGTATGCTGGTGAGACATCGTAATTGTACCTAACACACACTGTACTCAATTCGAACGGGTTTTATTAGCCGGTTCGGACACAGTATGTCCGTCGTTTTATCAATGGTATGTCTACTGAGCTAATATGGAAAGACCGCATCCGCGTTGTATTCTCTCTTTCTCGCACTTGTTCTCTATCCGGAGGTGCAGAAACGAGCACAGGTAGAGCTTGACACTGTCATCACAAGAGATAGGCTTCCAACGTTCGAAGACAGGCCGCGTCTCCCGTACATCGACGCACTGTGCAGAGAACTGCTGAGGTGGCAGATGGTGACGCCTATGGGTACAAGCGTTCAATCCCAGCGGCCTAAATCGAGGCGTTGAAAAACATTGACATCAGGTATTCCTCATACTTCGACTGAGGACGACGTCTACAATGGCCTTTTCATTCCGAAAGGTACGTTTCTCACCCTGTCTGTCTTGCGGCCTGCGATTCACCTTTCGGCAATTGCGTTTGAAAGGTGCTGTCGTAGTAGTCAATGCTTGGTACGTCGTCATTTCGGTCTTCCAGAGGTCCTGTTTAGTAAGGTGTGTCAGGGCAATCCTACACAACCCGGATTTATACCCAGATCCAGAGGCGTTCATACCAGAGCGCTTCCTTTACGAAGACGAAACTTTGCGAGACGATCCAGTGATCTCGTTGGCATTCGGGGCTGGCAAGAGGATCTGCCCCGGGCGTCACTTCGTGGACTCGACCCTCTTCATCGTTGTTTCGTCTGTGTTGTCGGTATTCAATGTGATGAAGGCGAAAGACGAGAATGGCCGCGAAATTCCCGTTAACGTTGCATCGTCTTTAGAGAGCTCAATTGTTGTGTAAGTCGGCTGTCTGTTAGAGGCGTGTATTTGGTCTTCTGAAGTGCTCCCAAAGGCATCCAGGAAGGTTTGAGTGCTCCATTTTCCCTCGGGATAAATTAGCAGAAGATTTGATTGTGGCTTGTCTTGATTGACGACCCATTCTTGACGCCTGTTGGGATCAGGATCGGCCGTGCGGAAAGGCATGTCTGGGATCAAGGTTCGAGGTTCGTCTTGGGCTTCCCGGGGCGCCCCCCAGCTACGACGGATTGTGTATCCAATTGTAGAGCTTTTATACGACGTACTTGTAAACTTTATAGGAAATCAGCTGAGTAGTAGGTAGTTTTCATAAACCTACGCTAGGTCTAGCCAACTCTATCGAGTGATCCAACGTGGACATAACCTCTTCATTGGCGTCACCCACCATTCCGAGCTAACAACTGTTGGTATCTACCTACAAGAAAGGGATCCCCTCGCTTGTTCCCTCTCTGAACTTGGAAAAGGTCTGAACATCATGTGGCAATAGCGTCTGATATGAATTGACTTACTGAACGCGCTGTGACGCGTGGTGCCGCCTTGCAACGACTATTGACAGCTGCGACCATCCGACACCAAATCAGTTCATGTTTTACATTATGCATTTACAGGTTCAGCTCTTCAATACTTCGACACATACGCTCTCCCTCGCCCTCACAGGCCCCACCGAAACTCCTCTATGCCGGGGTGCAGAAATGCGCGCCAGTATTGATTCAATCATATCGGGAAAAAGCAAGGGAATAAGCTTCCGATTTTCGGGGTGAGGTCGTGCCTTCCATGCATTGAAGCAATCTGCGAGGAGCAGCCGACTCAGAGTGTTGTTCTAATGTGTGCGAGTACTTCTCCGGGGGTGTGAATCTACCGAAGATGGTGTTCTACCTAAGGTTCTACCCAAGGTTCTTCCGAAGTCCGAGGATCTTCCATTCCAAAACGTTGGTCACGTTTGCCTGTTTCTAGATCTCCTCTATCATTTCTCGGGGGCCCACCTCGTAGCGCGTGCGACCCTGGGTGATGCTTGCATGGCAGTTGTTGTGGGGAAGGGCTAGGTGTTGTATTTTGAGGGAGCCGCGGGGTAAGCGGCCCACTCTTTCCGAACCGTGGGAAGGATGTTGACCGCTCTTGTCTCCTTCCTTTCTCTCGTGAACTGGGCAAACCCATTCAAAATCCACGGAAACTGATGTCAAAGGCCGAGATTCTGGGAAGGACAGGAACTGATAGCTCCTCATACTGTATATAATAATGTGGCTGCGCCTTCGTGTTTCTTTCGCTCTCCTCGCCCCACCATGGCGGCGTTACACTTCATCACAGCAATTTTGATAGTATCCACTTTCTTTTACCTCCTGTTCGTCTTCCGAGACCACAAGAGAAGAAAAGGATTCCCTTATCCACCTGGTCCAAAACCATGGCCAATAATCGGCAATTTACTCGACTCTCCGAAGCAGTCGCAGTGGACCGCATACAAAGAAATGTCCAAGAAATACGGTTCGCACCACGTCGTTGCGAGATAGGGTAGCCCCTTTACTGAAATAAGCTCACTTCCGCCAGGTGATATTCTGTACCTTCAAATTCTTGGGCAGGCTATCGTGGTGCTATGTTCCCCGTCCACGATCAAAGACTTACTTGAAAAGCGCGGGGAAATATACTCGGATCGTCCTGCTTGGCCGATGCACCAAATGTGCGTAGAATCCCTTCCAGCTGGCCTTGTTTCTCCTTCTGAATGTCCCTCCCCACTCGCCACCTGACACTGTGTAGAATGGAGGTGGGTTGGCTCTTGCCCGTTGCCAAGTATGGAGAACGCTGGCGTGAGGGGCGAAAGATAGCGGATCGCAGCCTTCGTCCGGGCGCAATGTCACTATACCACCACAGGATAGAAGAACAAACACGCGGATTTCTGAGTCAGCTCCTCGCATCTCCCGCGGACTTCCGCGGTCATATCGAATTGTCAGTGGTTCTCTTCGTTAGTTGATAGGGATCACTAGAAACGGCAGGGTCGTACAGGTTTCAGGGGAAGATTATCATGTCCCTCGTGTATGGCTATGACCTGAAAGAGAACGACAATGTAATCGTGGCTCCAGTGCAGCTCGGCCACATCTTGGCTCGTTTTGTCTTACCTGGAGCAGCTCTAGTAAATCATCTGCCATTCCGTATGACTCCTCACTTCGTGATCACCGTCAGAAAGAGGAGCTAAACCATGGTCTTCAGTGCGACATATCCCTTCATGGGTCCCTTGGTTCAGCTATGAGCCGCTGACTCGGTTAGGCAGGGAACTTGGTTTGAGGACAATGAATGAACCGATTGATTTCGTGAAAAATGCTATGGTTAGTGGCCATGGCACGTATGAGGCGTGTAGCACGGTAAGTTCTGATTATTTTGTCTAGCGAGACGGGACAGCAGTATCGTCATTGGCTCGTGAACAACTCCTGGAGGTGGAGAGTATGGATGGTCCCGAGAGGCAAATGCAAGAGGATGTCGTCAAACGAGTCCTAGGTTCTATGTATCAAGGTGAATTTCTCTATCCAATTTTAAGGAACGAGATGCTGATCGCAAAAATCAGCTGGCGTGGACACAGTGCGTGTTTGAGCCTTGAAATCTCCTTCAACGTTTGAGCACACAGCTCAGACGGTGTCCTCGATGGCCTCCCTCTTCGCTGCACTCACCCTCTACCCAGAGGTGCAGAAGCGAGCGCAAGCTCAAATCGACTCTGTCGTATCGAGAGTCAGGCTTCCAACTTTCGAGGACAGGTCGCGTCTTCCATACATTGAAGCAATCTGCAAGGAGCTTCTCAGATGGCAGATGGTTCTCCCCTTGGGTGCGAGCTCGTCTCCTGTGGTGTGAATAAACTTAATACTTTTTTTAAGGTTTTCCCCATGCGTCAACTGAGGACAGTGTCTATCGAGGACTCTTCATTCCAAAAGGTTTGCCACGTCACTGGATCGAGATATCTGTGGATCGCTACTGAATGATTACGTGACAGGTTCAATAACGATCACTAACTCATGGTGTGTACTACTAGCTGTTTTCGCTTGACAAATCCCGAGGGGAAGTTCCTAGGGGGATTCTACACGACCCAGATCTCTATCCGGATCCTGAAACATTCAAGCCCGAGCGATTCCTGAACCAAGACGGAACCTTCCGAGACGACCCGACCATCTCGCTCGCATTTGGCGGTGGTAAGCGGATCTGTCCTGGGCGTCATTTGGTAGACGCGACACTGTTCATTGTTGCGGCCTCTGTGCTCTCTGTTTTCAACGTTACGAAAGCGAAAGATGAGAACGGTCACGAAATTCCAGTCAGTCCGATGACCGAGGTCGACTCAGCGTTAAAGTGAGTGGCCCTTCCCGCGGCCATATCTCTATGCCTTACTCAGTGGACCCTTGCAGCCATCCGGTGAAGTTTGAGTGTTCGATCACTCCCAGAGATAAGGCTGCAGAAGATTTGGTTACGGTGAATATTTTGGCTTGACATCGTATGCTCTTTCTCTCAGCTCTTCATACTTGTACGATCAGCTCGCGCGATGCTTGGTATCTTTCTCATCAACTATCCTTCTCCGTGTCAGCTCTTGATGACTCTGCATATTTTGACTTGGGCTTAATGACCTCGTTTTCCTACGTGAGCTGGTGGTGACGACGTTTTAACTGTGCGATACCCGTAAGTCACGTAGTGATTTGAATGGGTACTTAGAAAAGTTACAAGCGGAAGGATTTCCTTTCTTGGCGACCATCATCATACATTGTCAGCCTGAAATAGTGAGTGACGCCAATGAACAGGTCATATCGGTCTTTCGATAGAGTTGGTTAGGCACATACTAGTAGGGGGGAGATAACTGCTCACTAAGGTGAGTTCCTATAAAAGTCACGAGTACGTCATACCAAAGCTTTACAATTGGACACACAGTCCATCGTATCCGGGAAGCCCAAAATATCGAACCTCGAACCTAGATCATACCTTCCGTATGTCCGATCCTGATCCCAACAGGCGTCAAGAAAGAGTCTCGTCAATCAAGACAATCAAATCTTCTGTTTATCAATGTTCTTATGGCATGCCGGGGTGTGTTAGTCGGTGGCGTTGTTGATTGTTGGCGCAGGACTGGCGCGATGGGTCGCCGGTATCTGTCCGTGTCGAATGTGCCGATACCGGTCCTGACCTTCCCGAAAAGGTGCGGATCATGGCGAATGATCGGAATAATATGGTAAGTTATGCTACAGCTGGTTCCATATCGATTGTCCCCTGCCATTTTGAGAACACAGTCGGACGCCCAAAACTCGAGAGCGGGATTCATAATTAAGTCAGGGAAGAAATTCTCAGGAAATCAGGTTATCTCTCAGAATCAGGGTTATTAAATACCTATCTTGTAACAATCGGGGTTATGGAATAGTTATCTGTGTTGCTATGCTCGGCACGTCTCAGTGCTGGCCCCCCTTCCAAGTCCTCTGACGCATTTTTGCCAGCACATCTCCAATGGCTTCACCAGCTTCCAGGTTGCACAACTGCCACTGCAGCCACTAGTCGCTGTGCTGTTCCTGGTCAACAGTAGCTCATCCCAACATCCGTACATGAGCCCCCACTAGGAGGTCTGCTGACGCATTCTCAGATGCCCGGCCACACACATCCCCACTTCAGCAACCACTCGTACCCCACCTGCGTGCCACAACACAGCCCGCAGTCAATATTTCCCCCAGTTCGTACCCCGAAAGCTTAGCGCAGTTCCAGCAGCGCTGCCGGTCCTTGTGCATGGGCATGGCACATTTTCGAGCATCTTTCATGAATCCCAAGCCCAGCCATAGCTGGTACGCTGGTGGATGAGGCATTGGCGGTGATGACATCAGGGGCAGTGAAGTTGGTCGCAATGTGGCAGCCTAAGCAATTCGTGTCATAGATGGTGGTGACCATACTGTAACAGGAACGACAACTATTATAACGACAAAGCGAGTTCCAGTTCTGAAAAATTTATTGCAGTATGTCTCCATAATCATCCCTCAACTCTTCTTATTCATCGCGCCATAAACCTCCCTCTCCGTTCTGAAGTCCTCAACATTGCCGCGTCCTATCCCTTGTGGCAATTCTCACCACTCTACACAATCCCACCTACCTGGTCTTTGAAACCTCACCATCTAAAATGACTATTCCAGCCATCACCTCTCCGCAACAACAGCACCACTACAGGGACTCTACTTGTACGTCTCGTCTTGGTTTCTGTCCATCAAATTTCTCAACTGGTTCAAAGAACCGTAACACTTTTATTTTCGCCCGCCCACCACGCTCTAGAAGTAAAAACCACCAAAGGATCGATGAAGAAGCGGGTTTTTGTCTCTCGTGCATCAGCGCACTCTGGGAGACTTCCCACCCGCCCCTCGCAACCTCGACTCAGACACAAACCGCCAATTTTTTGATCAAGAAGCACTTCGTGCTTCCGCCCGGTCTCTACTAGTTCATGGGCTTTTGTATTTAATCGTTTACTCCTACCCTGCATTCCCTCTTGGTCTTAGTCGCTCCTAGCATGCCTGCTCATTCCCTAATTACAATGTTTTTTCTTTTTCGTGCACTCTCCCATGCAGCTCGTGCTGAACGTTCATGTTACCCCCTTATTGTCCTCGTTCAGCACGAGCATGCATCCTCAGTAAGCCAAGGTAAGCAACCCACAAAGACGTTCGCGTTCCTCCTTTCGACGCATTGCGTGTCATTAGTAATTTAATTGGTAATCGGTGCCTTGAAAAACCCAGCGCTTGAGAACGATAAGTGAATGATATAAATCTTTTTTTAATTACTACAATTAATTTCTGTGCGAAAAAAAACTCGGCATGGTGGCGGAGTTACCCATTCAAACCTCGCCTATGTCCAAAAAATGGTCACCAGGGGACAATCGATATGGAACCAGCTGTAAAAGGTTTTATGTACAGTAAGTCCTGTCCTGTTGGCTCGTACAGTATTGTCATCTTTCTTATCGTACCACACAAACCCGCTTCTGCTTGCTCGCTCCTCGGTCCAAGACGTCAGTTCCTGCTTATGGGCTTCGATCCCACTGTGACATTAGGACCCAGAAAGATCGACTGTTAACTCTCCCCTCTCCACGTCCATCACTTTGGATTTATCGTTCTTCCTTTACTGAGCTCTAGTGGCAGATGTACGCCGAGGCCCTCTTCGTGGACGACCGGGCGCCTCCTCCTTATGGTCAGCTTTGTGAGCCCACTCGAGCACCGAAGCACACGTACCGCGTAACCACCACCTCCTGGAGTCGGGGATCGGGCTGCGCTTCGTTTGTAGTCGTTCATTGAGTCGCCATAAATATACCAAGAGGGGGAGCCTGTATAAAGACGAGTAAAAGTGAGCAAGCTCCTTGCGTTAGTACGACTTGCACTCACGAGGTACGGTGCTGCTGCATTGCATGTAGATGGGGGGAATACCTGATCCCCACCGCCATCGCTTAGCGGCGATGGACGGGATATGGCGTTTTTCAACGCTTTGAACTGTGAGTATAAGACGTCGTGGCAAAGGGAGGTCGAAAACCAACACAGGGCGAGCGAGTGGCAAGTACTCAAGGCCTGTGACGCAATAAGGTGTTATCAGCCCACTACTATTCATTGTGTGCTTACGGGTGGGTCAAAGATAAATTTGTTCCTATGATGGGCTGTCGTTAGCGAGTTGGTGCGGTGCTGAGGTGGGAGCAATTGTCGTTGCGTTTGTCTCGGTGAGATCTTCGAGATTGGTTCTGTTTCCGAGCATGGTACTAGTTCCGGCGGTGGTGCCCAGTTGATGATCTGTGACAAACGTTAGTGGGTGGCATCTCGTATCGTGTGGACAAATGTACTCACGAGTTGCGATCGAGGAGTCATTGCAAGCGTATCCCCAAGGTAAGTCGGTACCAGCCAAGAAGGTGTGGGGATAGTTCATCGTGGTTGGTAGGTGTCTGTGTGAGTGATTGTGGGATGTGAACGGCAGATATTTCGAGCAAATTGCGGAGGAAGTAATTTTGTCAGTTTTCGGCGATCCCAGAGGCTTGGTAAACGAGTTCTGTGAGAAGGAATAGGTCAGGATTTTGACCAGACATGGGTTTTACGCGGCCATGCTGGCGTCGTTTTCGGTTTCATGGGTGTCGCTTTTATATCGCTGCATGTCGTCCTGTGATGGTTCATTGGGCGTGCTGGCGCCAGGCTACTCCGTAGCCTTTGCATACCCCAGATCTGGATCCCTCGCTAGTCATAACTCCTGTTTACAGCGTCCCTTTCATGTCGATGAAAGGATACGGGTTTGTCTTTCATTGTTGGTACTACGGCCTTTGTACCTTTGAAAGGAATGGAATACGGGGGTCCAGTCAAAACCTAGCGTCAAGCGGCTTGCAATATGGCGAAGGCTTGAAGGAGTTCCACATATGGTACAATGCATAGCAGCGCCGACCATTCACACCATCGGGAAAAACCTCCCGCTCTAGCGAGCGATAATTTCGTTAAATTACAGTATCTCACCCCTACGGTGGTCTCTATTGAGTGATTCAACGTAGATATGGCCTGTTCATTGGCATTACTCACCGTTCTAAGCCAACAGTGTATCCGCTGATGGATAATGATAATCGACAAGAAAGGAAACCCCTTCGTTTGTTCCCTCTCTAAAATCGTTAGGGGTCTGTGAGCTCACGCGACAATAGCGTCTGGTATGATTTGCTCCACGCTGTGTAATATACAGAAATGCCCGCCTTGCATCAGCCACTGACAGCTGCGACCATTCGCCAGCATCAAGTCCAGACATCAGCGTATAGTGTTTACGATAATAAGCTCTCTGAGTTTTTCAGCCCTTCCAACAATTCGGTGCATATTTATAGGTCTGGGCCTCGGCGTTCGCCTACTTCCTCACCCTCACAGGCCCCGTGGCGCAGAAATGCGCGCCAGCATTGATTCCGTTGTATCGGGGACGAGCAAGGGAAAAAGCTTCCAAATTTGAGGGTGAGGCCGCGCCTCCCATACATTGAAGCGATCTGAGAGGAGCAGCTGAGGTGACAGGACCTAGCTGTTCTCATGTGTGCGAGTTCTTCTGCAGGCATGAATCAACCGAAGATGGTGTTCTACCCAAGGTTCTTCCGAGGATCCTCCATTCCAAAACGTCGTCTATCCTCTTCTAACACTTATTACTAGTAGGGTTTATCTCCAGCTCATGGTGCATTCGGCCCTGGGTGATGCTTGCAAGCTAGTTGTTACGGGGAAGAGGTAGAGACTGAAACGGTCTCCTGTATCAAACCCTTGAGTTATTTGCGGGTTGTTTGTCCCTATTTGACCAGGATTTTGGAGCGAGGTGCGGAAAGCGGCCCACTCTTTCCGAGCCGTGGGAAGGATGTTGAACACTATCCTTCCTTTGTCGTGAACGAGGCGAACCATTCAGAGTCCACAGAAACTGATGGCAAAGGCTGAGTTTCCTGGAAGGACGGGACTAGGTGGATCCCTCTATTTCATATAATAATATGGCTGCGCTTTCGGGTTTCTTTCGTCCCCTCTCCTTGCCATGGCGGCGTTCCCCTTCTTCACAGTCAAGATCACAGTGGTAGACTTTTTTATAGTATCCATTTTTGGTTACATCCTATTCATCTTCCGGGATCACAAGAGAAGAAGAGGGGTCCCTTATCCACCTGGTCCAAAACCATGGCCAGTAATCGGCAATTTACTCGACTCTCCAAGGCAGTCGCAGTGGACAACGTACACAGAAATGTCCAAGAAATACGGTTCGCACTACGTCGTCGCAAGATGTTGTGACCACTTTATTGAAGATAGCTCTCACGTTCACTAGGTGACATTCTGTACCTCCAAGTTTTTGGACAGTCCATCGTGGTGCTCTGTTCCCTGTCCGCGATCAAAGACCTACTTGAAAAACGCGGGGATATCTACTCAGATCGTCCTGCTTGGCCGATACCCCAAATGTGAGTCCCTTACAGCCAGCTTTGTTGTTTCCATCTGACGCCGTGTAGAATGGAGGTGGGTTGGCTCTTGCCTATCACCAGGTACGGGGAGAGCTGGCGCGATAGACGAAAGATAGCGGATCGCAGCCTTCGTCCGGGCGCAATGTCGCCATATCATCACAGGATAGAGGAAAAAACACGCGGATTTCTGAGTCAGCTCCTCGCATCGCCTGCAGACTTCCGCAACCATATCGAATTGTCAGTGATTCTCTTCGTTAGCTGATGACGGTCGCTAGAAGCGGCATGGTTGTGCAGGTTCCAGGGGAAGATTATCATGTCCCTCGTGTATGGATATGACCTGAAAGAGAATGACAAGGTAATCGTGGCTCCAGTGCAGCTCAGCTACATTCTGGGGCGTCTGGTCTTACCTGGAGCGGCTCTAGTAAACTATCTGCCATTCTGTATGGATCCCTGCTTTATTATCACTGCCAGAAAGAGGAGCTGACCATGGTCTTTAGTGCGACATATCCCTTCATGGGTCCCTTGGCTCAGCTATGAGCCGCTGGCTCGGCTGGGCAGAGAACTCGGTCAAACGACAATGAATGAACCGATCTATTTCGTGAAAAATGCTATGGTTCGTGTCATGACGTTTATGAACCATTTACTCCGCGCAGTAAGTCTGAAATATGGCCGTCTAGCGAGACGGAACGGCAGTATCATCTCTGGCCCGTGAACAACTCCTTGAGGTGGAGAGTCTGGATGGCCCCGAGAGGCAAATGCAAGAGGACGTCATCAAACGAGCCCTGGGTTCTATGTATCAAGGTGAATTCCTCTATCCAATTTGAAGGAACGAGATACTGATAACAAATATCAGCCGGTGTGGACACGGTGCGTGTTGGAGTTTCTGAGCCTCCTTCAACGATTGAGCACACAATTCAGACGGTGTCCTCAATGACCTCCCTCTTCGCCGCACTCACTCTCTATCCAGAGGTGCAGAGGCGAGCGCAAGCCCAAATTGACTTTGTGGTATCGAGAGACAGGCTTCCGACTTTCGAAGACAGGTCGCACCTTCCATACATTGACGCAATCTGCAAGGAGCTGCTCAGGTGGCAGATGGTTCTTCCCCTGGGTGCGAGTTCCTCTCACGTTGTGTGAATCGACGTATCTATCTCAATATCTCTTTCAAAGGTTTCCCCCATGCGTCAACCGAGGACAGTGTCTATCGAGGATTCTTCATTCCAAAAGGTTTGCCACGTCACATGATCGTGACCGCTGCTGAATGCCCGCGTAATAGGTTCAATAACACTCACTAATTCATGGTGTGTACCAGTGGCTATTTTTACTTGACAGATTCCGAGGGGAAGTTCCTAGGGGGATTCTACACGACCCAGATCTCTATCCGGATCCGGAAACATTCAACCCCGAGCGATTCCTGAACCAAGACGGAACATTCAGAGACGACCCGACCATCTCGCTTGCATTTGGCGGTGGCAAGCGGATCTGTCCTGGGCGTCATTTGGTAGACGCGACGCTGTTCATTGTCGCCGCCTCTGTGCTCTCTGTTTTCAACGTTACGAAAGCGAAAGATGAGAATGGTCACGAAATTCCAGTCAGTCCGATGATCGAGGTCGACTCTGTCGCAAAGTGCGTAACCCTTTCCGCCGCCCATCTCTATGCCTTACTAGCTAGACCCTTGCAGCCATCCAGTGAAGTTCGAGTGTTCGATCACTCCCAGAGACAAGGTCGCAGAAGATTTGATCAAGGAGAATGTTCAGGCTTGACATCACGTGCTCTACTCTCAGTTCTTCATGCTTGTACGAACGTCTCGCGCGACGCCGCTTGGTGTCACGATTGCTTTTTCTTCGACGATTCTATTTTATTTTAATTCCTGATGACCTGGCATATCTTGATCTGTGCTTGATGACTCCATTCTGCCACCAGCACAAGACTCGGTGGTAATGACGTTGTTACTATGCGTTAACCCTAGGTGGAGTAGTGGTAGATAGGTAGTACTCATAGATTTGTGTTTGTGTTCTCGGACTCAATATCCACCAAATTTTCCTTCTTTTTTGAATCCATTTATTTTCCGGGATACATGTCCGAGGCACAGAGCAGCCGTAACACGATCCCGTTACAGCCAAGAAACACAAATGTACCTATGAGGTGCCTCACGTAAATAACCGACTCAAGTCCCACTGAGCGTTTGAAAGGGAGAACTCGGGAACGTGTTTCTCAAGAGTGATGCCGAAGTGGAACCCAGATTACTTGACACCTTGTCATTGTCTTTGAAGCTCGAAGGGTAACTCTGTCACTGACTCACTTCATACGGTGGGTGGAATTCACTCCCGTACGTGAGCACATCCTCCCACAGCTCGATGCACCCCTCGATACAAACTCGCTCAAACCCTTCGATTGGGCCTTTTCTCTGCAGATGTCCTGAAAGAGCTATCTACTTTTTCCGCGGAGTACGCAATTATGGAATGCTAGTAACTAGATCTCTTCCACGTAAGCGTGATGCTATGCACACGCAAGCTGATCCACTGCCAGTAACACTGTATTTAGGCACTCGTTTTTCTTGCTGTTGCGCATTGAATACACAGCGTCCTCCATAGGGTGGCATCGCAACCCGAGAACGGGTACTTTCCTTCTCTCGCTTTGCGGGAAACAAACCCCTAAACCACTGTGGCTTCCGCTACGCTATGTGCACCGGTGCGCGGGAAAAAAAAATATAGGACTCGTGCACTGGCAGTAAGTACTGTTAGGGGATTCGTTGCCGAGGGAGGTAGAAATCGGCGCCACGAAGCTGATCTAGTAGCATACGAGTAAAAACCCTGTGGAAAGTTCTAAGTCGGCGATTAAAGTCGCATGTTTAGTTTGGAAGTGGAAGTGGACATCAGCGGAGAGAGCGACGGTTCAGATGCTTATCACGTGACCTGGTTGCTCTGACATTGCTTACTCAATCAAACACCAATGCATTGGTCGCCTGAATCAATCTGCCAGTGGACCCCCAGTGCGTTGGCGTTGGTGACTCCTAACCGGCTATTCTCGACTTGGCTTTCGACGACATAAACCAATTTCCCAGCAGACCATCCAAATAAATTCTCTCCATCTTCAGGGGTCTCCTCAAGGAATAAGGGTCACATCAAGAACAAACAAAAAAACCGTGCTTGTATATTCCAGCTCGGACCTTGGCTCAGACTGACCTGATTTCATCTGTTTCTCGGACCGGTCACATTGAAAATATCACTGTGTTCATGGATGCTTAAGCGCTCATGCGCTCATGTACTCATGTCCGTAGGCGAAGGGGGGAGAGGACAGGGTCTGGCGCCTCCTCTCCCCTTCACGTTGCGGTGTTAGACCACTTCTCCTTATACAATTTATCCTCGGATATATGGCCCCTTTTCTCTAGTTTCTCGTTCTCCGATTCTCTCCGACCGGCGCATATATTCCTACGTGCCACACGGTCGTGTCCTGTCTACAAGGAAATGCCCGCTGCACAGCTACTCTGTTCCACGAGCCCAATGATGAGATACCTCCTATTTTTGAACCCTCGTACCACCTATGCGCATCTATTAAGCCCATTAGTTTTTCTTTGAATTAGGCATATTCCCCTTACTCTCTACTCTCCGCGTTCTCAAGCAACTTTGTACGGGGACATCTTGCGCGAGAGCCGAGCCCTGCCTATTAGTTGCTCGCGTCTCGAGAACCTCAGAATTAGGTCAATTCTCAGGAGTGACATGGAAATCTCACACTTCTTGCTACCGGGTTCGAATTGACTTGTACCGCCGATATTCTCCATTTTTGACCCATTACTCTCGGGTTTCGGGTGTGCTCACTCGTGAACTCACTCGCGAAGAAGACCAAACAAGATAATTTATCCTCGTCATTCCGTTGTTGAGTCTCCTTTTCACAGGAGTTCCTCTACGACTCCTGACCCCTCGCCGCGTCCCACAAGTCTATATAAGAGCGACATTCTGAACGTACAACTCATCAAACCACTTGACTACTACCCACCATTATCTTAATCCTTTCTGTCGACAACCCACACCCACCCACAAATCAACCCACCAAACGACTAAGTTCCCGGTAACGGGACTTAGTTGTTTAAAACAACCTCCCCACCCATCATGCCGTCTTACCCTGCGTCTGCATCCCAGTTACTGGGACAGACCATCGATAACGGTGCTCTCAGGATTCAGGCCATTTTGGGTGCGGGGGCATTCGGCGTCGTATACCGCGCCATCGATATCGAGACCGGTGTACAGTATGCCGTCAAACGTGTCGAGAAGGAGGGCGACGAGTATTATCAGGCTCGCGAGAAACAGCTCCATTCCCGCGTCTCGTCCCACCCCAACGTGCTCACCTTCCATCGTGAAATTCACGAGGGGCGTTACACCTTCTACGTATACGATCTTTGCGCCGGCGATCTTCACTCGGTCATAAAGAAGGTTGCGTTCTTTCGCGAGGACGAACTCATCAAGCGTGTGTTTATCCAAATCATCGATGCGCTCGGGTACTGCCACAAACGCGGCGTCTATCACCGGGACCTCAAACCGGAGAATATTCTGGTGTCTGCGCTGAGCGGAGATATGGATGTCTTCATCGCCGACTTTGGTCTCGCTACCACTAGCAAGATGACGGCGTCGGCGTGTGGAACGCCGTGTTTCATGAGTCCAGGTATGCATTCCTCTGGGTTTGCCCACCCCTTCCGCGTTAAACCCCTATTCTAGAGTCGCTGGTGCCTCACCACCATCCCTACTCTTCTGCGCAAGGAGACGTTTGGGCACTCGGCTGCATCCTGGCGGAGATGATCGGCAACGACCGACCCTGGTCGATGGCTTCGCCAGAGGACAGCGACTACAGCGACTATTTGATGGATCGCACAGTTTTATTCGACATGCTTCCGATCTCTCACACTGCCTATCTCCTCCTGAGAAAAATCTTCTCCACCAGGCCGGAGCAGCGGCCATCACTCTCCGCCCTCCGCACGGAGGTGCTCATGATGGACACATTCTTCCTCACCGACTCGGAGGCGGAAAATTGCGGATGGGGAGATCGTATGGAGGAGCAGAAGATGCGCAAGATGCGCGCACGCGGAGTCGTCGCGCCACCATTCCGTCACTCTTCGGATACGTCGTCCTACCGCTTTGAGACCTGCAGCCTTGGATCGTCGTCAGGATCGCGGTATTCGTGTGGCTCGTCGTCATCTGCCTTCGATTCGAGCTCAGGCGAGTCGAGCGAGTTACCCGCCACACCTCCTGCACCAGTGCCAGAGGTTGTGCGTACAATGGACAAAGCCAGCGGATTAGTGCAGGTCTCGCGCGTAGTCGCGGCCCACTGGCAGACTTGTTGATTGATTTCGACTGTTTACATACACCTTGATGGACTTTGGTACGATACGAATGGACCCTTTGGGACTTCTTTACGATACTCTACGATACCAAGTAATTACCATATTTAATGCCCCTGGACAGGTATATTGTTACGTACAGCGATACATAATACGATACCAGTTGACGAAACAGGCGTGGATAGCATTCAAGTTTCGTGCATCTGAATTCAGATTCTGACCATCAGCCTGGTTAATCCTAAAGTTTAAACCCTCATGTTGAAAACAGTCTAAAGGAAAGAAACTTGGGATCTAAGACCAATGCGTCAGCCATCGTGAGAAGGAGAGAAGTTCCTCCTTTTCCTTCACCATAACCAAGTCGATCCGAATGCGAAAGAGATTGAACTAT
Source organism: Lactarius indigo (assembly GCA_025766275.1). Taxonomy (NCBI): domain Eukaryota; kingdom Fungi; phylum Basidiomycota; class Agaricomycetes; order Russulales; family Russulaceae; genus Lactarius; species Lactarius indigo. The sequence continues at coordinate 676,587 of JAFKAC010000032.1, forward strand.
AGTAGATTGAGATATAATGACGAGGAAAATGCCATATGGTTTTGAGTTGCAGGCGGGAATGCATTTGGTTCACTGACCACTGCGACGAGAATTTCGAGATATACTTGGGGTTCGTATTCGAGATTTCTCCGCCACGTAGGACTTGAGTACAATAAATAAAAAGCCCTCAAAGCGAAATCTATCCTTTGAAGGGACTGGCTGTCCTTAATGCCTGATGACGGCCGCACTCAAGGTCGAGGCCCGCGCCTGGGCTTCAGGCATCACATGACGACCAATTGCTCGCAGCTACGTTATTCGGCTACTGTACTGTACCTGACTTCCGACTTGCAGTCAACCTTGCAGTCAACGACTGTCTAACACCGTACTGTTCGGGTTCCTTGTCAGAAGAATGAACGGGAACTGCCAGATTCCCGTATATAACAACGTCATGGTTCTTACTCCCGGCGGCTCGCCCTCGTCCCGTCATGGCGTCCACCTTCATTACAGCGGTAGATGCTATCATGGCATCCCTTTTACTTCGCCTCCTAATCGCCTTCCGCGATCACAAGAGAAGAGGAGGGCTCCCTTATCCACCTGGTCCAAAACCATGGCCAATAATCGGCAATTTACTCGACTCTCCGAAACAATTGCCGTGGGTCGCGTACACAGAAATGTCTAAGAAACACGGTTTGTGTCATTGCGAGATGCTGTACACCCTTCACTGAAACTAGCTGTCGCGTTCATAAGGCGACATTCTGTACCTTCACGTTTTTGGACAGTCTGTCGTGGTGCTCTGTTCCCCGTCCGTGGTCAAAGACCTATTTGAAAAACGCGGAGATATCTACTCGGATCGTCCTGCCTGGCCCATGCCCGAAATGTGCGCAGGATCACTGTCTGTCGGCCGAGTTGCCGTTTCTGTGACACCCCGCTGACCGTCATCTAACACTGTAGAATGGATGTAGATTGGCTCTCGGCTTTCAGCAGATACGGAGAGGACTGGCGGGTGAGACGAAAGATCGCGGATCGCATCTTTCGTCCTGGTGCAATGTCTCTATATCACCGGAGGATAGAGGAAAATCCACGCGTATTTCTGGGTCGGCTCTTCGTAGCTCCCGCAGACCTTCGCAACCATACTGAGCTGTCAGTACTTCTCTCCATTGGCTCATACCGCTCGCTAGAAATGGTGCGGTCTCGCGGATCTCAAGGACAGCTTATCATGTCTCTCGTGTATGGGTACGACCTAAAGGAGAACGACGAAATAATCAAGGCTCCGGTGCAACTGCTCCTCATGTTGAGTCTTTTAGTCCTACCTGGAGCAGCTCTAGTAAATCAATTCCCATTCCGTATGAGTCCCCACTTCGTGAGCACTGTCAGGAACAACTGATAACCCCCTTCAGTCCGACATGTCCTTTCGTGGGTCCCTTGGCTCAGCTATGAGTCACTGGCTCGGATAGGCAGGGATCTCGGTCAGAAGATAATGAATGAACCGATCGATTTCGTGAAAAGTGCTATGGTTCGCAGTCACGACGTTTATTTATGTCGTGTAGTGCATCTTAACTATGACCATCCAGCGAGACGGAACAGCAGTATCATCGCTGGCCCGAGATCAACTCCTGGAGGTGGAGAGTCTGAATGGCCCCGAGAGGCGAATGCAAGAGGACGTCGTTAAACGAGTACTGGGTTCCATGTATGAACGAGTCGTTCTATCTAATATGAACGAACGAGATGCTGACCGCGAACATCAGCCGGTGTGGACACAGTGCGTATTTGAGCCTTCGAGTCTCCTTCAACGATTGAGCATATCATCAGGCCACATCCACGACGACCTCCCTCTTCGTTGCACTTATCCTCTATCCAGAGGTGCAGAGGCGGGCGCAAGCTCAAATCGACTCTGTCGTATCGAGAGATAGGCTTCCAACTTTCGAGGACCGATCGCGTCTTCCGTACATTGAGGCAATCTGCCATGAGTTGCTCAGGTGGCAAATGGTTGCACCCATGGGTGCGAATTCCTCTCCTGCTCGGCAACCAGTGTATCCCATTGTTTTTTCAAGGTTTCCCCCATGCATCAACCGAGGACAATGTCTACCGAGGATTCTTCATTCCAAAAGGTTTGCCACGTCCCTAGATTGAAATGGCTGTGGTCCCCTGCTGACGGCCCGCTTGGTAGGTTCAATGACGATCATTAACTCGTGGTGTGTACTATGGGCTATCTTTCCCGATAGTTTTCCAAGAGAAAGTTCCTAGGGGGATTCTACACAACCCAGACCTGTATCCGGATCCGGAAAGATTCAATCCCGAGCGATTCCTGAACGAAGATGGAACATTCCGAGACGACCCGATGATCTCTCTTGCATTCGGCGGTGGCAAGCGGATCTGTCCTGCACGTCATTTGGTTAACATGTCACTTTTTATGGTCGCCGCCTCTGTACTCTCTGTGTTCAATGTTAGCAAAGCGAAAGATGAGAACGGTCATGAAATTCCAGTCAGTCCGATGATCGAGGTCAACGCTATCGTATGGTGCGTGACCCTCGCTGCAGCCGTCTCTTGGCCCTTACTAGCGAACCCTCACAGCTACCCGGCGAAGTTCGAGTGTTCCATCACTCCAAGAGACGAGGTCGCAGAGGATTTGATTAGAGATAATGTTCAAGCTTGACGTTGGATCCCTTGACTCTTGGCTCTTTACAGCTGTACGAATGTCCCACCTGACTTTTGAAATGTATTTTGCTTCTGAGTGGCATGAAGAGTAGTCGGTATAACTCCACTATTGTCGAGGACAACGTTCGAGAAGGATCGGGCGCTCTTTCTATCTAGCGATGTACCAGTAGGTTTTCGTCTCGTCCACCTTGATGGAACCGGCTAGTGAGACGATCACATGAAATGATCACGAGCCACTCGGTGTATACTTTGACTCTGCGCCACTAGACGCCTGTGTGTTTCTGCCCATTTCAGCCTAGGCCCAGGAGGGGCGCCGAGTTGGACCACAGGCGAGTTCCACCTTTCAAAGACCTCAACTCTGGAGCCCACACTGGCGTAGTCTCTATAAGTGGAGCCACGAAGCTACCTTATCTAGTTGTGTGATAATGGCCAACACGGTAACCCAAGGGGGGCTGGTCGAGACGGCGACGAACTGTCTATTGGTTCGAGGTCGAAGCTCGGCGAGAGTGGCTCAGGCACGCGCGGACATTCGGTTTCGGTCTCCGTGTCCCGACCCCGACCCCTGAGCTTTGCTCCTTTTCCATGCCTTACAGTAGTATCATTCTCGCCACTCGCCATCCCATTTGACCGACGATTGTGAGTAGGTGATTTTCTCGAATCTTCAACACGTCTTTGCTTCTACAATTTCGTTCTGTCATGGACACCGACATATACGGTTATCATTTTTGTACATTGTTCTGTGCTTGATGCCACAGAACTTATTCCAAACTGCAAATATACTAGTACCTACAATATTTAGAGCTACTCCGACATACCCCTATATGTACTGTACCGGGTTAGAAGAGTGTAACTGCTCCTCTCCCCGCCATCCGCCTCGGAGGACATGCATTTGTCCGTAGCGCTTTTAGACGCTTTCGCGGTTGTAGTTTTTCTAGCCCTTGTTACTGCCTTCGGTTACCGACGCAGCGGGGGCTGCCTCCCCTGTCCCCCTGGTCCGCGGGAGTTGCCACTAGCCAACCACTTCCTGACCTTTCCGAAGAATTTCGTTTGGCTCACGTTCTCTGATGGGCCAACTGGCGGCTTTACGACCCTATTTCTTACCCGGAGCTATTCTCCATCAAACCCGAACGCTTCTTTACTCCCGATGGGAGCTTTCGTGACGACACGACCCCTTACTGACCTCGGCTTTTGGCTTCGGTCGGCGACTGTGACCTGCCCGCTACTTTGTCGACTCTACCTTGTTCATAGCGGTATCATGCGTCCTTGCCGTCTTCGATGTCAGCCCTCCCATTGAGCTCAGAGACAGTGGTATCAACTCGAGATAGGTCAAAAGGGTTTACTCGGATTAGTATTTAGATTTCTCGCTGATACTCACACTTGTTGTAGCTGCCCATTAGGATCCAGGTGCACCGTGCACCATCGTACCACAGGCTTGTCGCGCGAGGGATCTTATTATCGCGCCTAACACGGCTGCTTGACGACAATGACGAGTGATACCCTGATCAGCAGTGTTAAGCGCAGATAAGATCGAGGAAGCACCCGCAGTTTTTTTGCGGATATCTACTTTGCATTTCTTAGTTTCCTGTATAGGTAGTCATACTGTTCAGTATGTGGTTCATTGCCACCGCTGCGCCAGTGAGGCACCTCACTGTCGGAAGATCGGTCCGGAATGTCCAGAGTGAAATAGGTTGATGACTAACACGGTGGCTTACAACAGACAACCAGGCGCTGTGCGCTGTACGAAGGCAAATCACTTACTCGATCCGGTGTCGTCTTCTCTGAAATATTGGCAGTGCATCATCACCGCTAACACAGTTCTGTCTGTGTCTGCTTATGGTGGGATATAAGTTGCGTCATCTGGCTTCTCTGACTGCTCGCACTACAAGCTGGAATCTTCGTTACCTGTTTTCCCCTTCCACACAAACAAGCTTCATCTTCCACTTATCCTCGTATCACCTGCAGACCAATTCAGACACGTCTTCCGTCGTATGCTTCTCGCCGCCATGGCGCCCGGATGCCGTCCCTGCACCCGCACCCGCACCTGCGCCAGCGCGTCCTGGCTTACGCAAAATCGCACCGTACTGGTATCCATATACGACCATGGCCAAGGGTCGTTGGCTCAACCGGGAAATACTCGAAATCGTTTCCACCGAATTTCGTGACCGCTCGATAGAGTACTATGTGTGACCCCCCATTCTACCGCGCTCGCTATGCGCTGAAGGGGCCTCCTCTTCTGCAGAGATACGCGCTCGAATCCGCGTCACTACTATCCAACGCAAAATTGCCCAAGCCCGGAACCATCGTCCGCAACGGGGACCGGATCGAAAACGTTGTGCATCTCGCCACGAACCTCCTGTCGCCTCTCGACCTGTCAAGATCCTACACGAGGACCGGGAGAGCGGAATTCATTGTGATAGACAAACCGGGCAGCATCGTGCGTGTGCCACTCGTCGTTCTGCTTCGTTGACCTGACACGCGCCCTAGCCCGTCCACGCGACTGGTCGCTATTTTTATCTCTCCCTTGTGGAGATCCTTCAGCGAGAATTTGGTACCAAAAAGTCTACAGTAAGGCGGTGTCGATCCCCCGTTCCCGAGCGCGTGCTGATTCTTTCGTCTCAGCTGTTAATCGACTTGATCGTCTCACCTCCGGCTTGATGATCATCGGTCTTTCCTCCTCCCGAGCACACGTACTCTCGCAGGAGTTCGTGCAAGGCGAGGTCAAGAAAGAGTACATAGCGCGCTGCTCAGGCGAGTTTCCGCAAAAGAGGTTGTCGTCGACCAACCTCTGCTCACTGTCGACCGCCAGATGGGACTGAATATCGTACATCCTGAGGGAAAGGTACGCATGCGCCACCACTCAAAGCATCGCTCTATGTCAGATCTTACGTGTCAAGCCTGCGAAAACTATATTCACACGTCTACATTACGACAAAAGCACGAACACGAGCGTACTCCACTGTATGTCATTGTACTTTGATTTCGACAGGAAGATAATGGCGGGAATCCCGTGCAGGTCGCCCTTTAACAGGTCGCTGTATGTTATCCGCCCTTTTACGGTTTCTGCGTCAAATCGATAATTCTCCCAGCTCATCAAATTCGCGTACATCTCCAGTACCTCGGATATCCAATGCCAATGACCCCGTTTACTCAGAGACAAAAATTTGGGCGCGTTTTTCGTTCATCATTTATACTCCCCTAACCTGACTTGTATACAGGGACCAAATCTTGGAAAAGGAGGCATCGATACGACGCCATCAGATGACCGCACGCCACCAGTCGCACCTGCGCATCTCGTCGGAACAGACACTGCAGATTCGACGCGTGTCGCCCCAAAGTCTGATCCTGGGGCTGGGACGTCGGCACTTCCCTCGCCGCAACTTCTCCCCCGCGAAACCGGCAAAGATATTGGCATGGGTTCACCGGTTCCGCTGTCCGCGGAGGCGGTGGGAGTCATAACTCGCTGCGTAATATGAAGGTAAGTACCAGTAATCTATGTTTTCGCCTCCTATTCGGTATTCAACCATATTCATCCCGGACCGGAAGGACGAAGACGAGGACTGGTCCCGATGGCGCGATGTCGTCTTCAAGGCAAAGGGCCGGCTCCACCCGAAGGGCATGCCCGCCCAGAACTACCTCCTCAGAACCGGCGGAAACGAGGCGGGGCCGGCATGGTCCGACGCCGAAAACCCCACTGACACGCCTCCGGACGAGCAGCAGCAAGCAGTCCGCACCGTTCACGGAAGAGGAAGCCCTCGCGATCCTTGATCCAGCCTCTCCACCCGCGGAGAACCCGCTCCTGCGAGTCGCGCCTCCCCCAGACGCGCCGACCGAGAGCGGGCGCGCGAAACAAGCCGCCGCCAGATCGCGGTGCAGGAAGAGAACGACGGTGCGCTGTACTGCGGCGAGTGCTACTTGCCGCTACACCCGGATCCGTCCCCGGAGCGACTCTACATCTTTCTCCACGCGCTGCGATATACTACTAGTCTTGGGGTGTTCGAGACGGAGATGCCCGAGTGGGCCACGGAGGGATGGCAGTGGGAGCGCAGCTCCTGAGATCTGGACCCCGTTTGTTTTTTACCGCGATTGCTAGATATATGCAATCAGGATTCAGATGTGGGTACCTGTGGGGTACCCTACAGTACAGTTGAGGAACTAGAGTTCTTGCCCCCGATGACTCGGAACCTGCCGAGTGCGGAAAATGCTGGAGTGCGGAAATGCCGAGTGCGGAAATATGCGCATATCGAACAGTTCCTTTGTCACTTCTCGTTCGCGAGAATCTAAGCGCAATCGTACGCCGAGGCTTCCATGCGAGCAAACGTACAAACCATACAGTACTTTATGGAAGACGCAGTGGCGAATGTACCGAACGACGTAATGGGATCTGAAATCTAAGTGATAAAAAGATGTACCTGGGTTGTCGACAAACTTCGGACACATCTCTGCAAGCGTCCACGGCGACTCGCCAATGTTGGGGACTTGCCAATATTCCCAGAGCTTCTTGTGATGGCCCGGGCGCCAAGTGGTTCACACTTTTTTTCCGAGTCAGTGTAAGAATCGGAACGCTTGGAATCCTGAGTCTCAGGGGAGTCGGGCAAAAGTCCAAGAACGTATGTACAGTACTAGAGCAATAAATACATGCGACGTCATGAACTTCCATTTCCCCTGGATTTTCAACAGACTAACTGATTCCTTCACCCATGGACGCAAGGGCTTTGCTATCCACAAAGTCGATGAGAGCCTTGAACCTGTAGTTTTCGGCGAATCTGAATTGGTAGATGCACTCGACGTCGAACGGCTTGCCCTCCTGAGGTTCCGTGCATATGGAGCTTTGGAAACAGATGTGAGCGTACTGCCGACAACGCCTTTTTTAGAAAGGTTCACATACATGCGCCCAAGCCTTCCCTGGCGACTCGATAATATCATAGATGGTAATCTATCCAGCCTGTTCAGCCAGCTCGAGGAGATGGATTGCTATGAATCACCTCGATGGGCCGCCCTCCTAGTTGATCGGCCAGCCCTTGCAGGAACTTCAGGTCCTCCTCCTTGGTCCTGGAAGGAATTCCGAGCGATAAGGGTCGCGTCGACTGGACGAAATCGTCTGTGAAGAGCTTCTCGATTTCGTGGAGATTGAGGACTTTGATCTGGTCGAGGTAGTGCAGAACTGCCTTCACCTGCGGTGAAGACTCCTTGAGGGTCTCAAAGTGCGTCATTGTGGGTCTGAGTACGTGCTTGTGTGTGCTGGAGAAAGGGCGCAGTAGCTTCACGAACTCTTTAAAGCGTGAGACTGGCCTTCTTTGTACTCGATGAACAGTATCTGTCACGTAAAGCCACGTAAACGGGGTTGGAATAAATAAGGTGTCTGGATCGTAACTTACGTGGACAGGAATTATTGTCGTCTCGCGGCGGCTGCGTCACATCAACTGGTGCTAGGAGAGGTCAGTTCCATTCTTCGATGCAACTTGCCCGTTCTACGGAATGATACACAAAGCAACTCTTGATGAGGCGGAAATGAGATAAGATGTAGTCATTTCATCCCGGAAGGCACGGGTAGTAATCCGAGTCTGTGTCAGCTCATGTCAGCTCATGTAATGGATCTGCGTCGCAGTGTATTCATATCGATACGATGCATCTCAATTCACAGATCACGAGACAGGCGGAGCATAAAACGCATGAAGGAGGTTCTCTTGCAGGGGCAACCGATAGACGAAACGAGACCTGAGTGGTAAATGTCGACTCTCTGAGGGCGCCCATATTTGAAGAACCGCATTCGCCCAATCTATCCCAAAAGACGTGGCACGAGCTGAAGGTATATGGCAGAAGTCGACACCCATCCAGATGGGGCAGGGCACATCTGCCGCTGAGCGGAGAGATGGGTCAACATACGGGAGATGACCCATTCCATAACAAAGCAAAGCACAGATACAGGTAAACAAGACGAGATAGGCACTACTTGATAAAACGAGACATGAACTTCCTGTGCAAGCGATTAACCTTGGATGGAAGATGATGAGAATCTGGACCTACTTATGGAATTCCGTCCGAAGAAGATCATTGACAAATTGACCTTGAGCTTATCTTTGTCACCTATTGCCTGATTTTGAAAACAAGGTCTAGGAATGTCAAAAATATCATGACATCTCTGTCCGCTTGAAAAATTTCTGGAATACGGACCGTCGTCCCAACGTCGCTTCACCGCAAAGGTGCCGGGCGCCGTCGTATTTATTCCTGGCGCATTACCCAACGCCGCGGCGAGGTTAGCAAAGGGTTGGCAGTCGCAATTCGTGCATCCCGCTCGGCCTCGGTGGCCTCAGCTTCCGCCTGTTCAACACGCGCTTGTTCTGCTGCTCGCTCGCGCTTTATTTTCTCGAGCTCACGAAGCAGTTCCGCGGTATCGTCCTCTTCGTCATCATCCTTCGTCATCGTCAATCGTCACCACCACCCTCTCTCCCCTCGGATACGGTCTCCGCTGTTTGTGGGTGTCAGCTCCACGCGCAAGGATAACACCATAGCGCACTTTGCATTCCCCTTCGAATCGTTGCGCCATCGCCATCATCATCTCCCTCGTCGCTATCTGCGTCCTTGTCCATCTCCAACGCCTCTTGTAAAACTTTCCGTCGCTTTTTCGCCTCCTCGTCCTCGGACGCTGCAGGGGCGTCTTCCACCGGCAAACCCGCTGCCTTGCGCTTCTTAGCGCGAGCTTCTGCCTCTGCCGCGAGGAGGTCCGCGCGGAGATCACGCTTTTTTACTTCGTCCACGGAGGTCTGGCCGGGCTGTCTGAGTCCGGAATGAGAGTGTATTAAGGGGGAGAGGGATCACAACCATTCGCACCGGAATTTGAGCTTGGTATGGGCGGCCATGTCGCGCACAGAGTACTGGCGCGAACCTCCTTTCACTTCTCTTGCCTGCGCTGGATCCCATGTCGGTCTATGTGCGGTGGACATCTTGTGGAGGGCGAGTAGGACGGATGAGTAGAGTGAATGAACAGAGGTAGGTATGCTGACTAAGCAGCGCTCGAATCGACCATGTCGCCAAATACTCGGTGCCTATTGAGTTTCCCAACGAGTCGAACGTAATTGAACATGATCCTGCAGTTTCCTCGGACCGTATTCTGCGTATCTCGTTCCCATGATCACTCCTGGGACATTTTACCAGGCTATATGTTTAACCCAGGCTGACTCACTTCTCGTTCATCGATATCTGCTCACGATCATCTATGACCTCCTTTGCAAACGTTGCCCGTGCTCACTTTCCCGCTCTTCTTTCAGGCTTTGTCTTCGCCGACAATGCAGGAGGCTCCCAATGCCCAGAGCTGGTTGCCAAACACATTTTCGATTATCTTACAAACACCAACGCGCAGCTTGGTGCCGACTACTCCGTCTCCGCTGAAAGTACCCGACGCGTTTCCGTGGGCATAGTCGCAGCTGCGGAGCTTTTCAACGCAGCATCACCAGACGAGATTGTGTTGGGCTCGAGCTCAACTATGAATCTCGAAAATCTTGCACGTTCTGTTGAAGGAGACGTTTTGAATGACGAGGAGATCGTGGTGACGGGAGAGCATGAAGGTATTCGGATACTCCATTTCCTTCTGTAAGTTCTCCTGAATGACGCTCGGATTGTTTAGCGAACGTCGGCCCGTGGAAGAAACTTGCTGCACGCAAGGGCCTTACCCTAAAACATTGGCACCCTCGCATCACTGACCCGTCTAACCCATATTCACTTGCTTACGACGTTGAAGATCTCCTCCCATTGATAACTGCAAAGACACGCCTGGTCGCTTTTTTCAGCTTGCTCTAACGTCCTTGGCTCTATCGTCCCAGTCAAGAATGTGATTCTGCGGCGAGATCCTGCGCAGCAGAACTTGGGCTGAGGAAAATAGAGTTCTGCGTCGACTGCGTGGCGTATGCCCCGCATCGTCGGATGGATGTGCAAGGACTGGGACGTCGACACGCCGTCTTCTCGTTCTACAAGGTTTCGTCCAGCCCCATCCTGTTCAGCCTTGTCTGAATGATTTGTCTGTTTCCCAGGTCTTCGGCCCTCACATATCTGCGCTCTACGCCCGTGCGACCTCACTCCGCTCATCCGTCGCCCCGATAACGCACCACTTTCTTCAAGTCGATACTGTAGGTTACAAACTGCAGCCAGGTGGGCCCGGATACGAGCTGGTGCATGGCGTTACTGGCGTGCCCGCGTACTGAAGAGTTTGACGCCTGAGGGTACCCTCGAAGCGGCCTTCGTTGCCCTCTGCCGTTCAAGAGTCCGCGCTCTGCGATCGCTTGCTCGGATTTTTACGGGGACACGCGCCGCGCGTGCGCATCGTCGGTGACGCCCATAACGGAAGCTCGCGCGCACCGACGATCAGCTTCGTCGTGCAGGACACACTTAGCCGAGACATTGTCCGCGCGTGCGACGCAACCGGCACCGTACGTAGTAACATCTTCGATCCTACTTTCTCCCCTGCTTAATACTGTTGGTGGCCGCAGATCGGAATACGATACGGTCACTTTTACGCGTACACCCTCGTGGATGAGTTGGTCCCAAAAATTGACATCAATGATGGGAGTCGTCCGGGTATCGCTGGTCCATTACAATACGGTAGACGAAGTGGATCGTATCATCGACGTACTGAGAGGCGTGCTGGCAGGACGGCGGGATACCACCGTGGCTAAAATCGCGTATTTGACTTACGATGGGCCCTTTTGGCTCGAATCTCAGAGAAGTAGCCAAACTTATCGCTGAGTGATGACATAGCCGCCTACAGTTGTTCCAGTGATGTGCTGGCCCACTGAAGTTTGTTTTGTCTCTTATCTTCTGCGAAGAATGTACAAGTACGATACCGTCGTGTATTGCCTGCTGATCGGCTCCGAAATGCAAACGGCAGCGTGCTGTCGTTCCGTCGCTCGCCCGGGGTCCCCATTTCGAAATTCGAAGTGTCTACGCGATTACAGCATAGTAAGCAAGGCATAACAGTTTGGTTTCCTGGCCAGGATGTAAATTGGTGACTGCTCGCTCTAATGGGTATTTCGCTTCGCTTAGGACCTCAGTGATTCTACATGCTATCCTCGTTCTCCAGCTGGTCAGATCTCCCCTAGTATTAATATGCCCCCATTTTCACGGCAAAAAGGGTGGGGGGGTGACCGAATGTAACGGGCTCGGAAAAGGGAAAGTGTGCAGGAAGGGGAAGGAAAGGTGAATGTGGGGGAAATGGTGGGCCACAGGCAAAGGTGTGCAGGTGCAGGAACGGGAGGGTGGCGCAGAAAATGGGGGTGCTGGGGCAAACGAATCCGTGAAAGGGGGTTGCGCAGATGCGGGGACCGCGGATACGAACATCGTTTCTACTTTGAGATCGAAGTCAGGAGAATATCACGCTTCCGCGGGGTTGATTGTGATCCAGCCTGGAGAAAGGGAATCCACCGGCACATCGACCTAGCTATCCACACCAAAGTGCTTTGAGCCCAGGAATGGCCATCGATGGATTCACGTGTAATGGGCTTGCTCAGATGTGCCGATCCTTCACAATCGCTTACTACACAGCTAGAGATGACCCAGGCCAAGTAGATCCCGCGGAAACTCACTTAAACGTCAAATCAAAGGTTTTCGAGCTCGGGGGTACTCGGTCCTATTATTTGCTGTGCTTCGCCGTTATCAGTTCACTACCGACAGTTCACGCACTTCTTTGATGGCTGAGTCTGGTAGCCACATCTGCGGAAGGCGGTCCCGTGGTTAATCCCGGATGTCATAAGCTTGTCATAGATGTAGCTAGTCTGGGACCACCAGGCGTTGATAGAAATAGACGGTCTCGAAGCAGCTATACTAGGGAGCAGATATCACGAGTTCACTGGGCTACTATCCAGGGATGCAAAAATGCTCGCACTTGCCGGTGGCAAGCTCAATTGAAAACAACATCGACGCTGTCGTATCGAGGAACACGCTCTAGGGGTATGTCGCGCCTTCGAAACATTGAAGCAATCTGGGAGGGCTGCTAGTAATGTGGCAAGTATCGGTGTAGATATCCTGTATGTGAGTTCTTCTCGTGGCCGGGAACCAACAGAAGATGGTGTTCTACCGAGGATTCTTCGTTCCAAAACATTGGCCATGTCACTAGTTCGGGTCTACCCTTATACCACTCCTTACAGTTTATCTGTTCTATGGCGGTCGCCAATTCATGTACTCATGGTGCGTTCTTCGGCAGCTGTAAAGTTGCATGATAGTCTCAAGGATAGTTTTCCGGGAAACGTTCCTAGTGTGATTCTATATACGATATATCTGGATCAGGAGGAATCGTTCAATATTGAGTACTTGAGTCCTTGAATGATGATTATTAAGGGGAGAAGCGCGTGGGCTCACGGTAGGACGCAGGGGACTGGTTTAACGGTTACGAGTGTTATGAATAGAACAAAAGCTGAGGCGTGGGGAAAGCGGCCCGGGTCCCACTTGCCAGAAAAGATGAGAATGCCGGTCACCTTGCTTTGTAGTCTCGTGAACGGGGGCAAATCATTCAGAATTGAAATGGATAAAAATGGTCCACTACTTGAGATACTGGGAAGGGCGGGAACTGGCTACTATATATAATCACCCCGCGGCTGTTGGGAACTTTTCGTCGTCCTCCCCCACTATGGCGTTCTCCTTCACCGCAGTAGATGTCCTGATGGTATCCACTTTTTTTATCTCCTATCCGCCTTCCAGGACTACAGAAGAAGAAGAGGACTCCCTTACCCACCTGGTCCAAGACAATGGCCGTTAATCGGAAATTTACTCAATGCTCCGAGGCAATCACCATGGATTGCGTACACAGAGTTGTCTGAGAAACACGGTTCGGGCGACGTCATTTCGAGATAGTCTACCCCGCTACTGAAGATAGCTCTCACGTTTTCCAGGTGACGTTCTGTATTTTCGAGTTTTTGGGCAGGCCATCGTGGTGCTCAATTCCCTGGCCGCGATCAAAGACCTACTTGAAAAGCATGGTGAAACTTACTTGGGTCGGCCTGCTTGGCCAGTGCAAGAAATGTGCGCACATTCCCTGCCAGCAGGAGCAGGCCTCGTTTTCTGCTTCTGAACGTCTCTCCACACTGACCGCCATCTGACACTGTAGAATGGGGGTGAATTGGCTCTTGTCTAACGCCAGGGAGAGAGAGCGCTGGCTCGAGGGACGAAAGATAGCAGATCGCGGCTTTCGCTCGGGCTCAATATCACTGAACCGTCAGAGTATCGAAGAACCAACGCGTTGGTTTTTGGGTCAGCTCCTCGCAAAACCCGCGGACTTCCGCGGCCATATTGAATTGTCAGTGGTTCTCTTCGTGAGCTGGTGTCACTCTAGAAACGGGAGGGTCGCACAGATTTCAAGCTAAAGTTATCATGTCGTTCGTGTACGGGTATGACCTGAAAGAGAACGACGATATAATCGAGGGTCCAGTGCAACTCAGCCAAGTCATAGGTCGTTTTTTCTATCCTGAAGCAGCTCTAGTAAACTTCCTCCCATCCCGTATGAATTCCCTTTTTTCGACCACTACCAAAAAGGTTTGCTGACAACTGTTTTCAGTGCGACATATCCCTTCGTGGGTCCCTTGGTTCAGCTATGAGCCGCTGGCTCGGCTAGGCAGGGAACTTGGTCGGAGGACGATGAACGAGCCATTGATTTCGTGAAAAAGGCGATGGTTTGTGGCCATCATGAGTCATTTATGCCGCACAATATATTTTGACTATGGCCGTCGACTAGCGTGATGGGACAGCAGCACCATCGTTGGCCCGTGAACAACTTCTGGAGGTGGAGGGTCTGAATGGCCCTGAGAGGCAAACGCAAGAGGATGTCGTCAAGCGAGTCCTAGGTTCTATGTATATCGGTGAGTCCGAGTCGTTTATCCAATAGGGAGGAATAAGGCATTGATCGGAAACGTCAGCCGGTGTAGACTCGGTGCGTGATTTGAGCTCTCCGGGCCTCCTTTAACAACTGAGCACGTGACTCAGACCGCGTCCTCATTGGCCTCCCTCTTCGTCGTACTCACCCTCCACCCAGAGGTGCAGAGGCGCGCACAAGCTCAAATTGACTCCATCGTATCGAGAGACAGGCTTCCGACTCTCGGGGATAGGTCGCGTCTTCCGTACATTGAGGCATTTTGCAGGGAGTTGCTCAGGTGGCAAGTAGTTTCTCCGCAGGGTGCGAGCGACTCTTCTGTGGTGTGAATTAACGTATCTCAACATATTTTTTAAGGTGTACCCCATGCATCAACAGAGGACAGTGTCTATCGAGGATTTTTCATTCCAAAAGGTTTGCCACGTCACTGGATATTTGTAGTTTGCTGCTGACGGTTCACTTAGGTTCATTGGTGGTCACCAACATATGGTGGCGTACTACTGCTCTTTCGCTGATAGTTTTCCGACAAAAAGTTCCTAGGTCAATTCTAACACAACCCAGATTCTCTTCCCGGATCCTGAAAAATTCAGGCCTGAGCGATTCCTGAACGAAGACGGAACATTCCGAGACGACCCGACGATCACTCTCGCATTTGGGTGCCGGCAAGCGGATCTGCCCCGGGCGTCACTTGGTAGATGCGACACTCTTCCTTGTCGCAGCCTCTGTTCTCTCTGTCCTTTAATGTTACCAATGCGAAGGATGTGAATGGCAACGAAATCCCGGTCACCACAGCTATGCAGAACGACGTAATTGCAAGGTGCGTAACCCTACCGCAGCCATCTCTAT